>OX123199.2:32246762-33470732 GCA_944739405.2 Euclidia mi | reverse complement strand
GTGAATTATTTTCAAAGGTTTTGGATGCCAAAAAGCAACCACATGGTCTTATTGCTAGTAGCAGTGGCAAAGTACTGAGGGTCTAGTACCAGTTGCACTCGATCGTCACGATGGACGATAGCCTATCGAACGGGAACAATTTTCCATACATTTTCTAAAAGCGCCCCTAGGAGTGAGTAGCAAGAACGTCACCCGATGGAGCGACTTTCAAATCGCGAGTATAAGTGTCATTTTGATCGACGAGTCGACGACGATGATGGACGACGATAACAAAATAGGCAAATCCGCAGTTTAAGTTGCACTTTTGACAAGTCAAATAAAGCATATCGAGTCCATATCCGAAGCAAACGAGCATTCTATTGTCACTGAAAAAATTTCGGTGAGCCCGTGTTGTGAGTAGTGTAATAAATTAAGGAAAATCATTATCTTATGTTATTTTGCTTGAAAACTTATTGTAATGGCTCAGGAAGATGATGTGGCTGAAGTGTGACTCTGAGAAAGAGCGAGAATCGAAGATAACGTACAAAATTGTCTTCAACCAACCGTTTGTTAATACCAATATTATTTTGGGTTCTACAAAGGAATGTTAATGAAGGTTGAGTCATAGAGTGTTATTAGAGGCTCATAACATTCCCAGAAATAACGCAGGTGAGTAAAAATTGTTTTAATATGTATATTAAAAGTTACTTCTGAAGTGATCAAACCTTAACATTTTCTGTTACACAGGCTCTCTAAACATATCTTTGTCATGTCTACTTTGCTAGCAACGTAAATATATACCTAAATATGTAATGGATTTAATTAAAATAACGGGGCGGTTCACAACAAGTTAATTACAACAATAGATCCTTTGTTTCGCAAACTTGTAAGTAGATATTAATTGTTTAGAGGTAGGAATGTAGGTATCGTTGTGTTAGTTCCATAAACTTAAGAAGGAAATACGAGAAAAACGATACACTACATCTTTATACTTAACATTTAGTAGGTACCTATTATCTAAAGATGATAGATAACTATAGGTGTGGACCTTGAACTGCGATTATAATTATTATTTCAGAGTAGGTAGTATTTGAATAACCTAATAATAGAACCTACAAATTATGGACCTATCTAACCTAACTAACATTGATCACGCACCAAAGTTCAATGTAATTGTTAATTTTTTTATGTTGAAAAACGTTTTCTAAATTGTCAACAGGGAACGGTTATTTTTATTAAGATGATAGCTACAGCAATTCAACACATCCCTATACTCAAACCATTCAATCATTGATGTGATGGCACACAATTGAAAATAATATTTTCATGTTTTTGTTATGTAATATATATTATGAAGCATCAAATGTACCTATTGTCGTAATTGCACTACATCAAATTTATATGTACTATGCACTTTGACTCATTAACATTTACTCCTTTTTACTAAATTTCAAAAGTTAGTTCACCTAACTGTAAATAATAATTGCTGATTATAGGGAGTATAGCTACATTTGTCAATTAAATTTGAATATTGTTTGTTACAGAAGAATTATCAAATCAGAAGAAGAGGAATATCATCTAATGGGAACAGGCAAATTGGAATTTGCATCAAGATTGATGAGCCGTTGATGGCTGTTTACATGATATGACAATTCATGTCTCTATAATCATGTTATGTATATGGCAGTATAGACAGAGTTACAGAAAGGCAGTAAATGAGTGGACCAAACTGCCACAAGCAATTACTTCATCTCACTGCTTGAGGCAACTTATGTTTTGTTGCAGGGAAAAATGAAATTATGTAATCTTGACAAAAATATGTATATTTTGATAAAGAAAGAACAACATACAATGTTTTATTCTGTATATGTGTTATGCATTCACTAAATATATATATGTTACAATATTATGCTTTTCCTTTATTTGAAATACAATAATATTTTATAAATACAAAACAATCCATGTAAGAAGTAAGATCTTGGAAATATTTTACATAAATTGAGTATATTTATGAAAACACTATTAGACAGTCCTAATTAATTATGTCTCTTAATAATAAAATTCGTTTTTACATTCACACAAACTATACTTGCTGCATATTAAGTCCAGTGATTAAACATAAAACTGGTTTCAATACCTAATAAACTTGTAAAGCTAATCTCTGCTACTATAAATTTTACATAAATTGAGTATATTTATGAAAACACAATTAGACAGTCCTAATTAATTATGTATTTTAATAATTAAATTCGTTTTTACATTCACACAAACTATACTTGCTGCATATTAAGTCCAGTGATTAATCATAAAACTGGTTTCTGTAAAAAAATAACTACAATACAATACACAGGTACATTCAATACCTAATAAACTTGTAAAGCTAATCTCAGCTACTATAAATTAAACTCAAGTGTTCCATTACATGCTACACCCCGAGACATGTTCAAATTGTAAACTCCTTATTTCAGTACTAATATTGCCTCAGACTTCATATTCTTGCTGCACCGAGACATGTCCAATTTGTGAACTCATTATTTCAGTACTAATATTGCCACAGACTTCATATTGTTGCTACACCGAGACATGTCCAATTTGTGAACTCATTATTTCCGTACTAATATTGCTGCAGACTTCATATTCTTGCTACACCGAGACATGTCCAATTTGTCAACTCATTATTTTAGTACTAATATTGCCACAGACTTCATATTCTTGCTACACCAAGACATGTCCAATTGGTGGACTCATTATTTCAGTAGGTACTAATATTGTTGCACACTTCATATGCTTGCCTAGTCTCGGTTCTTGAAGTCTGCCGTAGTTAGCTAAAAACAAGAAATTATTAAACATTGAAATAAGTAAAAAAGACATGACCTTATTTAATGATATTTTTTATTACTCCTGTATTTATCAAAATAATAATATATCATTTCAGTTTGCCAACAAATTATATATTTATTAAGACTATGACAGACTTAGAGGTTACCTATCATTTTTTTATGAATTTCAGAACAATATTCAGAAAATTTTTAGTTATTGTATAACTAAAAATTTTCTGAATATTGTTTGTTTTTAAACTGACTGACTTTAAAACCACATGCATTTAGTAATTTGAAATACTGGCTTGGGAAAATATCACAAAGTAACTATATTTACTAACCATTGGTATAAATACAGATAAAAATAACATCCTAATCTTTAGAATACATACCTAGTGGTTTGTATATCACTGCAATTTGTTTATTGCGCGACATCTTTCAACATTTGTCAATTTATTCAAAACTGCTTAGTGTTGAAGTCCTTTTATCCACATGTTTTATGATCTACTTGCTTCTTACACTCCTGAGACGTTTCAAACTCGATCTGCGCACTATTTCAGCTAAACTGAACACGAAAGATCTGAAAGAGTAAGTTTAAGAGAATTAAAGACAAATAATAGGATTGGTTTACTATGTATCTCGTTGACAATGAATAGGTAAACGATGATAGAATAATACTTACTCAGCATAATGTAGGCGAAATAATTAAGTTTGAAAGAAAACAACAAAGGTAATAATTCAACTGACTTATCTGACTTAATCTGACTGACATTTATAATGTCATTTTAGTGATGCCAGATGCAATTTCTAAATTAGTATTTCAATGCTGAAGAGTTTGTTTGATTGGACACGCTAATCTCAGGCACTATATTAGTTGCCGTTTATATTCCGTGAGAGCGTAGTATTTCCTTTGATGGGTGGATCACGGCACAGAAAATCACTGTTTTGTCTGTTCCGTGGGGTCGATCCACTCGCACAGTGTATTATTTCGCCTTAGTTGCGGACATGCCTGTTTTATTTTTTCCCCGTATAGATTAAACCATTCTAAATCATTAAAAAAAATACCCGTTTTGATATTTCACTTTACTTAGGAGTTATAAATATTTTAGAGAAAGGTCACTGACCTTTCTGAAAAAGTTTTTTGTCTGTATTTCTTGAATAAAGCGAATGTCCGTCTCTAGTAAAATACCTATTAATTGTTGGTTTGAAATATATACAATGTAAAATTTTCAAGTTTCTAACATCACAGGAACAATTATAAATAATTATTTTGTTAATAAACGAAAATAAATTATAATAAATTAGCTATTTGCGGGTCGTATTTTTTTTGTTTACATAATATACATAGGTGTAGTACCTACAACTTGAGAAAATTCTAGATATGTATCTAGCGAGATCTTGGAGATATTGCGTTTCTAAGTTTTCTTTTAATTTCTATGGAAATAGGGTTGTCCCAAAGTAGTTTATATTTAAGTTGATTAGTTCAATCGGTTATTCAATTATGCTCGCCAATGCGATTGAATTGACAAGCCGGTGGCATAGCGGGAGTGTAACCGACTACCACGCCGAAGGTCGTGGGTTCGATGCCCGTTCAAGTCAAACATTTGTGTGCGTGAATATGGATGTTGGTCTTTGGTTTAGGTGTTTCTTTGTATTATATTATGTATGTATTTACAAAAGAAGATCTATAATATGTCATTGTATGTTCATCCATGGTCTAGTTCACCCATAATACAAGCTCTGCTTAGTTTGGGACTAGATGGTGTTGCGTGTCTTCATCATCATTATCTTCCGAGCGTTTTTCCCGGTTGCATCCAACACTTACGTCTTGGAAGACGTAAGTGTTGGATGCAACCAGCTCCAGCTCGGGGTCCGCTTTCTAGTCCAACCAGATTTGACAGAATATTAGCTTTTCCACAGAGCGACTGCAGTCTGACCTCCGAAACCCGAAGGGATAGCCATATGCTATGGCTTAGACCAGAGTCATTATGTTGGAGGGTACTGATTCCCCGTAACGACTATCAAAGATATTTTTGATGACAGCCGGGACCGACGTCATAACGTGCCCTCCGACGCACGGGGCAAACGACAATTAAGAGTTTAATACGCACATAACTTCGAAGTCATTGGTGCGCGCCGTTGATTCGAACCCGAGACTTGGTCTCTTCATCAGGCTATCGCTGCCTCATGGTGATGGATAGATGGTGTTGCGTGTATGTGGTAGAATGTTATATTATTATTACCTTTATCTTATTAGTACCTATATTATTATTACCCAATTCCACATAATATCTTTCATCGAAGATAGATCACAAAACAAAAGTGATCGAATTCCACCGCAAATATTTTTTTATATTGACTCTAACTTTCTGCACTATTTTCTATATAAACTTAAACTAAGTAAACTATACACATCACTATTTAAACCCGCAATTGCTAAACCTAAGTCAAAAATAATGAATCATAATGAGTAATGTTTGCATGAAGTAAGTATTGTATGTTGCTCACAGTTTTGATTGACAACCCTAGCCCACACTTTTAAAATTCAATATTTCCGTAATCCTGGGTTTGTCGGGTTTGATTTTTTTTGTGGCGATAGTTATTATAGTGATCAACATTTAGGCATATAAAAAAAACGCGACCATGAAGAGAATCGCCAGAAAAAAAATATTTACAAAATCATAGAAAAAAATATATTCTCGCCTGTGTGAGCAATATTTTTAAAGTTTAACAGAAAAAAATGGATCCTATAGTGAATACCTATCACACCTTAAAACATTTCGTGTAAAATTCAAATCCAAAAACGAGATATTGTGTTTCTATGGTTTTTAAGGATTTTTCTCGATTTATTTAATTTCTCTTAAACTATAGAAGTTGGAGCCGGCGGTGTTTTAATAGGGTCTTAGTTTGATTGTTAGCTTTGCAAAAAACACATAAAACGAGCATGTCCGCAACTAAGGCAAAATAATACACTGTGACTCGTGATGAAATCAGTGTCATCCGTATAAATCCGATAGAATACCTCAACCGATAAACTGCATAAGTATATAAAATAGATGAGCGTAGCTGCGGCATCCGCTATTATTTGTATATCTATATTCTTTTTATAGGCTCACGCACACCTGTATCCCTGACGGGTTAGGCAGAGATGTAATATTACACCCACATTTCGCCATGAATTTTTAGGTCCCAGTGGTCCCACGTAATAGGAGGCGAGCCTTGCCTTTACCGGGCACATCACTAGACTCCGTTACTCTCTACTGTGTTATTATATTTATATTTCATACATATAATAAAACACTAAAAAAAATATTTTTGTACATTGAATATGTTTAGAAAAAAAATACTCTGTTAGGCTAAGAATCAGTAAAGGAGTATGAATCTAGAAAATAAATTCTGTCTGTTTGTCCGTTTGTCTATTTGTACACGCTAGTCTCCGAAGTTACTGGATGGATTTGAAACTTTTTTTGTACTATTGCTATTAGGTCTGGGTCAACATAATTATAGTCTATATTAATTGATTTTGGAAAGTGGAACACCTGATGCAGAACCACAACAGCCCACAGTGTTCGCCCTAGAACAGGCTATGTGGACAGAAGTCATTATCAAATTCCCGGAATTAGTTACTTTCTACCTGTAAACAACACCCCTAAACCCCTGATTCCAAGAATTGTTTACGTGTAACATTCCATACTGATGAGTCATCGTTTATTAAAGTAAGCTAATGAGGTAAATGCAATTAAAGAAATAGGTCAGTGGCATTTTGCTACACTTGTGCTAACACCTCATGGCGACAGTTCTTATTTTGTTTAAAGTTTTAGTGATGGATTTTACTTCTGGAGGTACCTATGTAGGTATAATATTTTTTCTTGTAAGAATCCTTTTAATGCGAAAAATGATGTTTTATCTTTGTTTTCGAACTTATCAAGCTTGGAAAAGCCATGTATCCTCTTGTATCTAGGCTGAAGTTTTGATATGTTTTAGCTGCATGACTATGGATGATGATGGCATATATGTATTTTACGTAACACACTTGAGTACAACTATTTTTTTTTCTTATTTTTCAGAAAAGCTTTACTCTATTAGTAAAATAGAGCTTTTCGAAAAATGGCTAAAGCTCGAAAAAAGCGATAGAAATGATCGTTTATTTGAGTTTATTTCATCTTAGTTTGATTTCTTTGACATTACTGAAGAATGTCAAAGGGAAATTAAGATGAAATTAGCTAGTATTTCTTAGAAAATTTCTACAAAATGGGTTTCTTCAGGAAAGTCAAAAGAGCGTTTCCTTAATAAGAATAAGATGTGGCTGGAAGGCGATGAGATAGAATTTTGTATGCGATCGACTCAACCACGGCCTTCTCCGCTGACCTTTTTCGGCCTGGCAGGCCTAAAAAAGTCTTCGAAGATTCGTCTTTTAAAACTAAAAAACGTAGAGTTGAAGATCTAGTTCAATCGCGAAGTGTTGGAGAATTAATGACTGCAGCAGAGGTAACTGCATGGTCAACTGGACATAAGAACGTTGCCAGAGTTATAAAGAAGCTTCAGCTTCCGTAAGTGTATGTATTGGCCTTCAACAACCAAGTGCTGTGCAAAGTAATAGACCGCTGAGTAGTGACGAGGCATTAACGTATTATATTGATTCAAAATCAACAAGTCACTCATACAAGCAGACTAGGACATGGACTATGAAAGTCGGACATCACGTGTTTCCATCATATGAATGAATTGTTAAATAAAAAAAGCGTGTTATCCTTCCGAGAATCACGTTGTTGTGACACAATCTCGAGCAGAAATTGAGCTACAAGCTATTTTAAATAAAACTGCAGAACGGTTAGTTAGAAGCTCAGAGAGAAGTTGTCACAAGCGTGCTCCACAATTCCTCGTTTACTCTTATAAGTAAATGGGTGGTCTATCATCAAAATCATCATAGTGGTTATAAACAGAGATTTGACAATAGCGAAGACACTGATGAGTTCCTTTTCGTTTTTTCATTTGTTTCTCTTAGGTTAATCGACGAAGGTAACAACATTATCTGGCAAAAGCCTCATCCATCGTCGACGATGTTTTGCCGTTCAATTAAATTCATTTTTGCCAAAGAAACTACGGAATGAACAAAAATCGAGAGTAATAATGTTTTGGAACAAATAAACAACTTGGAGCCTACATCTTGTGATCTTGGTGGTTCTTTTTATATTTATTATTTGATTTGAATTGACTTTTATTTTTTATAAATATGTCAGTTAATAATTTTTGTATAAATATGTCAGTTTGTAATTTTTGTAAAATATATGTCAGTTTATAATTTTTGTATACATACATAACGTCACGCCTTTTATGCCCGAAGTTGAAGATGGTTCCTTCTGTCATAAAGATCTTTGACCGTCTTTGTAAGGAGTAAGTAGCGGCAGTAGCTTGAAATATCCTGATTCTGGTCAAAACCATATTATCATTTTAAGTTGCGGAGGTCAGATGACATAAGAAATAGGTACTTAATCGAGTCGTATATACAATCGGGATAACTAGAATAAGTAACTTTAATACTCAACTTTTCTATTCTTCAATCAGATGATTCTATTGTTCAATGATAGCAAATAATGAAGATTTTTGTTGTTTAGTCCAATGAATAACACAAACGGCTTAAGTTACTAA
The DNA here is from genome assembly GCA_944739405.2 of Euclidia mi. NCBI lineage: Eukaryota > Metazoa > Arthropoda > Insecta > Lepidoptera > Erebidae > Euclidia > Euclidia mi. The sequence continues at coordinate 33,462,285 of OX123199.2, read as the reverse complement.
TCTATTACCAGAATATACAATATTAACACAGTAATAGATTCGCAATTAGCCTATTAACAATTTCACATGAGGTGATGAGGCTACGAATACGTTGGTTCTACTATTTCACTAATTCTGTTCTTATATTATGAACACGACTTCATGGCCATTGCATCAGTATATCCGAGTGAAATTATTCGTCTCATACATCCACTCGCGCGGAGCCACGTGTGACAGCTAGTTCATAATATTATATTTATAATATATAATTTATAATTAGACGTTGTTTTTTACAATATGTGACGCGGAGTAAGTAGTGACTTGGAGTTCAAATTAAAATTAATAAGAAAATTTTCGACGTATCATTTCAGATATAGTCATGTATATCTCAAAGCATATTGGTTCTACCATCCATGTGGTACACATTATTTGCATTAAATTGTGAATCAAAACCATTGTCAAGTCCTCTTGAACACACACAAAAAATTTCATCATAATCGGTCCAGTCGTTTAGGAGGAGTTCAGTGACATACACACGAACACAAGAAATATATATAATATATATAATAATAGATAAAATAATTTAATAAAGATAAAGATGTACCTAATTAAAAGTTAAATTCCCAAAAATAATTGCCTTTGGCAACATTAATTAAGACTTCTGATTTTACAGTGTTGTTACATTAGATAAATTGTTAGTCGTGTATGGTCGTAAAACAAAATTCCATATAAATTACATTACATTTAATAATAAGAAGATTTTGTTAATTTTATTGCAGGATTAATTTCACGTTGCAAATAAAACAATTAAATAAATAATCAAAATAATTCATGACTAATTATATTACAAAAAAATATATAAAAATTGTCAACACTCATGTATTTTAAATCTGGTATTCTGGTTTGCCATCTCCGTCGTGTCAAAAATGTCAAAATGAATGCGTATACTTCATCTCTTTCTTTCCGAGTAGTTAAAAAGAGAGAGAAATAGAGGGCGTGGCCTATGTGCGTATGTGTGCAGATGATCGGAAATGGCCTGCCCGCCGTGCCATTTTGAGAGCTCGTACTGCGGATCAGTCGAAATGGAGTGAAGCACATCGAGCTGTCCATTCTCTACAACGGATAAGTCGTTGGAAAACTCGTACTAGACCCTCTGTGAAGCCTGGAATTCCCAGTACAATGGCAGTTTTAAAAAACGGCCCACGACTCTTTTTGCCTTCCTTAGAGTAATTAAAAGCGATTTCGAATTTCGAAGCGTACCCAAAATACAAGAGAAACGGAAATCATCTGTACTGCACAGAAATACATATATACACCACGTGCAAATGCAACTCATTGTGGGCGATATAGACGTCCCTCTATTCTTGGAAAAATTAAGACTTTAAAATATAGTTCAGTTACATAAGTACTAATAAAATAAAGTATAGTGTACCATCAGATTTTATTTAATTTAATGAAGTAACGTCATAAATAGTAACAAATACATTTTTATACATATATAGGAAGTTATGCATACCCATATAGGTATGTATAAAATGCATTCGTTACTATTCTAAGAGCCATCCATCTCAAAAAAAAAATCATTAGCATTTCTGACAAATTTATTTTAATTACAATCGGTTTAACTTTTGTTATTAAGTATTTAATTCATCAACGAATATGACTATAGTATAGTCATAATCGTTGATGAATTAAATACTTAATAACAAAAGTTAAACCCTATAGGTACACAACTTACAAAAATACAATGACGACTATAAGCAGACTTATAGAATTTGAATAATAAGCAAGTTTATTACAATACTTATGTATATAGATAGAAAATAGTAGGTATATTAAGTAATACACACATTATTTGTATTATCAAGGTTTATGTGTACTTATATGATTTTGATGCACGGTAGGTATTATTATTATTATTACGGCACAATGTCGTTACACATTCTGTTAATATTAAATAATAATAATTTTCAATAATAATTAAAGTATTAAAGTAGGTACTACGTATTCTGAATAAACAAAACGTCAAATTATTAAGCAAGCTAAAAGGAATGATTGCTACTCTGGTACAATTTTATTGAGCTTAACTCATTTTGATTTTGTATGGTTAATATCGATAAAAGCGACATCAGAGAACTATTGCCAACACTTCTGCATTCGCGCATGCGCAAAAATCGTCTTAATACGGTATGTATGTCATAATTAGTATGTTGGTACAAAACGAGAACTACTCTATTTAGCTTCTAAGTTTGTACAGCCTGTTTCGAATCTTCGTGTGTTATCTCCATGGTTATCTCCAAAGAAATATAACCTTAAGGCATAGAAGTAACACTAAATAACAACAGCGGTTGCTATGATTGATATCTTCTTTCTAATGGCACATGCAGTATGATAGAAAGAGCTGTCGATAGGTTTAGCAGCACGCTCGTAAAGCAGCCTCGTGGTAGGCAAACAGTAGACAAAACATAGAGTTAGGAAACCGAGTGTTGTTCGTAACAGTGATGATTTATCGATAAATATTTTTGGTTAAATGTCTAACTTTAGTATGTGTCGAAATATTTAAGCCGTAGAAGTAAACAACTAAAATATTGAAATTGTAGTTTTTGCTGTTGACGCCGGACAGTGCTTTGCAAAGACTTGCCAGACAGACAGTACTAAAAAAATTCACGTGTTTAATTGTTCGTTTTAGCCATAAAATCTATTGACAAAATGTATTCATAAACTAATGAGCGATGCGTTGCGATGTCACTTACAGACTAAGTGACGAAACTGTCACTTAGATTATGTATTGTACGAATTATACCAGATTGGCTAATGCGGCAGGCTTTGGCAATTTGTGTGCGTTGCATCATATCGCGTTGCTTGCTATCGCTTACGTTGGACACTGCTTGATTTTTGACGTGACAACGTCTTATAAATTGGTTTGCCGGGTGACACTTCAAGAAACTGCGTTACGCTCCGCTCACGTTATGCGCTCACAATGAGAGCGAGTGAGAGGCACGCGTCCCGCCTAAGAGCGAGAGAGACAGACATAAAAAGTGAAAGGCACGCGTCTTTCATCCTTCGTCCTACTATACGAATGAATATTCACATTAAAATTATTTTACCACTCAAAGTCGTTGTCACGTAAAACTTTCGCCCGTATACCGACTTTACAGGCAACCAATTTTTTTAGAGTTGTAGGTAATCCGATTTGTGATCCGCCAGCACAAATGATTCGCCTTTATGTAAATATTAGTACAGCAGTGAACTACTTTGACAACCCAGTTGGCATGAGTGCAACCGACTGCCACGCCGAAGCTTGCGGGTACGATTCAGTTTTACATTCATGTCCGATAGTTTGTTTCCGTATTTATCCCTCATTCAAAAAACATCGATATCTCCTTTCACTGTCAAATCCCAGCACTCCTTAATGATGGGATTTGACAGCACGGCTATTTAGAAAATGCAGTCAAAGATATGAGTCTGTAAGGAGTCTAGCGTAATTTGACGTTATGATTAACCAACTAAGACCAACTGACATTACATGTTGCACGTTCGGTATAAGGAAATATGGCGAGCATGTTCTCTGTAGTCTAAACGTCCAACCTCTCTGGTTATCTCAATAGTAGAATGTCACTAAAGTGCATTCATCTTTACCTGGCACAACTAGTAAACAAACATACCTTCATCACAAATCACAAGATTGTGGCCGAATCACGTAATATATGCTACTAGAAAATATTTACAATGTAGTTCAAACACCAACACATTATTTTCCATCTAAAATAGCTTCATATTTCCCTTTTAAAACACATTTATTTAAAGAAAATCGTAATTGTGATGATACTTCAAACCACAGATTATTACGATGTCTTGTCAATATGACATTTGACTGTAGAGATGGGATGAAGTGAATGATAAAATTGAATGATTATAGAAAAAGTATTAATATATTGTAATCCGTTTATGGTAAACGTAAAGAATATTCTGATCCGTATAAAATGATTTCATTAACTAAACTGGGGTCAATTTTCATAAGGGCCTAAATTAAAAGCTTTTCACTGCAGACAATATGGATAAAAACCGATAAGTCAATAAATATATTTTTAGGCATTATTGTTAAAAGACATAAAGACATATTTATTTCTGCATTTTGGTTGTTTACAACACTTATACATGTCAGAACCCTATTCTAGATGATGCCGGCTTTTCCTAGCTAAATTACTTCTTGAGAAGAAAGGCCGAAACAAACTCAGAGTCATTGATTTTTTTTGTCACTTCAATTGCTTTAGTCTTTTCATCATTTTTTAAAGTCCAGACAAAAAAGAAAAATCCTTATTAATTGGCAACACCGAGTGCAAAAATAATGAAAAGAGTTTGGCGTCAAACATTTCGGGTATTCTATGTAGAACGATTTTGAAGTTGCTTACGACCGACCTGACTTGCTTGTGGATTTGTATTAGCTTTTCATTCCGACTATTATTTCTCTTGATCGACAACCGGGCTACGTACAAAGGACTTTGTGATTGCAACTGATTGGACTCTTGTAACTAACCGAGAGACAAAAGTGAGAGAGACATGATATATGGGGGCGGGCGATAGATGCCGCTAACGCTAATTGTTGAAGTCATTATAATGACAAATAGTGTTTACATTCACTTACCAGTATTTAGTTAGAAACACATTTTGCCTTCAGATAAGATTTCCATATAAAAGTGGTTGATGAAATGGCAGCCAAGAAAAATATTATTGTTGTTCGTCTTCCGCCTTATCATTGCGAACTAAACCTAATAGAATTAATATGGGCACAAATAAAATCGCGTGTTGGCTGCAATAATAAAACTTTTAAGATGGGAGAAATAAAAGATTTAACAAAAGAGAGCATTGCCAAAATTGATACTGAATCATGGAAAAAATGCATTGAACATGTTATCAAGCAGGAAAATAAAATGATGCTCGATGGGTTTATTGATGATGCGACGGGTGTAGTAACCCCCAGATTCATAATTGACGTCACATCAGAAACTAGTTCTTATGAAACCACAACGTCTCACGACACTGACGATCTGACATAATATTTGTACATTTAAAATACCATTTCTACTTCTACTCTCATCGAAAACATTAAAAGTTTAAAATCTCTATCTCTAATATGTTTTATTTCATTCACTGAATGAATTTTAAGTGAAACTTGATTTAGTTCATGCAATGTTTCCCATCACTAGTCTTACGGACCTACTTATTTGTCCGCCATATTTGTTTACCATTTTTGCCAGGTAAGAATGAACGCACTATAATTTTAACTAGACTAGTGATGAGCTTACTCAAAATGAATTTCGATAAAATATCTGCTGATCTATATAATGTTTGTAATAAATCCTTGGATTTGGTTTACTCAGAATGAATAACAATTGAATGTTGATAAATCCTCAGATAAATTAAAATATGTGAATAAATCCAAACTTAAACACCAATAAATAAGTTACGATTAAATTTATTTTAAATTACCTTTTTAAGGCGAATAAAGCAATTGATACCTATTTATTATGTCACTAATAATCACTACCTATATGCAATGATAGGGTCAATGACGAGATCATTATCACGTAATCGTTTTCGAATACAAAACCACGTTACGTATTTCTGACTTTCGGAAGTTGTATGCTTATATATCCTATTTAATTAGGTATATACGTGAAGCAAAATTTTGTGATCCATTTTTACGAGAAATGTATACATATAAATTTTTGTTCAAGGTTTGTCCTATTCTGCCTAAGAGATTTTGTATTTTTTGCAATATTTATCTTGGCATTCTTTATTTTTTTTATTTTTTAGTCCAATTTTTTTAAATTTTTATCTAAGTATAAATACGTGAAGCAAAAATTGTTATCCCTTTTTATCACAATAATATTGATACAGATCCATAGAATGATGACGAACTGAAAGATGGCGAACTGAAAATAGTTTAATTATAAAATGTAAGTATATACTTTTTGTGAAAGCATTTTACAGTATTAAATTCATTTTAGAATAAAACAATTTTAAGTACTTAAAACTACAATTAAATTAAATAGTAGGGGAGGTCAGCTCAAAGCGGCCACCTTAACTTTAAGTTCTTAAAAAATCTATCAAACGATAGACTTTTGAAGAGAATTTAATACTAATAGCCAGAAAATTTATAAAGTTTTATAATGTGAAACTCAAACTCGTGGCAATTTAAAAATGGTTATATAATATGTGAATTACGAAAACTTGTCCAAAAATCGCTTTGCCCAAGTAGTCGCCCAAAGCGGCCATGGGGGTAAGGGCAATGTGGCCACCCCAAAGTAGACATGAAAGTATTGGCAAATTATTGTGTCTGACGAAATAAAATTACCAAAACTATAATTAAACATTTTTATTATATAATCATATTTTTGTGCTTTCTTACTTAACATATTTTAATCACAATAATTCTTGAGAATGGAAAGTTATTTGCTTCGGCATATTGAAACACGAGCTGCAGGAAATCTTCCTTCGTGAGGCCAAAAAAGAGGTTGTCCATATGAAACAAGTACTCTACAAGTTCTTCCTGCTGTAAAGAAAGTACTGTTGTAAAGACTAGAGTAAAGAGTAATTTGTGCGAGGGATTCCGTATTTGTTTGCGATACATTTAATCGAGCCGCGTTTTTCATTTACCTCTTTAATTGCCCTAGCCATCACATCTTCTTCCCATGACGCTTGGGCAGTTTTTTCTTTTATAGTTGTTAACCATCTAAACAAAATATTTAAGCATTATGTTATGATCTATCAAATAATAATGATTTATCTTAGGGCAAAGCGGTGAGTTGGCCGCTTTACCCGAACTGCTTTGCTTTTTTCGGCCATTTTGTTTCAATAAATAATTATTATCACATTAGTTAATATCCTTCAAAGATAACAGAACACAAACATAGCTAAATAGATTAGCAACAGTAAACATGTAATAAACTCATAGAAATATAAAGATGTTTGACCAAAGCAGGTTGAACTTACCTTGCATTTTTTTAACAAAACATCCAAAATATCATATTACGTCACTGCAACCATGCGCTCCGTCCTTACGCTACCGAATGGCTGATAGGTTGCTAATGATTGGTTATGCGGACAGGACGAAAACGCCAAGCTATATATATTTCAAATACGTGAAAAATTAAGCGTGGCCGCTTTGCCTCCTGTGGCCGCTTTGCCTCCTGTGGCTGCATTGAGCTAACTTCCCCTAATATACAGTAAAAATAAAAAGTAAATATATAAAATTAAAAAAAAGGAAAACAATACTTTTTTGTTCAAGGTTTGTTATATTCTGCCTAATAGATTTTGTATTTATTATAATATATTATTTATCTTGGCATTTTTATAATAAAGCACATACTTAGGTAGATATTATAAGTATCCATTAATCATATTTTTTATCATTTAAATAAATGAGTTTCAAACTGAAAATATATGAAATAATTATAACATGTATGCATTTTTTGTCGAAGGTTATTCTGCCTAATAGATTTTGTATTTTCACAATAGAACCGTTTTCCCCGCGAAGGGTAGAAAACGGATATTTAGGTTTCATCCGTAGCTTGAACCACTTGAGATTACGCTTCTATGTTTACGTCACTCACACGACGAAACTGTCATTTCTACCCTCATAGAGTGCACTGTTGTTGTCTCTGTCACTCATGACGCAGCGCCTGGCGTGCGGCGCACGCGCCGCGCTCTACAGTACCTTTAAGGAGCCGGCAAGGAACCTGAAAGTGTGGTTCAAGCTACGGCTGAAACCTAAATATCCGTTTTCTACCCTTCGGGGGGAAAACGGTTCTATTTAGGTGTTCGAGCCTAACGCTTGAACCACTTGAGACGTGTTTATATTCTGCCGGCGGCGCTGCTATTGCGTACTGTGAGAGGAATATTGTTTAAATAAAGTAATAGAAAATACTTATTAAACAATTTTAATATCTTTCAAAAAAATAATAAACAAGAAATAGTTTTGTGAACAGAAAGATTATAACAAATATTAGAATTTTTTTTTTTAATTTTACGCAAAATAATCAGACTTATAAAGTGGAAAAATCATCACTCAAGACCCAAGTCGCTGGGTTGCAATTATTAGCGGGCGTCTCCCTGAAGTAATGATTCAGAAATGTATTTCTTGATCTCCAGTTTCCTCTTTTAAGGATATCATCAATATCGTATTTGTTGTTAGTCCAGTTTTCTGTTGCGACTGCAGCCCTAAAACTGCCTGCCGACGCAGAAATTCCCGCTTCTCGAAAAAGTGTTCGAATCCATCCTGAGATCACGGAACGTGATGCATTTTTGACTGATCCTCTTGTTGTTATGAATAAACTCTTAAGCTGAAATGAAATGAAATGAAATGAAATGAATGAAATGAAATGAATATTTGAAATGAAATGAATATTTATTTCGTGTAAACTTTTTTAAAGTGCTTACGAAAAGTCAAATTAAAATTGTTCAGTTTATACATCATTTATATTTTTGTGTTGAATTAGAGCAGCTCAATCCCAAGCATTTTTATCGCCTATATAATCAGTAATTTTATAATATGCTTTTAAACACAGTGTAGTTTTAACAATAATTTTGAATTTATTTATAGATAAATTTCTTATATTAAGAGGGAGCTTGTTATAAAAGCGTATACACTGCCCCATAAAAGAGCTACTTATTTTGTGGAGGCGGGTGCTATGAACTATAAGATTATTCTTATGTCTAGTATTAACAGTGTGTAGATCACTTTTTTTACTAAATGTGTCAATGTTCTTGTGGACATATAACAGATTCTCGTATATATATTGCGAAGCAACAGTTAGAATGCCCATCTCACTGAACTTTTCTCTTAGAGAAACACGAGGACCGAGGTTGTAAATACCCCTTATTGCTCTTTTCTGCAGAACGAATATTGTGTCAAGGTCTGCAGCATTCCCCCAGAGAAGAATCCCATATGACATAATACTATGAAAGTAGCTGAAATAGACCTTTCTAGCTGTTTCTATATCTGTGAGGCGTCTAATTGTCTTAACCGCATAAGCTGCAGAACTAAGTTTGCCCGAAAGTCTTTCTATATGCGGACCCCATTGAAGTTTGGAATCAAGCATAATACCTAGAAATAAGGTTGTCCCGACGGGCTCAATTCTGGTTTCCTTCAGTTGTACATTGGTTTCCATCTGTTTAACATTGGGCATGGAGAATTTTAAGAGTTTAGTTTTCTTATCATTGAGTAATAAATTATTTACATTAAACCAATTAACAACTCTCTTCCCTTTCGCCGTTCATTGGAGGCTGAAATGGATTTTCTGATCCACAGAACTGTATTAAGGCGAGCTTCGTTCGCATTATTTTTAAACACCCATACGGATTGCCTGTACGTACCAGAATCGGTTTTGGACCCGAAATGAGGCCACAAAATTATCTCATTCTCATTATCTACGAAAGAACCTTGATTTATGCTCAATAGGGTGAGGTCGTGTACTCTTCGTCCTGAGGCTAATAGGAAAAGGACACAGGTGTGTCTATAGATTTGGAAGAGACTGTCTTCATTCATCGCGTATTTCTTAAGAAAAATTAAGAGGTCATTTGTAATAATGGCCTTTAGTACGTGTTTAACCAAATAATGCGAGCTTAGTTCTTCTGATCGTTGGGGGTTAGCTAAAGTTGCTACTACCAACTTGTGTAATGCTGTGGTGCGAGGTGCTAGTCTTTCGCTGTTGTGAAGGTAACAAAGATATTTTGCTAAGTCTGATGGGTTCGGGTTATCTACAGCTATATTATTGATGCGCGCCCATGTCTGCCACCGAGACCAAACAGGTTTGTATGTCTTCATAGTAGATTTCCTCCAAGATGTCTCTAGGAGGCTTACATCTGTACTGGACCAGTTGCGTAACTGTTTGCTCCAGCCCGTACCTTCCAGACCAATAAATTTAAGTCCTCTATGTTCTGAGGTGCAAGATTTGTTCGAAGATCTATTAGATTCGTTTTCAGGTCGGTTATTGGAAGCGGTGGGCATATTGCCATTTTCCTTAAGTCAGCTGCCCAGAATGCCTTGTCCCAACTGGGGCTCACTATGAGGTATGTCCCTTCTGATATGTTCAGATGATGAATTACCCGAGGAATTAGAGACGGAGGGGGGAAAATCCATCCCAGCTTGAACTGCCATGTCCTGCTGAATGCGTCTGTGAATAAACTGTGAGTGTCCTTCGCATCCTCGCTGACATATATTGGTACAACAGCAGATCTCGCAGATGCAAACAGGTCGACCTCTGGAGTGCCCAGTTTCTGAAATATTATCGATACTGCTTTTGATTTGAGATGCCATTCTGGGAGACCTTTGTCCCTGGACAGGCTGTCTGCGAGCCCATTGTATATTCCCGGTATGTAACGAGCTATTAGGTGACAATGTTGGCGTTGGCAAAATTCTAAAATTTTCATTGTAGTTTCTAGAAGCCTCAAGGATCTCGTACTCCCTTGTTTCGTTATGTATGATACAGTCGTTCGATTGTCGGTTTGTAGCATGACTGTTTTGCCTTTCAAAACTGACCGGACTCGCGTTAGTGCTTCGAATAATGTGTACAGCTCTTTTTGATTGCTGTGCCATTTCTTCTGTACCTCCGTCCAAGTTCCCCTTATTTTCTTGCCGTTTATTACAGCACCTCAACCTTTGTCCGCCGCATCTGTTGTTACAAAAATCGACGGCTCAGGTATGTGTATGGGTGAATTTTGATGGATGTTCGATTTCCACCAGTGAAGTTCGTCCATGGCGCGAGGTGGTATTTCGAAGCGTCGATGTGGTTGCTTCATAGGCAAATGATTCGACTCCCTCTGGAGAATGCGACTGTGCAGGCGACCTAGAGGAACTACGAACGATGCGAAGTTCAGTTTCCCTAATATAACTTTTGCGTCGTGCCAACTCCAACGGTTTCTTTTTATTACAGTCTCCAGGTGATTCATAAGGTGGTAAATTTTGTTTCCTGATAGACATTTTTGATTTGATTTGGTGTCCCACGTGACTCCGAGGTATTCTAATTTTGTTGTGGCAATCGAGGAGTACTTCTCTGGATTTATTTGCCAGCCTAATTTCTGCAAGTATGAGATGACATATTTGGTCTGATTTTGTAGGACATTTTGGTCTTCGTGTATCAAAAGAAAATCGTCTAGGTAGACCAATACTCTTATGTCTCGGCCTCTTAAGGTGTGCGCGATCATTTGATAAATCTTTCCTTGATAACTGAGTGACAAAAAGCGGCGATGACTTTGTGTTATCGGCAGATGGAAGTAGGCCTGAGATATATCCAGTTTCATCATGTAACTGTCCTTGTTTAGGAATGTTGGGATCTTTAAATGATTGAGTAGTCGAAATTTTGGTGTCAGGACGTATTGTTTCAAACCTTTGAGATTGAATATTGGTCGAAAGGAACCATCTGCCTTCTTTCGCAGGAACATTTCTGATAGAAATCCACTTTGATACGGGCTTACTTGAATAGCTTCTGATTCTAGGAGTTTTTGAATCTGTTTTGACATTTCTGGCGATACTTTGGTACTGAATTGAAAAATGTTCTTGAAAGAGAATTTTCTGATGGGTGGTTTTGACCTGAATGGGATTCTGTATCCTTGGATAAATTTTTGTATTATATCTGGCGCTGTTGCCCAATGTTGAGCATAATGTTTCAAGCGCCCTGCCTTGAACGAGTCACTTTTTCTTGTTACCCCCCCCCCCCAGTTTTTTCTACGTTGGTTTGGTTGTTGTTGTAGTTGTGACTGGGTTTTATTATTATTGTGCTGTTTGGTGTTGGGGTATTTCGCTGTCCCTTGGGATGTGGTATGAGCGTGAGTTTCTCGATGAACCTTTTGTTTCTTTAAACTTTTCACCAACCCGTGATTTAGACCGGTTTTTCTTGTTTTGATAAGGAAAAAACTTTTTAACATCATCATTAGAACATATTCCATAACTGATTTAGAGAATACTTCGTCAGAAAAAAGATGTGTCTCCGATGGCGCTATACTATGAAGAATCTCATTGAATGAAGGCATTCAATGAGGATTATGCACCTTGTATGTGCTTCTTCTTTGCTCTATCGCCTCTGCTCGCCGACCGCAAACATACTGCAAAAGTGCATCAGATTTTTCTTAAATTTCGAATCTGCGTTAAGAAAATAACTACCAATTTTCTTTTTCATATCTTGAGGGAGGTGATCTAGCAGGTCTTGAAATATTTTCCTTTGTTGAAGAAGTCCATGTGTGATCGCTCCTAGAGTCATGTGGAATTTTTCCAGAACAGCAGCTGATTTCCAATTCGGTGTTACACTAGCTAGAAGATTATGAACTTTTAAGGCGAAATTGTTTCTGAGTATCAGCATACCTGACGTAACGCCATCCTTCTTGGAAAAAACGTTGGCATTCTACCCCCTGCTTTAGATAGTGCGGGTCAGCTTTAGCGATCTTAGGATCCGCCACTTTTGTGACTGGAGTGAAATCAAACGTGTTGTTTTCTTCCGATTGTAGTTCAGCGAGCAGCCTCTGGGCTTTGGATATCTTGGCTCGTAGTTCACATTCTCTTGAGGAGTGATTATCCGTTGAAGGGGCTCGCGTTGGTTCACTAGATTGCGAGGTTTGGTTTTCTTCATCCGATTGTGTACTGTCCGGCAAGGAGTCAAAAGATTCGTTTAGGTCAGGAGGCTTGTTTGTGGTATTTTTCATAGTATTTGACAAGATTTTCTCAATATTGTCGCTTTGTTTGTTCTGGGTATCAATAAGACGATTAAACATTTCCATTTGTTGATTCAAAACAGTTAATAATAAGTGTTCACTGCTACCCTGACCTTGAGGCGGAGAAGTTTGTTTCCTTGGAGTGCTCACCGTTCCTTTCACTGATTCGTGAGGTCTTTTTCTCCTAGTGGAACATTCGAGAGTTTCTCTATTACTCAGCACGGGGCTGGCCGATATACTTTGATCCCGTTGAGAGGTAAGTAGTTCCGACGAAGCGCTACTGCGATTTGTGAGTTTACCTCTTATTGCACGGACTGTTTCCATAAAGGAAAAATAATATTTGCCCGAGCCATGAATTTTCTCCATGATGTGATGAGGAGAATATACTAAAGCTCGTCCCAAAAGCCAGCACAAGACCTTCGCTCTTATGCTTCTTTACTTCTTTTCCGATAAGGAGCTACTGTCTGGTACAAAAGCTCGGCCTAGATCGGCCATTGGAATAGCTAACCGTAGTTTACCTTCAATTTTAGAAGAACCTTCTGCTCCAAATAGGGCATGATAATTGTAATCATAAACCTCCCATGATCGCCAATCTTCGGGAAAGTGTTCATCAATTATTCTGATGACTGAAGCAAAAACCTCCTCTTCCCCAGTTGGGCAGGGTCGAGCTGCTAATTCTCCCATTGTTGTCATCTTAGACATGATCTGCAAAGAAAGAGGAAACATCTTTATGCAACAAGACGCAATGGTCAAGTTAATGTCGTCAATAGAACGTAGTCTTGCTAAACTTAATAGAAGACATCGTCGTTTAGCGTAGCCGACAAACGACGTTGACGTCGTCTTGTTCACACGCCAGACGACGTTGCCTTATGAAACAGGCGACGGTTACGTCGTCATACTCAGACGACGGGCGACCATCGATGTCGTCTCACATGAGGGTAGTCGACGTCGTGTCGTCTTAACCAGTCGTCACACGACGGGCGACTATCGATGTCGTCTCACATGAGGGTAGTCGACGTCGTGTCGTCTTAACCAGGCGTCACACGACGCGACATGCCGTCTCGATCCGGCAGAGAAAGCGATTATGCTTTTAGGTGCTAGGTGGCACACAAGACGTCGCTGGGCTCTAGGGCGCCGAGTGGTATTTAGTATAATATGAATAGAATAGTTACTTACGGAAAAACAATTTTATACGTGCGAGTTGAACAAATTCACAAGCGTTCTGAAGAGCGCGGCGCATGTGCCGCACGCCGGGCGCTGCGTCATGAGTGACAGAGACAACAACAGTGCACTCTATGAGGGTAGAAATGACAGTTTCGTCGTGTGAGTGAGGTAAACATAGAAGCGTAATCTCAAGTGGTTCAAGCGTTAGGCTCGAACACCTAAATATAATTTATCTTGGCGTGTAAATTAAAATAAATTAATAAAATATGAATTATTAAGTGTATGGTATTTTTTAATTATTATTATAAGTTTCTGAAAAAGTGTAAAATAACAAAACTATATCTGTTTATTTATATCCGTAGTCAAAAACATAATTGCAGTTGTCATAAAGTGTGAATTCAGAACGCCGCGCGCGGGAAATTTTGCTTTCTTAATCTTAATGAATGTGTTTTATTATAGTTGAAAATCTATTAAGCACATGGTATTGAGCTAATTGAGCTATTTGTGAATGTGAGTAAAATAATACATTTGCCATCTATCAGTTTTATGTATCAATGACAGATCATATTGGTAAGTTTTCAGACTTTTCAGTGTTTCTCTTAATTATTTAAAACTTTTTTGATTACCCCGGGTGAAGTAACTATTTAGTAATCTGTGCCCCGGAATATCCTTGTACGTCAAATTCGCAGCGATGTGCCCGAATCGTAGTTGATGGGCTACTTGTAAGTTTAATTTGTTCTGTTGCTTCACAGACACCCGTATTATGTCCTCTTTTGGAAGTCTAAAAACAAAAGACAAGGAATACTATATTAACATCGTTTAAAATAACAATAATTGTTAATTAGTTTTATAAACTTGATACTTAAAAATGAAATACAAGATTTACATGCTCACCCTGGGATATCCATGTAGGTACGTCTAATTCGCAGAGATGTGCTCGACTCGTAATTGATGGGAAACTTGGAACTTTAATTTGTTCTGTCTCACTGAGATCCTTATGTACTTCTTCTCAAGTCTAAAATATACAAGATTATTATTATAAGTTCCTAATTACAATTTTAAATAAAAGTAATAAACTGTTCCCGTAAAGGACAATGGTAGATCTCCATACATCAAAATGTCTGAAATTAAATTGAAGCAAACAGTAATAAAAAATATATCAAAAAATTTGGCGTAAGTAACAGAGCCTATAAATGATTCTATTTTCACTCAGGAAAGGTGGAAAAAGAAGATATCGGTGTTTGAAGTTTTAGTTAAGAATGAACAATGTAGGTACAAGGAAAGTTATTGTATGAAAATTAAACAATGTAGGTAGGTACGTTTGGATTATCAAATGACATATGTCAGATTGACATCAGAACGCGGAAGTATTTTGTGGCATTTAACTGTCACAGCCAAAGACAAAAGCAGAGCTGCTCATTTTAAATCGATTTTATGTGAAATCGATACAACTTTAAAACGATTCTGTGATGTTTTTATTTGATTTAAACGTTGTTTTGCTTCAAAAATATTAGCTTATTGATATAATGTTAATTAAATATTAAATAACTGCATTTAGAACCAAACCAACTCTATAAAGGTCGATCGTATCGATTACTTATTTAATAATCGATACGGATATAGCACTCACGTCTATTCCTGTCACACCATTGTTTATGGCAACAATCAAATAAAAAAGTTTTGTAATCAATTGGAATGCTTTTTATCATCATAAAATACTCCAGCGTTAACGAGACAAAGTGAAAATATTAAAAATCGTAGAAAAATAAAACAATTTCTTTTGTTCATATGAAGTTTAAGGTCGCCACAACAAACCCAGACCAAATTCTGCCATTGTTCTTTTCTTATTACCATTGATCTGGAGATCGGCAAATACAACGTAGATAAAGCATTGTGTTTCAATCGCCTCCATTTAATATTTATATTCGACACAAATTAATCTGCAGTACTGCAGTGAAATATTTTAAACGAATCCGACTATGTGATTTTACTGTCCAATGTCGCTTGGAACTTCGTCGAATCCACTCCTACCTAATTTCTTCATCCTTCGGGAAGCTGTAAAGAAATTACAACAATATTTTTCTTCATATTATTACAAAAATGTGCCCGAAACCAATGACTGCTATAAAAAAATATCGATACATGTACGTAATTTTACCACATCACTAGCAAAAAAAATATAAACTTATTTGAAATAAGGAAAAAATGATAATTTCAATCAAAATACCTTATAAGTTGAAATTTAACCAATACAATATAGAATTGACATTATTATTACAATACTAGGACGTATTTTCTGATTATATCATGCACTTTTAGAATTGAAAAACTAGCCGATGAAATGTAATTTCTTCAGAACTATTTTCTTTTCGTCCAGAATGGGATATACAATTATACATCCTTCAATCACACAAGACATTGTTCAGTTAGATTGCCATTTCATGACGCACAAACACAACACCGGTTAACACCATTGATCTGTATAACAACTGGATTAGTAAAGAGCGCTTAGATTTGTTGCCAATTGCCATTTGTTATAGGTTCGTGGACCTATTACTAACATATTTTCATTAAGTGTCAAATTTGTCTACATGAAAAGACAACGATCGTAAACAGGGTAGATACGCAGTGAAATATTGCAAATTACGTTGATAAAGAAGCAAGATATTTTATTTCACGCTTAGGGTTGGGTTTCGAAACGAGTTGCCTGAATTTGAGGGTATTGGTGGAGTTAGTCTTAATCCCCTAAAAGTAATTTTGGCTGCCAGAGTTGCATCTAAATATTTTTAAACAATTTCCGAAAATTCTTAAGTACTTCGGCAATTATGCAAAACGGAACGTAATTTTTATACTTTACTTACTTTAGTACAGTTTTACAAATGTAATTTTTAGGTTTTATGTGAAAAACGTGAAACGAAACGCAACCCAAATGATATTGACAGCTAATGTCAAAGGAGACAGGCCACAGTTGGCTTCACAGATCACCTTGAACGTGAACAATCGTCTTAAAAAAGTAAATTACTAAAAGTTTTTGTTATATATTATAAATATTGATCGCTATCCAGTGTGTCCGTTTCGATGGCGCGGCCACAACGTTTTTTTTTTTTAAAAATGGTGACAAGATTTTGTAAAAATTTGTAAAAGTAGACTCCCAAAACCATAAATTTGTCAAAGCTATGTTTAAAAAGTTATAAGGGTTTGAACGTGGCCGCACCATTGAAACGTTCCGAACCGCGCGGCCACGGAGATCTTTAAAACTAAGTATTGCAGAGACCTGAAATTTTGGTAAGTAACAGATTGAATTTGTAAAAATATGCATACATACATACATATCGTCACGCCTTTTATCCCCGAAGGGGTAGGCAGAGGTGTATTTCTACACCCAATTTTCGCCAGATATACTTTAGTCCCACGTAATAAGGGGCGAGCCTATTGCCGTATCGGGCACATTTCCAGACTCCGTGCTGCTACTGAGAATTTCGTGACAGAAAAACCCAATAACACTGCCCGACCCAGGAATCGAACCCGGGACCTCCCGATCCCACGCGCACATTATGCCGCGAGACCAACGAGGCAGTCGTATAGGGTTTGATATCGAGTTTTCCGTCTCTACGCAAAGATGGTATTTGCATCGTGTTATCCCTTAGTCGCCTTTTACGACACCCACGGGAAGATAGGGGGTGGTGACACTTGTATTCTATGCCGTCAACCACACGGCAAAATTAGTAAAATATAGAAAAAAATCCTGAGCTTATATTTTAGGAGCTGTAACACTAAAAAAGCCATGGCAGCGCCATTGAAACGGTGAAAAACACATTTTCGCTGATATCTCGCTGTAAAAACAACGCAGACCTCTGAAGGTTTTTGTAAAACCCAGATTTGAATTTGTCAAAACCAGTAAAAATAAAACAAAATATCCTAGGTTTATATTTCTGGAGCTATAAGACTAATACGCCATGGCCGCGCCATTGAAACGGTAAAAAACACATTTTTGCCGATATCTCGCTGAAAAAGCAACGCAGACTTCTGAATATTTTTGTAAAACCTGGATTTGAATTTGTCAAAACTAGTTAAAATAAAACAAAAATCCTAGGTTTATATTTCTGGAGATATAAAGACTACTACGCCATGGCCGCGCCATTGAAACGGTGATAAAATACGTAATCGGCGATATCTCGCCGAAAAAGCATCGCAGAGGTCTGAAGTTTTTTTGAAAACCTAGATCTGAATTTGTCAAAACAGGTAAAAATGCACATGAAAACCCTAGGTTCACATTTCAGGAGCTGTAGATTACGCATTTTTTCACCGTTTCAATGGCGCGGCCATGACGTTTTGGTCTTACAGCTCCTGAAATATGAACCTAGGATGTATTTTTTTATTTTTAGTAGTTTTGACAAATTCAAATCTGGGATTTACAAAAAACTTCAGACGTCTGCGTTGATTTTTCAGCGAGATATAGGCGAAAATGTGTTTTTCACCGATTCAATGGCGCGGCCATGGCGTATTAGTCTTAAAGCTCCAGACATATAAACCTAGGATTTTATGTTTAATTTTTACTGGTTTTGACAAATTCAAATCCGGGTTTTACAAAAAACATCAGACGTCTGCGTTGCTTTTACAGCGAGATATCGGCGAAAATGTGTTTTTCACCGTTTCAATGGCGCGACCATGGCTTATTATTTAGTCTTACAGCTCCTAAAATATAAGCTCAGGATTTTTTTCTACATTTTTACAAATTTTTTACAAATTCAATCTGTTATTTTCCAAAATTTCAGGTCTGTGCAATGCTTAGTTTTAAAGATCTCCGTAGCCGCGCGGTTCGGAACGTTTTAATGGCGCGGCCACGTTCAAACCCTCATAGTCATAACTTTTTAACCATAGCTTTGACAAATTTATGGTTTTGGGAGTCTACTTTTACATTTTAAAAAAAAAAACGTCGTGGCCGCGCCTTCGAAACGGACACCTATTCAGTAGTATGAAATAAACACATAATAATAATGGATTTTAAAATATTTTCATTTGATTATAAACGTGTAGGTACTTCAATGGACTATTTGAATGGTTCGTTTGTGTTGCCTTGTAAATAATAGGTGGAATAATATCGTTAAAAAGTCGCTGCTTTGCATGAATACCCGCACAAACCAAAATTTTGAAAAAACTGGTTTATAACACAGTCACTAGCAAAATAGTCCATATTTTTTGGTAGTTAAGACTCACATTCATAACGGAAAAACCGGCGTAGTGGCGCGCAAAAATGTCGTTATGTGATTGGTTGATTTATCACACCATATTTGTGCAATAGTCGACGATCGCCAGTTGCTATTATTGTTTTCGAGTGTCCACATTAAAACTTTCGTGAATAATATCACATTTCTTAATAATCGTGTGCTTAAAGTGTAAAGTCTAGTAGTATTTTCTGCAATATTCACTCTTTTTGAGTTCTTTGATTATTTATGATAAAATTGTGACAATTTTCGATATACCTTTTTGTTAAAAAGTGTTGCATTTAGTGCTACAACATTCTTCACGAAAAATTAAGTAAGACATTAATACTTATTAAGATTTATTTGCTTATTCAAGACAAAAACAACAAAATCTTTTAACATGTTTAAGAAATAAGTAGGTTATTATTGCTTATGCTTAGAAATAAAGCTCAACAATTCAGAACCGAAAGCAAGTTACTTTTAACGATATAATATAATTATAACGTGTTTTGTTTTTTTTTTTTGCTGCCTAGTGGCTGATTACTTAAGGCCTTTTATAATCACGATGTCCCGGGTTCGAATCCTGGTTCAAGCAGGAAACGTGGTAATCGTCATTCCTAATTTAGAAAATTGTTAATAGCAACTCGGAGTTAAAAATTGTGCCCGATGAATAACAGAAAAAACATAGCCGGCGAAACGCCGAAACCGAGTGAATTTATCACCTCTGCCTACACCTTCGGCTACTACAGACATGATGCTATGTTGTGTTGTGGTGTAGTATGATAGGTACGGTGTGGTGTGGCATGGTGAGGTATGGTTTAGTATGGAGTGGTGTGGTGTGTTGTATTGTGATGTTGGTGTGTCATGACACGGCACGGCATAGTATGGTGTGGTATGATATTATATGAATTGTTCTTATTATTTACATTGCCGAATCCCCGTACCCTACAAATAATCCGGAATCTCAAACAAGATAGTAAATCTATTACACAAAATGATAAACCTACGACTTCAACTTCCATACAATTCACTGAGAAGGAACAGTTCATTTTACTGCCCACGTCCAACGATAACATTGAAAATAAAGATTTATCTAATGTTAGTGAAGACTTTTGCTCAGATGATAGTGTGAAGGATCCTGACTATATAAATATCGATACACCCTGTTCTACAAAGAGGTCTCTTTTAAAAAATAAAAGACGAAATTTTTTTAAAAAATGTATGAGTACAATAGATTTGAATGAACAACAATATGACAATTTCAGTAACGACGTTTCCACCATAAACCAAACAAGTTCACCAATACCTATGCCGATAGCCCCCATGCAAACAGAATCTAGTAGCAGCTCAAGTGATGGATCTAGTTCATCCAGCTCAAGCGATGAATCTAGTTCCTCAGATACCGAGAGTTCATCAGACGATGAATTGAATAATGAACGTTTAACAGCAGTGGTTCAGTCTAGGGTAGACAATAATATATTTGCTACAACAGCTACTTGCTTCGAAGATGATATTTCGCACTATGATTCGATTGAGCCAGTAGCTTCAACTTCACGATCCACACCTAATACACCTCCAACTTCATTGGAACTTACGTCTGATCCCAATTCTACACACCTTGGTTGTAAAGACAATATCAGCTCAAATAAAGGACGAAAAAGAAAATCTGCACCCAATAATTGATTGCGTAACAAGGCAAAAATCCTAAGAAACTCTGGTAAGTCCTATATATCCAATTCTAAAAAAGGAAAAACCATTGTACCTGCAAAGTCTCTAAAGTCACCGTGTACTGATAGATGCAAACAAAAATGTACACAAAATATTACAAAATCACAGCGCAAAGAAATTTTTGAATGCTTTTGGGGCGTGGGAGATCTACAAAGGCAACGAGAGTTTACCTATTTTACGTCATCTTTCCGTCATTGAACCATGATACTCATACAAGATGCATAACAGTAATCGGGGGAAAAACAATGCTTTTTATGTGACCATTGATAATGAGATAATTCGAGTGTGTAAAGTATTTTTTAAAGCTACGCTAGATATGACTGTTCTTCAAAAGAAGAAGAATTCATGTGGCATGTTAGATTTGGATAAGCGTGGCAAACACAGCCAACATTTTCATTTAGATCCGGCTATTAAAGAAGGTATTATTCAACACATCAATCAATTCCAAAAATTGAAAGCCACTACTGTCGTGCAGACACAAAGAGGCTTTATATTGATATATTGATGGTGGGAAAACTGTAGCCGACTTACATAGGGATTACGAATTCGATTGTCAGTCAAAAAGTCTACCAAGTGCCAATTTCCTCATGTAATACAGGATCTTTAACAACGAATTCAATATTACCTTTTCCCAACCGAAGAAAGATCAGTGTGAGGATTATACATCATACAGTAATGCCACAGAAAACGATATAGTAGAACTGAAAGAAAAGTTTGACAGGCATTTAAAAGAGAAAGATATGTCAAGGCAAAATAAAGAAGATGACAAAAAATTTACTCCTGATAATTGTATTGTAGCGGTTCATCTTCTTCGTCTTCAGGCTGCAATGCCTTGTCCTAGAGGAGATGCATCAAAATTTTATTACGTATCAAAATTAAATACCTACGTATAATTTCACAATATGCGATATCAAAACTAAAGACACTGCATGTTACGTCTGGCATGAAGGTAAGGAAGCTAAACGCGGTGCTATAGAAATAGGAACTTGTTTGCTTAAATACATACAGAATTTAAAGCGTAAAGCTGAAGAACTAGATTCAAAATTAGATATAGTTTTTTATTCCGACAATTGCTGTGGCCAGCAAAAGAACCAGTACATAATAGCTGTTTATGTATATGCAGTTTACCATCTCGATTTTATTAATTCAATAACCCACAAATACCTTATAAAAGGGCACACTTAAAACGAGGGAGATAATGTCCACTCCCTCATTGAAAGAGGAGTAGGTAAAGCTCTGAAGTCTGGTCCCATATATACACCTGACCAGTATGTGCACATTATAAGGAATGCAAAAAAATCTGGTAAAGCATACCAAGTAAATGAATTAGTACGTGAAGATTTTTTTGATATTAAAGCACTGGCTTCATCGATAGGCAAAAATTTTTCTAAGAATATGGACAAAGAAACGTTAAAGCTAGGAGATGTCAAAATTTTAAAGGTGGAATCTAATGACTCTAACTACTGTTTTTCCTATAAAACATCGTACGAAGACACAGAGTTTAAAATGGTCATGATAGATGAAATTGGTAAGACAAGAAACATTGCCAATAATATCACTGTTAAAAAGGCATACAGAGAAAAATTCCCAATATGTGAGAAGAAGAAGAAGGGTTTGCTAGACCTATTTTATGAAAAATATTGTACCAAGATTTTATAAACGGTTTTATGAAAATCTCTAATTTTTATTATGTTCCTGAAGAAGACTGATTATGCGGTAGTTGCCAAATAATTTTAAGAAGAAGCCTAATAGATGATAAGTTTCTTAGATTTTTTATGTTTATTGTTTCTTATGAACCCTATTATTTAAAAAACAGCAAAAGTATGTTAATTTTGCTATGATTTAGTATGGTTCATAATGTTCCTAATTATTTTAGTTTCTTGATATTTTTCATATTTATGGTTCATAATGTTCCTAAAAATTTAAAAAAACCAAAACTTTGTTAGAATTATTTTATGTTTATGTTTCATAATGTTATTTTTCCTAATTACTTTTAAGAAGCATAATAGATAGGTATTGTTTGTTAACTTTCTTTCATGTTTGTGGTTCCTTATATTTTAATGTAAACATTTTAATTTACGTACTGGTATCTGGGTGACAGTCATACTGCAAATTGGTATAAAATCTCTTTTTTGATGTTCCTATTATTTTTTATGATTTTTTATGTATTTTTTGTATGACAGCAGTTTCTTCTAAAGATAGTTTTCCACAGGATTGTTTAATATCTAATGTAATAATCTCTCTAATATATAATAAACAGAAATGTGTGTTATTCTACAGAAAATATCGTTCCGACCGCTTCAACATAAAACGAATAAATTGATTTGAGTTTGAACATACTTTTCATTAATATGATCTTAATCATAATTGTGTTACTATTACAGATTTTTTTAAATATCTTGTAGATAATATTACTAATTACACCATTCTTAAACTAAAATTTAGAACAACTCATGTGTATTATTTTGATTTATGTTCCTATTCATGATGATATACCAAAACTCATTTTGTAACAAATCGAATAACACACAGTTTTTAATTATTAATTAAGATATTCGCAGCTCGAAACCTATTTTTTTTTTTAATTAAGCCTTGATTAATGCCCTTTCAATGTATACATTCTACTCTTCTATTGAACAAATGCATGAAAAGTTATGACTTATGACAGAAAATATTTTGTTTAATTTTCAAATAGCTCTCCTGTAAAATGTGTGTTTTTAGATTATGCGGTTATTCATGCAAAGCAGCGAAGTGTTTAAGGACGCGTTTACGCATGTATCAAAAAACCACATATTTCCGGTACATTTTACGACAATTTTAGATAATAACTAATAAAACTAATGATTTTTTATCTATAAATCAATTTGAAAATAAATAAAAATATTTAATTATTATTAATGTAAAATCGATTCGAAACTGCCTCTTAAATCAAAAATAGGCATATACTGCTATTTTTGGATACAATTTTCTCTCTATTATTAGAGAAAACATTAGACATTTATTTAGATTTTCAAAGTTAGAATAGGGTAGTAAATATAGTCAACAAAAACAATCAGAAAATATTATTCAAAATATTGTAAATTGACTCAAAAAAGGCAAAAAATCATCTTACATTTTTCTTCTATTTTGCTCGCATACCTGTGTCTTAATGTGTGGCAATAAGGGTCGTTTTATTTAGCCACTTTCTTGATTTATATATCCGAATTCTGCAATGAGATCTCAGTCTGCGCCTGTGGTCTGCGCTTGAGCGCCGTCGGGAGTGTGGACTCTATGTCGCTTGTCGCTGCAGCCCGAAGTCGAAAAAAGCAATATACGAATACAAAATATTCGCTAAAATCAATTTGATACTTCTCGTATTCTGTGCGAATTACGTACAAATAAGTTTCTTCTTTTTTTATATAAATGGACATTATTACTTTATTTTCTCCGTTATGTTGATTCACAAATCACAAACGGCTCTGCAGATTTGCCGTGTAGCATAATTATTGTATAAACAGTTAAAATTTACTTTTGTTTTCATAATTGTCGAACTTCTGGTAAAGATTAGGATGTAGGTATATTATTGAAGTTATGAAGAGCTTATATACCTACTGAATATAACAGCAGCCAAAATTAAAACTGAAAGCATTACCATAAAGTACATACCTATCAGACCGTCCCTCCACCCCGCTGTGCTCAAGCGCACCAACTCATAGTTTTATTACAATAAAAATGATGTAGTTAGGTTATGTAGGTACTAAAAGCTAAAAAGTAATTCGGTAAGTCCTTGCTACCAGATCTCACCGCAATCGCAATCTGGGTTATTCCAGACAAATATAAAATCGTTGAGCAAGTGAAATTTCTATCATAAAGTTTACTCTGGCTACGCTACGCCCAAAACTATTTTTTTAGTTATTTTATTTTCAAGTTTTTTGTTTTTTTTTGTTAGTTGATACTTCTCATTCTATTTTCATAGTGAGCCCTTTTCTACCAATCAAGCCCTATCATTCGATACCCATATTGAGGTATTTGTGGAAAATAGGTAATCCGCCATTTTGTAGCGGCGGCCATCTTGGATTTTTCATAGTAAGCTCTATTCTACCAATCAAGCTCTTTCATTTAATACCCATATTGAGGTACTTGTGGAAAATATGTAATTCGCCATTTTGTAGCAGCAGCCATCTTGGATTTTTCATAGTTAGCTCTATTCTACGAATCAAGACCTTTCATTTGAAACACATGAAACCCATATTGAGGTATTGTGGAAAATAAGTAATCCGCCATTTTGTGACGGCGGCCATCTTGGATTTTTCATAGTGAGCCCTATTCTACCAATCAAGCCCTTTCATTCGATACCCATATTGAGTTATTTGTGGAAAATATGAAATCCGCCATTTTGCGGCGACAGCCATCTTGGATTTTTCATAGTGAGCTCTATTCTACGAATCAAGCCCTTTCATTTGATACCCATATTGAGGTATTTGTGGAGAATAAGTAATCCACCATTTTGTGGCGGCGGCCATCTTGGAATTTTCATAGTTAGCTCTATTCTACCAATCAAGCCCTTTCATTTGATATCCATATTGAGGTATATGTGGAAAATATGAAATCCGCCATTTTGCGGCAACAGCCATCTTGGATTTTTCATAGTGAGCTCCATTCTACCAATCAAACCCTTTCATTTGATACCCATATTGTGGTTCTTGTGAAGTAATATGTGATCCGCCATTTTGTATCGGCGGCCATCTTGAATTTACAATCATTTAAATATTATCTTTTAATCTTGATGATGAATGTATACCAAATATCAGATCAATCTGTCATCAGGAAGGGGGTAAAATTCCAATTACTTTTGACCCAAGCAAACAAATAAAGATAAAACAGGATTTTTGCCGACTTAGTTGATACTTTTCCTTATATTATGGCAACATTATACAAAAGCTTTATAAATTGTAGCATATGTGTTATTCTGATATATAAACTATATTACTGTATAGTTTCATCCAAATCCGTTCAGTAGTTTTTGCGTGAAAGAGTAACAAACATCCATCTATACATACATCTTCACAAACTTTCACATTTATAATATTAGTAGGATTTTGTTTCTTGCGTTGAAATCTGGTAAGATTATCTGGGGACTGCTATGACGATATCTTTGGGGGACTGATGGTAACTATACCATCCCGTTCAAGTGTTGCGAGTGGAACTCATAAAAGAGTAGGCCTAGTTATGCCAGGTTGGGGCTCATTTTATTTCTTTTGGTGAGACCCTACCACTGGTACTAGTGAAGTAACCTTCCAAGGTTATTTGATGAGTCTTACTGGTACTCATATGTGGGTAAAGTTAGGCATGCCGAGTTTGGGCTCATTTTGTTAGTCCATAAGCGACCCTGCCACTGAAACTTATGAAGTAACCTTCCAAGGTTATTCGATGACTCTTGCTGGTACTCATATGTGAGTTGAGCTAGGCATGCCGAGTTTGGGCTCATTTTATTAGTACATAAGTGACCCTACCACTGGAACTTATGAAGTAACCTTCCAGGGTTATTTGATGACTCTTGCTGGTACTCATATGTGAGTAGAGCTAGGCATGCCGAGTTTGGGCTCATTTTGTTAGTACATAAGTGACCCTACCACTGGAACTAATGAAGTAAGCTTCCAGGGTAATTCGATGAGTCTTGCTGGTACTCATATGTGAGTAGAGCTAGGCATGCCGAGTTTGGGCTAATTTTGTTTGTACATAAGAGACCCTACCACTGGAACTTAATGAGTAACGTTCCAGGGTTATTTGATGACTCTTGCTGGTACTCATATGTGAGTAGAGCTAGGCATACCGAGTTTGG
Source organism: Euclidia mi (assembly GCA_944739405.2). NCBI lineage: Eukaryota > Metazoa > Arthropoda > Insecta > Lepidoptera > Erebidae > Euclidia > Euclidia mi. Next base: position 33,435,681 of record OX123199.2, on the reverse strand, counting down.
GCTCATTTTGTTAGTACATGAGTGACCCTACCACTGGAACTTATGAAGTAACCTTCCAGCTCTTCCAGGGTTATTCGATGACTCTTGCTGGTACTCATATGTGAGTAGAGCTGGGCATGCCAAGTTTGGGCTCATTTTGTTAGTACATAAGTGACCCTACCACTGGAGCTTATGAAGTAACCTTTCAGGTTTATTCGAAGACTCTTAGTGGTACTCATATGTGAGTTGAGCTAGGTATACCGAGTTTGGGCTCATTTTGTTTATTGTGATCTTACTAATCATGGTAACCTTCAGGTGCCATCCGATAACTGCTTCCGCAAGGTCATTGGTCTGAGCATATTTTATTTGTAATAATAACGTAATTATTATAAGAAGTCTAGCACGGAGATATACTTTGGTAACTGCTACTGAGAATTATTTTGCATATATGAATAAAAAGATGTGATAAAAATTATTGTTATGTATGTATTATTCATATTTTCTTTTAGATGCCAAGACCAAAGACTTTTGGATCAATTTCTCGTAAAGGTCTGCGTGCCTTACGAATCGGTTCAAAAAAATCAAGACGGTTAGTATTTCGCTCATTTGCCGGTTAGTTTGAAATTATGTTTCGAAATTTAATTGTCATACTGTATTTATTTTTTCACAGGAGGCTCAAAAATAACCACGATGCAAGCATTGCCAATATTTTGCATACCATGACTGATACCAATGATATGATCACAAAACAAACGAGCTGTACAACAGTTTGAATAACAGTATAAATACGACGGCCTGTCATCATTCTCCTAGCATTATCCAGGTTGCATCCTCAGCTATCGCTTTGAAACCCAGGATCTGCTATTCTGATCTAACCACATTTCACAGAATATCTGCTTTTTCACGAAGCGACTGCCGTCTGACCTCCGCAACCCAGAGCGATAGCAATATTTCAAGGTTAGACCAGTGTCAGGATATTTTAGGGTTCTGACTCCCCGTAACGACTGTCACAGCTGTTGATGACAACCGGGACCCACAGCTCAACATGCCTTCTGAAGCACGGAGCAACGATGATTAACATTGTAATACGCACATAACTTAGAAAAGTCATTGGTGCGCGTCGTGGGTTCGAATCTGAGACATCTGCGTTGCAACCTATTGGTCCGCCTGTGACGTTCGAAATTCTCTTTATTGTGCATTACAGTAGATAATAATTTGACTACCTTGATGCATCTCTCCTAAATCTAATTTATAAAATATCATTTCCAAGCTCGTCGTATATATAATATATATCTATGTACTTGTCTACAAAGTAATAACGTCAACAACCGTCAACGAAGTCCATCGCGTCTTACCATCATTACATTCATACGACACCGAAAATATAATATACCAGGCCTATAACATAGTTACATATCACAAAACAAATCTAAAGTCTCAAAGTTATTTAGTTGAACTACATTTCCGCAAGTTACCGCACGTCTACGTACCGTTGCCGCCGTGGCGCTGTAGTGACGCGATTTTGTACCTACTAATTTTGTAAACGCGTCCTCCTTAACAAAATCACATTTTAAAGCGATTGCTGAAACCTCAAAGTACGAGATATGTATTTTATAATTTTTTCTTTTATATATTTTTCAGACGGCGGTCATAATTAACGTAAAATAATGATATTATTTTTAATGATATCAAAATGTTAAAGTAGGTACACTACGGCCGACGAATCATGGATGGCGGGTCTGAAGCTAGCCTTTGTGAATTACCGCGCATGTATACTCGTATGGAAAACTGTTATTGTCAGGCTTTATAATTATAATTTATATACAAGTAGTATTATTTTATGATGAATGCACCTCATCTGACAATAGTGGCAGATATTTTAACCGAAACATACACAATATTAAACTAAGGTCTACAAACAGTACCTACCTACTGGATACGATGGTGTATCAACTAGGATACTGAAAACCGTGTCTAATAAAATATCAAATCGAATGAGCCACATAATTTTCGGTATTATGCAGGGAATTAAAAAGGACTATAATAAAACGGCTCTTTAAGAAACATGATAAACATAGTATGACACGTTTTGATTCCAGTCATATCAAAAATATTTTAGAAGGTTATCCATAAGCCTGTTGACCAATCCGGAACAAAAGAAACATACCTGAATGCTGCAGTATTTTTTTTTAATTGCTTTTACAGATATAGATCGAACGGATTTTTCTTTAGGTAGACACATCTTTTAAGCCGCAATTAAGAATGCGCGCGTGTTGTATTCCAAATAAGTAGGTATTTGGAACATGGGACGCATAGTATGCACCCATGGATAAGTATCCATGGGTGCATAGGACCTCTATAGATCATTCATCATCATCAGCCCTTAACAGTCCACTGCTGGACTAGGCCTCTCCTTTGAAAGGAGGAATTGGCCTACTATACCACGCTGGCCAAACGGGTTGGTAGGGTCATTTCGCCTGTTCGCGTCCATCCCCCTATTCGCGTCCATTTTGCGGACCTCCCTTTAAAAATGCTCGTAAATAAGTATACTAACACACTAATAAAATGAAAAGTCAGTATCGCCAATACCTCTACGTATAAGAGACGCACGCACAAATAGACAAAAGTTCCGTGCGCCCAGCTTATCCTGTTTAAAAAAATTAGTTAATCTCGGTTGTTCAACAAAAGAGTGCAGATGCGCGGGATATAAATAAAAAAATAGTGTGTAGCGCCGTGTTTGACGGTAAGTATTTTATTGTTTTATGTGAATTTTAGGATACATAGCTGTTTCTAGACATTAATAATGAAAAGACGAATAGTATGAATTATGAATTAGCTTGTTTTTTTTATAGTTAACAATTAAAATAAGGTGGACGCGAATTACAACACCGAATTTATAAAACTTCCACTTTGCGTCCACAATGGACGCGAACTCGTCTATTTATGATTTCTTTAGTTGCTTATTTTTATGTGATTAAAATATGAGAGAGAAATTGGGATTTTGTTTATTTTAACATTAATAGTATGCAATTGTAATGACCAATTTGCGTCCACATTATTATGATTGTAATAAAAGATACAATCGATATAATAATCGACCACAAGTGGACGCAATCTATACCTGCAAGAGATAATATTATAGCAAATTGCGTCCATATTTTCATGAAATAGAAATAATTGCATAAATACATTCTATATATATATATATTTTTATAATTTAAAATGCATTTTTGGTTAAGACTGAGTTTCAAATTGAATTATTACATTTAATTTCTTTTATTCCATATTTTTTCTATTCAAGGTGAGTTCTTAGGAGACAAGAAAGAAGAAGGAAAAAAAATACAAAATATGATTAAATAAAGAAAGCGTTTTGTGATATTCGTGAGAAGAAGAAATCGATAAGACAAATATGTACATAATTATGTAAAAATTATGCTATTCCGAAGACCACAATATTGGACAACATGTATCATTATTTTTTTATCTTTGATTTTAAGTTCCATCGATGTTGAGAACAATAAATAGTTATTTATAGTTTCTTTAAAGTGATATATGAATATGAATAATGATAATAATGTAGATTTTTTATAACTTTAATCTTAAATGTAGAAATTGTTAAAAGCCAATCTTTCTTTAGATTGTCTTAACAATATCACCCTTATATGAAGGATTATAAGGCTGATATTGTTAAGACTAAGCTGGTGGACGCAAACTGGTCCACAGGTGGACGCAATTTGGATTTTTTGGACGCAAACTGGGTAAAATGCCATATTTTGAAGGTTGACTATTTAAAAAAAAACACAACAAGTTTCGAACAAAAATGAAAGTTATTATTAAAATAGACTATATAATGAACGCATTACATACATTTTTCATTGAATCAATTTGCTGGAACATTTTTATTTTCTCCTTCAAACTTGCCAACTGCACTAAATGGACGCGAACAGGCGAAATGATCCTATAGGGTTTGTATCAAGTTTTCCTTCTCTTACAGTGCTGTTCTCTGCATAATATGCTCCCTCTGTTGGCTCTTACGACACCCATGGGATGATATGGGGTGGTGACATTCCGTATTCTTAATCCGTCACCACACACAGATCATTATCTAAAGATATATTTTTTATATATTTTCATTATGATAAAAGTTTTATGAATAAAGATGTAGAGAATTTAATTTGCAACAAAAATCTTCTTCACATATTCTTTGTGCGGCCAATAGTCTACCAGGGCCTCAAGTCTGCTATTTTAAACACATTCGTCATTCCAACACGATCCCATTGTCATTTTGACAAAAGTTCGTAGTCTGGTAATTCATTATGATAGTTCAGTGATCGATCAGTGGTCTCGTAATTGAATGGTGGCAGAATGGCATTGTTGTATTGCCATAGATAAAAAAAACCATTAGAAGAAATGATTTTTGAAAAACTACCATGAAATTTGATTATTTTTCATGCCGAATTTCATTTATATATTTTTTAAATATTCATTACTAGTGTTATAAGCACTCTAAAGTTGTATTAAAGTTCGTAAATAGCAAAAAAACAATGAATTTAACCATTCAACTCAATAATATTTGTTCTGTTTAGCTGTCAAAGTCAAATCATGTTTTGAAGTAAGAACTGTCAAAAGTTCAAAACTCATACCTTTTTGTAAACAAAGTCCTAGTTTCTTATATTTCTCATAATCTCAATGCACTGCGTTGAATTGTTAAATACCGAGTAGCTCGTATGTTTCTCTTAGAGCCAAAACGAAGATATCAATGGAAAATGCTCTATGGATAACAAATTCCAAAGGAAATGATACAGCAAGGTTATGCAGTTCACACCTCAAAGAAAAGTGATTATATCGACAGGAGTAAATACTATAATTAAAGATAGCGAGTTAACTACTAAAGGTGTTTATATTCGAAGAAGAATTGGCATAACCAAAACATAAAATATTGAAGATTGAATTAGATCATAGATACATTCCTATTACAATTAAAATATTATTTGTGTTTCATGTGTTGTAACTGTATCAAGAAGGAAAATAAAACTCATAATTATGTGTTATTATTAACAATGTTGTTTTATTAAAGATAAATAATTTCTGTACATGAATTTATTAAGAATTATTGGTTCCAATTATAGACACAAATATTGAACACTATTCTCATATACTAACTATCACAAATCTTCACTTTTGCATCTACTAGCAAAGCAACTTTCTTCATACTGGCTTTGCAGAATCCTCACATATATGTAGGTATGTCTCAAACAGATGGATATGAGCGGTCACAAAACTCATAAAGAAGTTGCCCATTTGCTTGAATTTTGTATCTGTAAGAGAGATAAGTAAACATTTATAAACACACCACTCATTACATCATATTCTTTTATACTAAGATCTTCTATACTATGCAATTAATTTAAAAACACTTTTCATCATAATTCAGACATTTAATTGAATTATGTAGGTACTTAAATTCTTTACAGGACTCCATAAAATGTAGGTAGAATATATTGATAAATTAGGAACATTATATAAAGCATCATTAACATAACTGTTCCTGTCATTTAGGTATGGCAATATTAAAAAGAGATCAGGAAGATCTTATTGTACTAATACTTCAAACTATCACATAGGTATGACATTATCATTTATTTAAGTACCAAACCAATGCTGGTCACTATCTATAGTCATATCATTATCTACTACTAACACTTCCATTCCCAATGTGTAAAAACATTACTCTTTCTTTTTAGCTCCGTCACTCAGATGAACTAAGTTCATCTGAGCTCTGCCATAGTTGGGTTAAAAGCATAGCTACAACGTTTGAAAATATTATTTAATTTCCTGTTTCTTATGTTTGGAATATGAGTATTTAGCTTTGATGTTCTTGTATATTTCGGAAGGCAGAATGTACATGTACAGGGTGTTACATATCCATCCGTCCGATCAATGAAGGGGTTGTAGAGTAGCGTAAAATGATGAGATATTTGTCATTATTTCACGGAAATTCAACATAAAATTTTCCCATGTAAATTTAATTAATTTTAAATAATATCATATCAGATTACCCATGGCAACACTAAAGACTCATAAATCGTATTAGCTAGGTATCTACCTAAAGTTCATAAAAATTTGACGGCAAAAGCGGCGCCTTTGAGTGCATAGGCCAACCGACCGCCTCCTTTGACAAAAGCCGCCGCCGCGCGTCATCGTCCTTTACACGTGCCAAGTATTATTTTAGGTATAAACAGATTTTATGCACTTGATGCAACAGCTGATCTTTTGCTTCGACGGTTTAGGCAAAACTCCGTAAAACAAAGTACAGTATTAAGGTTTTCTGTTTGTTTCGTGCGAGTGCGTGGCCAACTCTGGTGTCACTGTTTTCAAACTGCTCGAATACCTACGACATGGCCTAACGATTCTTGGATGCGGCTTTACGGGCCGTCGGAAGCCCGGAAGCGCTTTCATGTAATGTCACACGCGGTCACCCATCTAAGAGAAAATCGTCGCGCTATGACTACGGTACTTACATTAATAACTACCTACTTTTTAATTGGTTTAATCTTACGTAACTAGGTACCTACCTTAATTGATAAAAATATCAACTTGCTGTAAGTTGCGACGGTCATTCTCCACATGTCCGCCGCCCACGTCCAGACACTTACGGCACCTTTGCACCATATCCGAACGCACACTTCTTAACACTCCTGGGTTTAAACTTCGGAAAGCAGAAACGATACGCGCACGCATTTCTTCTTCAGTGTCACACGGTTTTTGGTACACTATTTGTTTAACGTGTCCCCACAAGTAAAAGTCTAAAGGCGTTAGGTCCGGTGATCTTGGTGGCCACGAGATAGGCCCGCTTCGTCCAATCCACTTGCCAGGGAACTGTGCGTCAAGATACTCACGCACAGCTCGTAAAAAATGAGGTGGGGCACCGTCGTGCTGGAACCACAAGCTGCGGTGGAAGCTTAACGGCAACGAATCTAACTCGTCACTTAGAACTTCCCTCAAAAATCTTAAATAATTGGTACCGTTCATGGTTTCATTTAAAAAATGCGGACCAATAATACGGTCGCCGAGGATTCCCGCCCACACATTGATGCGCCAACGATGTTGAAAATGGCTTTCTTTCATCGCGTGTGGATTTTCAACAGCCCAGACGTGTTCATTGTGACAGTTGAAAACACCCGTCCGCACAAATGAACATTCGTCGGTAAATAACACGCGCTCCAAGAACGTAGCATCCTCTTCTACTTTGCCAAGTAGCCAGTTGCAGTATTGTCTTCTGTGGGCATAGTCCGACGGCATAAGTGAGTGAACACGTTGGTAGTGAAAAGGATGTTGTCCGTCTTCTTTTAATATCCTCCACACTCGCGCATTACTGGTGCCCAGTTCACGTGCCGCACTCCTGGTACTCTGCGTGGGATCCTCAGCGAATAATTGTAAGACCTGTTCCACTACACCGTCGCTACTTTGTGGTCTGCCACCATGATTGCGATTCGAATCATCGCGAACACTGCCCGTGTTGTACACCCGGTGGTGAAGCCGTTGAAACGCGCGCTCCGACGGCACGGGTAGACCCCGTGGTCTGGCATACCGTTCCTCGTACTCTCTACGAGCACCTGCATAATTGCATTCACTCCTACCTAAGCACATCAACATGTTAAAGTATTCAGGGTTTGAATATGACATACCTAACGAATCTACTATTTCACGCGGAAGTCTAAACAAAAGGAAAGCTAGCGAAAGACTGAGTGTTCAAGTAGGCAAATAGTTAATTCGTAAATCAAATAGGTAAATAAATAGAGATGTAACAAATGGTATTCACTGGAGTACTGTTTCTATCGACATTTTATGTTATTGTTTACCTGATAGAATATCGGTAGCTAAACCCCTAAAACGTCAGCTTTGTGTAAATTTATGTTTTTATTTGCTGTTAATAAATAAAAACATTCCATGGTTTAGACTAGAATCAGTTTATTTAAGGGTACTGACTCCGCGTGACGACTGTCAAAGATCTTCATGACTGTTGCTCCGACGGTTTAACGTGCTCTCCGAGACACAGGGATATTAACTATTTATTACGCACGTAACTTGGAAAAGTCTTATTATCTTATTATGTATTTGATGCGCGCCGTGGATTCGAACCCGATACCCTCTGCACGGCAATCCGTTGGTATCATCACTAGGCTATCATTGGCCTAGTAGTCTAGCAGGCTATCATTCTAGTTTTAACATGTCATGTTAAAATTAAATAAATCGATATTATCTCTTGATCGTAAACATCACTAGAGCGGTCCCTTTGTGTACGGCGGCTCGCTTGACGGTAAAATTGCACTATTTTAAAAAGGCGGCATGCCCTTTGACACGGTAAGCGGCGAAAGCCGACAATTTTTAATAAATTTAAAGGCCTATCCACACGACACAATTTTACGTCCAACTTGACTAAATCACTTGATTAAATCGTGACGTGTAGACGCCAGTCGTCCAACTCAAGTTCATCGGGTGTGCGGACCACCAGATTTTAACCAATTGGGTGGACGGAATGAAATTCAGTCATTTGATTGTGTCGTGTAGACGGGCAAAGCCAATTCCATTGAAAATTTGATCAGTGGTAAAATTGTGCCGTGTGGATGGGCCTTAAGAATCATAAAGGATTCCGCTATTGAGGGGAGTGTTGTTAGTTTACAGAATTTTCGCTAATTTCGGGGTAATGTTTCTCGTTAGCACTGAGCTAAGGAAATTTATTCTGATGTTTTATGATGACCTAGATTTTGATTGATGTTCAAGTAGACACTTGAACATCAAATTTGGAAAACCACAAACTGAACTAGGCGAACTATGATATTCCTTCCCATTTAATGCATTGATGGTATATTTTATATAATGGGCTGCGACACAGTAATTGGCGAAATGTCATGGAGGGCACCCTGTCCAATCAAGGTCTGGTAAGATCCTGATGCGTAAAATGAGTGCTACCAGAATCAGCAATAAAAATATAACATTAATTAATAAATTTCTTCTTTATAGGAATAGAATAATAAATCAATATTAACTTCAGTTTTCTCACCTTTATTTCTGCCGATACGCGTTTTCGGTTTTGTTTTGACGCGGTCTGGCCTTAAGGGGAATGAGTTTTTGAAATAACTCCCTTACTGAATCCTTTCCTCTCTAAGATGAAACGTTTTTACAAATTTCGCCTCGGGAATATCCGTAAAAGGGTTTGTAGTCATCCTCGATAAGCGACTGGCTTGTTAGTTAGCTCGAGAATATTAGTTCGCAGTTAATACATTATCTCTTTTTTGTAGTACATAAACTTTTTGATTGTCTATCACTATGTTTCACAAGCAAACACTAGACAAAAGCAATGATTGCACGATGGCGTTACGATGGTAGGTCACTGATCAAAAGAACTGTCAAAATATTACCAGACTACCGCATACGTCAGTCATCGATTTGTCATTATGTACGAGACTACCAATCTATGCCATGTCTTTCAATGGAGTGTCAGTGGTTGACCATCGGAAAATCATAATGGCACGATTGTAACAGTAGACTACCAAACTTGTCAAAATCAACAATTATGAAGTCAGTGATTGACCATTTTGGCACTATTGTAATAACAGACTTGAGGCCCAGATAATCAAGAAAAACTATCTGCATCTGTGCACTCTTTCCAAGATGGCGGCAGAGGGACAAGAGAGAATCTAAATTTACAATAGCCCTTCCCACACATCTGTAAAATAAAATTGAATCGTCTGATAAATGCAACCCCAAATGTAACTTTTCAATGGACTATAAATACTTTTGTCATCGTCTATACTCAAGACAGAGATAGTAAAAAGAATACTAAGGTGTGATACTGCATTAACACATGCGTGTTCGTCATTCGCCTCGACACTCCACGAATATTTGTCGAAACATTCGTAAACGAATGCTGTCGCGAACTACTGTTCACACATTCGCGGAGTGAATCATTTTGAAATTCGCACACGAACATGGAGGACGTGAAAATAATCGTAGCGTGCGCGCTACATTTAATGAAATTATATAATTTTTTAGATATTGTTACGAATGGCGATTTAATTGAAAACAACGCCATCTATCCGTGAAGGATAGAACTAGAAGAGATTTGATGTATCGGTGGTTTAAGGGTAATTCATCTACTCTGTAATAGATAGCGTTGCCGTTGATTACAAGAATAATGCCAGAACTGTAGAATGTTTCGATTGTTGCCAGAACATTCTTGGGCAGTCTGGAAACGACTCGTTATGTGTTCCGGCCGGTATAAATACCGCGTAAGCGCGCGAGACAGACATAGTTACAATTGAATATCGGAGCGATAAACAAGAAGCGAAGGGAAGTAAGAGGAAGTGTTTAGTGGTGTTTCTAGTAGTGAGAAATAAGTGTGTATAGTGTTTGTGTCAGTAAATAAAGTACAGTTTTTTTTCTGGCATAGTGTATATAATTTATCACCGAACCCCAGCTCGTAACAAATTGGTGTCAGAAGAAAGGGATAAATTATGCCAGTTATGCCGAAGGAAGAAACTGAATGTGTGCGTACCAGGAACCAGCGCCAGCAAGACCTGGACCAGAGACGCTTCGGAGACGTTCCCTCTCCATCGCCTGGTGGACCAGGCGACTACGCGGCTGCAGTGGAGCCTGCAAGCGCCACACACTCCGTGACGGTGCCCGACATCGCGGCTCTGATGGCGTTCATGCAGGAGCACGCGCGCCGCCTGGAGCAACAGCTACAGCGTGACAAGGAGGAGCAGGACCGCCGTCAACAGGAGCAGGCTCGCCGTCAAGAGGAGCACGCGCGCTGCCTAGAGGAACAGCTGCAGCGCGACAAGGAAGAGCACGCCCGCCGTCTGGAGGAACAGCTGGTGCTCATGAAGGACCTCAGCGCCGCAGTGGGGAAGGACTTGAAGGCGGTCAAGGAGGAACTCCAGCAGCACGAGGCCCGTATCAGCGACATTGAGAAGTGTGTACATGACCACCACGAGACCTGTGTTGCTGAAGTGGAGAAGAAATTGCGTGGGCTGGAAGTGACATCATCTATAGTGGCTGTATCGACCTCAACCCGCGGGTTTAAGGTTCCACCATTTGATGGCTCGTCATCATGGTCGGCTTACAAGATCCAGTTCGAGGCTGTGATGCGATCAAATGGGTGGAATAAAGAACAGGCCTTAACCGCCCTAACCTTGGGCCTTCGCGATCGGGCCTTGACAGTGTTGGAGGCACTCGGACAAGACGTCACCTACGAGAAGCTTCTGGAGGCGCTGGAGGCGAGGTACGGAGACGCGCACCTCGAACATGTGTATCGTGCTCAGCTGAAGGACAGGACGCAACGCACCGGAGAAACTCTGCAGCAGTGGGCCCTGGAGGTGGAAAAACTGGTCAGGAAGGCATACCAGTCGTCACCTACGCTTATTGACGGGAACCTCGTACAGGCGTTTACGGATGGGATCCGGGAACTGGAGGTAAGGGCAGCAGTGAGACTTGGGCACTTCAAGGACCTCAAGGACGCCTTAGCCCACGCTCTGGAGGTGGAAGCCGTGCGACGCGACGATCGAGGTCATCGCATCAGGGAAGTTGTGTCGTCACCTCGGTGCTACAACTGCGGAGAAAGAGGCCATATCCGCTTGAGCTGCCCAAAGCGTAGGCAGCCTGGTGACACCCTGTCTCCACCAAAGCGGTCGCCTGATGTGCCTGCCAGGCAGCGAGAGCAGGGAAACGAGTAGAAGCCAGGACTGCGGGGCGGGTGCTGGCTGGTAATGGAAGAGCCCCAAGTATCTCGATCTCGCAATCATGCGACGGGAACAGCCTGATCATCGAAGGCGAAATTAACAGAACACCATGCAAGCTGACATTGGACACGGGTGCTTCTCGGACAGTCGTCGGTTTCCATCTGGCAAGACGGGTTCTTCGGGGCTGCTTCAGGAACAATGAATGTGTGAATCTGAGAACAGCTACCGGTCAGCACATAACCGTCCGAGGTGAAATGGAGGTGGATCTGAAGCTAGGCAACAAAATTTACCGTCACAAAGTTATCGTGGCCGATATAGTGGACGACTGCATCTTGGGCCTAGACTTCATGCGGAAGTATCGCTGCGAGATCGATGTTAACCAGGGAGTGCTGAAGTGTGGCTCGGAAGAAATCTTCATGGAAGGTGGTGCAACTTCAGGAAAAGTGTACTGCCTGAAGAATGTCATTCTCCACCCGCGGTCGAAAACTGTTGTACCAGTTTGTTAACCGGGAAATTCTGGTCGAGGGAACCGCTGCGTACTTATCGAAGGCCTAGAGAAAGAAGCCTCGTGGAAGATTGCACTAACCTTCGTAAGGGGTACCAAAGTTTCTTCGGTACGCGCAATGAATGCAAGTGACAAGGAAGTGTTGCTCAAGAAAGGGACGGAATTGGGCACATATGAAGGAGCGGCTTGGATGCGTAGATGTCAAGAGCAGCCTACCAATGCCAAGGTTCAAGGTGCACGATTCGACGTGTCTACACTTTTAGAGGACTGCCAAAGAACCCTGTCGGAGGAAGAGAAGACCGAGGCTCGGAAGATGTTGAACCGGTTCGCCGATATTTTCTCGGCCAGTGATGCCGACATAGGGAAGACAGCACTAGTCCAGCACAAAATAAACACGGGAAGTGAAGCACCGATTCGCCAGCGACCAAGACGTGTGCCAGTGGCACGGGAACGTGAAGTGGAAGCTATGATCGACGGTATGGTGAAGGAAGGCGTTATCGAGCCTTCGTCCATCCCGTGGTGTTCTCCGGTGGTGCTAGTTAAGAAGAAAGATGGCAGCATGCGCTTCTGTGTAGACTACCGCCGATTAAATGACATCACGAAGAAGGACAGCTATCCGCTGCCAAGGATCGATGACACACTAGATACGCTGACGGGGATGAAGTGGTTTTCTACCTTAGACCTAAAAAGTGGCTACTGGCAGGTGGAAATAGATCCCCAAGACAAGCAGAAGACGGCATTCTCCACGGGCAAAGGATTATGGCAATTTAACGTCATGCCCTTTGGATTGTGCAACGCTCCGGCTACTTTTGAGAGACTGATGGAGCGAGTGCTCATGGGACTGATTGGAGACGCCTGCCTGGTCTACTTGGATGACATCATCATCGTGGGGCGCACCTTCCAGGATCACCTTCGAAACTTGGAGCAAGTGCTGTCAAAGATACGAGGAGCTAATTTGAAGCTGAGTCCGAAAAAATGCGCGTTATTCAGACGGCAAGTGAACTTTCTAGGACATGTGGTCTCGGAGAACGGTATTCAAACCGACCCGGATAAGATCATTGCCGTGAAGGAATGGCCAGTTCCAGAGAACAAAACGCAGGTCAGAGCATTCCTCGGATTATGCTCGTACTATCGACGGTTTGTGAAGAACTTTGCTGACATTGCTCGACCTCTTCATAAGCTCACCGAAGACAGAGTGCAGTTCTGTTGGAATGAGAGCTGTGACGTTGCATTCCAGAAGCTCAAGGAACATCTGTGTACTGCCCCTATTCTAGGCTACCCTGACAATGAGCATGAATTCATAGTTGACACAGATGCCAGTAACACCGGAATTGGCGGCGTGCTGTCACAGAAGAAGGGTGATCAAGAAGTTGTTATAGCATACTTCAGCAAGGCCTTATCCAAACCCGAAAGAAACTACTGCGTCACCCGGCGGAAACTTTTGGCTGTAGTAAAGACGTTGCAGCATTTCAACAAATATTTGTTGGGGCGTAAATTCCACCTGCGAACCGACCACGCTGCGCTGAAATGGCTCCTTCAATTTAAGGACCCAGAAGGACAAGTAGCCAGATGGATTGAACTACTGCAAGAGTTTGATTTTGTAATACAAAATCGCAGCGGCAAGTCCCACGGTAACGCGGATGCCCTATCGCGTAGGCCATGTCCCGAACAGTGCAAACACTGTACCCGACAGGAAGCAAAGCTGGCAGCCCTAGTAAGGATGTTGAAGACGGATCTTAGAGGCGAATGGAAAGAAGCTTTGCGAAGTGCTCAGCAAGACGAAAAGGATATACAGCCGATTCTTGAATGGAAGAAATCAGACGCTCCTAGGCCCAAATGGAGTGATATCGCAGCAATAAGCCCCATCACCAAGAGTTATTGGGCACAGTGGGAAAGCTTGGTTGTCCAGGATGGAGTTCTGTGCCGCAAATGGGAAAACGCTCGCGGTAACCAGTGCCATCTGCAAATGGTAGTGCCTAAAACTGAGGTGCCGGAAGTCTTGCAGCTCTATCACAATGGTGCTTCGGGAGGTCACATGGGAGTTAAGAAGACGCTTACTAAGATCCGAGAGCGGTTTTATTGGCTCCACTGTCGGGATGACGTCGAGGATTGGTGCCGCAAATGCACAAATTGTGCGGCTCTGAAGGGGCCACACACTCGTAGCAGAGGTGCATTAAAGGTGTACAATGTAGGAGCTCCATGGGAGCGTATAGCATTGGATGTCCCTGGACCATTTTCTGAGAGCCAGGACGGCAACAAATACTTCTTGGTTGTGATGGATTACTTCACGAAATGGCCTGAAGTGTTTGCAATTCCAAATCAAGAAGCTACCACAGTGGCCGATAAGCTGGTGCATGAAGTCTTTTGTCGGTTCGGGGTGCCCTTCGAAATCCACAGCGATCAAGGCCGGAACTTCGAATCTGAGGTGTTCAAGGAGACTTGTCGCGTAATGGGTGCACATAAAACCAGGACCACGGCTTATCATCCGCAATCAGATGGCATGGTTGAACGATTTAACCAATCCCTGGAAAGGTACCTGGCGAAGGTCGTGGAGAGCAAACAAAGAGATTGGGACAAGCACATCCAACCGTTTCTCCTGTCATATCGCAGTGCGGTTCACGAAACCACAGGAATAGCATCAGCTTTTGCCAATTTTGGAAGAGAACTCCGTTTACCTGCAGACCTTTTCACCGGTGTTCCACCAGAATCTCCACGCAATATAACGGATTACGCGACCGAGCTACGCAACAGGATGAACGACGTATACGAGCACATTAGGGAATCTGAACAACAGATGTCTGAGAAGATGAAGACTCGCTACGACCGGAAGGCGAACAACAAAGGCTTCGATGAGGGATCATTGGTGTGGCTTCATAACCCAGTACGAAGCAAAGGTAAATCGCCTAAGCTACAAGCCAGATGGGACGGGCCATATCGCATAATTTTCAGGATGAACGACGTCACCTATCGAATCCAGAAGGGACCGCGAGGTGCACCGAAGATAGTTCATGTGGACCGGTTGACTCGTTACTATGGGTCCAACGATGTTCGAGACGAACACGTTTAAGAGGGACGCCGTGTTACGAATGGCGATTTAATTGAAAACAACGCCATCTATCCGTGAAGGAACAAGAACTAGAAGAGATTTGATGTATCGGTGGTTTAAGGGTAATTCATCTACTCTGTAATAGATGACGTTGCCGCTGTTACTAGAATAATGCCAGAACTGTAGAATGTTTCGATTGTTGCCAGAACATTTTTGGGAAGTCTGGAAACGACTCGTTATGTGTTCCGGCCGGTATAAATACCGCGTAAGCGCGCGAGACAGACATAGTTACAATTGAATATCGGAGCGATAAACAAGAAGCGAAGGGAAGTAAGAGGAAGTGTTTAGTGGTGTTTCTAGTAGTGAGAAATAAGTGTGTATAGTGTTTGTGTCAGTAAATAAAGTACAGTTTTTTTTTTCTGACATAGGGTATATAATTTATCACCGAACCCCAGCTCGTAACAATATCCTGCGTAAAAAAGTAAAAAAAAAGCTATCGTCTCAGACGATTTCTTTTTTGAGCATGTAAATTATTAAATTACTTTGAGAATTACTCATATAAATAATTCATTTTTTATTTTTCTTTATAGACTTACGCCTGTATCAACGAAGGGGTAGGCAGAGGTGTAATATTACACTCACATTTCGCCATGAATTTTTAGGTCTCACGTAATAGGGGGCGGGCCTATTGCCGTACCGGGCACATTACCAGACTCCGTGCTGCTGCTGAGAATTTCCTAACGGAAAAACCCAATAACACTTTGCCAGACCCGGGAATCGAACCCGAGACCTCCCAATCCCACGTGCACATTTATGCCGCGAGACCATCGAGGCAGTCATATCTCTTACTGTGTTTGTTGATAATCAGTTTTGTTTTAGCCAACGTAAGATTTTTTTATATTTAATGTGCTCAATGGCAACCCCATACTAGCAGACATACGGTTCCAAGCACCGTTTATCTTTCTGATGTTTTGGGTTCCAAATGAGCTCTTCTTTTTGAAATAGTTCAAGGAATTCTATAATTCGCGCTTCACTCTACTCCATTTTGACAACACGTCCGGTTGGGTCGGGCGCTAGCTGACAGCTGTCAACTGAATGCAGACGAA
Source organism: Euclidia mi (assembly GCA_944739405.2). Lineage (NCBI taxonomy): Eukaryota > Metazoa > Arthropoda > Insecta > Lepidoptera > Erebidae > Euclidia > Euclidia mi. Next base: position 33,419,301 of record OX123199.2, on the reverse strand, counting down.
TGTGTACAGTTCGTTCACAGTTATTTTAAAGTGCATTCATCTTTACCTGGCACAACTAGTAAACAAACATACCTTCATCACAAATCACAAGATTGTGGCCGAATCACGTAATATATGCTACTAGAAAATATTTACAATGTAGTTCAAACACCAACACATTATTTTCCATCTAAAATAGCTTCATATTTCCCTTTTAAAACACATTTATTTAAAGAAAATCGTAATTGTGATGATACTTCAAACCACAGATTATTACGATGTCTTGTCAATATGACATTTGACTGTAGAGATGGGATGAAGTGAATGATAAAATTGAATGATTATAGAAAAAGTATTAATATATTGTAATCCGTTTATGGTAAACGTAAAGAACATTCTGATCCGTATAAAATGATTTCATTAACTAAACTGGGGTCAATTTTCATAAGGGCCTAAATTAAAAGCTTTTCACTGCAGACAATATGGATAAAAACCGATAAGTCAATAAATATATTTTTAGGCATTATTGTTAAAAGACATAAAGACATATTTATTTCTGCATTTTGGTTGTTTACAACACTTATACATGTCAGAACCCTATTCTAGATGATGCCGGCTTTTCCTAGCTAAATTACTTCTTGAGAAGAAAGGCCGAAACAAACTCAGAGTCATTGATTTTTTTTGTCACTTCAATTGCTTTAGTCTTTTCATCATCTTTTAAAGTCCAGACAAAAAAGAAAAATCCTTATTAATTGGCAACACCGAGTGCAAAAATAATGAAAAGAGTTTGGCGTCAAACATTTCGGGTATTCTATGTAGAACGATTTTGAAGTTGCTTACGACCGACCTGACTTGCTTGTGGATTTGTATTAGCTTTTCATTCCGACTATTATTTCTCTTGATCGACAACCGGGCTACGTACAAAGGACTTTGTGATTGCAACTGATTGGACTCTTGTAACTAACCGAGAGACAAAAGTGAGAGAGACATGATATATGGGGGCGGGCGATAGATGCCGCTAACGCTAATTGTTGAAGTCATTATAATGACAAATAGTGTTTACATTCACTTACCAGTATTTAGTTAGAAACACATTTTGCCTTCAGATAAGATTTCCATATAAAAGTGGTTGATGAAATGGCAGCCAAGAAAAATATTATTGTTGTTTGTCTTCCGCCTTATCATTGCGAACTAAACCTAATAGAATTAATATGGGCACAAATAAAATCGCGTGTTGGCTGCAATAATAAAACTTTTAAGATGGGAGAAATAAAAGATTTAACAAAAGAGAGCATTGCCAAAATTGATACTGAATCATGGAAAAAATGCATTGAACATGTTATCAAGCAGGAAAATAAAATGATGCTCGATGGGTTTATTGATGATGCGACGGGTGTAGTAACCCCCAGATTCATAATTGACGTCACATCAGAAACTAGTTCTTATGAAACCACAACGTCTCACGACACTGACGATCTGACATAATATTTGTACATTTAAAATACCATTTCTACTTCTACTCTCATCGAAAACATTAAAAGTTTAAAATCTCTATCTCTAATATGTTTTATTTCATTCACTGAATGAATTTTAAGTGAAACTTGATTTAGTTCATGCAATGTTTCCCATCACTAGTCTTACGGACCTACTTATTTGTCCGCCATATTTGTTTACCATTTTTGCCAGGTAAGAATGAACGCACTATACCTCTGACAGATGTCGGTGTTTATTTTCTTTATGTTGGAATTTTACTCTGTGATGACAGGAATGTAAAATAGGGTTACCCGTGCATAACATTTTACCCAATATTAGTGGAAATATTTCAAAAATTCAAACGCTTGAAGCTCATGGCCGCAAAGTGATTAGATTACCGCCATACCACTGCAAGCTAAACGCAATTGAACTTATGTGGAGTCTCAATAAAAGGCGAGTCACAAGCAAAAATTTAGGACAAGAGGCAACCAACATTGTGAATTTAGCTGAAGAAACTTTTCAATCTATCACTGCAGAAGACTGACAAAAACAATGCAAACATGAGCACCACATTGAAGACAAGCTTCGTGAAACAGATGGGTCTACGGATGCTGAAATGGACAGGTTCATAATAAAATTACATTCTGAGTCTGATACAGAATCTGACAGCAGTTACGAATCATCATAACATTGGCAGTCCACATGGATCATTCTTATAGACTCACGCCAGTTTCCATGCAGGGGTAGGCAGAGGTGTTAAATTACACCCACATCATTCTTATTCAAAATAAATATGAAAATTAAATAAGCAGTTTTTGTATTTGATAATAGGGAAGATTACTGCCAAGTTAAACCACCAGATGGCGGTATCACCGACTACAGTAAACAATGCATTTTGGCAAGTATGACATTTAAGTGACAACTTGAGAACTCGTTTAGACTTCAAACTTTGGATGTGCGATCTCATTATCTCATCTCAAACAAGACACTAAAACAGAAACATTGTACCAGTTTTATTGTTATTGATAATTGCAACTGTTGTAACTGTTTTGCCTCTAAAATAAGTATAGATATATTGTTGTCTTGTTGATGACAGTATTTGGAAAGCGCGCTACGAAAGTTTGTTTACTGTAGTTGCTTATGCTGCCATCTGCTTCAAGCTTTGCGTAATGTGCCCTATTAGAACCTCACGTTGGCGTAATTATGATGCGTTTACCTTTGTATATTAAATAGACAAAATTTTTATTATAACTACTTATCTTCATAGGAAATTAGTTATTTCGTAAGAAAATAAATGTACATGCATATAGGCATGCCAATATCAAGAGGTTTTGTTACAAACATTACTTCCAAATATTTAAATACGATCGCTTAGGCAATAAAAAAATAAGTACATTTTTAGCAATAACGTATATTTAAAATGGGAGTATTATATACCAAATATAGCAACACAACGCCCAGGTTGGCCAATCTAACAGCTAGAGGTAAAATAACTGTGAACGGACTATAGACATAAGTTCGTGTTCGCCATTCGTGCCCTAAAAGGTACGATTCGCGTCCGAAAAACCCCTCTCAACGCGAACCCATGAATCACGAAGCGAATCACGAGGCGAATAGCGAATGTAGTGTTTACACATGCGTGTTCGTTATTCGCCTCGTCATTCGCCTCGTTATTCGCACGAATGTGTAAATGCGGCATGACAGAGACACATTATATCGCACCGAAAACTTCAAAAGTAAAAAATGGATGTCTAATGTACGTGTTTGACGCTCGATTTAATCGATTTTTATTGATATCGATTAAAATTAATTAGACAAAATATAAGAATATTCAATTACATAAAAAGATTTTAAATGTGTTCTAACATATTTCAATGGTTCTAACTCTTTTCATTTATGTCATCGTTAATAGATAACTGATATAAGTAAATCTGGTCTTTAAACCGAGAAAATAAATTTTATTAGATTTGTTTTTTTTACTAAAAACAAAATCTCACTATATTGCTCGGTTAAATAAATCTATTTTATTTTATACCTTACAGTATTTTGATTATTATAACAAAAATAAATTAATTCAAAATTAATTATAAAACTAATCAGTTACAAATTATCTTAATATATAAAATCCTTGCGTTACTGACTGACTGACAGACACGCTACAGCCGAAACTATTGGGCGCAGGAAGCTGAAATTTGGCATGTATATTCCTTGGGGACCGTAGGGGTGCACTAAGAAGGGATTTCCCGAAATTCCCACGGGATCGGCCAAAACGGGTATATTTAAAAAAAATGCAGGCGTAGCTGCTGGCGTCCTCTAGTGTTTGAATAAAGTATTAATTTGTATTTACATAAGGTGCATCACTGGCTTAGACATCCGCCCTGCGTACCCCGCTTCATGACCCCGCGTAGTTCCTAAAAAGGATTATTGCGCAGCCTTCTGTGCGAACTTCAGACTCGCCATCGTAATGCCGCGTTGCCACGCTTGCCAAGCCTCGACAAGCTTCCACAAGCACAAGCGTGTAAAGAGGGTGTTTGGCTTGGCTTGCGTGAGCTTGTGGACGCTTGAACAGGATCCGGTCTAGTGTCGGTTTTTGGACACAGATCAAAGGGCGCTTGCGGCAAGTAATGGTGGTTAATATAGCATATAGCACAATAGCACAGCACGCTAATTTTATTTTGCATCTAATAGCAAGTTCATTCGGCTCTCGTTCGTGCTATAAATAGCATATAGAATCAAACATCGCGCCGACGCGACGGCGCATCGCACTTCGCACGTTCGCAGCGCTGCGAATTGCGATATTTGCGATCAGTCTTCGCGTGCTAACGCGAGCGGCCAGATGTGAACTTGCGTAGCGTGTGTGCGGCAATTGTAGCGGCTCGACGGCTCGCGCGATTTAAGTAGGTAGGCATATAAGTACGCGAGTTATTTTACGTTCTAAAAAGTTAAGTTTTTTGTGTTTGATTTAAAAAAAACTGTGAAAGGACACGTAATACTGTGCATCTATGAATGATCTGTGTAACATGTGTGTGAAAATGTTTTAAATAACTCAATATAAAATTAAGAAAAAAGTTATTATTACATTTTATACTTAGAAAAAATGTACAAATATGTATATGTATTGTTTATTCATGTGTAACATTACAGTTCACCATTTTATCTGCCCGTTACGTTCACGCGTTAAGTCTTCAGACTCGTTAGGCAAATAGCATGTTCGTTGACGCTATATTAACCAACGTTCAAATATGGATAGCACGACAGCGCGCTAAATCGTACATGTGCTAAAACTAGCGGTCACACGAAGGGTGTTGACGCTTCGCACAATAGCATGCTATATTATAAAATTTTTAATAGCACGCTAAAAATATTTTGCATATAGTTCATAGCATGCGATTGATAAATAGCGGATTCGAACATCATTAGCGGCAAGCGCTTGCAACGCGTTCACACGTTGGCACGCGCTTAGTAGCCGCTGTGATCTAGCAACGAACGCACGTCTAGTTTGTCTCAAGTTTGTTTGTCAGAGTAGCTGATTGAAATTTTTTTTGTTATTTGTTCTTTGCTTTTGCTTTACTTTACTTGTATTTCAAATAAAAGTAGGTTAATAAGCAAACGTGACTGCCTCCGTGGATGGCGTATGCGACTTCTATTCTATTATGTGGTGTATGTGGGACCTAGAAATTCATGGCACAGGCGTGAGTGTATAAAAAAAACCATACGTAATAGCTGTTACAAATTCAGTGTCCGCCTTGCTTGGATGTACGTAGTACACTGACGCATTCACAAGCGTGTAAACGACTTCCAAATGCCAAGCGAGATTTGTGGACGCTTGGAGCTTGTAGATGCTTGTCGAGCCCTGGCAAGCGTGGAAACGCGGCATAAAACGGCTGTACTGTATGTTGGGTATTTATTTTCATACTCCAGCAACACTTGTCTAACTTGTCAATTCTGTTTCCGTCATTCGCTTTGCGTTCGTTTCGTTTGATCGTATTGTGCACAGAGTACCTTTGTATATAGGAGGAATTGTGGATTTGCTTTTGTGTTTGCTGTTCTTTTTCTACTTGTGCTTTCTAAAATGCACTCCGAATATTCTCCTCATGACGAACATGGCTTTCCTACGGACCCAGTACCCGCTTCATACGATACCTTGCGCCGGAACAAGCAATCTCCTCACGACGATCATGGTTTGCCTGCAGACCCAGTAGGTACCTACCCGCTTCGAACGATGACTTGCGCTTGAACATGGATTACCCAATTCCGCTTCATGATCATGAATCAATGCATTGCATCAAATGTGGTAACAATATTACACAGCGGAGGAGACATGTTCTCAATCTCGTGAAAGTACGACAAGTAATACAATAATACTTCAATGGATTGCACCGCAAGTGGTATGTATTTGGCATTTCAACAACTTACTCACATTGGTTCGGCGTTACATCGAAACCGTAGGTTCTAGGCGACTTGGAGAAGGAAATGGACTGTATCTGCGAGAACTTCCGAACAATGTCTGGAGAAGTTTATAAGAATCTGGTATGCGTGCGAGAACCTCCTTAGAGTTACTTGTCCATTTGACAAGATCAATTTGGCCTCGCTTGAAAAGCTGAATAAGCTATTCACAAAGCGAAATTGCTAGCGGAGCGGATATGACACTACAGGCAATGTCATCCATATACAAAGCGGAAGTGTAGTATAGTGTAGCTTATCATAGCGTAGCATAGCGTAGCATAGCGTAACATAGCGTAGCATAGCGTCGCATAGGGTAGCATAGCGTAGCATAGCGTAGCATAGCGTAGCATAGCGTAGCATAGCGTAGCATAGCGTAGCATAGCGTAGCATAGCGTAGCATAGCGTAGCATAGCGTAGCATAGCGTAGCATAGCGTAGCATAGCGTAGCATAGCGTAGCATAGCGTAGCATAGCGTAGCATAGCGTAGCATAGCGTAGCATAGCGTAGCATAGCGTAGCATAGCGTACCATAGCATAGCATAGCATAGCATAGCGTAGCATAGCGTACCATAGCATAGCGTAGCATGGCATAGCATAGCATGGCATAGCATAGCATAGCATGGCATAGCATGGCGTAGCATAGCATAGCGTAGCATAGCATAGCATAGCATAGCATAGCATAGCGTAGCATAGCATAGCATAGCATAGCATAGCATAGCGTAGCATAGCATAGCATAGCATAGCATAGCATAGCATAGCATAGCATAGCATAGCATGGCATAGCATAGCATAGCTAATTAGTAGACTTAAAGGTCGCATAGAATAACGGCCAATTTCGTATAACTCCGTCAAACGACATAATCTCGATTGGCGGTAATTTCGGCTTGCGGGCTGCGGCAACGGGCTCTGCTGAACATTTACCCTCCAATTGCGATTGTATACGCTTAATAATACAATAAAGATCTTCGAATGAGGTGTACGCCTGATAATTCGGTTTTTCATCAGGATTGATAGAAAGTAATCTTGCGTTATAATCGTCTAACAACTTATGAAAATCTGTTCGAATATTATCCACTGTCATACAATAGCTAAGGAATAACTCCCTATTACTGTCGGAAATAGAGGCGGTTTTTGAACGCTCGTATATGTTTTGAATGCGCTCAAATAAAATATTGCGTTTTGCTTCTAAGATTGTCATCTCTTTGTCTTCCGACACGCGTGACTTCTTTTGTTGTGACATGCTTACGTAAGTATAAGCTAATGAGACCGAAACAAAATAAGAATATCTAATGTACCTATTATTTTACCTCAGTAGGCTAAGTAGGCAACACTTTAGAGCTGTGGAATTAAGAAAGACAACTATGATAGTTCCAGAAATAATAATTGAGTAAGTAGGTAGCTACATAAAAGTATATTACCTACTGAAGCGGGCGGAAACAACCATGTGACGCTTATGTGAATAGATTAGGAGTATAGCTAGGTGCTATAACTGCCTAGGTATAGCGATATAACGTGTAAAAACGTAAATTAATCCGACTCGTATTGATCAAAAAAATGGTTCGGCGTTACACCGAAATCGTAGGTTCTAGGCGACTTGGAGAAGGAAATGGACTGTATCTAAAGGATGGCGGGTTTTAGTCGCCTAGGAATTGGATACGGGAAAAGGATTGTGAGTGGGTATAGGATATTCTAAGGATGAGGGGCACTTACCTTGTACGTCAGTCCTCCTTCCTTGCAAATGGCAGCCTCCTGGTGTTTTCGAGATGAAGCTGCTTGATTCACTCCACTACACAAATCACTTTCACTCGCGAGCGGTTTTGTATAGGCGGTAATAATTATAGCGGGAGCGGCGCGGTGCGGTACGGTATGGCGGACACGTATTTAGCTTCTCGAATGTTCTGTACTGTCTCTCGCGTCGACGAACGCGGCGACCAATCCGCGAAAGGCGTGCCCCTTCCAGGGAATGGGATAGACAGAGACGGAAATATGGTATCGCTCGCATTAGACAAGCAAGCGTGGAACGATTGACGTTGATGTGATTAGTTCTCAATGGAAAGGTAGATGGCGCTACCACACATAATTATGTTAATTAATCCAAATATTAAATTGGTACCTATCTATTATAAATACATGCATTACAATTGTTTATTTTTGTTTGTTAACAGATCGAGGCTCATAGCCAGTATAATATATGTCATTCTTGTTGGACTGTGGCATTAAACATATCCCGTATGCCACAAATCGCAAACCCATCACAAGAAGCTATCGATAAGATACCTATGAAGGTGATGGTGAATAATGGCAAAATATTTATTTTTAACAATGTATTTTATTTTATTATTCATCTGAGTTGGTACTAAACTTCAAAGAATAATGTTTTCTACTTAGTTTAGGCTATTGAAAATTAATATTGTAATGCCAATATTAAATTGTTCACGCCCAGGCCAAAGTCCCATACATTGTGGTCGGTCCCATTCCTTTGCTTTCGAGTGCCTAGGGTTAGGTGCGACTGTAATTCAAGTAAACCCTTAACCCGAAAATAGGAGCCCTGCGAAGCAGGGCTCCGTCAACCTCAGTTTATGAAACTAGTGGAATTAATAAAAGCGATATTTAGGTTTTATGTGAAAAACGTGAAACGAAACGCAACCCGCCATCTTGTATGTATGGTAACTCTCAGGAAAAAATCATTAATACCATTTTTGTAGAGTATTTTAAGATCTACAACTTTGGCTAAGGTTTTATTTTGATGAAACTTACCGTTTTCGAGATAAATCCAAAAAAACTCAAATTTTGACGTTTTATTACCTACAGAAACCAAGTACGCGCACGTAACACGCGCCGTTCATTTGGGTCAGAATCTGACCCAATCGGCGGCCGCGTTGTCTGTGGTCCGAGGCGCACGGTAGCGTAAGCATCTCCCGCAAAATAATCGAAATTATGACATATTGTACAGTGTTTTGTGCCACAGTGCTTCAGAAAAAGATTATAAGGTTGCTGGAGTATCATTCCACCGGTCAGACATAAATTTTATTGCGTAGATTGTCTAATAATACAAATACAGTGAATCATAATAAGTACGAGCGGAGTGTTGCCAGTTGGGTGTGAAATTGTCCCAGTTTAATTTACACATTCCTTACCAAAATTTATTCTATTGACAGTAATACTAAAAAAAAGGAATTAGGTAGTTACATATATAAACTTAACCTTTCAAACACCGCTGGCTGGTACATACGAATCGGTTACGACAAATTTGTCACGTCAAGCTTTAGCCGAGGTCGGCTAAGACGACATTGTCTCAAAGCACTCGATTTTTCCGTTTTTGTATTGAAAGGCTTGTATCTGAAGTCTCGTATTGTCTTTTAATATAGGTACGCGTAACTAACTTCGTTGTTGAACGAATGACGTTACCCACCGAATTATATTATAATTTTTAAACTTGTCGCCTTTTTTGGTCACAATAGCGTAACGGCGCACACATCGTACTCGCTGTTGATTTTTGTTAATTTTTCTCACAAATATACATAAATACTTTTTATGTACTTACTATAAAAAGCATTTAGCTAGGAAATCACTCGGCACTTGTTAGTGCTCACGTTTGAGTAAGTTTCGTCAAGATTGATTTAGCCATCGTTAGTCAGTCGTAAAAACTTAAAAAGCAGACAGTGTGACTTTAGAATTTATAATATACAATTACTTATATTCATGCAAAAATTATGAATTTACCCTATTTTTAGGGGAAAGACGTTGTAACTGGCAACTCTTTAATGGCGTCTGTGTGCGTGATGCAGCAAGTAAACACAGCACAGTGCCGCACACATAGCGAATTTTCGGCTTAGCTTCTGAGCTCGCGTTGTTTGAATACTGACTTTCTGTAGGTAATAATTCAATGCGTTTGACTCCGAATAACTTTTGTAGCACACATAGGATCGATGGGGACTTTTAAGACTTTATTTGTAATGCTTAACCCTAGCTCTCCACCAATATTTGGCTCACCGGCAATTTTTGTTATTTGACCACTATTTTTATGTCTAAATTGACCGGACTATTAGAAAGAGCTGTGTGCATATGGCACCCTTAATGTTTAACTCCTTGCCAAAGGGGATGGTGGACTTGCCATAATAATAGTTTCTGTAAGATATTGCAGGAGTGGCTGATTCAGAAGTTTTATTCAGTTAAAGACTTCTTAGACCATGGTTCTTGTCAACGTTTTTATATTATGTAGCATTTTTTTAATTTGGTATTGAATTTAATTTTACATTATAATTTCAGCTAAGTATGTAATTTATTCTTTTTTAATTTGACATTTAATTTAATTTGAGATTAATTTCAATTTTGTAATTTATTCTTTTTGATTTGACATTTAATTTAATTTGACATTATAATTTCAATTTCGTAATTTATTTTTTTGAGATTTAATTTAATTCAACGTATTAATTTCATCTTTGTAATTTGTATAAGGTCAGGTGGGGTAAGTGTAACACAGGGGGAAGTGAAACACTCAACAATAACCAAGAAACTATGGATTTAATCGATACGGTGCTCAGTTGATATAACAGACTTGACGAAATGGATTCAATCTTCTTACTTAGGCTGGGCGCATACGCTCGGTTTCCTGATTAGGTTTCCTGATCAGGAATTCAGATTCGGAAACCTGAATGCTTCATTTACATACAAAATGTTAAACAAGGCGCACGCGACCTTACTATTTCCGAACGGCAAAAAAACCCGTCGTTCGTTTCGGAATTCATTCCGTGGGTTCGGGTCGTAAGAACGGAAAAAACCTAATGACGTACCCCGAACGCAGCGCTTGTCATACATTTCGTATCGCTCGCCGCACACGAACGGAAATTTCCATTCGGAAGCGCGCCAAAACTGTAGCTCGGATGTACCCCGTAACGACGTTTTCTCTTCTTCTTCATGTCTAGCGCCAGTAAAAGTGCAATAACAATCAATTCATCGTCGTCATCCATTTGTGCTTTCACAGAAGCGTCTCTATTCGAACTGACAGTATAAATTCCTAATACAAAAAAACGTATATTTGCGCTAGGCACACGGAATTCCGAATCTGAATTCCTGATCAGGAAACCTAATCAGGAAACCGAGCGTATGCGCCCAGCCTTAGATGTCACTGTGATCATTCTACAAGATAATATTAAAAAAAAAACAAATTGACAGCTGCCAAACCACAAAACACGAGTTGGACATCCTTTCTTTTTTTCACGAGTGTCAAGTGATTTCGCAGTGTTTATGAAAGTTTGTTACAGTAAGTTAACATTTAATCTATACATAAAGTATAGATTAAATGTTCCAATTGTTATTTCTGTCTTAAACCCACAGACAGTTGATTTACGACGTTATAAAAATGCGAAGCTTAAAACATACTGACCAGGGTAAGTAAAACAGTGATGGCCGGGGCAAGAGAAACATATGGTCCACTTCCCCCGTGACAGAGTTCACCAACATTTTTGGAGAAATTTAGTTTATTAAATAAAGATAATTCTATATGTACTTATCTACTCAAAGCTTATTAATCGGTTAAAATATTGATTGTTGATTACGATTTGAGAAGACTTTGCTTTTTTACTTACTATTATAAAACTACCCTCTGTTTGTTCAATCATCACGCAAATAACTAAGTACTTAAGGCGAGGTTGCAGTACTTTTTAAGATTTTTGAACGTCTGGAAGTCCCATGAACTATGATATTTTTAATGAATAAAAATTAAAGTATAAAAGTTGAACATATCTTCTAGTAAATCGTAAAGACAGAAACACGATTTGGAATGATTGGCTCGATAAAAAAAAATGTCAAACATGGCACTAAATCACAATTTTAAACGTGTACTGCTTAGAGATTCCATAATGAATTTAAATGAAAGTATTATCAATAGAAACAGCTCTTTATTTTAAAATAAATGGTAAAAACAGATTTCGCAATTTCGTTATCATTTTTCTCCAAGACAAAAAAATAGTCAAAATGTTGGCATTATATCGCTCGCCGGCCGTTCATCAGTGCCTGTCTAGGCGTGATTGAGGGCGGACGTACGTCGTTGCTCCGCAAAATCCCCCTCCACCCCCGCATGTACGTTTTCGCAAATATACAAAGTAATTCGTATTCCAAACTCAATCGTTCAAACTATAGACATACTAGTAAGAAACCGTAGACAGGTTACTGACAAGGTAACATGACGGAGCTTACGAGTGGCACGCATCGCGAAAAGCGTACGCACACTAATATAAATATGTCAAAACGACACACTAAAGGCCGCTGCATACGTAACGAGATAATACCTCGGACGGGGCGTGAACGGGAACGGGACGTGACTGCCTCGTTCAAGACGGGAACGTCTTCTTAATGCATACGTACCGTAACAGTGATTCGGATCTAATGTTGTGAAGAAGGAAATATGGATTTTTCATTTGAAGAAGTGGCTTTAATTGCTGTTGCTCTAGATTACGAAGTAGTTATGACCGTGAACAAAAAAAGGAGATTCTCTGTACATCCTACATGGCACATGGCAGAATAGAGAATAGGAAGGAGAATACCACACTCTCTACAAAGAACTTCTGGATGATGAGACTCAAGTTTATCAGTATTTTCGTATGTCCAAAGAATGTTTTGCTTTACTGGAAAATAAATCATCAGATCATTCGACAAGTATCAATCAACGTCACGTCATGTACGTTGAGGCGCGCACGCCAGCAGCGCGCGCTGCGCATGCGCAGCAACACTCCGCGCCGACATTGGAGAAGTCGGCGCGGAGTTCTATCTGTCGTAAAGTTATAAATGCAATAAATGATAACCGTCTCCAGTAAGTGATAATTCGACTAAAATTTTACGCCACAGATGATTCTTGTACTTAGTGTCTAAATCGTTTGAGGTAGCTAAATTATATAAGTAGGTAATGCTGGATGTGACCGTACACACTCGATTAGTTTTTCATCGTCGATTTTCGACGCTGATGATAACGTAAAACACTACTTTTCTCTCCGGAACGACCGGAGTGACTGTGCATACGTAGCGGAAACACGGACGGGACGGGGCACGCGCGGGGCGGGACGTGCTAAACATCGTTGGCGACGATATTTTTCCCGCCCCGTCAGTGCCACGTTCCCGTCCCGTCCGTGTCTCCGTGACATATGCGCTTCCATATACATTTTGTATGAAACGATATTTCCAAAATTTCCCGCTCCGTCCCGTTCCGTCCCGTCCGTGAAAAAACCCGTCACGTATGCAGCGGCCTTTTGAATTAGATAAGAAGTGTAAGTGAGATAGCACATCTAATCGCAAGCGCGAAATAACGAAAGATAAACATATACTCTCTGGACCGACACGCATTGTGACATCATGCTGACCGTTTCACAAACAATAGTTTGACTCAGATGCGACATGATCACTTTGTCTGTCTTGAGTAAATTCAATTCGCCTCAAAGTAAATTTGATTAATTAATTTAAGGTAGGGAAATAAAAAGTCGATGTGATTTATTTATAACATTTATTAAAAAAGTACATTTTATTCGTCTCATTTCATTCAATGGAAACCTAAAACAGTACGTTAATATAAAAACTGTGCGCTGTGGACCCACCGTAGCCGTGGCAATACCCCTGGGGGTATGGTGGGTCTTTTAAAACTTAGCTTTTTAAATGACTACCAGAAAGTGATCAGCTATCGATAGTGATTGCAAAAAACAGGTGCATGCGATTTTCGACCTTATTGACAATTCATGACAAACGTTTTTTTTGTTTTTTCTCGCTTTCTGGCATTATTACGTTAATAAAATTATAAATTCTGACAAATGTCAATTAGGTTGAAAATCGCATGCACCTGTTTTTTGCAATCACTATCGATAGCTGATCACTTTCTGTAAGTCATTTGTTTTGTAGACGTTCATTTGTTTTGTAGGCGTTCATTAGTTTTGTAGGCGTTCATTTGTTTTGTAGACGTTAATTTGTTTTACACCTTAAACAAATGAACGCCTACAAAACATATTCATTCGGATATAATATGAGCGGGATGTCGTGACACTACGGATCATTCCCAGTAGTTCTATTGAATACCCTTGTAAAAACATACATAGAACTAGACTGGGACATTTCCTATTACTTATCCCATTAGTTCTATTCTCCTCATCAAGTTGTGCTAATAGAATTAGGACAGTTCTATCATAGAACTGTTCAATAGAGCTACTGGGAATGATCCCAAAAATAGTAGAACTTGAAATTAACGAACTGAAATTAATAAACTTATTACACAACAATATTATCTGAGAGTACGGTTAAGCTTTAAAAGACCCACCATACCCCCAGGGGTACTTCCAGGGGTACGGTGGGTCGGCAGCGAAAACTGTGCAGTACAATCTACTTAGTTGTTTAATACCAACTATGGTTACTGTTTGAAAAAAGAAAAAAACAAGAACAAGTGAATGGACTTTGATCATCCGTCAATGTTTGTAACTTACGTATGATTTTGTATTTCTATAATAATAATATATTGTGTTGATTCAGCCTCAAATCACTTTTATTACTTGACAAAAACACACATCAGTATTTTATTATTACGAATGTCCCATCTGGATACTTTGTTTTTTAGTCTTTGAACACGCACAATACTGCTTCTCTTTTACACTCGCTAAATGCCAATTTTTTTATTCACTCTATTATTTGTGATACTGAATTTATTATAAATTGTAAATAAAACGTAATATTGTAATACTCATGAATGAGAAGTGATTCCATAACTTTTAGTAATTTTCCTACTATAGTTTGTGCAAAATCTCATTACACACGACGGCATTTTCAAATGTAACGTACACACACGCGAGTAAAAGAGCGAGCGCTTCTGACCGCAGTGCGTACGCGACTAAAGCCAAATGAGATATTTAGCCTGTTTTTAATGTGCAACTTTTGAAGTTCGCATAACTCATCTACGGTTTTTTTTACGCTGCGCTGTGGCACACGCACACACGAAACCCCCCTCCCCTCCCCCCGCTCACTCGCTGACGCCACCGCCATGTTTTTGTTTTTGCGGGGGGTGAGGTCGAGCTACGCACTGTACTGCAACCTCGCCTTAATAACTACTAAAGAGATTCTGAGCAATTTTGGCATACGGGTGGAATACACATTGTATAATGGAATATACTCGCGGCAAGGTGTTAGCTATGAAAAAGTCAATTTATTTGTACTTTCTTCCAGGTCACGTAAAATATGCCTAGAAATTACTTAGGAAGACTAATAAAGTTGTTTATTCAAACGAAAAACTGCAAGATGCAATACGAGCAGTCCAAAGTGGAAGAATGGCGTATTTCCCTTTCCGTGTTCAACTGGCGACATTGGTCTCGCCAAATCCACACGCTTTTGTATTACCTACTACGGAAGTCAACCAACCCGTGCTCAACTCGCGTCAACTGAGCATGTTTTTACGATCAAGCAACGTTAAAAGAAGTTTTACAAAATAGTGTGCAATTGACGCCCGAAGTTGGATTCGCGCGCTTCTCATTGCAATTTGTTTAGATGAGACTAACTCAAGTAAGTAGGTTATGTTAGATTGTCTTGTGACCCTTAATCCAAAAATAGGAGCCCTGCGAAGCAGGGCTCCGTCAACTTAGTTTATATTATATTATATCAGTAGGTAGACTTTATATCCAATTAAATAGTTTTTAATAAACTAAGTTAACGGAGCCCTGCTTCGCAGGGCTCCTATTTTTGGGTTAAGGGTCAAAAGAGAACCTAACATAACCTATTTAGTTACTTGAATTACATACAGTCGCACCTAACAACAGTGTAGTGTTCAGTTCAACTTCAACACTTGATCACAAAGGCGTGCTCAGTTGACGCGAATTGAACACGGGCTCGTAGAACTCCTTATTGATCACAAAGGCGTGCTCAGTTGACGCGAATTGAACACGGGCTCGTAGAACTCCTTAGTAATACAAAAACGTGTGGATTAAAATCGGCCAACCTTACCATCAACTTGGAAAAATCTAAATTCTTCCGTGATGAATTGAAGTACTTGGGCTACGTAGTAAACTCTAAAGGATTACAAGTAGACCCATGTAAGGTGGAAGCCATTCTTCAATATGCTACGCCTAAGAATAAAAAAGAAGTCAAAAGGTTCTTAGGCATTGCATCATAGTATCGGCGATTTATACCTAATTTTAGTACTATTGCCGGTCCTCTGAACAAACTTACCTCTACCGGTAAGAAAGCCGCACCATTTCAGTGGTCGGTGGAAGCTGATGACTCGTTTTGTAAACTAAAACAATTGTTAAGCTCCGCACCAATATTATCGTGTCCCGATTACGAGAAACCTTTTCAAGTTCACACAGATGCGAGTGCGAGCGGCATCGGTGGGTTACTTACACAAGAAATAGATGGCGTGGAACTACCTATCTCTTACATGAGTAGGTCACTAAATGCACAGGAACAAAACTACAGTATAATAGAACGGGAGACATTAGCAGTTCTAACGGCCCTCGAATATTGGCGCTGTTATTTAGATAACGGGTTAAAGTTTGTTGTGTATACTGACCATTCCGCACTGAAATGGTTCTTAACCCCTTACCGCATTGATACCCAGATATGGGTACTTAATTTAAATCGTTTAGAAGTCAAAAAGTATGTTATTTATCTCCTTACTGCATATTCGGACATATCAGGCAACATATAAACTTCAAATTAAATAGAACTGCTGCCATCTATAATTCTGCGAAATCAAACTACAACCTGTCAAAACCAGTCGTCAGCCGTTCAAATAAGTCAAACGTTACGCCACAGATATGAGAATTAGTAAACTAATTCTCATATCTATGCGT
Organism: Euclidia mi; assembly: GCA_944739405.2. Taxonomy (NCBI): domain Eukaryota; kingdom Metazoa; phylum Arthropoda; class Insecta; order Lepidoptera; family Erebidae; genus Euclidia; species Euclidia mi. The sequence goes on along the minus strand of OX123199.2, from coordinate 33,402,593 downwards.
TACGCATAGTTTTAAAAATTGTTTGTATGTTCTTGTGACGACTTTACTACAGATTTTTATTTTGTATCGCGAAGAAGACTAATCGAAGGTCTCAAAACGATAAAAAAATGTAAGTAGAAGGTAATAGTTTATCAATAATCATGCCGAACTTTAACATGACAGATATGGAATAATATGCATTATCAAGTAAATCAGTTTTCCATATCTGGCATTATATGCATTCGACGTATTTTTGTATTTTACCCAGATGTGGCCATGTATGCAGTGTAGTATTTTTAAATTTTTCCAGAGAAAAGGATCCAATTCGGTTTTACGGGCTTGATATAGCAAATGATAGCGAAGACGACAATGAACTAGTGTGTGATGATCCGGATGATCAAAACTACGAACCTAGTGGGTGTTCTACGAGAAGAAGAAATGTCGTTATTTATACATAACACATATAATATACACCTTTGTCTCAACAAAGACAGATATTGTTTCAAATTGTTTCATCTTCCGTGGTGGTAAATGATGTACGAGTAGGTACGAGTATGTCACATGATTAGAGAATTTTCTTAGTTATTAAGTGGAAATGTGCCTGAATGATAAATGATCTCAATAATTAATAAATCTACTTTAGTAGTGATCAATTTCATGTTTCATTTTCTAAATAAAACGTTATGTCACTATTGGGCGATTTGTTTAAAAATGCTCTTATAGCATATAATGCCAAATATGGCACTTTCATACAGTAGTCTTGTCTTCATTGCATAGTATGCCATTTATGCCAAATTGGTTTTAGTCGCCTATAATGCACATTATGCCATATATGGGATTTATACGTTTTTTTAAATATTTCGAAAAGTAATAGGAATTTAAAAAATTGTCTGAACTAACTTTAGACTATGTATAACAGACTATCACATATATTTTTGTAGCAAAAAATAAAAATACATGCGGTAAGGGGATAAACTTGAGCAACCCGACTGGTAGATTAGCTCGGTGGTCGGTTCGTCTGTCAGCCTTCAACTTCGAAATAAAGCATCGGCGCGGTGCGGATAATATTATAGCCGATACGTTATCACGATCCCTACCTGTAAATATAATTAACGCGAATAATAATAACGTGAATGACCCTAATGTTAACACTGATCAATGGTATTCAGCCACCTACAATGGTTGTTTATCTTCGCCTAATGACTATCCAGACTATTCTATTAAAAATAATAAATTGTATCGTTTGATTAAATCTAGGTGTATGCTACGTAAGGAGTTCGAATGGAAAGAAGTACTACCTTCTTCTGATCGAAATAATGCCATATTAGAGAACCATGCCGAACCCACTTCGGGGCATTTCGGTATATTTAAAACTTACAAGCGCTTAGCACTGCGTTACTATTGGCCCAAAATGCGCGATGACGTAGTTAAATTCATAAATTCTTGCGACACTTGTATCGCGCACAAACATAAGAACCATGCACCATTGGGAACCATGGGACGACCCAAAGTGTGTTCACGACCCTTCCAAACCATTAGTGTAGATTTGGTGGGGCCACTACCCGTCACAAGAAAACAAAACGCCTACATCTTTGTAGTAACTTGCTGTTTTAGTAAATACTGTCTACTTTTTCCTATCAGGCGCGCAACTGCTGAAATAATAACTAATATTTTGGAAGAAAAAATATTTTTAGTTCATGGTATACCATCTACAATTATATTGGACAATGGTAAACAGTTTGTCAGTGCTACTTTAAAAGCTATGTTGCGCAAGTACAAAATCCCTAATCTTCATTATACTCCTAAATATTCCCCACATGTCAATACGGTCGAACGCTATAATAAAACCATTGGTTCTACCTTAGCGGCGTTTGTAGGAAATGACCAGAGATTATGGGACACTCTCGTACCTAAGGTGCAGTTTGCATTAAATACTGCAGTTAATGAAGTCACGAGCTATACACCTAGTTTTTTAGTCTATGGACGTGAACTAGTTCTATGCGGCTCACACTATGTCGACACAGACGCTGATGATATAGTATACATACCTAGGGACGATTACGCAGAAAACATAGGTCACTTATCAGGCATATTTGACAAAGTTCAGGCACTCCTCATTCAAGCTCATGCTAGGAATTCCCAAACGTATAATTTACGCCGTAAACCAGCTGAGTTTAATGTGGGAGACACTGTGTGGAAACGAACTTTTTATCAGAGCGACAAGGATAAGTCTTTTTGTAAGAAACTAGCCCCTAAATTCGTGAAGTGCACAGTGATTAATAAAAAGTCGCCTCTCGTTTACGAGTTGTCGGACGCGTCTGGAAATTCTATTGGGTTTTGGCACATTAAGGACCTAAAACTTATACACTATGGTGCCTAACTATTTGTTACAAACCGTAGAAGACTTTCCCTTCCTTCTCTCTATATGCCGTCTTAGCTTGGACAGTAGCGGACTCATAGACCTAACGCAGTTAGTCGGATTTTCCTTGTTAGCCACGTAAAATCCTCTCCTAAGGCGGGCGGTATTGTCGCGTATGACCGGTACCTACCGAGTGTACGTCATAATACCGTCCATACGCTCGGCCAATCAGAGAAGGCCATCGTCCGCGCTCGTAAGTTTTGCCTATATTTGGTAATGCGCCGACACGAACTGATGGAGGGCCCGGTATATAAAGGGGCCGACAGAGAGGCCGGCACCGCTACTCTACACTAACCTACTACCGCTACTAAATTCTATACCGCTATATCTATAATTATACTACTTCATACACACGTATATATCCTGGTCCCAGCTGTGGGTAAGTTACTACATTTACTGCGTTAGCGTACTGCCCATCTCTCTACCTGCTAGCTGAGGCCGGCTGACGCCGCCTGCCTGACTCTATTGGTTGTGGCTCTCCTAATGCTGCTTTCCTTCAGGTTCCAGGTTCACCTTAAGACTTCGGCTACGCTCCTAGACCGCTACACTTCCTGCATCGCCTTCGGCGTCACTTCTGCCGAAGAGTCTGGCCTGCCCTGCTCCTCGTACTCGCACCGCCGGCGTCTGCCCGCTGAACCAACGGCCTGCGAGGATCTACCGCTACGCGCAGCCTTCGAGCAGCCTGCCTACACACTACCGGAGGGAACAGCGTGGGAGACTGCAGCCCTTAGTGTTCAGGCCGGTGTCGTGTTGTTGGTCGGTCATACTCGTGGCAAGGGAAGTGAGACAATACTCGGCAAATAAACGCATAGAACCTTTTCTGCGTTTTAATACCAGAACCCGTTACAGTAGGTTACCGCTGTACCGTTACTGCTGAGGCGACATCTGCAGGATTGCAGCAGATGTCGCCAGAGGGACGAGGTGCGGTGGCAAGGCTGCGACGCGTTGGTCGGGCGTGACGCCCGTCGCTGGGGCAGCAGTGACAGCGGCAGTGAGTGCCGGAGCGGCGCCGGATGAGGGCACGGAGCCGGACGGCTGCATGGCACCGGTCGGTTGCCCGGCGCGGGACGGTGGCGCGGCGCTGGTGCTTGCCTGCGGCCACACAAAAGGGTGCACGGCACGGGTGAGCTGCGCAGGTTGCGGGGGGTCTTTGGGGTTCTAGTTCAACTTCAACACTTGATCACAAAGGCGTGCTCAGTTGACGCGAATTGAACACGGGCTCGTAGAACTCCTTATTGATCACAAAAGGCGTGCTCAGTTGACGCGAATTGAACACGGGCTCGTAGAACTCCTTAGTAATACAAAAACGTGTGGATTTGGCGAGACCGGTGTCGCCAGTTGGACACGGAAAGGGAAATACGCGGAAGAATGTGAGGTTATACTGCGTCCAAGCATTATGATATCCCATGGTCAACCATCGTTATCCGTATTTTTTGTTAGTTTTAGTATAAATAATAAGTAATAAAATAATAGTTAATAATAAGTTCGTAAGTTATTAGCAAAGTGATCTCGGTAATACTTAAACTGAAACTAAGTTTAGAATATAAAATATTTTTTCACGTAAGTTTCATTGTTGATATATATTACAAAATTGTCACGTTATTCCATAGAGACACAGATAAAAGTTGTTTTTTTTTTGTTTACTACCCCTGACTCCCATGACTATGTTTCACTTACCCCAAATAAAGTTTTTTCAATTTATTTTAAGAATTGGATCTAAAATCGATGGACCAAGACTCATATTAGAGTAAAGCAATATGAGTTATTGTGTCATTAAACTAGATCTATAGACCTAATATTTATAGATATTCTGTCGATAGTTTCACCTACCCCATATTCGGGGTAAGTGAAACAAAACCATAGTCTGTTTTTATTTGATATTTTTATCGTTAATTGCACGACTAGAGAGCTTGAAACTCGTGCCATAGAAAGCTGATTAAAGGAAGTATAATTTGCGTGAATATCGCTGTTCAAAATGAGTTCCTTTGTTGAGCTAGGGATCATTTTGTAGAATTAAAAGTAAATTATTTTTCACTTACCCCACCTGACCTTACCAATATTGTTGGTGAAATATGTCCTGTACTTTTTAAATGTAACACCTTGTGTACCATATTTGAAGCAAATAAAATATAGGTATTAATATTATTATATTAATATACGCAGCAGACCCATGCCGCAGGAAAGTCAAAGTGACACTAGATTGCTTTGCAGGGATATCCGTGCAAAGCATTTGAACAAAGTAAATGTTCTGAATGATGCATCTAGAACGGTTAGTACATATATATCGATGGCTTTATAAAATTTTCGACATTGCAAATGTTGAATCGATTTATCTAATTAAAATATATCGCCAAATAATATTGAGATTTATTATATTGAATTGAAAATATCGATACATCGATATATCGATACTTTTTCAACAAAGTAACAAAATAGTGTCTATGGATAGTACAATGCAAGCCATAGATTACCTATACCTAATGCAAGCTCTAATCATAAGTCATAGAGTAACTATGAAATAAATATTTTCGTGTGGTAACTATTTACAAAGTTGTCTTTGGTCGATGGCCGACCACGGTGTTTGAAGTAGATGTTATAGATTGGTGCACATTGCATTATTTTTTTTATTTCGGTCACATTTTAATTATGTTTCTATAATAAACATAATGCAAAACAAATGAAATTATTTGTAGTATAGCCACAAAACAGGTGAGTTTGTTATTTAAAATTATGTTTCAGCGGACATGGGGCACGTAATTGCTTCTCCCATCCCACTTTTTATGTTTTCACGCCTTTCAAAATCCCAGGCAGACCTATTCAGCTTAGAATGCGTTACTGCGCATCCAGCTATTCCTTGCACATTTAGGTCAACATATACATGATCGCATTAGTCTGAGAGTTGTAGTTATGCAAAGGTCAGGCAATTTCGCCATAATTTGTGAGAAATTTTGCCCAGTATTTTTTTTGTTGGGACCGACGTGTGGAGATCCCGAGTAGTGAATGCCAAAAAAATATATATTCTCACGGTGGTAGTCCCGGTTGCGGTGGTTTTTTGTTGGCAGATATGTCCATGTGATATATTTCCTGCACAGATGCACGTATTAGCTCTGACCAGGGCCCGCGCGTACATATGGTTTCGATCCGCAGTTTGCGTCGATGCATTGTCCGATTCTTTGTATTGCAGTTTTGACATTGTGAATTACCTAGGAGTGTGATTTGTTGCTAACATTATTGTTGAACATACTGTGATGGCCTTGATTATGACATTGCCTACAGATGTAGAATTAGAGAAACAATTCAACTGAATGGCCTTGAGATCTTGTTGTTCCTTGTTACTCCTTCATGTCTTATCATTCAATTGTGTCCACATTATATTCTATCAATCAATAATGTTGCATTTTGTGTTATTATTGGTATACATCTGGGTCTAGTTAGAGTGACTGAGATACCTATTAGAGAATATCCACTTTAATTACATGCATATTTTAATGTTTTTGATATCTTAGTATTGAAGTGTAACTATATTTCTTATTATTATATTTTAGACATTAACTTTACGAGATATTTATAACATTCTGATTTTTATTTGGGAAATTAGAGGATTTTCTAATTCAATTCCATTATATTCACTTTAGTGCTTTTATTTATTTGAAAAGTTATTTAGTATAATAGTCATCAGTGCTTTAGTTCTTATTGTTAGTGCATCTGGTATGATAAGTATAAAAATGCAAAACATTTAATTGCAAATATTTAGGCATGATAAGAATAAATATTTATGTTTTGTTACATGGTACACTATACTGATACACATTGGTATAAGACATGCTATAAATTATTATGATTACAGTCATAAACACTATCTTATAATATAAATAATGATTGAAGGAAACTTAATGTTGGATACTTCTTGCATGATTGTATAATTTTGAGGTTATGTTCAGTTCAATGTGCTCTGTCAGTTGAATGAGCTCTCGTTCCGAGTAATCGCAGTATATTTAATACATGCCACATACACAGTGAAATGAACTTGATTTGACTATATGTCATATCAAATGAAATATTCATTTGCTGTTCTTAGTAGCTATATATCTTAATATTTTGAAATTTATTAAAATTTTGAAATTGACAAACAAAATTATCTGTGTAAGAAATTGTAACGTTCTGCATTAAACTGTTTACACTTTGACAAAGGCATCTGCCTGTTGTGACTACCTATTCCTACTTCTGCCTGCTTTAGTCCACAAACATTGTGAGTTGTTTTGATCTTATCAGCCCAACTCTTGTATGGTCTGCCTCATTTACTTTTTTACTTTTCAAATTCCAATGAATAATTCTTTCACTTCTTTTGTCATGTCTCTTGTCTAATTTGTGCTGCACAATTCCATTTTAGCTGGTGACTGTAATTGTGATATCTTTTAGTCTGGTACCTGCCTTTGTTGTGGATGTGCGAATTCCAAACATGCTCCTTGTCATCAGGTTTTGAAAGCATAAAAACTATTTTTTTATATAGGCTCCCTTTGTTAGCAGCTATAATTATGTAGAAATCAGTAACACAGAGGTGGTAAACAGTACACTGTGCAATTGATTGCTTATTTCTGTTTTTTTTTTTCATGTTCTCCAGGAGTTTTGTCTATGAAGGTCTTCATGCCTGTATCTCTGTTGTAGTAAAGGGTGCCTATGACATTTTTGTGAGATTATTTGTCCCAAATAGACACATTTGCTAATAATTTGTTGTTAAATTAGTAAGGTGGTTTTTGTTTTGTTTTAGTATTTATATTCACATATTTAGTTATAATGGGTGGCGCAAAAGTAAAGACCCTATTTGGTTTAGCTACAACTTTGTTTCCTAATTAGAAAACTAGAATTTGTTTTATTAATTTATATATTTGTGCCATGAACTGTAGTGACATTATGATTTAAATATAATGTCTATTAAATGTTGACCTCTAGAGTTGAAGCACATTTGAGCCCTATTTATGACATTTTCCATAACTAGCTGTAACACTTCTTGCAATATGTTTCTTATTTCTTGGTGTATGTTTTCTTTTAAAGCTGCGAGGGTCTGTGATTTGTTCACATACACCCGAGATTTCAAATAACCCCAAAGAAAGACAACAACACAAGTCTGGACACCACAACATACAGTTACTTTTAGTGGATGTAAAGGTGTTTGTTGAATAATGCGCGGATTTTCAGTGCTTCAGAAACGAGTATTCTGCTTATTGACATGCCCTGAGAGATGGTAATGCGCTTCGTCACTCATAATCAATTTTGAAGAAACATTATCCTCTTCTAGGTTGAGGTTTATGATGCGATTATTCCTGGTTCTTGTGGAGTATAGCAGTCCATGATTATTTTTAGTGAATTTTAAATTTGATTAGGTACTACAAAATTCATCGGAATGACAGATGTCATAAAAAATACATACTTATAAGGAATTTCTATAGAGTCATTATTTTTGCACCATCCTGTATAAGCATGCATATCTTTAGTTTACTATAAATTGGTAAGTATTTATTAAAATCTTTTACTTTGTGTTTGCAATAACTTTAAAGAATAATACATGTTGTAATAAACATGTTGTCAATATTTTATCTATTCTTTCTTACTTGGTATATTTTGTTTAGTATCCTTGCATGTGCTCATAACATTATGTTTATAAATATACAGAACTCGTTGCTTGTATTGATGAATAAGTTTGAGGAAAACAGTGCTTCACATTATTGATTTACTATTCTATATTGAAATGATGTACAATCCTAATCCAGTAACAGGCCTCTTAAATTTAATATCCACATATTTTGCTTTTATCCTATCCTGATGTTGCATATGATGGTTAAATATGGTTTTCTCAAATCTGTGCGTTGGGGAACTGCTTATTATTTGTTTCCTTCAAATTAATTTGTTGAATAATAATAACCAATTTAATGTTCTGCAAAACATAAAATTTACGTTTTTCGACATCTTAATGCAGTTCTCTGCTGCTGAGTTTTGTGTGCATGCCTTTCTTTTTTTATGTATTTACTATCCACAATAGCAAATATTGAATTGTTTTTATGTCAGAACAACATTAACTCAATTTCTGTGTAGTGCCATTAGTTTATGAATTTTGAGAAAATATGACATTAACTATTTTATAATAGTAACTTTATCATTTTATACAACTGTCCAGTTAATGGTAAATTCATACTTTTGGAAGCTCTTGTGCAAGTTTTGTATGTCTATTTATTGAGATTTTCTATTGATATAAAAAAATATACATCCAACCATAATTTAAAAATGCAGAATTCAGGAAGACTTTGGAAAAAGTGGATAAAAGTTGAAATTAATGTTGACTTAAGGTAAACAGTAGGCTTGTAAAACAAGTAGATGAATGAATAATAAAATTATACTTATGAAAAAATATTTGTATGAAATCACTAAATTGTATGAATTTGTTGTCTGCAGGAGTCCTGCCCATGCACAAGTAAATTCGTCCTTACAAAGAACAGTAAGTAAAATATCTATCATTGAATTATTCATTCAATTTAGTCACATCTCTATTTTTAACAGCAATAACCTGCAACACTGGAAGTGTCAGTTTACCCTTTAAAAGTCCAACTATACAGCATCACATGCTTGTTTTTGATAGTTTTCCTTTTTCTAATGCAGTATAATTTTGAATGATTAATAAATCATATAAATCTTTTTCAGCTACCACGCTCTAGAATGGATCCATCATGTTCGCAAAATGCGTGTGACGTTTATGAGGGGGCAGACCTAGTCCCCTTTGAAAGAACCGCAGAGATTAAGACTGAAAATGAGCCTGATACAGACGAGAAGCCAGCACCAGCCTCACCAAGCAATGTCAGACAACAGATTGATGACATAGAGCGCGCCGACTTCGACGAAGAGAACAGACTCCTGAAACATTGTTCAGGGATGATTGTCGATGGTAAAATAGCGGCAACAGCACATTATTCCGGTAATTTGTCGAGCGCTAACTCAAGTTTGGCTTCTAGCTCTGAGACTATATCGAGCCTCTCCAATATAATGGCGAACAGCTACAGCCTGCCGGGCTGCAGTAAAGACGGAGACGATAGCAATACAACTATCAAGAATATGATTCATTCTAGGAAGTATGTGCATGAGCCAAAGAAAGAAGACTTCATGCAGAAATTATTGAGTAGTAATACCCAGGAAAAGAAGGACTTTCCTAAGGGCAAGTTGTATAAGGGAGATAAGATGGATTTATGTGAGAATGATGAAGGGTGTGATTTGGATGGTGTTAGTGGGCCTTCAGGTAGGACGAGTTCTAATGCTTCCAGTATTGGTAGCTCGAGTTCTGACAGTACTAAGGAGTTCAGTGTGCCTTCTACATCCAATGCTGAGAAGCTACTCGGTCTGGATGACAGCAGGAAGAATGAGCCTGGGAGTTCCAAGTCTTCGGTTAGTAAATCACTAATCTCTATTGATTATAATATTTATTTAAAATTTGTTAGTATGCTATGTATGAATATTGTTGCAGAACTACAATTATTGTGATGGGGACGATGATTCAGAAGATGAAGTGACTGAAGAATCTTGGTGCACGTGCCTCTCATCCCATGAGGTAAATGCCCAAATATAATATAAAAATGGCCGGCTGCAGTTTTATTATTGTAATTAAAAAGATTTCTTGGAGATGTAATTACTAAATTGACTTTCATTCTTTGCTTTTAAAGAATTTTAGATCACAGGTGGTATAATTCCCTTCACTGGCGACTATAGTAAATAATAACAGTATTTATATAGCTCTTCTGTGTTGTATGTGTTTTTATTTGCTCATTGCAGGATGATGATGAGGATGATGAACCGGAACCAGAGCCAGAAAGACTTTGGGTGAGTTAACTATTTCAGTACCGGTGAATGTATTGTTACCAAACCGTTTGTGTCGAATCTATTACTTAAATTACATATTTTACGGACATATAGGGATTAATATTACACCATTTGGAAAACGCAGCAATAAAACTAATTTTAAATTACTAACAAATGCAGCTAAAAAAATACTACTTTGACCTACGGAGGTGACAAATTTGGCATAACTTATGTCAACTAAATCGCACGCCTTCTGAAATAATTCTAACTTGGCATTTAATTAGAACACAATTAAAATAATAATTATTGGAGTAATGCAAATAAAACGTCCGTGTGGTGACGGATTAAGAATATGGAATGTCGCCACCCCATATCATCCCATGGGTGTCAGCCGACAGAGGGAGCATATTATGCAAAGAACAGCCCTGTAAGAGAAGGAAAACTTGATACAAACCCTATACCAACACATTTGGCCAGCGTGGTATAGTAGGCCAAATCCTCCTTTCAAAGGAGAGGCCTAGTCCAGCAGTGTGGACTGTTACAGGCTGATGACGACGATGAAGCGGTATCCAATAATGTGTTGTGCCTTAATATTATTTCTAAATATTATATCTGCGCCTACATCATTTTTATGAGATGTTCCTGAGGTGAAACAAAGTTAGTAACGTAAACAGCATTTAAAAAATAAATGTTATTTACCATAGTGCAGACAATCAGCTGATTAAACAGTTTTTATTCCAGAGCAAATATTATTGGTAGTTACTCGCAGCGTTTCGGACTTGAAACTGTTATTGGCAACAAATAGAATAAGTATGCTGTTAATGTGACCCTTGCAATAAATATATTAAAATTATGAAATTTAGTCCATCTATTCCTTACATATGTAAGGAATAGATGGACTAAATTTCATATATTAGGGCTAGATGTCTGTCTATTGGATGTGCAAAGCATAACAATTATAGCACTGTTATTAACTTTCTAGAATGTTTCTAGAGAAGTAAATGATGAAATACAAGCTTAGATGAAATTGAATAACCTACGCACATTGAGCAATGTTCGAATGCTAGTGCACTATTTTACAAAAAAATACACAATAAAAAATAGCCGAGGTTTACTTTTTTTAGGCGAATTTGTACTTTGGTCAATGTGGTCATACATGATCTTATATTTTTCTTTAGATCGTTGGATGACTTTTTGACGTGCGCATGTGTGCATACACTCACGTAGCTTGCTTTGTTATATATCGTGAGTTTGAAATCGGAGCTGGCCAAGTTTCCTTTTCAATTACTTACCTCTATTAATTATTGATTTTGGTCGTATTATATCCTAGACAACCGAGGTTGGCTTTCAATGAAACCAAATACACTGAAGATGTAATTTTAAGGTAGTTGAACAAATATCTTGTAACTGTCAGACAGACTATCCGATTGCCTATGAAAATTATGATGATGTAACAGGTGTCCCAAAAGAGAGAGAAGAACTGATTTTAGTCCTTTGATTTTTGTGTATCATCGTCGAAAACGTAGCTTACGGTTATTTTTATGGTATAATACAGTGGTCGGCAACCTGTGGCTCGCGAGCCACATGCAGCTCTTTGAAGGTAAAGGTGAGGCTTTAGAATCATTATCATATAAAAACGTGTATCTCAAATTTCTTAATAGATTAAAGGTTGAATCCGGCCATTAAAGTTGATACAGGATCTCGAAAAAAATTTGTAGCTCTTTAAAAACTTTTTGATTTGTAATTTTTGGCTCTTCCTACTCGAAAGCTTGCCGACCCCTTTCTTTTTTTTTTTGTTGTCGTGTTTCAGACTCTTACTGACTAAAAACAAACCCGTGTTCCTCATGTACCCGTGTGTCGGAGGGTCGGGTATCACCGAAGCATTCCTCGCTACCCCCCGACGGGTATTGGCCCGCGAGATGGTCAGGCGGGCCCCGAACAAAACCCCCGTGGCGGCGGATGAAGATGTTGGGCTCCGCCGCCAAAACACCCAGCGCCCGCAGAGGATAGGGAAGACGGCAACCTGACAACACCGCATCCCCTCTTCCTCTGCGGCCTCACCGCAACGCAACAAATGGTGCGCCCCCATTTGGTCGCGGGAGATAAGGCGCGCGGCAACGCAACACCGACACGTCTCTCCTCCCGCGACAGCGCCCGACTGAACTGTCCCTCGCACCCGCACCTTTGGACGCATCCTGCGCAGGCCTCCGTCAAGCCCACGCGGAGCGTCCACTCCCGGGATCTCGCTTAGCTTCACCATGTGTATGGGTGACCCAACCACGGCTACTGAGCTGACAAGGTGGGGATCCCACTTGCAGGCGTTGCCGACCCCTGGTATAATATATCTGGCAAGGCTGAACTTTTCACAAAAATAAATTTAAACACATTTTACTGTATTGAAATTTTGGTCAGAATACTTTTTTTTGCGTTGTTAACATTTTACTGCAATATCGGCAGAATATTCAAATTTCACTTGAATTTGGGGAGACTTATTAGATGTAGCTTTTGATCCCTGCTTGGTTAGAAATATTTAAGACAGCTGAAGGGAGGGTGGGAAACATCCAATGTTAATATCACTTACCTATTTGTTCACCACAACTGTTGGACAAATACTTAGCTAATTCAAAGGGAACCCAACGAAAATGAACCAACATAGTTGATTGGCTTTTCTCAGACACCTCCAGCTAGTACGCTGCCTAATTTGGCGTCCTTACCAACAGTTTCTTCGTAAATATTCGTAAGTTCATAGGTTATAAGTAGCTACGAAGCCATATTTAGCATCGGTTTGAGTTCAGATTTCAGACGTTACATTATTATCGGGCTAGTCTTGCTTGTGAAAAACTACAAGTTTCTATTGTTGTTGTGAAATTACTGCGTCGGTTATACTAATTGATATTAGTTGTGTGTAATTAATAGGAAATCTCGTGTAGGCTAAACCTCCTAGACTTAAAGTGATGCATTGTTAAACTTTGTAATGATACGTATGACAATGAATCCATTTTGGAATATATACTACGTGTGTTAGTAATATTCTGTATTTTTAAATTCCATGAAACAGTCCCCATTCCGAAGGCTTTCTTTCATTTTACGCGCAATCTTTTACTTTGATTGGATCACCATAGTAGACGTTGGTCAATTTCCACTTGAATAGACATCAAGGCCTGCAAGTTTCTCCAAAAATACTATGGTTGACTTTCAGAAATGTATGCTTCAGTTCCAGGTGCTGTTGGACCAACTAATGTTTAGTCAAATTGAAATGGGGTGGATAGGATAATTTTTGGACACATATTGAGGGACTAACAGTCCAAATGATTGCTTGGTAGAAGTAGAAATTGGAGTGTCATATTCCTCATGAGTTTAGTTCGTCCAACCAAAATACACACTGTAAGAGTGAATTCAATAATCTCGCATCATTTAGTGTCTATGTACTATATGACCATCAATGAGTATGTCGCAGCAATATATTCCGAGAGCCGCTCTCCAATATACATTATTCATCGCGTAATCTATATGCATTAAATCAACGCACCTCAACATCGATGCTCTATAATTGCCGTTTTTTTATAACTTACAACACTTCATAGGTTTTGTATAGTCTAGCGTAAAGTAATAATTAAATACGATTTTGTAGTGTTAGTAATGTTGAACACTCATTGTGATTTCCTATCATAGCACAATCCTAAATTACGAAGAAACCTGATTATTGTGTTTGTTAATAACGTTTTCTTTTATTTTTATTTTCACTTGAAACTTTATTGAATGGAATTAAATCTTTCTAGTATAAATAAATATTAGCATTTTAGAATTCTGGTATATCTTATCATTTGGTTCGCTTGGCCATTTTTCTGTCGATGGTTTGCGAAATTCCTTGCGTCTTAGGAGTTGAACTACAATGCAGTAAAACCCTCTTTGAAAATCATGTGATGAATAAGCAAAGTTATCTACACATTGCATATTAAATATTTATGCTGAAATGTAAAGTAACGCAAAGTTCTTAAATGAACGATCTTGCGTGACTCAGGGTCCGCTTACTGTTCTAACCGATTTACACCAGAGTAAATTATGTTTCTGTAATGTATCCAGGGTATATTTCAGTTACCATGATGATATGCTGTTTTATGAAACGTGAGACAAATAGGTACATGTCATTCTATATGTGCTTATAAGTAATAGTGTCCAATTACTTCGAAACGAGACGTATATACTGGTCATTGATTGCCCGGTGTTATATTTCAATTGTAATAGTGTATTTGAATCTGTGGAGTATTTGTCCTACTTTATACATAATTATTGTAAATCGATCGACTCTTCGCGTTTTGCTAGCTTACCTATATTTTTTCTTGTTGTGAGAAAGCTCAATTATTTGAATAACTTATTTGGTTGAGGATTATCGAGGAGATTTTTAATCTCCAATTAGTGCAAGAGTAGTAAGTATCTCAGTAGACGCATGTTGTTAACCAAAATATCGATATCAAATCATTTTCATTGACAAGGGACTCAAGTTCAAAGAAAGGTTTACAAGGCGGGAGTTGAATAAAAAGAAAGACATGATCATTCTAGCGACAGAACTGTAATGAACAGGATGTTTCTCTTTTGTGAATGACCCTGTGGCTAAATGTGGTGTCAGAGTTTGTAGGTCCTGCATAGGTATGGCATCAAAAAAACCTTAGCGGTTTCTGTGACAAGAACCGGCAGATTTGATATTCCGTGCCTACAAACGACTGCAAACGTTGATTATATTAAACTTTGGTATATCTAATACAAAGGGAAGTTAAATCACGCTTTGAAGGCTTCGCAAACATGCTGACAGCAAAACCCTGAGGCACAAGGTCTGTTGAAGTATATTTCTAAGAGGCTATATTTATTTTCTAAAGTTATTAAAATTTGTTTTGTAGAGGAAAAGGCGTCATGAGCCCCCACGGCCACAGTCTGCCAAGAAGTTCTGCGTGGACGGGTCGATGCTGCCAGGCTCGGGGCCGGATGGGTGGCCACTCCCCGTGCCTAGCAGCAGTACGGCTAGCACCAGCGGCTTGGGGCAAGGACCGCCCGAGATCAAACAATGGCTCAATAGGTATATATACACGTAGAGTTTTCTCTCCCATGTTGTGCATATTTTTGATCGACTTCAGAAGTGAGGTAGTCTTATCAATTTGGTTGAATTTTGATAACCTTAGAACTCTACATTTATTAATCGATTAGAAACAATATTTTTCTGTTTGGTAAAAAATATATACCTTCAGTTTTGTTTTCTTTCGTTAAAATTTTATAGACATTGACTTTCATATTTCATATCAACCACATTATTATTTAATTGACCACTATTCACCATTTATTATTTACTGATATATTCATATTATTTACTCTCTAGCTTTTCCGGAACTGGAAAATTTTACATGTAATTTATTTCGTTTAAAGTACATTCTGTACACCTATGTTACTGAATTCACCAACTTAAATATAATGCTTTACCCCAGGTTCCACTCATGGTCGAACGGTGAGAAGATCCAAGCTATAGACGAGTTGATCAACTGCTGCGATCCCAGCCAAGTGCGGCATATGATGAAGGCAATAGAGCCGCTCTTCCAGAGAGATTTCATCTCACTACTGCCTAAGGAACTGGCACTAACTGTGTTAGGTTACCTACAGCCTAAAGATCTACTCAGGGCCGCGCAGACCTGCCGTTATTGGAAGTAAGTGCTTACTCGTAATAAGCTATATTCATCATGTTAACCTAGAGACGTCCAATGCTGGACACAGGGCTCCCCCAAGGTTCTCCACCCAGACCGATCTTGAGCCGCCCAGATCCGTCCGATCTTAACCGGATCGTCGGATCACCTTGCGGGAGGTCTACCCCTGCTGCGTCGTCCGGTAAGTTATATTGCCCATGCATTATTTATAGGGGCACATAGAAATACCTAGCACTAGTCATGTGCAAGATCTTTCGCATCTTTGTATTCTTAATCCGTAACCACAAATCCGCATCTAAAAATAAGGAATTGATTCTGTGATGATCATCATCTTTATCACGGTTGCATCCAAGACTTTCGCTTCGTTCTCAGAACATGGGGTCCGATTTCTAGTTTAACCTATCCAGGTATGACTGAATCTTAGCTTTTTCACAGGTGAATTAGAATTGACTTTGAGATCTTATTATTGATACTTTGAAACAAAATAATAGTCGTGCCGACCGCAACAACTACCTAACTACATTAGTGCCCTTTGCCACACATTGGTTGGGAGCTATATAGATCCCGTAATATGATGTAATTTGTATGTCGGTTGCATTTACATTTCTGCTATGAAATTCGGGGTTATCGAAATGGGCTCACATACTTAACAATTCAAAGCAACAATAGAGTTGTACACACGTGGGGAACGGGATTAAATTTTACTGATACGCTACTGCTGATCATATTAAATAATTCCATGTAGCATTTTCAATTTAAGGAGAGGTTTGATAGTTGGGACTAATTATTCATCATCTTCGAGCTAGAGGTCCGCCTGCCAGCCCAGCAGGCCTATTCAGAATGTCACGACAAGTAATCGTACGATATGTCAAATTATTATCCTCGTCTTTTAGCCGCCTATCAGAGATATTTTGAACAAATATTCATTGAATTCGGTTTATTTATTAATTTACTTCATACTGAATGCTTAAAATTGATAGGAAATGCGATAGTTTTGACAAAAAATTAGGTAGCCCGTTCGACAATTAACGGAATCGAATGTCAAATGAGATATCGAACTATTCTGAATCGCCCCCCAGGTGCGACGAATTATTAGCACTAGCAATACTTATATTTATATAGGCCACTTAAAGTCTGGCCGTCTAAAAATCTTAGTCTTCAGATATGTTTATCTCATACTTTTATTATCCGTGCCACTATCCATTATATTTTTTGGATAGAAGTATCGTACACGAAGCTAGTAGTACCTTTTTAAAAAGAGAGAAATCTCGACATCAAAAGCTTTACCAACCCCTTTGGTTAGTGGTATGGTGGTATTACCTACCTGTAAGAGGCCAAACCTAGTCTCACACTGCTGTTGTGAAGGAAATTAACTGAGGCTTCAGCAGTGGACTGCGAAAGACTGTAAAGGATAAAGGCCTTCGTTATGAACCGTTTAGAACTGAGAGGCTCAGTTTTACCGCCTGTGGATAGGCCTTATCTATCACATAAATTTAAATAATTTATTTTATATTAGTTATCTGACAAATTAATTTAACAGGCACTAAACAGACAAACTGGCCAAGAATCAAGTGCTAAATCTAATTGCAATATGTTTGCCCAGGTTCCTTGCCGAAGACAATTTGTTATGGAAAGAGCAATGCCGTCGCATTGGTATAACGACTCTCAAGAAGATGCCTCGCTCCCTGCCCCGTTGCGCTAGTCCTTGGAAGGCGGCCTACATGCGGCAGTACCTCATTGAGAACAACTGGTTGCACAAGCCCGTCAAGAACCCCATAGTGATGCGGGGCCATGATGACCACGTCATCACCTGCCTACAGTTCTACGGCAACCGCATACTGAGTGGCAGCGATGATACCACGCTCAAAGTGTGGTCTGCGGTCACTGGCAAGGTAAGACACAGATACAGTTATACATTTAGTACCTAGTAGATGCAGAGTATGCTATTCTCTCTATCAGCTTATTAATTAGTTTCTTTATCTCTCCCTTCGCCATGTTTATTTCCCTGATGAGCCTGCTATTACACCTGCATAATGTGTAACTACTGCTCTGTACCCATGGCTTGTAGCGTGATGTTGTATGCCTATAGCCTTTCTCGATAAATGAACTATCCGATATAAAAATCATTATTCAAATCAGACTTGTACCTGAGCTTAGCGAGTTCAACCAACCAAACAAACAAACTCTTTAGCTTTATTATAAATACTAGTATAGATTGAAAGTATTTATTGTATATCATAAGACCTAGTTTCAAAGACACAAAGTAAAGTTGCAAAACTGTTTCCTCTAAGCAACCTTATTTGTTCAGACTACATGATAGTTCCCTCTATAGAATTATCGACTCAAAAGATGATGAAACAACTAGGTACTACTTATAATATAATCAGTTACACAAGCTCTTACCACTTCTATAGAATAATACTTTGTTGTTTGCCTTGATATCATTTTAAAAAGTAGATCACCTGATCGAATGGAATCACATGAATTTCAAATCTGTCTGATTAGCATTTCCCTCAATGATTTCTAACTGGCCATTGCCTGAATAATTTTATATGGCACCCAACTACACATAGACTACTCTTTGGACTACAATAAATATAAAGACATTTAAGTGTGTGCCTGTGATTTTAAAATGTTTTCCATGTGCATGTAATTAGCTAAAAATGTCAAGACATAAACAAATATTTTGAAAATTGACTTTCTTTCTGTTTGTCTGGTGTAATCTGTGGAATGGTGGAACCAATTCTAAAGAGACTTTCACTGGAATATAGGGGACTTTGTAGGGCTACACATATAGGTTGTTATTTGACCCGGTAGGTGGCGCAGTTGTCGAGGTAACGAAAACAACGCGGGTGTAACATAATAATGTAATAACGCCGCTTGGCAAAATAATAAATATATTTTTTTAATGATTAATTTGCTGAATACTGTCACATTGAATGCTGTACAGTTGACATAAAAGAAAGTTGATCGCATGCCGTTGTCATTGTGATCGGCGCGACACAATTTGTTAATTACTTCACATATGTCGGCCGTCCATGCTAACGCAACTTTCTCTGTCTAAGGCCTGATAAAAAATGTAATTAGCTTTGTTACAATACGTTGTTTATTGCCAAGTATTGTTTATTTATTTATAGTCTCCCGCCTGTATCCCCGAAGGGTTAGGCAAAGGTGTAAATATTACACCCACATTTCGCCATGAATTTTTAGGTCCCACGTAATAGAGGGCGAGCCTATTGCCGTTACCGGGCACATCACCTGGGGCCCAATTCCGCTAAATAAATATAGTCTCGATATTATGTCAGTGTAATACTTACGTCACAAAAAGCGTATTCTTCTAAATTATAAGATATTTGAATGAAATTGTAACGAGATCGTATGTGTCAACGACGAACTGTTTATTTTAAATTATACGATAATGACATTAGGTTATCAGAATACCGCTTTTAAATCCATTCAAAATATAAAATCCGTGTCATATAAAAATAGCAGAATTGGCCCCCAGACTCAGGGCTGCTACCTGATTATTCGGAAAAACCCAGTAACACTTTTGCCCGACCCGGGAATCGAACCCGGGACCTCCGGTCAGCAGTCGCATACGCTATCTACTGGACCACGGAGGCAGTCTATTGGACCACGGAGGCAGTCTATTGGACCATGGAGGCAGTCTATTTTTGATTTTCTTGTCAATTGTTGGTTTTCTCGATCGGTGATTATGTCGAAGCATAGTATTTATTCTGTACTATTCGTAGATAAATAAATAATAGGTTTTCAACTGACTAAAAAGGAAGAGATTCTCAAGTCGGTTGCTTTTTTATGGTTATTACCTTAGAACTCCGTAATTTATCAAACCATTTCAAATTATAATTATTAAACTAGGTACACAAAGCTAATATTTAGTCAAATCTGATTAGACTAGTGCGCGGACCCCAGGCTCCAAGGCAAAAAGTCTTGCATGCAAGTGGGATAACGTTAGGACGATGACAATGATGATGAATGAAGTAAGGTCCGAGTCCGAGTTATCATCATGATTTTTCCTTATTTAATTATAACTTGTATTTGTTATGCAGTGTCTGCGTACTCTGGTTGGACACTCGGGTGGTGTGTGGTCGTCGCAGATGGTCGGTGACCTGGTAATCAGTGGCTCGACGGACCGGACACTCCGTGTGTGGAACGCCAAGACGGGGCAGTGCCTCAAAGTGCTCGCCGGACACACATCTACCGTGCGGTGCATGCATCTCTACCAAAACAGGTATGACAACAAAAGACTACAATTCGGTCATGGCAGTGCGACTTGGACACTTCGCAGGTGAATCATCAGATAAATTGCCGTATGGTTAAATTGTGACTCCTAAAACATCGTCTTAGAGCGCTTGCCATTTCCGATCCGAGCCCTTGAAGATACGGTCCTGTGTAGTCGTAGAATTATTTCTATGAAATGTTACGCACTTCATTTCGTCATCGTCGATTTCTATCGAATGCAGTGCGTGGTTTCTAGAACTATATTTTCATGGGTTCGAATCGGAACGAAACCGTTCTTATTGTACTTACATCTGGAGTCAGAGATGCAAATGCTTTATAAACTGTTTCATGCAAAGAAATAAATAAATTTTGCTTTCTTTCGTTGAAGTCCGCGTCGCACTGTAAAGACACAAACACATGTATAATACATTCATACAATGCTGGCGAAACACTATTTCTAGATATAGAATGCTACTGCGTAGTTATCAAATTGCATAAACCAAATTGACGTAAACATGTCTTACTGCTGAGCGATTGATCTTATAAATGTTTGATGAAGTTATTTATGTACGTACTTGTCATGTCATACCGTCTAACTTATAAAAATCTCGTTGAGTGTGACTTAGCCATCTCTCAGCTGAACAGCTCTCAAGCGTTTAAACAATGTTTAATTTTTTTTTACTTATAAGCGTTGTTTAGCTGTTGCTCAGCTGAGTAACTTATAAAGAACGATACACATAAGAGGGCCACAGATTATAGCCAAAATACTCGACTAAATAACGCAATTGAACGAACTTGGCTTGGCTATTTTGTATCTATGCGTCATTGATACATAGCAACGATATGATCCTTCCATGGCAACGATATTCTGTCATAGACTATGACAATATAATATCGTTGCTATGATAATTAACAAAAAGTCCAAGAGCTGGTGAACAATGTTGAATTTTTTTGAAATATTGATAATATATTTCTCGATATTTTGAAATTTATGTTTCTTTCTATTATTGCACTTTCTTTAAGATTCAATCTACTTGCTTAAGGGTATTATACTCATTACGGGTGTATTTTTGTTTTTCATAAAAAGATCTAATAAATGTTCTTTTTCGGCTATTGTTATTATTTAGGATAGAATTATTTATTTTCTCCGAAAATATTATTGAGAGACCGCATGAGTGCTGTCGGTCGTGGTTTCGCGGAGCCAACCGCATCGCAATTCGCAGTAGCTCAAGCAAGAGATTCAGCCAATATAAGCTCTCCTTATAAAAAATATACCTACTTTAGAAAGCCTCACTTTTTTTCAAATAATTTATAACTATACTAGTTAAATCTTCTATATAATTTTGGAATTTTGCTAGATCTTCGAAATCTGTGTTTAATTATAAGTAAACAACATTAAAATTAAAAAAAAGGCACAGTGTATAAAATGTCATTGATCGAACAGATGATTCAAGTAAAACCCGCCAGTGTGCCTCTCAGCAACGTTTACAAGGTCCCGGTGTTGTTTAAATTTGACAGCTATTAGTGCCTACTAAACGCTAAACAGGCTAACATATGTAAGGTTTTTGCTAATCAGCCTCTCAGCAGTTGTTCTAAATTTTGAATAACGTTTATAAGTAAGAGAGATAATGTTTAGGGGTTTATCAAGGCCTTTCGATAAACCCTTAAACATTAGGGATTAAAAATCGTTCTTTTATTTGGAAAACGGCTTGTCGGCAATTTTCGAAATATTACGACTACACTATGGATTTAGCTAAAAATAACCTCATCTAGTTGTGTACTTACCTTAAAACGAATGATAACCCTTTATAGATGTTTTGTAATTTTTCCTTCTACTTCCTAGTTTTAAACTCGATGTGTACAAATTTTGTTTCTTTCTCTTCATCTCTAGTTCTTATTTAAATTAGCCATGTCTGAATGACCTTGCAAAATACTAGCGAAAACACAAGTAGTTAACTCAAAATTTCGATTTCTATGGCGTCCAACCGCTATCAGTAACACAGTTGTGTATATTACGCAATAATAATGATAATAGAGATCAAAGTAAACTGCTACGCAATTGTGTTTATCTATAGCGTGTGTAAATCCTAACAATTGCGCACAAGCGAATGAATCTTAATTAATGCACGTGACTTTTGCGAATGAATTATATAATACTTTTCATTGCGACTATTTGCCTACTGCCAATAAGTAATATCCGAAAAGAATACATTTTTATGAACTATATTTCATATTGCGCTTGCTAATGCGTTCATGATTATACCGTTAGATTTTGAATTATCAAAAATATATTTGTGTTTGTACTATTATTGGGAAATAACTCTCTCCAGTATTACAATAATAAGAAATGAACAGATTTTGAGTATACTGCACAAACTATATATAATATATCTCCCCCTTTTAAATGAGAATGAATCACCGCCAGTTGTCTCTACTAAAGTCTAAGATGTTAATAATTTGACCTGCTCACCGAGGTTATCGAAGTTTCGTAGAATTACTTGCCAATAATGAAATGCGATGCACCTAAAGTACAAGTTCATATTATGCTGAGCTACGCGTTGCGAAAATCTGCATACTATGACATAAATGTTTCCATATTTGAAGAAGACATTTTATTTTTACTTTTTTATTGTCGTAGGGTTGTGTCCGGGTCTCGTGACGCGACACTACGCGTGTGGTCTATTCCCGACGGCCGGTGCCTTCGGGTATTGATCGGACACTTGGCCGCCGTCCGCTGCGTGCAGTACGACGGCAAGTTAGTCGTGTCTGGCGCTTACGACTACTTCGTGAAGGTGTGGAACCCAGAGACCGGAGACTGTCTGCACACGCTCGCTGGACACACCAATAGGGTCTACAGTTTACAGGTATGTATTGTATCAGGCGTAGAGTACCTTAAGGAGCCGGAACAAAATTTGTCTTTGGCCCTAATAAAGGGCATTGACTTTTACTTTTTGATTTTTACACATGTCATGCTCGAGGCCTCTAAGATAAGCCTCTGTAAAAGTATCATGTTTATATTTATGTCTCTGACATTAATTGTCTTTGCTTCACATTATCTGCGCTCACTATCTCTCAATTTAACAAAATGTAAACAAGAAATAATAAAGAATGTCCAATAAAAATCCCTAAACAGTAAAGTTGTTTGCCATATCGCAATGAAAATTGTATTTCTTTGTTGTTTATTGCAATAACATGACTATTTCCATAATTTCAGTTCGACGGTATACACGTAGTAAGTGGGTCTTTGGACACATCGATTCGCGTGTGGGACGTAGAATCAGGACAGTTGAAACACACCCTAACCGGCCACCAGTCTCTCACCTCTGGCATGGAACTACACTCTAACATACTGGTGTCTGGCAATGCGGACTCTACTGTCAAAGTGTGGGATATCACTACCGGTCACTGCCTTCATACTTTGTCGGGTAAGTAGATCATTATTTACTAAAAACATCTTGTGGTGACCATAGACATATGTATATTCTAACGATAGAGGGAGCATTCAATAAAAATATTTTGTTCAAATTGTCTAACTTATGACAAGCGTATGACGTTTAATCGTACTAGCGCAACACGTAGGCGCAAGCAGCGCCAATGACTGTCAGTATGTAGTTACTATATAGCAAATCAACAACAGCTGGTTCGGGCATCTTACCAATGAGTAGCCAATAGTAATGTAATGCTATTGGCTACTCATTGGCATTTGTATAGACTATTTACATCGCAGAAGAATCTTAGAGATGTTTTTTGCCTACGAATTACATCAGAATAATAAGAATAGTTTATTTATGAAAATAAAAAAGAATTAATTGCTGTAGGTTTGTTGTTTTCATTACAAAATAGAAAATGTATTCGTGGGTGGTAAGTTCAAGAATTGCCTCAGAAACGGTTAATTCAATTTTTTTAAAGTTTAAATTTATCTTAGCATGAAAATTGCTCAAACCTATCTTAATATATAAGGCAGCATTGTTTGACAATCTATAATTATGCTTTTTCTAACCATAATTATATTTCTAATTTTATTAGATGTTAAGCCGAAATAACTGAAATTTTCTTCAAAAATCGATCAGCACCATTACTATTTACGGCTTTTCAAAAACCCATTTGAAGTTGACGCAAAAACGCTATAAGCGATCATGGCGGTTGATTGACGTCACAAAGTGCAAAACGAAACCATTGACCTATGAGTACTATAAACTGGCCCTACTCAGTTGGCCGTCTGGCTTGTACATCAGAATATAATCGATATCGACAAAAGCTGGTGAGAGGTAAATAACACATAATTTTAGATTTCAACAAAAATTTGTAGATAGATGTCAAAGTCAAAATCATTTATTCATCTAGGCCACAAAGTGACGCGTATGAACGTCAAAATTTAAGTTAATTACTTAATGTTTCTACATTTAGGCCGACCTCACATTGGGCGTCAGCGTTCCTCGAGCGTGCACTCGGCGTTCACTTTGTAGTAGGTACAAAGTGAACGCCGGCCGCACGCCGAACGGACGCCGAACGTACGCTCGAGGAACGGTCATGACGAAAGTGAGGGAGGCCTTACATTTAATGCCACGTTCGGAATGCAATAGGTAGAACCACGAGAAAGAACGGGCAATAAAACTCATGGCCACTCTTTTCAATCAGATATAATTGTTGTACTTTTTATTTTTGTAAGGAGCTGCAACTGTTTCACATTGTAGACATCTACTAGTAAAATTTTTAGTAACTATTGATATCATACTCAAGCAGTAAATGATGTTCATTTGGTAAGCCTCCCAAAGTAAATATGGTGAAACAGGAGCATCCACTTACGTCATTTTAATGTAGGCAACTCGCGAACATGGTCAGAACTATGGTGGAAGTGAATGTAGCAGAAAGTAACGGTATATGAAACCAAAGCAATTGACAACCTAATAGTTAGCCCATGACCACGAGCTACCCACATTTTACAAATCCGCAAAGTTATAATGAAAGTGTTGAACATGAATGCAAAATATGGTATGAAATGAGAATATGGTAATTAACTGCGCTATAAAATAAAACTACTTAATTATTGACCTAGTCAAAAGTGAACAACTACTTCCAAGCCAAATGTCATCAAAATAATCCTTCAAACTATAATAGCCTTATTTATAAGATTATTTTTAACTTCTACCTGAAACGAACTTAACGGCAAGTCTAAAATATAAGTAGGTATTTTATTGTATATGCGTATACTGAGCCAAATAAAAGAGCAATAGTTGCGTTTTGTGCAAACCAAAATACGGAACACATAATTAATGTCTATTTCTAGTATTGATATTGTGTATGTCACTATACATTTTATAAGAATTTATATTTAGGCTTACATGCATGACGCTGGCATAAATATATTGTGACGCTACAGTAAGAATACCAATAGTTCTAAATTTTTCTTTGAGTGAAACTCTTAGTCTTTAACTGGAAAATGGCCCTAACTGCCCGTTTTTGCAATATGAAAAATATTTTCGACTTCTGCAGCTCTACTCCATAACAATATGCCATATGACATACCACTATGAAAATAACTAAAATAAACCAATCTAGCCGTATCGACATCGGTCAACCTACGAACCTTCTTAACGGCATAAGCAGCTGAGCTAAGTTTCCCTGAGAGATATGTAACGTGCGCAGTGCGCACCCCATTGTAACTTCGAATCAAGTGTTATTCTTAGAAATAATATGAATTCAGTTGTTTCGAGTACATCGTCATTTAAAACGATGTTAGGACCAAGGTTTCTGACATTAGGCAGAGCAAACTTAACAATTTTTGTTTTTTTGGCGTTCAGTACTAGATTGTTTACATTAAAACATTTTGTCACTTGAATGAGTGCACTGTTTATTTCGTTGAAGTGTTCCTTATTTCTATCTACTTTAAATATCAAAGAAGTATCGTCAGAAAACAGTACAACGTCACAAATGTTTCTCAAGTAAAAAGGTAAATAGTTTATATAAACAAGAAACAAGAAAGGCCCTGATGCTGCCCTGTGGCACTCCTAAATCAACAGGTAAGCCACTGGATTTTGAGCCATCTATTTCAACACATTGGATCCTGTCACTTAAGTACGACTTAATGACATCCAATGCTTTAGTCTGGACGCCGTAATGTCTAAGCTTGCACAAGAGCGTCTCATGGCAGACACAATCGAATGCTTTCGAAAGGTCACAAAACACTCCAACAGCATTTTGGGAATTCTCCCAAGCACTGTAGTAACACTTCTGCATCTGTTGTCGAGAGACCCTTGGTAAAACCATATTGCTCACTATGAAGGAGGCTGTTTTGATTAAAATGTCTAAGTACTTGCCTGAGTATGATCTTTTCAAAAATTTTCCTCCTCTAGTTACTTTAATTGATTCGCCAGATTAGTTTATTCCAAAATGCTAATACGGACGAACATGCTTAAGCGAAAATCTTAGTATCAAACATGTAACTAATTTTATTCTCTGGTAACCAATATTGAAAGGATGTCGCTGAAAAATATCAGACATGAATGGTCCCATAAAACACACAGCCACATTGAAATACTATGAGTGGATCCAGATCAAGTAAAAACAGGTAGATACAGCACGCCCTACAATACGATTGAAGCCAAACAATTGGCAGGGTCATGGCATGACTCTGTAATTACACTAGCCACGCACACAAACGCAGTAGAAAAGTACACAAACAATAGGTTTGACAAAAATATGTCGACGTGTGAAGTTCAATAATGCTCAAACAATTCAAAAGTGAAAAATAATACTGACAGAATACGATATTCTGTCAGTATTATTTTCTGATATTCTCTAATCACAAGTAAGCATTTAAATAACAGCAGATTTGTCTAATGTTATTGTAAAATATTTTCTTTATAGCTTTATCTAGCACTGCACAGTTTATTTCAACACGTAGGCATGATTTGCGTTTGCTAGCAAAGCCTGAAGTACTGATAAAGCTGGTTTTTAGACATATTTAAACACAAAAACAAAAAAAATATATGTTGGACCGAACGATTTGACAGCAGATGTATCACAAAACTCGGCAAAGAATATAGTAATATGACAACACGGGTACGACTGATATTTCTAATAAAATATCGCCATGAGTTTATTAAGTAAACTATGACTATCTCTTTTTTCTGACAGAGATACTACTAGACAAAACGAGACAAGACTATGTTTGGTGGATTTATGTAGATTTCGTATAAACGTCATTAATATCTACAAATAATAATGAATCTTTAGATACTACAATCAAACCAATTTATTCTTAGTGGACACAAGCCTATCAGTTTACATATATTTCGATTCCTGAAAACTTATTTAGGTTTCGAAATATTTTTATTTGGTGATAGATAATATCATGCTCTTGTATTTTTAATTTCTGAAGCATTATGTTTTTTTTTATATTTTGGTGTCTATTCCTGAAAACATTTGTCCAATACTTTTTATACGTACGTGTATCTTAATTCTAACGAGATTCACAGTTAAATACGATTTGCTTATCTGTTTCTGCTTTTCACGGTCTGTCTATGATATGATGGTGTACGTCATCTGTTCAGACGGTGATAGCTTAGCTTCGATGTCTGATCGCCTCATTTTCCATCATATATGCGATCATTCTTATTTTGTAGTAATTCGATGATCATGTTTGTTTGTCCTACTCAACATGGGTATTGTTTATTTAATTCCTATACTCGTAGTGTAGAGTATATATATGTAAATGGTATATGTTGGCAGGTCCGAACAAGCACCAGTCGGCGGTGACGTGTCTGCAGTCGAGCAACAGGTTCGTGATCACGTCGTCGGACGACGGCACGGTGAAGCTGTGGGACGTGCGCACCGGCGAATTCATCCGCAACCTGGTGGAGCTGAGCTCGGGCGGCTCGGGCGGCGTGGTGTGGCGCATCCGGGCCTCCGCCACCAAGCTCATCTGCGCCGTCGGCTCGCGCAACGGCACCGAGGAGACCAAGCTCCTCGTGCTAGACTTCGACGTGCCCGGCGCCTGCCGCAAGTGCGATGAATAGCAGCGACTCAACCGACGCCTCCTGCGTCGCTACGCCAACTTGTACGCGCCCTGGCACTGCTAGACCTCCACCTGGCGCGCGTCGGTCGTGCTTCCACCCGCTGCACTCCACCACTCGCCACGTCAAACACCTCGCGTACACACCTCGGTGTGTGCTCAATGTGCTTACCAGTTCACCTCAGCTGCCGCTATTATAAGCTTGTAGACACTCGTTTACATATCAATTTCTATTGATACTAGTGAATAGAAATTAAACAGCGACTAATAATTTATGACCTGATAAAAATACTATATTTATATTAATCATGTAGCTGTATACGCGCGTCGCACCCATAGCGGCCGGTGTCAGCGTTATGTATACTGAATATTATAATATATTCGCAATATAATTGGATTTTGTTCAGGTCATCGTTTAGTCGGCTGTTAATGTCATTCTCGAAGTCAAAAGATAATTCGACAATAATCGATTACGTTCATGCTTCTGATGAAGTTATTTTATTTCATGTGATACGACATTACTATCGTACCCTTTGCCGTTTTGTATGAAATATTGAATGAAAGAAACAAAAAAATGTAAGCTTTGTTTTTAGAATCTCATGGCGTTAAACATGTGTAGTGAAATATGATTGCATATCAAGACGGTATTAGTTTGAGTGAAGTGTCTGAGCACGACCGAGCAGCACCATGGGCCGACGATGGCGACGATGGCGGCGCACTCCAGTCGGAACTACGAGCCGCCTCCTGCTAGAAGTGGATCAGTTAACCCACCGGACTATTAATGTGCAACGTGCAGAATGGACAGATTTTCTTACTATAGTCTTGCGTAACTCAAAGTATCCATGATGTACTCAATAATAATCCATTCAATACCATTACTCTAGTTATAGGTGTTAAAAACGTTCAGTAGATAAAAATGGTGGCTAATGAACCATCTCACATTGCCAAATTCCTTTATTTTTACTCTGTATTCCAAAGAGAGATGATAATCGGAATTAGATGTTAAGTTTTATATTTTATTATTTTTAAGATGCTTTCCGCGTGATGGATTTTATCGTTTAACTTTCTTATGTTTAAATTCGACACAGTATAACGTATATTATTTTTTTCTAAGGGCTGGCACAGCATTGTCGGCGCGTAATACTATTAAAAAAAGTTTCGGGTATAGTAATGGACTCCATTTGAGAGTAACTAACCTGATTATTACTCATCGTTTTTATTGCTAGGGACAAATGTGCTGATTCAGATCGAAGTCTATACTCTTTTCGTATTAAAGGTATGATTAATATAAAATACTTAGGATGAAAATGAAACGCACTGTACTGTAAGTACACGACACATTATCATGTGTCCGGAAACCCGCGTCGTCAGATCTGCGCCGACCTTTACAATAACACAGTTTAATTTATCGATCAGTTGTAAATGTGATGATGATATTTTTGTTTATCTCTATGATTGATAATTCATGGTAAAACTGATATATTTTTTATTTATTATGTGATTGTAATGTTGGATGCGGTGGCTCGACACTGCCACGAAACATCACACGTGCCACACCGCGTCTCTAATTATAGAGATGACTGTTGATATGCTTTCGTTTTTTATTTTACTGACACAAGACAGTAATCCTGTCTACCTATGAACACGGCGAATATATTTATTATGAATTATAATCATTATTGTTATTGTATCGTCCTCAAAAATTGTTATAATTGTTTAATTATTTATTTCACATGTACTGTGTCCTATTAGATATCTCATTTTGATGGCCAGCAGTTTTATCACTAAACTTCTTTAATAGTCAGTTAAGATAATGTATGTCTAATTATAAACATTAATAAACATTTCAGACTTGTAATGATACCGAATTAAGATTAAACAATTTAATAATAATAATAGTTGGTGGTGTTAGTATGCGTTGCGACGGTAACATTTGCGATCTTAGTCGCGCGGCGCGGCGCGGCCCGTGGCTATATACTCGCGGGATCGCGCGGTTATTCGTTGTGTATATATACAATTGTAATGTGGTCATCGAAGGGCGCGATTTGTAGCCGCTACTCTTCATGAATGGCTGTAATCTTATAAATAATTAAACGAAGACTGAAGCATAGTTATAGTGTAATATTTAAAGTATTAAATTGTAGTTACTCCTGTACTACCTACCATCACACTCGGCTGTACGTCTTTGTTGTCTAAACTCTCCCTCACTATATTTTGTAAACATTCAGTTCTTTTTTTTGTTATTAGTATTTAAGCAGTGACGGCTACCCGTCGAGACAGTAATCAATGGAAATTTGACTTAGTTACGGCTTATTGTAGTATTTTTAGTTATAAATGTAATTATTGTCATTAAGTATTTTGTAAAACCAAAACGTTTCCTTTGTCGGGGTTAGAAATGATTTATTATAGAATGTTACCTTTTGAAGTTCAGGAAAAGAGGATTTTTACTGAAAACATATAATGTTCCACTGTTTATTTCGTGTGAGTTAAAGCTCGGGCAATATCTAAGTAAATTTTGACCAGTAACACAACGCAGATGCAAGGCAAAATGGGTGTCTCAGGGAAATATTTCACATTTTAAAATGTAGTACTGTGAGTACTTATATTTTACAGTGTATCAAAGTTGTAATTTCCTGGTTACGTTATGTTTTAAGTTTGATATAAAAATCATTCAAATTATAGATAACTTATAAAAATTACTTTCGTTTTTCATTCATATTTGTAACCGTTATATTTAGTTTTTATCTAATTGACTATAAATAACAGTAGTAGATAATGATACAATTATGCTAAATGAATAATCGTGTGTTGTCCAGAATATCGTAAAAAATCTCGGCCTCGCTGTAATGATAAAGATAAAAATCTATACCACTAAATCTGAAAGTGAAATAAAATTGAAATGCGATATTCTGAGGTGTGGTTTGCTAGTTGTGAGTGAAGCCTAATGTCGAAAGTACCTCGTGAGGTCACAAAACTAATTCTCCATCTTCTTTTCCTGAACGGCTTAGTTCTTTGTTTTTAAATCATTGCACGGATATTGTGACTTACAACTCGATACTTAAAATATGACGTAACGAATAATGAAAAAGGAACATTGTTCATTTAGTGTTGCATAGGCCCAGTGTTGGACACACTCTATATTGCTCAAGTATTCTCATAGTTTAATTTATTTCTAACCTCGATGTTCCTGCGGCATTTCCACTTCAAATCTATATTACTCTAGCATAGTTTCGTAACACCAACGAATTCTGTCAATTTTTTTCTTATACGAGCGAGAGTGTTGACCGTGCTGTAACAGATGAATAATAAACGGGCGAAATTTGGCTGATGAGAATAAAATGGGGATGTTTTGATCACATGATTGGACTTTTTTTTATGTGATAGTGCACACTCGCGATCACAAGTTTAGCTGAGTGTTTGTATCTAAAGGGATATAGTAGATTTTATGATAAATACAAATTGTATTTGAAATTGTTTACACAGTAATGAATTACGAAGTGTTTTCGAATGAATTATGATATTACCGCGGGTGTGCATTGTATCACAATATGCCCGCATGAACAAATTGACGGCACAAGTGTATGTATGTAGATAGTGGTATACGACGCGATGTTTGGTTGTTATAATTTTCATTTTAATCTTCAATTCCTTTTGCTTTTATGTATAATTATTAAATAATAAATCCAATTGTTTTCAAGTTACCTTTTGTTTTGATTTTTCGCCTTTTTGTTGTAGTTTGGATTGCTTTTATTTGGTTCTGGCTTTATAAAACATGATTATATGTCTAACAGCACTAATACTATAACTGATCAGACTAATCAGCGCCCGATAACTTACACACACTTTACAATATCCTGTTCATCAAATATATATTTTGATACGAAACTCAAGAATTGTAATCATCATCAGCCAGCGCTGTATACTAAATACCTACTGGACACCACAGGCTCCTTCTCATCCTAAGAAAGATGAGAGTACCTACCACCACCATTGGCGTATGTGGTTATATATCAGGGTGAGTCTAGGTCTTCTTAAGCAATGGTGTGAAGTTTCTTAGGTTTCCAGCCTAGAATTTAAATCGATAACCGACATTCTGGGTCGGCACTAGACTCTGAGGAATACTGGGTTGGATACGGCTCCCATCAGTCCCTCTGCTATATACGCCAATGGCCACCACGCTGACAATAACGGACAATTTGCGTATAAAACGTCTTAAAAATAAAGTATCAATAATTTAAACATGTTTATTATTACGCTTTTCTAAAAACTGGGAGTCATGTTTGATGGGAACAATTTCCATACATTTTCGAAAAAAACGCTACCTCTGGCGGTCTCGCATAAGTCGCATACTCGTTATGCCCGATCCAGACTCTCCACGAGGCTACACGAGGGAACGCGAATACGAGAGTGTGGACGGTGCGCTCGTGTCCTCTCATCTTCCCTCGCCTCGCTGTCGCTCCATTTTGTGTCGGTTTTTCGGATGCTAGTCAAAGGACGCGAGAGGTGAGGCGAGGGAATCATCCACAATCTCGCGCTCGCTCACTTTGTTGTAACGGGTGAATCTCACTATTTCCATTATGTATTTCCATTGATGGAAATACTGAGACAGTCTCCCACTATTTCCATTGCGGGCGGCGCGGCGCGGCGATTAAAAATCGCTGCATTACCTCTTATGACGGCGTGCACATGGAAACCACTCGGCTACTGAATGTCGAAGTTTGAAATGTCGACGTATTTTAGTTATAAAGTACAGGATCTCGATGTACGCCAGTTCGAAAGTTCACTGGAGCGAAGTATGCAAGGCCGACGTATCGTTCAAATGAAAAAGTCTCGTTAACTCGAGAAACTTAGTAGGTTATGTTAGGTTCCTTGTGACCCTTTATCCAAAAATAGGAGTCCTGGCCGTCAAGCTAGTTTTTAAAACTAAATGCCGAAGGTACCTACCTACTAGCAGTTTGTTACCGCAATGGAAATAATGGGATATAATTTGTATAAAACGCTTGTCCCACTTTTTCCATTTTGCATTTCCATGGAAATAGTGGGATCCACCCGTTGTAACTGCTGCAGAGTAAGGACGCGCCCGTTTTTTTATAGTGACGGAGTGGAGTAACGATTTGCGTTACACTTTTATGCAACTTTACCAAATGGAACCAATCATTATATTCATATATCAGTAGCTAACGCAGTCACTTCAATCACATCTATCTTGTAGTAGACGTAGTGGGCAAGTGAATAAATCGAGAGTGTGGATTGCGAGCACTCGTGCCGCCTCCACTCGTCAAGACTCGTGCCGAGAGCCTCTAGGAGGCGCCTCGCGAGTCTGGATCGCGCATTACGGTTATGTGAGACCGCCAGAGGGAGCGTTGAGCCGTGAGGTATCCACTACGGGAAAATTAATGGAATTTTTTCCGTCAAGAAACAACTAGCTGCTAGATGAAACTCTGACTGGACTGCTTGGTTGCGTAGGTAACGGGTTTAGGGTACGCCGCCTTAAAATTTGCACCGAGTGTTGACAGAGTGCTGTGGGTTCGATCCCCACATGGTGCCTGTGCTCCTTGGTTGAATGTTTGTGAGGTTTTTCAGGTTTATAAAGAGTGCGAGCGGTGTACCTACTTATTACAAAATAAATATTTTTAGCCGAATTAGTAACTTATAGTAATACTATGTATTAGGACACAGTGCAAGTTTATCTGAATTGGTACCTACGCAATCTTAATTGCTAATATTTTTTTATAAAATTTATATCAGTCACTAACATTTTGCTTACCTACCTATGTACATTTTTACCTGCACGAAACTGGGTCGAAGCTAAGTAGTGTGGTCACACAGAGCTAAAAACGATCAACTATTTACTGGAACCCTATCATAATTTTCCTAGCTTTGTCTCTGTTGCGACTCAAGGTCTCGGAGTGGACTAGTGGCGGATCCATGGTTTTGGTTTAGAAAGGGTCTTGAAGTCTTGAACCTAGTGAAGGAAGCCTCAAATAGAAGCACCAAAAATGTCTTCTATCTGGAAGAAAACATATGTATGGACAGGGGCACAAAAGCAAACCTATTTGAAATATGTCCAACAGCTACACTGGCCTGAACACACAACGATCTGAATTCTGAGGGCTAGCCATTACAGTTTCGCAGACGTGGTAAGCGTGCTTGTACGAGTAGGAGATAGGTACAGACAGACTTTTCGGAGAAGTGCCAGCTTGTGGCTCTGTGGAAGTTTAAGTTCTTATAGAAGGCAACGTAGAAAGAAGGCAGAAGAAAATGTTTATGTGGAACGTAGCGCAGATATCGGCAAGTTAAGCAATAATTACACTGGTCACAACATGGATGAGTGACCGCTAGTTTTAGCATTCACATTTGTGCACTACCGTGATTCTTCTCTAGGTATTACTGTATAATCTATGGTCCTTGGAGGGGCACGTAAAGCCCTTGAAGCTATCTACTGTTGAGAAGAGCTGCCAAGTTATTCGACAGGACTAATATAAATGCAGATGTTTTTGTAGGACGCCAGCATTAATAATATGAGGATTTAATTTCGGAGCAGCTGCCGTCTACGACGCATTTGATACTCCCATCATCCAGAAAGCTGGAAAAATCCATTTGCAGAGTCCCTCGTGGGAATCCATTTGGTGGAAGCTTTGGTTGCCTTATGCCAGATCCTGCCAAAAGCCTTGGCTAAGTCGAGGGTTACTCTCCAGGGTCTCTGCTCACCGGTGCGTAAGATGCACTAAAAGAGCACGTGACAGAAACCGTAATGGCGATCGCTGATCAGTGAGTAATCCTCTGAATACCTCAGGAGACTTGCATTTATTGTTTATTCACTGACCTTGCAAAGTAGAGACGAAACTGCTATGGGCCTTTAATTAGAAAGGGAAGACTGGTCACTCTTTTTATATACAACATTCAGTTTTATACCTTTCGAATGCGCCCCCTATACCGAATAATGTGAACTACGATGTCAATGGAAAACATTGATACCTAACTTCAGGTTAGTTCTAGAATTGCATTTCAGATGGCGTTTACCAATGTTTTAATACAGAATATTGTTTATGTTTAATGATCTAAAATATAAGTATCTAAAGCGGCTTTACCGGCGAATAATCCAATAATAGGCAAAATAAAAATGTTTTGAAAAATAAAAAGGATTTTTATCTATAACTCCATTAAATAGTAGGCGACCCGTTGGATCCTTCATCCATAAAAAGTGGTATGTACCTATACAATTTTGCACGTTAAAATTTTATAGCGAATAAGTTGGTTAAAAATTCCTGGTAAGACTAAAAATCTTACCTAATTACCGTCATGCATGCCAGATTTTTCGCAGACGATCCTGTAACTAAACAGCGCAAACTAATAAACAAATGGATGATAATATCTTGTATCAACACATCATCCTCCTAGCATTATCCCAGTTTCAAGCCCGATCCCAGCGATATTCCATGGTTTAGACTAGTGTTAGTTTATTTACAGGTACCAAAGACCTCAGCTATTTACGTAGAGGCGCATTGCCTATGGGCGCTCTGCAGACAAACTTTCTGTGACCCAAATTGCGGCTTGGCGGCGTGGCAGTCGCACTGTGACAGCTGTCTCTAGGAGAGCAGGAGAGACGAACGTTCCTCCTCTGTACCGTGAAACTATCCAACATTGCCCGATATTTTTATATTATCGAGTGAATTTAATTTTTTTTCTACAGGAACTAGAGCATATTTTTTAACACACAACTCTTGCATGACAATACGCAGCCATTAGCTATGTTAGTTATATGTAAAATAAACCGATATTAAGTCAATTTTTTTTTGGAAATTCAATGGCGGGCAAAATTATCTGAACTCTTAGCTAACATTGCCCACATCTATTTCTGGCAAAATATAGCTCTTATAAATATGTGACACATAGTATGATTCGGATTTTGGGCAATCTTGGCATATGTGTCAAAATTTTGTTCGCATTAGCAATATTTTTGTAATTAAATGAGTGGGCAATGTTACCTAGTGCATTTTGCATCTTTCCATACAAGTTCCAGCTCGTAACCCAAATTCCTTAGGGTTGGCAAAATTTAGTAAACTTCTTATATTATTTTATTTTTAAATTTCCTTTCAAATTAAATGAAACACTGTTTCTGGAGTCAAATGTTTATTATAAAATATATTCTAAAGAAATATTTTATGTAACCCTCACACTCAATGCATGCCTAGCCAAAAATCCCTGCACCCATGCATCACCTGGCACTTTATTGTTGAATAAAGACTCTCGAGAATTATTTTATAAATATTCATGGACCAAAAGCTTAAGATTGACTTTAGTTAGCGGAGAACCAAAATCGTTAGACGCTTGCAGAACTTTAATTTTTTTTTTCTTCTTCGATTGTTAATTAAGTAGGATGTTCTACAGAACTTGCGTGCATGTTTTTTATTTTATTTACTATAGTGCGTCGTGGAAGACCATACTGTCACTCACTCAGCATCTCTAGACGATATTTGCTTTGATGAAACTGCTTCACATGCAAAATTTAACATTTCTTGGGAGTAATTTTTGTAAGGTCGTGCTCCTAGGACATGTTTTGATTTTCTTTGTTTTATTCTTGATTTATGATTCATTTTCTGGAATAAGAAAAAACAAAACTGTATCCTGAGGAACTAAGAATAAGCAGTAACGCTGTCCCTTGACAGCTAAAGGGTGTTGTACTTGTTGATAGCGAATAAGGGTACATCAAGTAGAAAAGTTTATTGTACAAAGACGACGAACCCAAAATAGAAAATTTTAACTACCTACATATATTCGGCCAGCGTGGCAAAAAAGTAGACCAAAACCACCGACCTGTGTCACAATTTATGTCATGAATTGGGACAAGTAATTTGTATAGACCTACATCCAGTACAGGATTAGAATATGCTGACTGAGAGGTACACATGTCAGATCCATACAACGGTGCAGCAAGTATTTCCACATCTTTAATCTATGACTTAAAAACTTTATTCTG
This sequence comes from Euclidia mi, assembly GCA_944739405.2. Classification (NCBI taxonomy): domain Eukaryota; kingdom Metazoa; phylum Arthropoda; class Insecta; order Lepidoptera; family Erebidae; genus Euclidia; species Euclidia mi. The sequence goes on along the minus strand of OX123199.2, from coordinate 33,365,433 downwards.
TTTGATGAAAAGTAAAATATTATGGGTATGACACAGTTTTTGTAGATACCAACTAAATATAATTTCGATGTACTACTATTACTTGCACATAAGATAAAAAAGAAAAGCTCTGTCAAATTATGTTAAACTAATTTGGGTAAATCACCTAAATTAGTTTCTTTCAACGAAGCTTAATTTAACTTAATTTAAGATCAACTTATATTAAAATTAAGTAAATTGATGATGATAGATGACTACAGCTTTTATATTAAACACGGATATGAGTATTTTAATTAAAATATTTTTTCAGGTAGTTTCACATATTATAAAATAAAACCTCGTGTAAAATATCAAAATGTGGCAGCCCTAAGCACATTTCTATGACGGGCGATGTTGGCTAGCATAAAACTGAACAATCCAGGATAACATTGCACATCTTCAAAAATCATGCATTCGAATTACTTAGACTGATAAAATTATAATTAAAACACTGTACTATGGGTATTCTATAACATATAGTAAAATAACTTACCTGCGTATTTGCCATGTCGTGCTATTTCCAAACACTTCACCGAAAAAATTGGCCCGCCAAATTACGCACCCTCTTGAACAAGTTCTGACAGGTTACTGAACGCACTTAGGAGCTAATACCAATGAATACAGATGATTTACATTAAAGAAGCTTATTTCTTAAGGATGTCATGTGCCGATTAAAGTTGGCGTATTGACGGTTATTGTCATTAATGAGGTTCGTAGTTGGCGGCGCTAGCGTCTTTCGCCATCTGTCTTGCATTGCTTTGGCGTAAGAAATAGACAGCTGTTGCACTGACACTCACGCGACTGTTACGCCGCCAAGCGGCAATTTGGGTCGCAGAAAGAAGCGGCAATAAGAAAAACATCTCTATAAATAAATATCTATGCTCTATGCTAATACCACAGGCTAATACAGGGCATAGTGTTGCCATACATATAATCGTTTTTACTACTAGTTGATAAATGTTGCCATAAAATTAAAGCATATTCCTGTGCTAACGGTTTTGTTTATAAAATTGTTTTTGGGCCATGTTATCCTGGTTGGCAAAGTTGGCGTATTTCACGGTATCTTAACTACGAGAGCAAGAGAGACGGATAACGACACCAGCGCCGCCAACGGCGCAAACTACGAACTAAACTGGAGACAGTCTCCACTTGAAATCGGCACACGAAATTCTTAAGAACTGCGCTTCTATGTAAATCTGTATTCATTGCAGGTACTGACGCTCTATTACAACTGTCAAAGATTTTCATGACAACCGGGACCGACGGCTTAACGTGCTCTCCGAGGCACGTGACAAGCGATAATTAACAATTTCAATACGCCGCACATAACGCCGAAAACTCAGTGGTGCGCGCCGTAGATTCGAACCCTATACCCTCTGCATGGCAGTCTGTTGGTATCTCCAATAGGCTATCGCTGCCTATATGTATCAACACATATAAGCATTTTAACCTAAGATTGTCTCATTTGTAGACAATAGCCTAGAACAGGTGATTATGCTCATCAAAAATATATTTCCTTGTTGAAAATTACCCATGGTCACCACTCAGAGCAATAGATCAGTCGAACATTATAAGTTGCAGACTAGCGCTTGAACAGAGATCCGAATAGAGTTACCTCGTAATTAGTACACCTGCGTGTTCTCACGCCCAAGTTAGCTTTTGCGGTTTTAAAGAACGTGATACACGGCCTCTTGGAATGCCACTCAGACCAGCCAACAAAAGCAAACCAGGACTAGGCGAGGCCTTGACCGACCTGAAGCATTCGGGACCGCAGTGACACCACTCACATTCAGCTTGCCACATAGTTGCCCTGGGCTGCGATTATTAATATTCGAAACAGTGAAAGAATTGCTATTAACATTACCTAAGACAATCGTCGGTTTAGTAATTTAGTTCTGAAAGCGCTATAAACGGGAGAGTTTACAATAATAGTACCTACCTACCTATCATTTATGTATGGTAAATTTAATCAATTGGTCAATGGATATTAACGATTCATTGTGTATAATTGATAGTAATTGTTTATAATTAGCTCGCTACGTCATGCTGTAGTCGTAAGACTTCTGCAGATAAGGAGAGAAATGAATAATTGACGTGACAATACATCTCCCTTCAGGTAATAATTGCGGATTGCCAGCGTAAAATGATACCTACTCTAAATTATATTTAAATATTTGTAAATAACATAATATTATATTTACTAGCTGTCGCCCGCTGCTCCGCCCGCGTGGATGTCGGTTATCGATAAAAACTATTCTATGTCCTTCCTCTTAAATTAATCGAAGAATTATAAATATTGATCTCTCAACATAAAATCTCATCATCCGGAGTGTGAAACGATTTATCAACATTCGATTGGCCCATGAACCATTGATCAACATAATCTTTAAACAATGAACTTTTCATCAAACGAACTTTTCAACTGTGGCGTACTACGTGCACATACCTACTTGCACAGTACGCACAACCCTACGCCACATTCGGTTTATTTACTCATGTGCCTACGCAGCGTAATCAACAGATAAGTGTGAAAGCTAATAACTGATAAGAGCTGATAACGCTTCGTCGCGTCGCATACGCGAGCGCGAGCGCCGTCCACCATCCTGCCTCGCCAACGCATTACATCTGACTGGCGACGAATATCGCGGCCACCGAGTTTTGTTCAGTGTGCCACTTTATAGCCGTAACACACGCTCGAACTTTGTCCGACGGACAAAACCCGTTGGTCCGGCGGACCAATTCCGTTCTCGCTACAGACGACCGGATCGGACAGGTGTTTCACGTAATCCATATCCGATCCGACCGATCTGCAAACTAGCGGACCGAGGCGGACTCAATTAATAATAATTATGTTCGCCGGACTACTCTACAGACGGGCAGATTTGGTCCGGAGGCGACCCAAATCCGTGTCCGTGTTCGGACCAAATTCGAGCGTGTGTTAAGGCCTTTATTATAAAGTGTGCGTGAAGGACAGGCGTCGATGTTAACCAACCAAGCCACCGCCTATGCGTCATTGATATCAACAACAGAGAAAAATTTCTAGTCGACACGGGAGCCGATATCTCAGTCCTTGCTGTAAGAAACAAGAAAATATACGTGTCCAATATTTTTCGATAATCTAACTGACGGACTAATTAGATTTTTTTAGTCAAATACGTTGTAGGTAGTCAAATATATTTGTAGTCTTCATTTTTTGTTTACGTGACTAAAGAAAATATACGTCACAGATATGACTAATTCTCATATCTGTGATATACGTGTCCAATATTTTAGTCAAATACCCTATTGAAACCTACCGAGAACACCTGCAAACTATTCGCTGCGAACGGCACAGAAATACATACCTACGGAGAGCGTACACTCGAGCTCAACCTAGGTTTACGTAGAAGTTACAAATGGACATTTATTGTTGCCGACGTTAAGACTTCCATCCTGGGCGCAGATTTCTTATCAAAACACAAGCTAATAGTCGACCATCACCAAAGAAAACTCATCGATCGTGTCACCGACCTCCATATTAACGCCATCACAGTGCAGAGTAGCGAAGAAGCCGTCTACATGATAAGCCACAATCACGCTTATCATAACATACTCAAGAAATACCCAGATGTACCCATGTCACTCAAAGTTCCCGCCAAACACGACGTAACGCATCGCATTGAAACGACCGGCCAACCAATCTATTCGAGGCCACGCCCACTGCCACCCGACAAGTACAAAGCGGCAAAGTTGGAGTTCGAGAAAATGATGGAAATGGGTATCTGCAAGCCTTCAAACAGTCCCTGGGCAAGCCCGCTACATGTCGTCAAGAACAAGGATGGATCGCTACGTGTGTGTGGCGGCGACTACCGCAGACTTAACGCCGTGACTATTCCCGACCGGTACCCCATACCTAGAATTCACGATTTTACATACCCAACTACACGGGAAGAAAATATTTTCAAAGTTAGACATGAAGATGGCCTACTTCAGTATACCTATACAAACGGAAGAGCCACCGAAGACAGCTATAATAACGCCCTTCGGTCTCTTCGAATTCAACTGCATGACGTTTGGCTTACGCAACTCAGGCCAAACGTTTCAACGCTTTATGCATGAAGTTCTACGCGGGCTAGATGACATCGTATTCTGTTTCGTCTTATCCATTCAGCAACGCCATTGGAACACGAGCGCCATCTACATCAAGTACTCGAGCGACTCAACAACTACGGAGTACCGCTAAACATCGACAAATGCGAATTCGGCAAGGACAAAATACAATTTCTTGGCTACGAAGTTACACCCGAAGGAATCAAACCCACGGAAGAACGCATTCAAGCCATACTCAATTACCCGAAACCTGCCACAGTACAAGAACTTAGAAGATTCTTAGGTATGATCAACTTCTACCGCAACTGCCTACCTCATCAAGCCGATCATCAATACCTACTCAACAAATATCTACACAACAGCAAGAAAAATGACAAGTCGCCTATAGAATAGACACCCGACTCAGAGAAAGCTTTCGAACACTGCCGCCAAAGCATACTCGACGCTACTATTCTGTCTCACCCGATTCCGTCCGCTCCCTTATGTCTACTCACCGATGCGTCTGATACAAGTCTCGGCGCAGTGCTGCAACAAAAGATCGACGACACGTGGAAACCTCTTGCTTCTATTCAAAAGCAATGAGTGAGACGCAACGAAGATACAGTGCTTACATACGCGCTGACTAGAACACCAAGTAGCAGTGATACACCGAGGAGAGAACGCCAGCTTCACTACATAAGTCAATTCTGCAATAACATCAAGTACATAAAATGAAGCCGCGGACGCCTTATAACGTATAGCGGAGATCGACGTTTTACATTCAACGATAGATTACAACAAATTAGCAAAAGAACAAGAGATCGACACTGAGCTACAATCCTGTATGAAACAACCCAACCTTAAGTTTACTAAAATTAACCTACCCGGAGTTCAACGACCGATTTGGGGCGAAACATCGACTGATAACATACGACCATACCTACCAGAGACGTATCGTGTCTTAGCATTCAAAGCTCAACACGACTTATGTCATCCCGGAGTACGAACAACAAGGAAAAATCAGGGCCGTTCCGACCCAATCCAGCGCCTGTGTGCGAAATCCATGAAGCGCCTGTTCGGTGGCACCCGGAAGTTGGCGGACTACCTTTTTTTAGTCGATTAACTATGTCCGCCAACGCCGCCACCCCTTCCTACGCCACTGCGCCTGTGCGCGAAATCTCTGAAGCGCCTTTTTTGCCATCCTTTTTCGAAAATAACTGTTATAATTAACGCATATCTCGGCGCGCGGCCCCCTTGTCACCCTGGCGCCTGTGTGCGCCGCGCACATTGCACATAGGGACGGTTCGGCCCTGGGAAAAATATGTCAAGCAAATTCTTTTGGCCGGCGATAAACAAGAACGACGCTGATTGGGCGCGAGCGTGCATCGGCTGTCAGCGCGCAAAAATTCAAAGGCACGTTATCAGCCCGCTCGGCCAGTTCCAACAATCATCACGTTTTGAACATCTACACGTCGACATATTTGGACCACTCATACCGTCTAACGAGTATACTTACATAGTGACGATGATTGATAGATGTACCAAATGGCCTGAAGTAGTACCTACACGTGATATCACTGCAGAAACAGTAGCGAAGGCAGTGTACGATGGATGGATATCAAGATTTGGGTGCCCTCTACGACTGACTACGGATCAAGGTAGACAGTTCGAGTCTTCACTGTTCAACGCGCTTATGAAGAAACTCGGCGTCACTCGCATACGTACAACTGCATTCCACCCGCAAGCAAACGGACAAGTAGAACGATGGCACCGAACATTGAAAGCTGCATTGATGGCTAGAGCGGCCGGCAATAGATGGAGTGAAGAACTATCTACTGTGCTACTAGGTCTCCGTACAGCCCTGCGTGAAGATACAAATGTCAGCCCAGCCTTGATGACATACGGATCACCGCTACGAGTACCATCTGATTTTTTCGTGCCTACAAAGCCGAACATTGAAGACGCAGTATTCGTTCGTCAGCTGATGGATACAATGAACTCGCTCACCCCGACAAACACATCGCATCGTTCACAGACAAACACATTCGTCTACAAAGATCTCGCTACATGTTCGCATGTGTTTGTGCGCAATGACACAGTAAGAAAACCGCTCATTCCACCTTATGATGGGCCTTATCAAGTACTACAGCGCAGCGCAGACGGCAAACATTTTACGTTACAACTTCCACTTCGCACTTCAGTTGTGTCTATAGATAGACTGAAGCCAGCTCATCTATGCAACGACAGCGGCGAAGTTTCAGACAGCAGAGGAATTCAAGCAAGCACTTCACCCGCACAGTCTTCGAACATAACACCGGACGAAGCAGAGACATCGGCACCTCAAGCACGGAGCACATACGTCACCAGATCCGGTCGGAAGGTGAAACAGAACCTACGCTTCGCTTGAGGGGGGATAATGTGGCGTACTACGTGCACATACCTACTTGCACAGTACGCACAACCCTACGCAGCGTAATCAACAGATAAGTATGATAGCTGATAACTGATAAGAGCTGATAACGCTTCGTCGTGTCGCATACGCGAGCGCGAGCGCCGTCCACCTGGCCCTGCCTCGCCAACGCATTACATCTGACTGGCGACGAATATCACGGCCACCGAGTTTTGTTCAGTGTGCCACTTTATTATAAAGTGTGCGTGAAGGACAGAGCGCTAGTTAGAGTGAGTTGCCCGATGTAAATCAAATTGTGTTTATAGCTAGTTATAATATGTAGTCATGTAAGAACCGTTAGTTGTAAGTCTCCTTTTATTGGTCAATATCGATATTGTGCTCATCACCACCAGTAACCTCTCTGAATGTAAATTTTTGTATATAGCTTGCCACTATTTGTAAATAAATTATTACCACTTACCGATACCGATCTTCAAGAATAGTTTTATTATACTCGTCACGTCGTCAGTCTGAACAAGTACCTCGTCACTCTGCCAGTACCCAGTAACCCAGTAAAACCAAGTATCCTTCTATCCTACCATCCAGGAAACAACCATGAACGTTTCGCCAACAGTAGGTACTTTACGTCAGTGATGTGTACCAACAGAATGTTTCCACCAATAACTTTTCACCCACAGAACATTTGGCCCACGAACTCTAAGACTACAGAACAGAACTGTTCCCCAATAAAACGGTACATCACTGAATGTTATACCTACCAACGGAATCTCCTGACTACATATTACCTAGTCCATTCAAATCTAGTCACAGTTCACTTAAAAGTTGTTCTTATATTTACAAGTTATGATTAAATTATATAAAATATAGTCAAGAGATTCCGTTGGTTTAACGTTCAGTGATGTAAGTACCGTTATAATGGAGACAGTTCATGGGCCAAATGTTCTGTGGGTGAAAAGTTATTGGTCGAAACATTCTGTTGGTTAAACATTCACTGACGTAGAGTTCTACGACGAACGATAAAATCAGAGCGAGCGTGATGTATGCACAGAATTAATTCATGTAATCTGTGGATGTATGTTACTTTGCTACAAACGGGTTTTAAATACGAACATTGTCATAATATCTGAATATTCTGAATTGTTTAAAGAAGAATGACCATAACTGGGCTATTTTGTTGCACGTCTGCTTCTTTTAACCATTCATATATAGAAAATCTTCTTATATTTTATAATTTTATACACACATATATTAATTTTATGTGATTTTTAGTTCTAAAATATAAGTATCTGCATTGTTCCGAAATAAACCGTGTAACCGTGGTGAGGATCGCGCCGTTGTGTTAACTGTATAGGTCGGTTCACAAAAGTTGACCACAAATGGCTGCCGTCGCGCATATGTACATTCGTGCACCAATGGCGTGGCTCCATTCTTGACGCATTTAGGAAATGCGTCAAGAACGGAGCCACACCATTGTAATTCCACCCGCGCCTCACTCCGCAGTTCGCACCTCCACGGGGACCTAAAAAGTGATTTCTGCGCAGTGGTCATCTTTCGTGAACCGACCTATACCTTTGCGGTATCTCGGCAGCAACACCTCCATTCTTTGGTAGAGCTATCGCATTCAGCGCTCAATATTTTGACATCATGGATAGCGCCAGTCCATGTAAGTGTTGTTTACTTCTCAATTCTTACAATTCTCTCGTGCTATCCTCTTAAGCGGATATTCAGACAGACTTTAAGTTCTGTGTTTCAGGAATTGAATGGAGTCTAATGTTTAGAATGCTACACATTAATTGAAGCTGGTGTAACTCCTGACGTCATACCGGCCCCAAAATATGTTATACTATATACCTACAAGCTCCTGCTTAACTTTTAGATGATTTATGAAGAAGATTTATACTAACAAATAAAATAAAATAATAATGACCATGTTTCCTATTGAGTATAAAACGGTACCTATAGTTTTAATGCCTTTTTAATATAAAGGTCCAAAATAAGTTTCTCTTTTGGCAACCAGCTTAATTCAAATTCTCATACCTACCACATGGTATTGAGAATTCTATAGCAGTAGCATCGATAGCCTAGTGGAGATACCAACAGTATGCCATACGGAGGGTACGAATTCGGCGCACCACTGACTTTTCGAAGTAATCAGTTAATAATCGCGTGCCCCGTACCTCGAAGAGTCATCAAGGTTTTTGACAATCGTTATAGGTAAGTACCTCTGAACAAACTGACACTAGTCTAAACCATGGAATATGGCTATCCCTTTGGGTTGCGAAGGTCAGACAGGCAGGCTCTGTGGCAAAGCTAATTAGATCAGTTAAATCCGGTTAAACTAGAAACCAGACCCCGGGTTCTCACTGGAATAACGTTAGGAGGATTAGGATGATAGTACCTATGGAAAATTCTCAATAAGAAATATATTAGACTGAAAAAGCCCCAAACTAATATAATGCACGGGCGTTTTAATGTATGTAGCATTGCTTGTAGCTCCACTTCTTGTTACAACTATTTTCTGTATGTACAAATATACTAGAGGCTTATAATAAATTCCGCTAAGATGATTAAAATCATATAACTACCACAAAACTTAACCTCAAGACATTTGGAATCTTAAATGTCCGATATCTAAGAACTGTCGTCGAATTTCGTATTTATTTTTGCCTAATTTAATTACGATTATATTTACTATATATAACTGGTCAAACCATACAAAATTGGTCATTCTCCTTTGTCAATTGAAATATTAATTTGTCTAACGTTATCGCGATTCATCCAAGACTTTCGCATTTGGAACCCGGAGTATGCTTTCAAGGAAAACCGGATTTGGCGAAAATTTGCTTGTACCTACTCAAAGCCATAACCGCCAGTCCTCTGCAATTTAAAGGGTAGTAGGTACATAGTTAAGATCAGTGTCAACATATTCAAAAGTACTGACTGACCATAAAAGATTTTTATGACAGCCGGGACCGACGTCTTTAAGCCATTTCCAGATTAGACGGACGCGCCACTCTTGCTCCATACCCGACTTTGGAACAGTCTCTCTACAAAGGTACCTACGTACCTTGAGATGCTGGTCCTTTATATATCAGGAAGCAGTAGCCGTGGTCAGAGTCAGATTGAGCAATCCACTCAGCGTACCTAAATTCTAGTAAGTGAAGTGATAGTAATAGGTAATTATTTTAGCATGTGTGTTTCCTTACCGCTTTTCTATTTCTATATATACATCTACCTACCTTTACAGACTACAGTAGGACTTAATGGTCGCCAAATTCAATTATACGGGGTGTAGAATGACCCTTAACGAAAACTGAAATCTCACATTGTACCAATAATTAGGAACATTTTTTACTTCGCCACCATACCTGGGAAATAACTGGTTCAGGAGATACCTGTTGAGGCCTAAAGTACTAACTATATTTTTTTTAATTAGGTACATAATCGATGTATTTACCCCGACAATTTGTTCTATAGATATCCGAAGCACCCATGGACAAGTAGGTATTTCGAACATAGCACGTGCACAATTTCAATTGCAGTTTAAAAAATGTGTCTACTTAAAAAAGTAGTTTCCCTGGTATCATTTTTGCTTAGAATGACCATCTGTCACCATGTATACAATTAACATAGGTATTACACTTAGATACATGATTGGTCTCGCTGCGCTCTACGCAACAAATATAAGGTACGCCGATCGGCGTGCCCGACGTTACACGACCGAGTCTTGGACAGACGAACAGTGACGAACACTGCATGAATGAGTTGCCGCATTTACGAATCTATTGTTCTTAGATAGGGCGCTATCTAGACCAATAATTTATCTATGATATTACCTAACTATAAGCATTATCATATTGTGTACCCCTCCTTTATGTAGTATTTTTTTTATTCAGAGTGGTAAATTACGCGCTCAATATGATAGAGTTTTGTTGTTGTGCTTGTTTACAAGCCGGGTAACATCACGGTGGACTCATTGTAAAAATACACGGTCAGTAGAGGACTATATACCTGCAATGCTGTATGCAAGCTTGTCCACGGACAAAGCTGCGTTTAGGCTTAGGTACGTAATTTCGCGTTTCGTGCTTGATTAACATCAGTGTTGTACTGTAGTCTTTAGAAGCTAGTTTTTGTTAAGATGGTTTTGTTATCTATTTTTAAAAACAAGACAAGTTCGATTTGCTGTAAAATCTTCATTGGATGATATTTATGCGACAAGAAGAGAAGTTATCTATGCTGACGTCACCTACTGTCTTTCGTATAAGCACGGTGCGAACCACGCAATCTGTCTTGCCCATCCTTGTAGTGGAATCACACAGACCACTACTAGTAGGGGAGCCCACAATGCTAAATTGGGATTTACTCGAGCATCGTTGTGACCTATTGGGTTGCAAAGCTAAGATGATAAAATGATAAAAATGTAAATAATGTATACCTTTTCATCGGCGGGGGGAACGGCAGGGCTGGGAAAATACATACTTTGCTTTAATTGAAATACAAATTACAAAATATATTCAAGACATTCAAGTGTTCCTGCCCAACCGATTGGTAGGTAAAATAATTTAATTTTATGAGTACTTTCCTACTAGATTTTTACGGCCGGCATGAGATACGGATTACGGCCGGCCGGCCCAATATTTGATCTATCAATGGATTTGGCTACTAGATATATATGTATATATACATATTTGACATATTTTGTACATAGCTTAAGTGTATTTGTATACCTATATCTAGAAACCAAATCCATCGATAGATAAAATATTGGGACCGACCGATAGTGTACTACTAATGGAGTGATTTTGCCATAGCCGTATTCATATCCGATTCCGCGGATATCCGGGCAATAAATAATTTGAATGCGTCATTTTTATTAATGTGTATAGATTTAAAGGGTAGGTAAAGATATTTATAACTATACAAACAAAAATATGCCCAGTTTTAGTATAACACAAAATACTTTCGTTTACTCAAAACTTTCAATTTCGTATCGGTATTCGCAGATGATGTAACATCTCAAATCAGCTGTATCCAGATCCACGAATACGCATTTTCAACGGTCCGGCACGTCACCAGTACTATGAGATAAACGGCCTCTGATAAGTACAAGTTCTTTCTACTGAACCCTGAGAACCTAGTACAAAATTGGGCTTTAACGGATAGCATTCGAGTCGTTTATCGCTAGGTACCTAGTACCAGTGATCGATTTGACCGACAGTACCTGAGTACCTACAGGTGCAATGATGCCATGCCATGCTTTAGGAATTTGCGTACGAAAGCTAACCAGCGCTACCTTATGCAAAATGCGCCCATTTATAAAGTCTCTAAATGTACATACATACATAGACTCACGCCTGTTTCCCGGAGGGGTAGGCAAAGACTACGGAACGCCACCTGCAACGATCCTGATATACCTCTCTTGCTTCATTCACTCCCGTCAAGTTTCTCATGCATTTAGTTTAGGGTACTGCTGACCTGTCCTTTTTGTAGGATGCGTCCGCCTAGGTCTTCCCCTTCTGTCCTAGTCACACTTGCCTTATATATCTTCTTTGTCAGTCTTTCGTCATCCATCCTCTCCACGTGCCCAAACCATCTTAACATGCCTTTCTCGATGCTTGTCACAACATCTTTTTTTACCCCACACCACTCTCTTATCACAGAATCTGTCGGTCAAAGATACACCACCCATACTTCTCAGTGCTCTTATTTCTACAGCATTTATTCTACTTTCAAGTCTCTTCAGCCATACCCAACTTTCACTACGTCAATGAATGCGATGGTTTGTAAAGCAGAAGAATGCCATAAGTTCGTCGAAAAATGCGACAATGCTATCACTATGTTTCATATTAACACGTTCGGACCAGCAACGTCCTATGACTCCAGATTTGTAACATCTATGGTAAACACAACGTCTTATCACGGCTATAAAAATATGATACTGTTTGCACTACGTCCCATAACGCCAGGAAGCCGTATTAAATATAGTATCCCGATCTTATGCGCCGCAACACTTGCAAGTCCCAGCCACCTTGAGCCACAACAAATCACTTTTTGGTGGCTTGTTATTGGCATCTATCACACTCGTACATGTGCGCACGCACACATGCGCAACGTCGTATAACGTCTTACAATACGGCAACGTTGCCCGCATGGGTTGCCGTGCGCCGCCGCACTCGTGGACGTGGTTTGGCAACGTTTTTTGCGTATGTTCATCAGTCGGTGTTCTTTGCATTTGGTGACCGCGCGTATGATATTGACAACTTTTTACAATAAACGTAAGTAATTCAAACTTATTTTCATATAAACTCTATGTTTTATGATATTGTGCTCATCACCACCAGTAACCTCTCTGAATGTAAATTTTTGTATATAGCTTGCCACTATTTGTAAATAAATTATTACCACTTACCGATACCGATCTTCAAGAATAGTTTTATTATACTCGTCACGTCGTCAGTCTGAACAAGTACCTCGTCACTCTGCCAGTACCCAGTAACCCAGTAAAACCAAGTATCCTTCTATCCTACCATCCAGGAAACAACCATGAACGTTTCGCCAACAGTAGGTATTTTACGGCAGTGATGTTTAACCAACAGAATGTTTCCACCAATAACTTTTCACCCATAGAACATTTGGCCCTTGAACTGTTCCCCAATAAAACGGTACATCACTGAATGTTATACCTACCAACGGAATCTCCTGACTACATATTACCTAGTCCATTCAAATCTAGTCACAGTTCACTTAAAAGTTGTTCTTATATTTACAAGTTATGATTAAATTATATAAAATATAGTCAAGAGATTCCGTTGGTTTAACGTTCAGTGATGTAAGTACCGTTATAATGGAGAACAGTTCATGGGCCAAATGTTCTGTGGGTGAAAAGTTATTGGTCGAAACATTCTGTTGGTTAAACATTCACTGACGTAGAGTTCTACGACGAACGATAAAATCAGAGCGAGCGTGATGTATGCACAGAATTAATTCATGTAATCTGTGGATGTATGTTACTTTGCTACAAACGGGTTTTAAATACGAACATTGTCATAATATCTGAATTGTTTAAAGAAGAATGACCATAACTGGGCTATTTTGTTGCACGTCTCCTTCTTTTAACCATTCATATATAGAAAATCTTCTTATATTTTATAATTTTATACACACATATATTAATTTTATGTGATTTTTAGTTCTAAAATATAAGTATCTGCATTGTTCCGAAATAAACCGTGTAACCGTGGTGAGGATCGCGCCGTTGTGTTAACTGTATAGGTCGGTTCACAAAAGTTGACCACAAATGGCGGCCGTCGCGCATATGTACATTCGTGCACCAATGGCGTGGCTCCATTCTTGACGCATTTAGGAAATGCGTCAAGAACGGAGCCACACCATTGTAATTCCACCCGCGTCTCACTCCGCAGTTCGCACCTCCACGGGGACCTAAAAAGTGATTTCTGCGCAGTGGTCATCTTTCGTGAACCGACCTATACCTTTGCGGTATCTCGGCAGCAACACCTCCATTCTTTGGTAGAGCTATCGCATTCAGCGATCAATATTTTGACATCATGGATAGCGCCAGTCCATGTAAGTGTTGTTTACTTCTCAATTCTTACAATTCTCTCGTGCTATCCTCTTAAGCGGATATTCAGACAGACTTTAAGTTCTGTGTTTCAGGAATTGAATGGAGTCTAATGTTTAGAATGCTACACATTAATTGAAGCTGGTGTAACTCCTGACGTCATACCGGCCCCAAAATATGTTATACTATATACCTACAAGCTCCTGCTTTACTTTTAGATGATTTATGAAGAAGATTTATAATAACAAATAAAATAAAATAATAATGACCATGTTTCCTATTGAGCATAAAACGGTACCTATAGTTTTAATGCCTTTTTAATATAAAGGTCCAAAATAAGTTTCTCTTTTGGCAACCAGCTTAATTCAAATTCTCATACCTACCACATGGTATTGAGAATTCTATAGCAGTAGCATCGCTGGCCTAGTGGAGATACCAACAGTATGCCATACGGAGGGTACGAATTCGGCGCACCACTGACTTTTCGAAGTAATCAGTTAATAATCGCGTGCCCGTACCTCGAAGAGTCATCAAGGTTTTTGACAATCGTTATAGGTAAGTACCTCTGAACAAACTGACACTAGTCTAAACCATGGAATATGGCTATCCCTTTGGGTTGCTAAGGTCAGACAGGCAGGCTCTGTGGCAAAGCTAATATTAGATCAGTTAAATCCGGTTAAACTAGAAACCGGACCCCGGGTTCTCACTGGAATAACGTTAGGAGGATAAGGATGATAGTACCTATGGAAAATTCTCAATAAGAAATATTATAGACTGAAAAAGCCCCAAACTAATATAATGCACGGGCGTTTTAATGTATGTAGCATTGCTTGTAGCTCCACTTCTTGTTACAACTATTTTCTGTATGTACAAATATACTAGAGGCTTATAATAAATTCCGCTAAGATGATTAAAAGCATATAACTACCACAAAACTTAACCTCAAGACATTTGGAATCTTAAATGTCCGATATCTAAGAACTGCCGTCGAATTTCGTATTTATTTTTGCCTAATTTAATTACGATTATATTTTCTATATATAACTGGTCAAACCATACAAAATTGGTCATTCTCCTTTGTCAATTGAAATATTAATTTGTCTAACGTTATCGCGATTCATCCAAGACTTTCGCATTTGGAACCCGGAGTACGCTTTCAAGGAAAACCGGATTTGGCGAAAATTTGCTTGTACCTACTCAAAGCCATAACCGCCAGTCCTCTGCAATTTAAAGTGTATAACATAGTTAAGATCAGTGTCAACATATTCAAAAGTACTGACTGACCATAAAAGATTTTTATGACAGCCGGGACCGACGTCTTTAAGCCATTTCCAGATTAGACGGACGCGCCACTCTTGCTCCATACCCGACTTTGGAACAGTCTCTCTACAAAGGTACCTACGTACCTTGAGATGCTGGTCCTTTATATATCAGGAAGCAGTAGCCGTGGTCAGAGTCAGATTGAGCAATCCACTCAGCGTACCTAAATTCTAGTAAGTGAAGTGATAGTAATAGGTAATTATTTTAGCATGTGTGTTTCCTTACCGCTTTTCTATTTCTATATATACATCTACCTACCTTTACAGACTACAGTAGGACTTAATGGTTGCCAAATTCAATTATACGGGGTGTAGAATGACCCTTAACGAAAACTGAAATCTCATATTGTACCAATAATTAGGAACATTTTTTACTTCGCCACCATACCTGGGAAATAACTGGTTCAGGAGATACCTATTGAGGCCTAAAGTACTAACTATATTTTTTTTAATTAGGTACATAATCGATGTATTTACCCCGACAATTTGTTCTATAGATATCCGAAGCACCCATGGACAAGTAGGTATTTCGAACATAGCACGTGCACAATTTCAATTGCAGTTTAAAAAATGTGTCTACTTAAAAAAGTAGTTTCCCTGGTATCATTTTTGCTTAGAATGACCGGCTGTCACCATGTATACAATTAACATAGGTATTACACTTAGATACATGATTGGTCTCGCTGCGCTCTACGCAACAAATATAAGGTACGCCGATCGGCGTGCCCGACGTTACACGACCGAGTCTTGGACAGACGAACAGTGACGAACACTGCATGAATGAGTTGCCGCATTTACGAATCTATTGTTCTTAGATAGGGCGCTATCTAGACCAATAATTTATCTATGATATTACCTAACTATAAGCATTATCATATTGTGTACCCCTCCTTTATGTAGTATTTTTTTTATTCAGAGTGGTAAATTACGCGCTCAATATGATAGAGTTTTGTTGTTGTGCTTGTTTACAAGCCGGGTAACATCACGGTGGACTCATTGTAAAAATACACGGTCAGTAGAGGAATATATAGCTAGCTGTATGCAAGCTTGTCCACGGACAAAGCTGCGTTTAGGCTTAGGTACCTACGTAATTTCGCGTTTCATGCTGATTAACATCAGTGCTGTACTGCAGTCTTTAGAAGCTTGTTTTTGTTAAGATGGTTTTGTTATCTATTTTTAAAAACAAGACAAGTTCGATTTGCTGTAAAATCTTCATTGGATGATATTTATGCGACAAGAAGAGAAGTTATCTATGCTGACGTCACCTACTGTCTTTCGTATAAGCACGGTGCGAACCACGCAATCTGTCTTGCCCATCCTTGTAGTGGAATCACACAGACCACTACTAGTAGGGGAGCCCACAATGCTAAATTGGGATTTACTCGAGCATCGTTGTGACCTATTGGGTTGCAAAGCTAAGATGATAAAATGATAAAAATGTAAATAATGTATACCTTTTCATCGGCGGGGGGAACGGCAGGGCTGGGAAAATACATACTTTGCTTTAATTGAAATACAAATTACAAAATATATTCAAGACATTCAAGTGTTCCTGCCCAACCGATTGGTAGGTAAAATAATTTAATTTTATGAGTACTTTCCTACTAGATTTTTACGGCCGGCATGAGATACGGATTACGGCCGGCCGGCCCAATATTTGATCTATCAATGGATTTGGCTACTAGATATATATGTATATATACATATTTGACATATTTTGTACATAGCTTAAGTGTATTTGTATACCTATATCTAGAAACCAAATCCATCGATAGATAAAATATTGGGACCGACCGATAGTGTACTACTAATGGAGTGATTTTGCCATAGCCGTATTCATATCCGATTCCGCGGATATCCGGGCAATAAATAATTTGAATGCGTCATTTTTATTAATGTGTATAGATTTAAAGGGTAGGTAAAGATATTTATAACTATACAAACAAAAATATGCCCAGTTTTAGTATAACACAAAATACTTTCGTTTACTCAAAACTTTCAATTTCGTATCGGTATTCGCAGATGATGTAACATCTCAAATCAGCTGTATCCAGATCCACGAATACGCATTTTCAACGGTCCGGCTCGTCACCAGTACTATGAGATAAACGGCCTCTGATAAGTACAAGTTCTTTCTACTGAACCCTGAGAACCTAGTACAAAATTGGGCTTTAACGGATAGCATTCGAGTCGTTTATCGCTAGGTACCTAGTACCAGTGATCGATTTGACCGACAGTACCTGAGTACCTACAGGTGCAATGATGCCATGCCATGCTTTAGGAATTTGCGTACGAAAGCTAACCAGCGCTACCTTATGCAAAATGCGCCCATTTATAAAGTCTCTAAATGTACATACATACATAGACTCACGCCTGTTTCCCGGAGGGGTAGGCAAAGACTACGGAACGCCACCTGCAACGATCCTGATATACCTCTCTTGCTTCATTCACTCCCGTCAAGTTTCCCATGCATTTAGTTTAGGGTACTGCTGACCTGTCCTTTTTGTAGGATGCGTCCGCCTAGGTCTTCCCCTTCTGTCCTAGTCACACTTGCCTTATATATCTTCTTTGTCAGTCTTTCGTCATCCATCCTCTCCACGTGCCCAAACCATCTTAACATGCCTTTCTCGATGCTTGTCACAACATCTTTTTTTACCCCACACCACTCTCTTATCACAGAATCTGTCGGTCAAAGATACACCACCCATACTTCTCAGTGCTCTTATTTCTACAGCATTTATTCTACTTTCAAGTCTCTTCAGCCATACCCAACTTTCACTACGTCAATGAATGCGATGGTTTGTAAAGCAGAAGAATGCCATAAGTTCGTCGAAAAATGCGACAATGCTATCACTATGTTTCATATTAACACGTTCGGACCAGCAACGTCCTATGACTCCAGATTTGTAACATCTATGGTAAACACAACGTCTTATCACGGCTATAAAAATATGATACTGTTTGCACTACGTCCCATAACGCCAGGAAGCCGTATTAAATATAGTATCCCGATCTTATGCGCCGCAACACTTGCAAGTCCCAGCCACCTTGAGCCACAACAAATCACTTTTTGGTGGCTTGTTATTGGCATCTATCACACTCGTACATGTGCGCACGCACACATGCGCAACGTCGTATAACGTCTTACAATACGGCAACGTTGCCCGCATGGGTTGCCGTGCGCCGCCGCACTCGTGGACGTGGTTTGGCAACGTTTTTTGCGTATGTTCATCAGTCGGTGTTCTTTGCATTTGGTGACCGCGCGTATGATATTGACAACTTTTTACAATAAACGTAAGTAATTCAAACTTATTTTCATATAAACTCTATGTTTTCTATGCAACATTCCTATACCTAAGGATACGTTGAACCTAGTATAATAATCGTAGTTACATAAACATTTTACAGAAACAAACTGCATTGTTTTAGATGGATAAAAAGTAATAAGGGGTTGTTAAAGATTTTTGAAGACATTTCGTCCCAAGATTCAACGCCTGATCCCTTTAGTGATGATGGAGAGTATGGAACAGTTCGCAATTATGATCCTAGACCGGTGCGATGTGATGAGAGTAACAGCGATAGTTCCGTAAGTGTCACACAGCGTAATTTGCAACTATCTACGTCGAAGACTGAGGCATCAGCATCGGATGTGGTTTCTGAATGCTCCAGCAGTTCCGGTAGTATTTTTGATACTCATATCTATTGTATGGAAGCGCAAAATTTCATCACATCGTAGTATGCATACCGAAGAGGACATCCTCTGTGGACAGAATTTTTCTCAGAGGATGATAATAATATGAACAATAATACACGTCTTGCGTCGCTGCAGAAGTGGGCGATATTCCAATAACCTCAGATTTAAATGGCTACCTACCTGCTATTCCTTAACCAACACCACCGATTATAGATGTGCAAAACAGCTCGTTACTTCTTCTTCCACATTGCCATTGCTTCCAGAGCATGACCACTTCCCAACTTCTCCTGATGGGCAACCACTGAGCTCAGTCGTTGCTCATCGCTCCTGAGGATACCTC
The DNA here is from genome assembly GCA_944739405.2 of Euclidia mi. NCBI lineage: Eukaryota > Metazoa > Arthropoda > Insecta > Lepidoptera > Erebidae > Euclidia > Euclidia mi. The sequence goes on along the minus strand of OX123199.2, from coordinate 33,346,005 downwards.
GTGCAGAGGCGAAACACGTGTCGAAGAATAGTCGGCGCATAACTACAGCAGGATACTGCAAGTGAGATATCTTCCTGGAACCCATACCATTCCTATATCCCTTAGCATTTTAGAGGAGTTCGGTGTTGTCAACATTTTCTATTGCAATAGTTGGGGAGGTCAATCCGAGGGTGCGTAGTGGGTTCCTCTTTCCATCCATTAGGTTACAATGGAGTTACGCCAAGTAACGCCTAATTCAATCAACATATGTTTATTCTCTATAGAATTAGAACAAATGGATCTCAAAATGTTGCATTTTTGTTTTTTATTAGATATAGTAATAAATAATAAAAGTTTATTTTCAAATAAACCTGTTTCATTACATTTAAAAAGGAAAATAGTTCCTTTCATTGTGACGTTTATTCACGTTATGAGTTTTATTATGACTCTATTGGATTATTAGATGCGACACAACGTCTATAAACGACGACGTGATAAAACGTTGTTTTCGTATGCAATATAGCTGTACGCCTTGTTGAAGAGGCAACGTTTCAGAGCGTTGACGTGAGCAGACGTTCTGCCCAAATGTCTGGACATTTATTTATCGTATTTGATACAACGTTACTTGAAGTCGACGTATATCGACTTAGTGTCCTAATCATGTAACAATTAGAGGGTACTTTAAGAACAGAACGTTTACCCGTTAAACCCGAAAAAGTAATAGAAATAAAATCCTCAAACCGTGGATGACACCCGGCAAACGACAAAAAATTTCATCAAAATCGGTCCAGTCGTTTAGGAGGAGTTCAGTGACATACACACGCACACAAGAAATATATATATATATATATTGATCTCTCAACAAAAAATCTCATAAGTATAAATGAAACGATTTATCAACATTCGATTGGGCCATGAACCATTGATCAACATAATCTTTAAACAATGAACTTTTCGTCAAACGAACGATTCGCCAACAGTAGGTAGGTACTTTACGTCAGTGAATGTTAAACCAACAGAATGTTTCCACCAATAACTTTTTACTCACAGAACATTTGGCCCATGAACTGTTCCCCAATAAAACGATACATCACTGAATGTTATTGGTACCAACGAAATCTCCTGACTATAAAGGTGAATGGGCAAAAATGTATGGAACGTGGTACCCGCTCCAATAGTCATCATTAATATATCATTGAAAAGACATTTTGAAAACGAGACAAATGAAACGTCTACCATGGCGCCTGTACCTATTCACGTTTGGGAAGCAGTAATCTCACTAAGTTTTATAAATGAGAATTTACTACAAACTACTTATATTAGTAAAACTAGCTGACCCAGCGAACTCCGTATCGCTTTTTTAAGAGTTTTTATTTAATTCCCTTTTTTCCAAGCCCCTTTTCCAAAGTTACCATTGACTTAGCGCTTAATCTCTTATCATTTCAGAGTCTACAAATGATGAACAAATAAACATAGATTTTTATATAATATTGTATTCCCCATTCCTTAAAATATCGGAGACGATACCCATATTGACTTTCAAAAACATCGCGTCCGCCATCTTTGAATTCCTATCCGCCGTCTTTGATCACAAATAGATGTTGTATTTGGATTCACCATCCCTTAAATCATCAGAGACGATACCCATATTGATTTTTTAAATTTTTCCCATACGCCATCTTTGATTTCCCATCCGCCATCTCGAATTACGAAATAGATGGTGTTTTTGAATTTCCCACTCCTTAAAATATCGGAGACGATACACATATCGACTTTAAAAAAAACCCGTCCGCCATCTTTGATTTTCTTATCCACCATCTTTAATCACGAAATAGATGTTGTATTTAGATTCGCAATCCCTTAAAACATCGGAGACGATAACCATATTGATTTTTTTTAACTTTCCCATCCGCCATCTTGAATCACGAAATAGATTCCCCATTCCTTAAAATATCGGAGACGATACCAATATCGACTTTAAAAAATCCCGTCCGCCATCTTTGATTTCCTATCCGCCATCTTTCATCACGAAATAGATGTTGTATTTAGATTCGCCATCCCTTAAAACATCGGAGACGATAACCATATTGATTTTTTTAAACTTTCCCATCCGCCATCTTTGATTTCTCATCCGCCATCTTTGATCACGAAATAGATGTCAGATTTGGATTCCCCATCCCTTTAAATATTGGAGATGACACCCATATTGATTTTCAAAAAATTCCCATCCGCCATCTTTGATCACGAAATAGATGGTGGTTTTGAATTCCTCATTCCTTAAAATATCGGAGACGATACCCATATTGATTTTTAAAATTTTTCCCATCCGTCATTCTTGATTTCCCATCCGCCATCTTGAATCACGAAAAAGATGTTGTTTTTGGATTCCCCATCCCTTAAAACATCGGAGACGATAACCATATCGATTTTTTTAAACTTTCCCATCCGCCATCTTTGATTTCTCATCCGCCATCTTTGATCACGAAATAGATGTCGGATTTGGATTCCCCATGGAGATGACACCCATATTGATTTTTTAAAAATTCCCATCCGCCATCTTTGATCACGAAATAGATGGTGGTTTTGAATTCCCCATTCCTTTAAATATCGGAGATGATACCCATATTGATTTTTTAAATTTTTCCCATCCGCCATTTTTGATTTCCCATCCGCCATCTTGAATCACGAAAAAGATGTAGTATTTGGATTCCCCATCCCTTTAAACATCGGAGACGATAACCATATCGATTTTTTTAAACTTTCCCATCCGCCATCTTTGATTTCTCATCCGCCATCTTTGATCACGAAATAGTTGTAGTATTTCGATTCTCCATCCCTTTAAACATCGGAGACGATAACCATATAGATTTTTTTAAAATTTCCCATCCGCCATCTTTGATTTCTCATCCGCCATCTTTGATCACGAAATTGATGTCGGATTTGGATTCCCCATCCCTTGAAATATTGGAGATGACACCCATATTGATTTAAAAAAAATTCCCATCCGCCATCTTTGATCACGAAATAGATGGTGGTTTTGAATTCCCCATTCCTTTAAATATTAGAGATGATACCCATATTGATTTTAAAAAAATTTCCCATCCGCCATTTTTGATTTCCCAACCGCCATCTTGAATCACGAAAAAGATGTAGTATTTGGATTCCCCATCCCTTTAAACATCGGAGACGATACCAATATTGATTTTTTTAAATTTTCCCATCCGCCATCTTTGATTTCTCATCCGCCATCTTTGATCACGAAATAGATGTCGGATTTGGATTCCCCATCCCTTTAAATATTGGAGATTTTTTAAAAATTCCCATCCGCCATCTTTGATCACGAAATAGATGGTGGTTTTGAATTCCCCATTCCTTTAAATATCGGAGATGATACCCATATTGATTTTTTAAATTTTTCCCATCCGCCATTTTTGATTTCCCATCCGCCATCTTGAATCACGAAAAAGATGTAGTATTTGGATTCCCCATCCCTTTAAACATCGGAGACGATAACCATATCGATTTTTTTAAACTTTCCCATCCGCCATCTTTGATTTCTCATCCGCCATCTTTGATCACGAAATAGTTGTAGTATTTCGATTCTCCATCCCTTTAAACATCGGAGACGATAACCATATAGATTTTTTTAAAATTTCCCATCCGCCATCTTTGATTTCTCATCCGCCATCTTTGATCACGAAATTGATGTCGGATTTGGATTCCCCATCCCTTGAAATATTGGAGATGACACCCATATTGATTTAAAAAAAATTCCCATCCGCCATCTTTGATCACGAAATAGATGGTGGTTTTGAATTCCCCATTCCTTTAAATATTAGAGATGATACCCATATTGATTTTAAAAAATTTTCCCATCCGCCATTTTTGATTTCCCAACCGCCATCTTGAATCACGAAAAAGATGTAGTATTTGGATTCCCCATCCCTTTAAACATCGGAGACGATACCAATATTGATTTTTTTAAATTTTCCCATCCGCCATCTTTGATTTCTCATCCGCCATCTTTGATCACGAAATAGATGTCGGATTTGGATTCCCCATCCCTTTAAATATTGGAGATGACACCCATATTGATTTTCAAAAAATTCCCATCCGCCATCTTTGATCACGAAATAGATGGTGGTTTTGAATTCCTCATTCCTTAAAATATCGGAGACGATACCCATATTGATTTTTAAAATTTTTCCCATCCGTCATTCTTGATTTCCCATCCGCCTCACGAAAAAGATGTTGTTTTTGGATTCCCCATCCCTTAAAACATCGGAGACGATAACCATATCGATTTTTTTAAACTTTCCCATCCGCCATCTTTGATTTCTCATCCGTCATCTTTGATCACGAAATAGATGTCGGATTTGGATTCCCCATGGAGATGACACCCATATTGATTTTTTAAAAATTCCCATCCGCCATCTTTGATCACGAAATAGATGGTGGTTTTGAATTCCCCATTCCTTTAAATATCGCAGATGATACCCATATTGATTTTTAAAATTTTTCCCATCCGCCATTTTTGATTTCCCAACCGCCATCTTGAATCACGAAAAAGATGTAGTATTTGGATTCCCCATCCCTTTAAACTTCGGAGACGATACCAATATTGATTTTTTTAAATTTTCCCATCCGCCATCTTTGATTGCCCATCCGCCATCTTTGATCACGAAATAGATGTTGTATTTCGATTCTCCACCCCTTAAAATATCGAAGGCGATACCCACATTGATATTTAAAATTTTCTCATCCGCCATCCTTGATTTCCCGTCCGCCATTTTGGATCAGTAAATAAATTTCATATTATTAATCAGCGTCCCGAAAATCTCGAAAACGATACCCATATAGATTGTATCCTATTCGTTTAGCCTTTTTTTGCCTTTGACCCAACCCTCCCTCTTCTCGTTTGACCATTTTATTATTTTTGTCTGGCCCCTAAAAGTTGTGGCGTAATTTTATACAGCCTATAGCCTTTCGGAATAATTGGGCTATCATAGGCAATAACAATTTTTAAAATCCGACTGCTAGTTCCTGAGATTAGCCAACATAATGTTTTAGCCTTTTTAGCCTTTTGCCCGGCCCCAAAGGGTCGAAGCGTTATGTTATATAGCCTATAGCCTTCCGGAATAACTGGACTATCGTATGCAAAAAGAATTTTTCAGATCCGACCGGTAGTTCCTGAGATTAGCGCGTTCAAACAAACAAACAAACAAACAAACTCTTCCGCTTTATTATATTAAGTATAGATAAAGCTGGAATATGATAGCTGCCTCGTTGGTCTCGCGGCATAAATGTGCGCGTGGGATTGGGAGGTCTCGGGTTCGATTCCCAGGTCGGGCAAAGTGTTATTGGGTTTTTCCGTTAGGAAATTCTCAGTAGCAGCACGGAGTATGGTAATGTGCCCGTTACGGCAATAGGCTCGCCCCCTATGGACCTAAAAATCATGGCGAAATGTGGGTGTAATATTACACCTCTGACTACCCCTTCGGGGATATAGGCGTGAGTCTATAAAAAAAGAATAAGAGTTAGACGATGATATAACACACTTAGGATTCTATTATTAAAAGAAGTAAGAAAACAAGCATTCTTCAAATAAAAATCATAATATATTTTAGCAATAAGTGAGTAGATTTAAAACATTACATATCGATATCAACTATAACAGCATTGAGGAAAGATGCCGGAGCAGTAAATGCCATATGCCTCGCATAGCCTAGGTACCATACGATGGACACTATGTGTGCACAAGTGCCCATCGTACGTCGCCTGGTTAAACATGTGCAATACTGTTGGACAATATCATTTGCACTATTGATCAATATATATTATAACAAAAATATGTTTTTATTCGGACATGTCGCGACTGGATTCGTCCACGCAAAGGCCAGGCATCTTCGTGTGTGTCATAGTCTGGCAGATCTTCAAGTGCTCCCTCTCTGTACGTTTCAATTATACAGACCTGAGACCATTTGATAAATGCTTGGTACAGTAAAATCTTGCCAGCTTGAGTTGGTATGTACCTAGCACTACATAGTAGAATTATATCCTCCTCCGTCATTGAAGGGAAGTTTTCTATCTGGCTCGCTTCCATCCTCTGAAAATCTACTCTTCTGTGACTAAGCAGTTTTCTCTCTACATACATACCGACGGTTCCTACGTACATAAGGTCAAGTCAAAAATCGAGGTTTACAGGAGAGCGTAATTTGTGTTCAACACGCCCTAGAAATAGTTCTATGCCCAATAATAAATATTTTCTTTCTACAATATTTTAACAGTTTTAAGAGATTTATAATGCTATTTACACAAATTTAATTTTTTTACGTTTTCTTGAAAAAACTGATAGATGACCGTTTCTACGCCGATAATAATTATTGTCAGTCATGTCTATTATACCTTTTTATACGCAGTCCGTGTGGTGACGGTTTAAGAATACGGAATGTCACCACCCCATATCATTCCATGGGTTTCGTAAGAGCCGACAGAGGGAGCATATTACGCAGAGAACAGCACTGTAAGAGAAGGAAACTTGATACAAACCCTATACCAACCCCCTATACAAGACCGCATTCGCATCGAGTGGCACGCATTTTAAAACACCGTACAAAAAGATATGTACAGATGGCCGTATCTACGACACTTTTTCGTTTAATTTATAATACTTGGTCTTTTATACAATTTGTAAAACAAGGTAAATAAATAAAGTTTAAAAAAAATCGTATGTCAGTATGTGCTCATAGATAATCTAAAGCCAATGATGCAATAAAAAAATATGCCATTTTCGACATGTCTTTATATACGTAGGGACCGTCGATACAGAAGATTCGAGGTATCTATTTTCTACCTTATGATATTAACGAATTCGTATGCGAAGGAGGGGTGCATGGCAAAGTCTTACGTAAACGCGTTATTAATAGAAAACATGAACGGAAATGCAGAAAATATTACCTTGGTACTTATTTTCTTACGTATATGTTATTCGCAGGTGCATAGGGTTCCCACCAAGAACTTAGGGTCCCAAGCCAACCTCACCTGCAAGTGGTGCACCTGCCGATCAACGAACGAGGCTCTGGCAAACAAAATATCCCGATAAGCGGCAATAGGGTCGCCACCACAGAAATAAATAGTAATAGAATGGTGAATGTCACGTCATCGCGTACATTTCGCGCGTGCCACATTTCAGCAAGCCCCGCTCACAGTGACGTATAGATATTGAGGGGACACTAAGGAATTATTATCGATGTGTGTGTGTGATGTAGCTGTGGAAAATGAAATTATGTTATTGTTTATATAAAAACTGACCATTGCTGATTGTCAGGCAGAATAATGTTGTACAACATGTGTAAACACATGCGCTATAGTGCAATAGTTTGACACGCGCACCACGCCCATGTCACCGTTCTATTACTATTTATTTCTGTGGTCGCCACCTATTACGTGGGATCAAAACACTGGCGAAAAGTGGGCGTTTAATGTGCCTCTGCCTACCCCTTCAGGGAAACAGGCGTGAGAATATGTACAATGATAAACATCCCTGCAACGTGCCTTGAAATATGGTTGTATGAAATATGTAAATGTAAATGTTTACAATATGAAATATGGTTTACTATATACAAGCTCCTGCTTAACTTTTAGATGATTTATGAAGAAGATCACAATGACAAATGACAATAACAAATGAAATAAAATGACACAATGACAATAACAAATGAAATAAAATAATACTGACCATGTTTTATTTACCTATTGAGCATAAAACAGTATAGTTTTAATGCCTTTTTAATATAATGGTCCAAAATAAGTTTCTCTTTTGCCAACCAGCTTAATTCAAATTCTCATTAATTGTACCACATGGTATTAAAAATTCTATAGCAGTGGCATCGAGAGCCTAGTGGAGATACCAACAGTATGCCATACGGAGGGTTCGAATTCGGCGCACCACTGACTTTTCGAAGTAATCATTTAATTATCGCGTACCTACTCTTCGAGGTACGGACCTCGAAGAGTCATCAAGATCTTTGACAATCGTTATAGGTAAGTACCTCTGAACAAACTTACACTAGTCTAAGCCATTGAATATGGCTATCCCTTTGGGTTGCGAAGGTCAGACAGGCAGGCTCTGTGGCAAAGCTAATATTAGATCAGTTAAATCCGGTTAGACTAGAAACCGCACCCCGGGTTCTCACTGGAATAACGTTAGGAGGATTAGGATGATGGTATTGAGAATTCTCAATAAGAAAAATATTAGACTGTAAAAGCCCCAAACTAATACAATGTATGTAGCTTTGCTCGTAGCTTCACTTCTTGTTACAACTATTTTCTGTATGTACAAATATACTAGAGGCTTATAATAAATTCCGCTAAGATGATTAAAATCATATAACTACCACAAAACTTAACCTCAAGACATTTGGAATCTTAAATGTCCGATATATAAAGAACTGCCGTCGAATTTTGTATTTATTTTTGCCTAATTTAATTACGACTATATTTTCTACATATAACTGGTCAAACTATACAAAATTGGTCATTCCCCTCTGTCAATTGAAATATTAATTTGTCTAACGTTATCGCGATTCATCCAAGACTTTCGCATTTGGAACCCGAAGTACGCTTTCAGGTCAAACCAGATTTGGCGAAAATTTGCTTGTACTCAAAGCCACACAAGTAAACATAGTTACGATCAGTGTCAACATATTCAAAAGTACTGACTGACCATAAAAGATTTTCATGACAGACGGTACCGACTTCTTTAAGCCATTTCCAGATTAGACGGACGCGTCACTCTTGCTTCATGCCCGACTTTGAACCAGTCTCTCTACGGGTCTCTACGAGTACTCTCTAAGGCGTACCTTAGAGAGTACTTCACAAGGTCCAGCATCTCACAGTACGTACACTTTGAGATGCTGGACCTTTATATCAGGAAGCAGTAGCCGTGGTCAGAGTCAGATTGAGCAATCCACTCAGCGTACCTAAATTCTAGTAAGTGAAGTGATAGTAAAAATTATTTAACATGGTGTGTTTCCCTATCGCTTTTCTATTTCTATATATACATCTACCTACCTTTACAGACTACAGTAGGACCTAATGGATGCCAAAGTCAATTATACGGGGTGTAAAAAGACCCTTAACGAAAACTGAAATCGAATTGTACCAATAATTAGGAAAAAATTTACTTCGGCACCATGCCTGAGCAATAACTGGTTCAGGAGATACCTATTGAGGCCTAAAGTAACTATTTTTTTTTTGCTAATTAGGTACATAATAGATGTATTTACCCCGACAATTTGTTCTATAGATATCCTATGCACCCATGGACATGTAGGTATTTCGAACATAGCACGCGCACAATTTTAATTGCAGTTTAAAAAATGTATCTAGGTACTTATAAAAAATAGTTTCCCTGGTATCATTTTTGCTTAGAATGACTTGGCATGATGTCCAAAATGTAGACTTCGGCTTGGTGATGGGTCTTGTGTCACCATGTATACAATTAACAATTAACAAAGGTATTACACTTAGATACATGATTGGTCTCGCTGCGCTCTACGCAACAAATATAAGGTACGCCGATCGGCGTGCCCGACGTTACACGACCGAGTCTTGGACAGACGAACAGTGACGAACACTGCATGAATGAGTTGCCGCATTTACGAATCTATTGTTCTTAGATAGGGCGCTATCTAGACCAATAATTTATCTATGATATTACCTAACTACTACGCGCAGTACGCGCACAATATGATAGAGTTTTGTTGTTGTGCTTGTTTACAAGCCGGGAAACATCCCGGTAAACTCACTCTAAAAATACACGGTCAGTAGAGGACTATATACCTGCAATGCTGTATGCAAGCTTGTCCACGGACAAAGCTGCGTTTAGGCTTAGGTACGTAATTTCGCGTTTCGTGCTTGATTAACATCAGTGTTGTACTGTAGTCTTTAGAAGCTAGTTTTTGTTAAGATGGTTTTGTTATCTATTTTTAAAAACAAGACAAGTTCGATTTGCTGTTAAATCTTCATTGGATGATATTTATGCGACAAGAAGAGAAGTTATCTATGCTGACGTCACCTACTGTCTTTCGTATAAGCACGGTGCGAACCACGCAATCTGTCTTGCCCATCCTTGTAGTGGAATCACACAGACCACTACTAGTAGGGGAGCCCACAATGCTAAATTGGGATTTACTCGAGCATCGTTGTGACCTATTGGGTTGCAAAGCTAAGATGATAAAATGATAAAAATGTAAATAATGTATACCTTTTCATCGGCGGGGGGAACGGCAGGGCTGGGAAAATACATACTTTGCTTTAATTGAAATACAAATTACAAAATATATTCAAGACATTCAAGTGTTCCTGCCCAACCGATTGGTAGGTAAAATAATTTAATTTTATGAGTACTTTCCTACTAGATTTTTACGGCCGGCATGAGATACGGATTACGGCCGGCCGGCCCAATATTTGATCTATCAATGGATTTGGCTACTAGATATATATGTATATATACATATTTGACATATTTTGTACATAGCTTAAGTGTATTTGTATACCTATATCTAGAAACCAAATCCATCGATAGATAAAATATTGGGACCGACCGATAGTGTACTACTAATGGAGTGATTTTGCCATAGCCGTATTCATATCCGATTCCGCGGATATCCGGGCAATAAATAATTTGAATGCGTCATTTTTATTAATGTGTATAGATTTAAAGGGTAGGTAAAGATATTTATAACTATACAAACAAAAATATGCCCAGTTTTAGTATAACACAAAATACTTTCGTTTACTCAAAACTTTCAATTTCGTATCGGTATTCGCAGATGATGTAACATCTCAAATCAGCTGTATCCAGATCCACGAATACGCATTTTCAACGGTCCGGCACGTCACCAGTACTATGAGATAAACGGCCTCTGATAAGTACAAGTTCTTTCTACCCTGAGAACCTAGTACAAAATTGGGCTTTAACGGATAGCATTCGAGTCGTTTATCGCTAGGTACCTAGTACCAGTGATCGATTTGACCGACAGTACCTGAGTACCTACAGGTGCAATGATGCCATGCCATGCTTTAGGAATTTGCGTACGAAAGCTAACCAGCGCTACCTTATGCAAAATGCACCCATTTATAAAGTCTCTAAATGTACATACATAGGTACATAGACTCACGCCTGTTTCCCGGAGGGGTAGGCAAAGACTACGGAACGCCACCTGCAACGATCCTGATATACCTCTCTTGCTTCATTCACTCCCGTCAAGTTTCTCATGCATGCTCTTCTGTTTAGGGTACTGCTGACCTGTCTTTTTTTTAGGATGCGTCCGCCTAGGTCTTCCCCTTCGTCCTGTCCTATTCACACTTGCCTTATATATCTTCTTTGTCAGTCTTTCGTCATCCATCCTCTCCATGTGCCCAAACCATCTTAACATGCCTTTCTCGATGCTTGTCACAACATCTTTTTTTACCCCACACCACTCTCTTATCACAGAATCTGTCGCTCAAAGATACACCACCCATACTTCTCAGTGCTCTCATTTCTACAGCATTTATTCTACTTTCAAGTCTCTTCAGCCATACCCAACTTTCACTACGTCAATGAATGCGATGGTTTGTAAAACAGAAGAATGCCATAAGTTCGTCGAAAAATGCGACAATGCTATCACTATGTTTCATAATAATATTCGTAAAAACCGAAAAAGTAATAGAAACAGAATCCTCAATTCGTGGATGACACCAGGCTTACTCCGTTGCATGCATCAGTAATCGTGATAGTCTACACATTAAATCAAAGAAGGCCCCTGACATCATGACACTTAAAATTACATATTCACGTTACAGAAATTTTTGCAACTCACTTCTTCGCAAACTGAAAATAGCTTAAGGCAAAAGTCTGATTGAAAACGCTGGGAAAGATACAAAGGCCCTTTGGAAGGCCATTAAGACTCTGACAAACACCAATAAACTTAAAGTTAGTCCTGTAGAACTCCTTAAAATATCTGCAAACCCACAAACTTCGGTCAACAAGGTCCGTAAATATTTACATACACAGGAAAAAGACTGGCTGACCAAATTTTAACTTCATCTCCTGCATCACCTACTGACCTCTCCAATTACCTATGTAACATAAAAAGTGCCCTTAACTCGATGGCCCTCTTGGAGGTGTCCGAGGCGGATGCAGAAGCCATTATCTTGCAACTTCGTTTGGACTGTGCAGTGGGCTCTGACAGTATTCCCTCTCAGGTTCAATCTCGACATGTGCTTATCTCCTCCATCACTCATATATGTAACTGGGCTATATGCACTGGTATATTGCCCGATATTTTCAAGACCGCTATTGTCTATCTAATATATAAGGACGGAGACAGAGATTGTGTCAGTAATTATCGGCCTATAACAGTGCTATCTGCCCTCTCAAAAATCCTTGACAAGGTATTGAATAGTGCACTTCAAAATTATCTCGCAAAATATAACATCCTAGCAAATAACCACTATGGATTCCGCCGAAACGTATCAACTGAAGATGCTGTACAAGACATGACGAGCACAATAGTTGAAAATCTTGACAACAAAGTAAAATGTCTCTGTGAGTTTTTGGACCTTTCTAAGGCTTTCGTCACCGTCTCTGTTCCCATACTTCTAGCAAAGTTGAAAAAACATGGCATACGAGGCACGGCGCATGACATCTTCAAAAATTACCTAAGTGGCAGAAAACAAGCCGTGAAAATAGAAAACTATGTGAGTGATGAGGAGGAAAATGTATATTACGGTGTCCCACAGGGGAGTATCTTTGGCCCAACCCTCTGCCAAATATATATAAACGACCTCTGCACTATGTCGCTTCCTTATGCTAGGATTTTTACTTATGCGGACGATACGGCGATAGAACGGAATACTCCCTTGAACAAATTATGTGTTGGCTCAAAAGTAATTAACTTACTTTAAATTTCACAAAAACAAATTATGTACCGTTTTCAATAACAACAATAAATAGCCCACCGCGAGACTTCAGTATTAAAGCTCACACATGTTCTTCCCAGAATAACTGCAATTGCCTTGAACTTACTCGGGTCGACTGTGCTAGGTACCTAGGTGTACAACTGGACAGAGGACTGAAATGGGGCATACACATAGCCCTAATGATAACACGAACAAGGTGACTGATATACATTTTTAAAAATCTTAAAGATATAGCAAACCTAGAAAAACTTAAATTGGTTTACGTAGCTTTATTTCAGTCCGTTGTTCAAGACTGCATTACAGTATGTGGTGGGGCAGCCAAAACTCTTACGTCTTATTGGCTTAGAACGAGCGCAGAGAGCTGTATTGAAGGTAATGACAAGAAAACCCTATCGTTACCCAACAGTACAACTGTTTTCAGACTGCAGAGTCCTGTCAATTCGTCAGCTTTTTGTGCTCAATGTTATAATGAAGAGGCAGCCATCTGTACCCCCTACTGATCCTAACGAGCGCTCCAAAAGGCTAGCCTTTTCTAATATTCGGCGTAAAACATCATTTGGCAGACGACAATATAAACGTGTAAGCATAAAGGTATATAACACGGCTAATAGGTTACTACATATTGCAGGACTAAATAAACACGACGTCAAAAATAAAGTTACTTATTGGCTACAACAACTTGACTATAGTATGACTGAAGAACTACTCAAATACACTACTTAAACAAACAAATACACGCGCGCATACATATACACACACACATACACACGCGCACTCGAAATCATATGCACACACATCACACACACACACATCACATACACATCTACACTTAATAATTTATTTAATTTTTACTTTTACTTATAAATTACGCATATAATAATTAAATATTTAGTTAGATAATACTTGTCAACGCGTCGTACAGTGAACTGTCTATCAAAAGCTGTAATATTCACTACGACTGAACACTGTCTCCCGAAATACAAGCTTAGCCTAGTTTGGGACTCAGTTTCGGTACCTTAAGCGCCTTAGATAACATAATGTATTGTGTCTTCTAAATCACTGGCCTTGTATGTCTATAGAATTTGTGACAATAAACATTTTTATTTTTATTTTATTATTTTATTAGATACTACCTTACATAAGGGTAGGCACTAACACGAACACCCCTCTATGCACAGCCAAACGTGCCTTTTTGGAGAAGTTTTGACTGTTCATAAACGCCTTCAGAGCTCCATTCACTTTATTACCTGCATTAACTCTTCTTTCAATATCTTCTTCATTCTTTCCATCTCTTGTAAACAAAGTAACTAAGTAAACAAACTCATTCACTAGTTCCACTCGCTGTCCATTGATCAAAACATTACAAGCCGTATAACGTATTCCTCCTTTTCAAGAACCATAACTTTCGTTTTAATTACGTTCACTTTCATTCCTTTCCTCTCTAACGCACCATGCTTGATTGTTACCATCTCCTGCAACACCTCCGCTGAAGACGCAAGCATAACCTGATCATCAGCATAAAGGAGACATTTGACAAGTAACTCATTCATCCTTAGTCCACAATCACTATGTTTCAAATCTTGCAAACAAGATTATTTTGTGAAATGTATTTTGAAACTATCCATGGGTATTTGAAATACTAACTACAAATTACCCCAGGGTCAGGTATTAAAAAACCAATTACAAATTAGGTACATTTTTAAGAAGTAATTAAAATACAAATACAAAATAAGTAGTTACGTATTTATATTTCAATTACATATTTTAAATAGGTACTGCCCAGCCCTGAGGAATGCCTATTGATTTTCAAAACTTAAAAAAAAAAGCTGTTGCACTAATCCCTCCAGATAATCGTCAGATTATGAGAAAGCACGTCTAGGACGTTAGGATGAAAGCATATAAGTACATATTAATCTGACGCGTTTGAGTAACTCAAAATAGCGAATTCTTTTTGCACGTTCTACGAGTTTGCGTCACACCCAAATCGTCAGATTATTCAATGAGAGCCTTTTTTTAGTTTCAATTAACATCCCTTAGAACAACTGACACGCTCGATCAATTTTGTTTTTGTTTTGTATTTTAAAATCTTTTGTAGGCACGACCACCTCCACTATGCAAACGATCAGATTAACATTCCTACTTTGTTAACAATAAGTAAGACATGGATCATGGAATACAGAAGTAATGATCAGTGACATGGATGCTATCAATATCTGACGCACTCTAGTAAATCTCGAAATCCCTTCATGAGCTCCCCTGCTATATGTGCCAACACACAGCCCAGTACGTTTTCCTAAAGCGCATGCTGGAAACACACAGTCCGCTACATATTTCCTACCCGCATGTTGCAAACACACAGACCGCTACGTATTTACTGCCCGCATGCTGCAAACAAACAGCCCGCTACGTATTTCCTACACGCATACTGGAAACACACAGCCCGCTTCGTATTTCCTACCCGCATGCTGGAAACACACAGTCCGCTACATATTTCCTACCCGCATGTTGCAAACACACAGTCCGCTACATATTTCGTACCCGCATGTTGCAAACACACAGACCGCTACGTATCTCCGACCCGCATGTTGCAAACACACAGGCCGCTACATATTTCGTACCCGCATGTTGCAAACACACAGGCCGCTACATATTTCGTACCCGCATGTTGCAAACACACCGTCCGCTACATATTTCGTACCCGTATGTTGCAAACACACCGTCCGCTACATATTTCGTACCCGCATGTGGCAAACACACATACCGCTACTACGTATTTCCTACCCGCATGCTGCAAACACACAGCCCGCTACGTATTTCCTACACGCATGCTGGAAACACATAGCCCGCTATGTATATTTCCTGTTCGCATGCTAGAAACAATCAGCGCACTACGTATTTCCTACTGCCTACAGTCATTTTGATGACGACATACGAAATTAAAGCCTGAACTTTCTTGCGTACCGAAATACTTACGTTGTGCAGCTGGTGGAACCTTGCTGATTTTAACATGATTCTCGGCCAGGGCGAGGATAGCTCTTATAAAGTATGGACGTAGAGCAGGTAACAGAAGTTATCTGTCGCAACCAATCACTTTGATCAGATGGCTGCGACATCTTCACTTTTGTGATTCATTCGGTCCTGAAGAGTGTCGAAGTCCCTAACCCGAATGCCTTCTGCCTCACCACGCTCTTCTTTCTATTCCTTTTCACATCCTCGCAATAGGCAACTAGGTTGTGTTTTATGACACAAATGTTTGGGGTAACCACTTACCATCAGGTTGGCCACTGACTCGTTTATCTATTGCCAACAAAAAAAGCTCTAACACACAAGTATCATCATCAGCCATTAACAGTCCACTGCTGGACTAGGCCTCTCCTTTGAAAGGAGGAATTGGCCTACTATACCACGCTGGCCAAACGGGTTGGTTCAAGTTTTCCTTCTCTTACAGTAGTGTTCTCTGCATAGTATGGTCCCTTTGTCGGCCCTTACGACACCCATCGGATGATATGGGGTGGAGACACTCCGTATTCTTAAACCGTCACCACACGGACGAACACACAAGTACGAAATTTTAATTGGTTAAATGGAATAGCTGACATAGTATAATTATGACAAATACAACCATCAGTTTTACACATTGAAGGTGTCCAGAGCTCCATTGCATTGATACCCAACGTAATGACTTTTATATCATCAGAGATCTATGGTGGTGACTTGGTGAGTGAGACAGACTCATTGCAACTCGCTTTGCTTTGTAGTAGTTATGTTTGTGTAAGGTGAATCACGTGTATATCATTTAGGCGTCTGATTAGTGAGTTCTGCAACACTTGATGCGAATAATTTTATTTTCATCTTCACTCCAATTATCTTCTTATTATAAGACGTGCATCACTGTGTGTACACGTGGATTTGTATGACGTTGGGATTTTTACGTAGGATACCTATATTCCTTCTTTGGCTGGCGCTCAACATTCGGTTCGGAACCATCATCAAGTCTTTTACTCAAGGTATGGAATGTCAGGAGAAGGAGGTAAACAAAAATAAAATTTTGAGTTGTTGTACAGTATTTAAATAATATAATGACAAACCAAAGACGGTAACAGTGTGAATTCAACAAACTCGATATTTAAATGAAACAACACTATTTGCTCTATTTTCATATTATATTATTTATTCAGACAACGGTACACTGTGACAATAACAAACTTAAATTAATGAATTTAATTGAGACAGACAGTACTACATATAAATTTAATCAGATCAACGGCCACTAAAGACTCAATGTGTTCACTTGGATTACCATCTACATGAATTATTAGTAACAGCTTTTTAATGAAAGATTACACCAATTTCCACAAATTGTACTTAAGATAAACACTTGATGTATCGATAATACTGTACCACCTATCTATAGAATATTCGCATTCAACCCAGTTATTTTCAAATTAATTAATCAACTCAATCGCCTCTTCTGGCTTATGAAATTAATTAACCAACTCAAATACCGTCTCTGATCGAAACAAGTAAATTAATCATATCAATTACCATCTCTGGCCAACAAGATTCAATAATAAGCAATATAAAAAAACAATAGAGTTTAATAATTTAATAAAAGCAATAGTTAAAAATGGAACAATAAATTGTCTAGCTACGTGAACAATATCCAATGTCAGCTATCTATAGAAAAATATACTCATAAAATTAATGTTTATAAATAAGATTGAAAATAACCGTGGCTTGCAACGATTACTCTATCGAGATCTATCGATATATTGTGGCGACAGCCTAAATATTACTTAATGATACTATAATTATATGTGTTTACCTACATACAAATAAGGTTACACCGATATCAGGAACACAGAGTAGCGAAAGTAAGTGACGGAAAAATAAATCTTAATAACAAATAACTGAATAAATGAATAGTGCGGGCGGGAGATGCCAGCGAACAGCGAGTCGCATGGATCAACGCGACCACTGCGCCGAACGCCCGCTACACACCTCTATCTCATAATAGTCATATCGTTATCTAAAGCGAGCTAATATTTGCATTTAATTATATTTTTCATTAAATTAAAAATACATACACATATAAAAATTATTTTCCTTTAATATTGCGTTTGTCACTCTAAATTTACCTATGTCGTCTTTAGCCGTTAGATCTGCTCCGGTGGTAACTTATTGAGGAATTACTCGATCCAAAAAAATGTATTCCATACAGCAGTCGGTAATCTTGCAACAAAATAAATTTATGATATTAAGTAGAAAATAACACTAAATAAGTATTACCGATACAAAGGAATATTTAGAGTGACAAAAGCAAGTCAGTGCGAACTGCAATGATATGCTAGACACATTATTTTATCTCGTTACAGTAAAAAGCAAATTTAATACTTAGGTATCATTACATTAGGATACCTAACGACGATGCTACTTAATAACTAAACAGTCGCTCGTTAAATATTGGAATTATAATAATAAAAGTATTTTTGGTTATAACGGACAGAACACTAAATAAACTGTTCAATCATTTGAGCCCAACGCGGCGGCAGTTGCGCTAAAAAATAAATAATCCAAAAGAGCAATTATTTCGGTATACTATGTCGTCCATTAAAAAAATTATACATATTTATCACAAAAAAGTTAAGGTTTGTCATGCAGTATAACACATTGTAATAGGTCGCCAGTAACGATTAGATTACCTATTTAAAAAAATCATAAATTAACATCTATTCATATAAATTACAAACCAACCAAAACCGCCTCTGTAGGTGTATATAATATTACTACAAGTTTTTTTACTTATCTATCACGAAAATAACACACAGGTTATTTATGTAATCCGAAATGTATATTTTTCCAATACAATAAATTAATGATTAATTATAATTACAAAATCCACATTGTGATACAAAAAATATGAACTGTAAATGAATCAGTTCAAAACAAATGGCACGTGCATGTCTGCATTGTTTACTCAATGGATTTAGTTGTCGTTTATAAACAAATATAGAATCAATTTTGACGCCGAAAAGTCAGCTAACGCTTGCCTGCCAGGGTATTACCACATCGGCCAAATATATAATTTTATGTATATTTTTTTCTATATAATAGTCATATGTATTTATTTTTTTATATAATAATTTTGAATTTTATTTATTCTAACTTTTTATAGTTAAGCACGTTCAGGGCTGCGCGCGGCGGCTGCGCGTGCATGCGTGCGTGCGTGTACGTATACGTGTCGTGTACGTGCCGCGCTCGTGTCGTGTAGCCGCCACGCGCCGCCCGCAGCCCATCATCGCCGCATCTACCCCAACACATACTGTGGTCAAAAATTTGGAAGGCACTTTCTACTTTTTTCAAAAATTTTAAATTTTAATTTACTTTTTGAACACATTAGCCTAGACTTACACAATAGAAAATATGCGTAGTAACATTTACCAAAATTACGCAATTCATCCGAAACGTATAGGCCCAGTATATAACATTTTTATTTTTTTTTACCTAGAATATATTTATTTCCAAAAGGACAGCCAAATAGTTTCAATACTAGATCTGAATTGCAGATGTATTAATTTTCCCTCAATTTTAATAATTTGGTCTCTTTTATACACTAGTTCCAAACTTCAACCGAACCGGATAATCCAAATACCAAACAATAGTGAAGTATCAAGGCCACTTGGAGACTTATTATAAAACACGGAACACCGTGTTTTGCGACGAGTCCTCACCGGCCGCGGCGCGCGGCTTGCCCTCGGCTCGCGCGCGCGCCTCCTGCCGTCCTCCCTACAACGCGACAAGTGAATACGTGAACGCCAACAATATCCGCCAACAATATCTAAAATCATGGTATACCCCTGTGGCAAGAAGGTAACACTAGTAATTTTTCATCCAAACTATGAAACGAAACTATGCGTCCAGGGTAGTAGTTCTTGGTAAAACAAATTTGTACATATACACCTTAAAAGTCCTAGCGACGGTAAAGCAGCCGGCACGGAGCGCTCGGCGGCGACCGCCGGCCTGCCTAGCGTCGGATAACACTGGATCTGATCGCTACGAGTAGTTACATAGCTAATCTAAGTAAATTGAAATGTATACACTAACTATGCATAGGTAGTATAGCAGACGAATGAATGATGAACATTCAGTACTTGGCGATTTAAGTGCTTCTAAAACTAACGCTGTTGGTACTCACCTCTGCCGTCAACTGAACTGAGTGCCTACTTATGTGCCACCGGTATACTACGTATTGAACCAATATCAAAACTTACAAACACAAACACATCAACATTATTCATAAAAGTCATTCTATGACTCAATAAGCTATCGTTACGACCCAATAGGGTTGATTGGCGATATTAGCTAGCTCAAAAAGGTGGTCTCGTGCCTTAGGAAGGTCATGATCATGACTAATTAATATAGGACCACAAAGATATAATTATGACCCTTTTATCGGATGTCAACTTTAACCATCTTTCTTTTATCAATATCTTTTTTATATCGTATACGACATGCATGACCCCGTTATAATATCTTATTTGCGTAATAGAAAGAAGTTATTATTAATACTATGAACATCCAAATATGTACTTCTTAAATACTAACCGAGTACGATACTGTGGCTTTTCTATATACGTCTGTCTTTTAGATCATTATTTTTAATATTTTCACCACAATTTTGTCTTCTCAAGACAAATCGACTAAAATCGACTTAGCTTCTACGACTTTCACAAATATTTTTCCACTCAATTCATTTTCGTCTTATATACCTATTTATTGCTCAACTCGCACAGACTGATTTTATTCCTATAACAACATTCGATTAAAAGTAATAGAACATAAGATCGATAGCCGATTAGTCTTGTATTTATTTAATATAGGTTCTATGCGTCTTATACATGGTCTCGTTTATAAATACAGAATTAAATTAACAGAAGCAAAAGATTACCGTTTTGCGAAACTAAAAAAGTAGATACGGTTGGAAAAAAATGAGGATGAGTTATAGAAACCAGAAACTCAGTCTTCAGCGATTTGGAACTGAAGAGTTGATTTGATTCTAAAATATTTAAGAACAAGAACTCTATTAGAGTCAGATGAGATAAGGATAAGAAACGGAAGCTGAAAACTCTCACATAATTAGTCTGAGTAGACTGCAGGACGAGTGAGATTGAGAAAGGTGATATGAAACAAGGAAGTTCAAAGGCAGAGGGCGGCACCATTGCGAACATCTAATATAGCCTAACATTTGGAACAATCACTACTGACTAACGATACATCTATATTACATTTGGCGATCACTAATTCTACATGTATGTGAATCGCTGCACGAACAGTGAACATAGCTTGGGCGCGGGCGCGCGAGGCACCCGCAAGCGACAACACACATCCACTATAACGGCTAATAGAGAAATTGACATCGACCTGACATGGAACGATACGATATCTATACTTTAAAGGATTACATCTAACACTAATCCATATTTTTTATCATTTCTTAAATATGCTTGCAGAATTATAATGAATAGGTATACCGAACAGTCTTTTGAATCGGGCCGAATATATAGATATATATAATATTTTTAAATTTTGATAATCCCTACGTTCACAGATGGATCTAGGTTGTAATGTATTAGTTAAGCTTACACGTATTTCGAAGTTCTACTTATGATTATAATATAATAATAGTGAGACGAGAGCGAGCTGGCCCGCTCTCGTCGCCGTGTGTCAACGAACAAACTTATCATACTTCAATGGAACACAATACATAATGATCAAAATAATAATAAATCCATAATGTTACAAAAGTCAACTAATAACAAAGCATTGTATTGCACAGCGAGTCCACAATAATTTATTAAATACGATCGTAAATTAATGCCGATTTCAAATATTGATTAAAACTGATCGTCCCGTCACGTGATCGTCTCTAAGCTCTCTCCTGCCGAGTGGTCACAGCTCCACTTCGTCCTCGGAATGTAACGGACGCACTCAAACTCTATGTTCGCTATACCGCTATACCGACACACACCACACAATATTATTCCTTGCTTGCCATCTCTAATGTGTTGCTTGCAATGCAGTTACTCTTGCATCTCGCGCGTGATCGCTTCGGTACTGGTGATGATACAGAAATAGTAAGCCCGCCTTGGGCATATACTTTTATGTCCATCGATTAGGTCTGGAATAATTCACCGCAGTGTAACTCGCCTTACGTAAAACATAATAATACTTCTTCTGAATAAAGTGACTTGCTTCAGTCGAACGGTGGCAAGGGAGAAAAAAGTATGCCTTATATTTATGTCAAATTGAAATATGTAACATTTTCTAAATCACTTTTCCTTACTCGACTCAAGATACAGTCAGCATCATTACACGTGACATCCAGCTTTAAAGTAAATGCAATTTATTGAAACTTACCTCTGTTAATGATGCTGACTGCACTGCGGTGATCAAAATTAACAATGTCGACGATATCGCTTTGTAATTTGAAAGAGAGACTAAAGATGCAACAGGCGTAAGATGTTTACTCAGAAGCGTCCGCGTCGTTTAGGAGGCTAGTGCTAGCGCGCAAAACGACGGTAGTGTTGTAGATGTTGAAGGTGCATCTTACGTCGTTAGAGTTTAATAATAGGTGGAGCTGTTTCCGTTGGGCACGAAGTACTTGTAAGCGGGCATCGGCGGCGGTGGCAGACCAATCGGCGTGTGCGCCGGCGCCGCGCCCGCTGCCTCCCTTCAGATGTCCGCGCGCGTGTCCTGCGCGTGCTCCAGCTCGGAGGGCGACGCACCCTGGCCCGGCGCCTTGCGCGCGATGCCCTGCCCGTTCTTGGGCGGGCCCATCTCGGTGATGTCAGACGAAGTGTCGCGGTCGCCGTAGCGGCTATCGGTCGGGGAGGCGAACGGGCGAAACGGGTCGGCGTGCTTGGCTGGCTCGAGCGCGTGTCCGGGCGGCGGCGGCGAGCACAGCGGCGACTCGAGCCCCGTGGAGAGCGGAGACGTGAGCTGCGGCGAGGACTGCAGCGGCGGGCCCAGGTGCGGCGGGTGGTCGGGCCCCCGCTGCCCCGCCACCATGTTGCACATCTGGCGGCGCAGCCCGTGCGCCACGGCGGCCACGGCGGCGGCGGCGGCGGCGTTCGGCGACATGCGCCCTTCGCGCCCGTTGCCGCACCCGATGTAAGCGTTCTGTACGGCGACGCCGTCCTGCAACACGCATACGCCGACATACAATGGCTGGTCGATACACCTACTCTCGCAGCGCATTATATTATCAAAATATGTAGCCACCGATTTATCGGGGCGAACCGTTTTTATTTCATCTCGATCTTTTGCCAGATCGAGGCTGAAATAAAAACGAGGTAAACGTAAACATGACTAAGCCGAGGCAATTATTATAATAATGTTCGCAATAGCAAATTCGCAACGGCTACGGAAATAAAGGCCACCGAGAGCGAAAGATATTATAATTAGACATACGTTCGGACAACACCGATAGCACCTTATAATGTGTTTCTTTCAATCATAATCTTACGGCGAGGAGCTGTGTGTTATAAACATCTGTCCTAATTGAGATGGGCGGTGGAAGAGTGTGTGGACGTGGGGAGCGTAAGATGACGACGTAAAGAAAAGTGTGTGTGTGTCGGCCGAGAGCGAGTGGCGCGGGCAGGGCGCGGGCGAGGCGGTACGGGTGGGATACTGACCGGTGCGATGGCGGGGTAGCCGGGCAGCTCCAGCTCTTTGAGGTTGGTGGCCTGCGTGGCGCACGGGGCATGCGTGTCTCTGAACACTACGGCGCGGATTACGCCGCGGATGTGCTCATCGGGCCAAACGCCCAGTAAGATCCTCTGCGGTCTTCCCCGGCCCTTTGGTCTTAAATCTGGAAAATCGCATAATAGTAAAACGTGAACATGTAAGGTAGTTTTATCCTTATTTACTTGACAACTAAAATTTAGCCGTAATTATCGAAATCGATTACGTTGGTTTTGGGATCACAAGGAACATCGTTAAAGATGTTTATGTGTTTGGTGAAAACGTCACGAGAAAACGGCCAAGTCGGCTATGTCCTAGCACAGAATACCGGATTGATAACTTTAAAGCAACCTAACCAGCAAACTTATCAGCGTCTCTTCAAACTAGACTATCATGGCTTTGTTACTTAGTTGTATAGGATTTTTGTGGTTGTGCAATTATATGTAGACACACCCAGTTCTCAGATTAGAATCACAAAATTAAAATAGTCTAGTATCTTCATATATATTTTTAATAATTATTATTTGTTATGAGTACCTAAACTAGTATAGATATTAAATGTATTTTATTTGAAAGAGAAATATAAGAAAGTACTTATATGATCTTTAACTCCACTTGGCCAGAACCTAATGCTAGCTATGCGTATAAACCTTTGTTTAATTTATTACAAATAAACGAAAATTCACATGTGTTTTAAATTGTTGTACCTATAAATGGTTGTAAGTATATATTATGTATTTATTGAATCATAAATTAGACCAGATTTTTCTCAATGTATTTCGCTTTCAAATGCATAATAGGCTTTTTAACCAAACTAGTAAACGTTTCGGTTCAAAATATCATTTTTATTGAGCGATTTAGCGGATTTATTGAAAACAAGCACGGTTTGTATAGTTTTTCTCACAGAAAGATACACAATGTTCATGGACAGATTGAAGGGTATGATATTGTCGTGTTATCAATCAATTGTAAAGATAACAGGCATCCGTGCTACAATCCACTGTCGACGCCATTGAGTACACAAAACGTGCTGAATGTCTATCTATGATGATTTACTAACTGTTTTCTAGTTACTATTCATTGAAATTCTGTCGTTATTAGAAATTGTAGCCTTTGTTCACGCCTGCCTTCCGTACAAATTAGAACAATGATAAGGTATTATAGATTTATTTTTCATGAGTAAGACAAAGGAAAATATTTAAAACTAAACATCAATTGGCATACGTTTTCTCGCGACGCGGAAGACCGACGTTTATAAAACGTCTATTGCATATATAATAGGTACTAAAGGTTTCGACTTTTTACCTAATATACATATAATATATATTCAATACATATACATAATACATATTCATTATAGTTCACACAGTCACAAATAATGCGAGAAATAATTATCGCTAGCGCATAGCAGATAAGTTCGCAGTGCTTATACACACTTTTTATTGGAATTCGCAAACATAAATGTTCATTACACAATCCTATTATACAAGTATTATAATATAAATGTTTTATAGAATGGCGTGTCCCAGGTTCCTTACTTACACTGTACATAAAATGTTTGAGTTTATATGTAGTGAACATTAATCTATTGATTGCATTAATAAAACTGAAAGAACTGCATTCCGATGTTATTAAAGCTATTGCTTACAAGTTATAATTCAACATATTTCACTGGAAAATAAAGTCGAGTTAAATTGAGAGTTCTTACTGGCGACATAATAATTTCAATTCAGCTCATTTATGTAAAATGCCAATTTGAAACGATAACAGCATTTAACTTTTAGAGTTACGTTAAGGTTCCGTTGGAAATGAATGTTTTATTTAGCACTATGCCTAAGTACCTATGTGTGCGATGTAAATTTTAAATGGGACAAAATAAGGAACCTGCGAACGTCATGTGGTAGTTGTAAATGTGTGCTTCAAATTGCTTACATCTGCAATTACCTTTACGCTGAACTTACTGGCGGGGGCGACTTGCAACTTCTAAGTAAGGGGAACTTAAGATAACGAAGGTGAAAAGGGATTGAAGTTGGAGTGGCTACCGTCAGTGACTTCAGCTATAGGGTAGAACAATGGGAAACATACCTGCACCGCCGTCAGCACTGGGGCCCAGCATGTTGTGAACCCTGTTGGCGTAGAGCACGAATGTCGGGTACGGTATATCATATTTCCTGGCCGCTTGGGACAATGACAGTCCTTCTTTAAGCACGGAGAAGATAGCCTCTGCCATTGTCTCCGGTCGCCAGGACTTGAGCGGGCCGCGCTCTCTGAAGCGCAGGTTGTGGACCAGTGTCTGAGTGTTCCAGCACTTCTGCCACATCGACTGCAGCTGGTATTGGTAGCTATCTGTAGACGGAACAAACGTACTAGTTAACATCGAATAAAAGCTGCATGTATCTACACATATTTGTTATAAGGCATAAAGAAATACAAGAAAAGTAGTTTTTATATCTGTATTATTTTATTGGAAAATACTCTTTTATGCAAATGATTTTTTTGAAAGTATACACCTTTCGTAGGTTTCGTTATTTTGCAAATAGTGGCACATGATGTTTTGGTTTCTCTCACAATTGTATACCTAGTAGTATTCCTAGTACCATCTTGGAAGTAGTTTTTCGGATGTGCTATAAATATAACGGATCAGATCTTCATTTGCCGATAAGTTTCTTCTATCTAAAATCATCCTTTGATAGAATTATTGTATGATATTTTGGTTAATTAATAGATT
Organism: Euclidia mi; assembly: GCA_944739405.2. NCBI lineage: Eukaryota > Metazoa > Arthropoda > Insecta > Lepidoptera > Erebidae > Euclidia > Euclidia mi. The sequence goes on along the minus strand of OX123199.2, from coordinate 33,319,586 downwards.
AGGTATGTTTAGACAGATTTGTAAAAAGAAACTTATGCAAATAATTGTTGTATTTTCGAATTTATCTGGTCGTCATCAGTGACGGTGAAGCGGGTCTTAACTTTAGGACCCAGCCATAAAAAAGCTGATACTTATGTTCTTTTAGAGCAAATATCTTTGAGGTGATTGACCTAGTCACAAATATTTCAAGTACCTAATTTCAACAGTCTACGTCATTTTTACTTAAATTTAGCTATTCGTTTGTGGTTTTCATAGAACAACAACAATATTATATTTATTACGCCGTGGATAAAAAAATATAAACAAATTTTTGTTTTTGTGACAATGTTTTGACAGAAACATTATCACAAGTTTAATAATTGATATTATATTTATGTATCTTGACAATCTAATAATCCGTTTGATAGCCATTTATCCACAGGTAACACCTGCAGTACCAATGAAGGAACATTATTTATTTCAACCGGTTACGTTACTTTGTTCCTTTTAAGTAACTAACAGCTAACAACCATCATTATCTTTAACAACTTTACAATACTTTTGTAAAATTTAATAATCAGATGATGATGTCGAATAGAAATAAAATAAATCTCTAGGTAGGAATCATATGATTTATCATTATGGAGAAAATCCTGTATAAAAAATAACACATTAAAATCATTGAAAAAGGGCCAACTACATACTGACCTGCTGAAGAAAAACCTGTTATTGAAAAAAAAGAAAATTAGCGGAAAACAAAAATGAAACAAATGTATTAAATGAAAGTTTTTATAGCAAAAAATACAGTCTTTTCGATAGGCCTTAGTGCAACGTAACATTTGTGTACAACATTATTTTTTTAAATATCAGTAGTTCCTTCGAGTTAAGTTACAAAATTTTAGCGTAGCGCGTCGGCTGTATAACCATATTTATGACAAGGCCTAATTAATGTTTTTAAGTCTAATACATAGCTAAGTAAGTATTATAAACTGAACTAGAACCAACAATTTTTATTATCATCAGGAAAGAAGTTTCTTTACGATTAATTACAAAAAACGATATAAAGAATACATAATTTGTATGCATCCATAACATTCCCTATTCTTTAATTAGTACCACTCACGATACAAAAACAATAGTTTTTACTCCTTTGACAATGATCACAAAAACAACAATTAATCGGACAATTATCGATCCAGTTAATTAGGACTCCATTACATTTAAATGTAACGACTTATTTTCTAAATGTATACTATGATCAGACAACATCAAATTAAATATTATGGGTACTTAAATGTACGCCTTAAAGAGTTTGTAAATGTAACCCTACAAGGGCAGTGTAAAATACTTGAAGATAGAAATTATGTATAGTTTGAGCAGATGGCTACCCAGACTAGCGGGAGTATAAGCGACTGTCACGCCAAGGGTCGCGGCTTCAATCCTAACTCAAGTCACACATTTGTGTCCGTGAACATGGATGTCTTGGTCTTGGTGTTTCTATGTATAATATGTATGATCTACAAAAAAAGTATTATATGTATGTTAATCCATTTTCTAGTACCAACAGTACAAGCTCTGCTTAGTTTGGTTCTAGGTGGTGTTGTGTATATTTGGTAGAATATTATTTACTTTAGACAATAAACTAGACCTACCTTATGGTATTCATAAAATACTTTGTCGGAAGCGATTTATTTTTTAAACAATTTGGTGGCAATACGATGTATATTTTTGTCGTAACTTATAAAAACATGTCGGGCACATGTCGGTTGCGTTTGTGTCGCTGTTGACGTTAAATTGAAAATGCTGTACAGAGTTCTCACTTTGTTGTTGTTGTCATTCAGATTTGCTTGTTTTGTTGACCACGTATGTTTGATGTAAATGTTTTTTATTTCACTTCAGAACAGCTTAGACAAAAGCTGCAGTGGGTATAGACAGCGCGACATTACGCGACTCAACCTACTTCCCATATCAATTTAACTACTATATGTGTCATTATTTTAGTTACTTACTCAAAATAGTTCGCGTTCGCAGAAAAGCCACGCAAACTGAAGCGTAACACGTATCGCCGTAGTAGAGCATTTTGCGATTTATATCACATCGTTTAAAAATATGCAGGAACGTTGTAAACTTGCTCTCCGTCCGGGTCGCTTTTTTGACAATATAAGTATAGATATATAATATATTGGCCGTAACAAAACTCTCAATATTGACTTATTTTTAACATATGATTAGCGACCGTCAATATTGGTTTAAATTACCGTCAAGAGCCTCCAAGATTTTGACTACAAGCAGTACGTACATAAATAAATCAAACTCTACAATTTAACCACATGTGTAGTTTGATTGAAAGACAACTTTGATACTGATTTTTCTATAATTGCCTTGACCTTTATATATTTATAAATAACCTTTAAACACACACAGTTTTACAAATATGTGTGTGTTTAATGGCAGTTCGTGAGTATTGACTAGTTATTCCAACGGTTTCGCCATTAGACTCCTTCTCAATTCAAAAATATTTTATTTATAATGCCTGAATAAAGTAACTAGCAAAAACGAGACACGCAGGTGGGGTTATGTGCAAACAATGTAAGAAAACTCTGAATGCAAGCGTGCATTTAATTTATATTTACCGATAAAGCATAATTGTGTATTTCATTAAAATTATTTATACACTAAAAAACTTGTGATGTTTCCTGTTGAGAATGGCATTTTGAGTAATTATGACGAATTTAACATATCACGTGTTCGTGGTATCTTTTCGGTTCGATTGAGATATTGATTGATTCATTAAAACTGTAAAGGCGGACATGGCTATAAGTTTCATGTGAGAGTTTTCTCAAAGTTGCCTTAGTTCTGCTTTTTATATTGATTATCTCGTAAGAGAAGGAAATTAGGCCAGTTAACTCAAGACAGTCCAATTGGCAATTGATTTGGTTCAGTAGGCTCAGAACAATCGTATCGATAATTTGAATATGTGATGTACCATATGACAGCTTCATAAAGGGAACTATTAATGCGATTGCATTATCCTGCTAATTGTATTTAGTAAATTGACAAGCGTAGAATTAGTCTGCCAGTATATCAATTCGGATCTAAATTCAAACCAATCAATCCCAATTATTTTTGTCCGAATCTCTTGACCAAATCATTCCTGTAACTAGTTTATACTTCCATGCAAACCTTCAGCAGTAATTAGTGCCCAATATAATTGTAATGTACAGTCTGCGTTGCTTTGACGAACTACGAACTAGAAATGTTGCATCCGATGCGAATTGCCAATTACAAATGTCAATTCGGCCAGTACGAGCCAATGTTTTCGTAGCGAGAAATGGTCAAGCTGAAAGTTTAACGTAGTTGGTAATTGTTGGGTCTCCTTTGTAATCCAACGTGCCCGACATTGGTCATAACAATGGCCAAATCATTTGGCAAGGGTTTTAATTGGTTGAACGAACAGTGGACATAATTATAGAACGTATAGTAGGTACATAACCTTTCACACCTAAAGGCTTAATCTGAATTAGACATAGCTAAAACATATTGCCTACAAAAACATTAATTACATTCTTGTTTAAGAGAGATCATTATTTAGAGTATTTAATTTTATAATAACGGACTGCCGAGACGATAGTCTCGGGTTCGATCCCCAGGTACCCCGGGCACACACCTCTGACTTTTCGAAGTTATGTGTGTATTAAAATGTTAATTATCGCTCGCTTAACAACTATGTGCCCGGTAGATGGCAATAGGCCCCCTATTACATTGGGACCGAAACATAACTGGCGAAGCACTGGTGTGTGTAATACACATCTGCCTACCCCTTCGGGAATAAAAGGCGTGCAGTTATGTTATGTTTATGTAATTTTATGATGTTGAGCAGATTAAAGTTTTTATAGAAGCTATTAGTAGAGCGGTCTACAAGCTGTTATTGTCAACTGTCTCAACTATCGCTGAGGGAACCAAAGATGAGTCTCAAACCTAGTAGCTAGTAGTAGAAATTCACTAAATACTCAGACTTCTTACAATTTCACTAAGGAAAATCTAACTATAATTACGAACTAGCATTAACATGAAACTATTGAAGCGGTGCTAATTATAATACGTTACTTAGTATACATATTCGTTTAAATATACGCTTTCTTGTGTATTACGTACGAACCAATGAGGTAAATGCGATATTATCATGATCATACGCGCGCTTGGCATTTATATTGAGTTCAGAACTGAGTGCAGTACTGTTAGGCAGAACCTATGTAGGTATTATTATAATGTTGAGATCTACTATTGCATGTGGGTATGTTTTGTCTAGCACAAATTATCACAGTTACCTATATGAAAGTAAGGCTTTACCCTTCTGATAGTGAAAAGAGGCCCATACTGAGCAGTGGGACAGTTAATATACAGAGGTGATGACTGATGATGATGATATGTAAATATAATATATACAAATAAAAAGTTACCGGCAAATTTCACCATACGCCATCAGGATTCATAATAAACTATAGAGAGCTAACTCCAGATAAGCCAATGGTTACCTTCAATCCAGGACATAAAAATAACACACGATAGAGCAAACAAATCCAATTTTTGAGTTTGCCGTGTCTTCATCGCATACATTATGCACATATGTAGGTATACTTGATTCTCCTGTTCACGCATTGTAACTAGGTAATTGGTTTTCAATTATCAATAAGTCTTCAGTACTGCGGCACTAGTTATAGAATCAAGTGCTGTGACATAGGTGGATGTAATTGTACTTATATGCTTGAGATGACTCTCTGTCATTATTATTAATTAATTATACTGATGTTCTACCGATTGTCATCTAAGACATTCCTGTTGATAGATTACTAATACCTCTGTTCAGTATTTGTTTTATCCTAATCACGATCTAATAAGGTACACTCAGTAAAAATGTTTTAAGTGTAAGTATTATAAAAAAAAATATATTAACAAACGTATTATAATCAAATATAACATTTTTATTTAGTTCTAACTTATTAATTAGGTGTACTATATTTGTCTTGCAAAGACATTAAAACAAGAGCAATTTTTGTAAATAGTAGGTATAGCTATTGGTTATTCTGCTTCATGTAACGTTCATATTTGAATAAACAAAGTGTTTGAAATATTTCGTAGGTGTTAGCGCTTCAGCATTATACTTTGATTTCTAGGTTTGCACCAAACAACGGCGTAGGATTCACTCACCTGAAAGTTAGACAGGGTTGACTGAAACCTGCTATTTGTTGAAATAGAAAGCAGATAGTTGCTTACAAAGTGGAACATGGAAAGGTATTGCAACTTTTGAAAAACATTATATATTTTTTACAAATTGCACGAATTTAGATTAATAGAATATTATAGTTGCATTGAACTTTATCCACAGAATATATACAAGTATTAAAGTACTTTATCCTTGTATTGAGGCTTAGAGAACTTTCTTACGCATGTTTGTACAGTAATTAGGTAAGTAATAATTATTTAATTCACCTACAGCGTAATAACATACGCTTTAAAATATCTAAGTACTAATATTAAAATGCGTTGTGAAAGCATACTTGGCATTTAAACCCTTATTGTAAAATAAAAACCTGCTTAACCGATCACACATTTATATTGAGAAAAATAGCTTTTTTTATTAAATAACTGCAAAACGCATGGAGGGAAATAATAAACTTAACAGTTTAATAGTAGTGGGATAGCGGTTATTTTTAAATTATTAAAATATCACGTTACATCCGCCATTACCGACGAAGGTGTTAGTTATCGATATTTACACTGCCCAACACTATATTATTTTTATTATCTATGCCATCTATACTCAACTTTTTACTCGTTTATTAACGATAAGAGGTGTCTGCGATAAACTCCATTTAAAATTTAAATTGTCGATGCTTTTCTTCTTCCTAAAATAACTAAAGTACAAATAGGTTGTTCTTGAGCAAGTTCATTTCTTGTAAGCGTAAAGATATAATCATTTGCTGTGTATCAAAAAGGCGTAGCCGTAATTAAGACTCATAAACTACGTGCACTTGACGGGTAATAAGAACTGGTAGGTACACTGTATTAATACAATTTGTTATCTTTATATTTTTATACGGGTGCTCACAAATGTATGCAAATAATAATTTCACGGCACACACTGAGTAAGGACGTGTCCACAACATGAATAATATATGGAATGTCAGTATAAATAACTAGAATATAGTACTTTGTAGAAGCTCGCTATTTGGTGCTGGTTATATCTAAGGCCTCCCTCACATTGGGCGTCAGCGTTCCTCGAGCGTACGCCCAGCGTGCGCTCGGCGTTCACTCTGTAGTACAAAGTGAACGCCGGGCGCACGCCGAACGGACGCCGAGCGAACGCTCGGTGAGGTAGGCCTTAGTCTCTTACTTCTTAGATTTGAGAGAGACAATAATTTTGTTCTATCCGCAAGTTGTTATTTCGAGTCTGACGTCTGTTCCCCGCGTCTCAGGATTTAGTGCCACTGCGTGAATTTTTTTTTGTAGGCAGAGGTGTGATATTATTCCCACATTTCGTCATGTTACGAATTTTAGATCCCCCTGTAAAAGGGGGTGAGCCTATTGCTGCTACTGAAAATTTGGCAAAATTCAATAACACTTTTGCCCGACCCGGGAATCGAACCCGGGATCCGATGCGATCAGCAGGCGCACAAGCTATCCATGAAATAGACTTTGCATAAAATAGATTTGGAGATAAATAAACACCTACAATCATTTGATGGTTATTGCGTTAGTTCAGTTTCTTGTGACTAGATGGCTCTAGCTTTCTAGTTTCCATGAAGTCATTTTACGACAGCTATTTTCTTTATTATTGTCTTAATAATACGATACTGTGAGGCTGTATTTACGTTATCTTTAAACTAATAGGTATTATAACTGAGTTCAAGTTCAGGCACGTTTTTAAAAAAAATCGCTGTTCCATATATTTTGTCCAAGTGTAAGTTAAAGTTTGTATGGAAAGTTTTATTTAGAAAGTTTAATTTACTTACAAAATTTTGTAAGTAAATGCTGTTTTTTCGCAATTGAGGCATTCAGTGCATAAATTGTTCATAATAACTAGTAGAGTCATTCCCTGAGAGATCTGAACCTACAAGAAAATGTCGGCCTATTAAGTACCTAGTACCTATATGTGTATGTAATACCATAATGAGAAAAAGAATTACATTAAATTAGAAATATTGACGCTCCAGTCTATTGAGGCTTTAGTAGATGGGACAAAATTAGAAAATTGCCCAGCTAATGGCAAGAGCTCCGTACCTATTAAAAGAAGAATAAAGAAAGACCCGGCCACGACACATGGTAGCAATTTAAAAGAAGAATAAAGAAAGACCCGGCCACGACACATGGTAGCAATATTCTTGTAACCTAATTAATTTTGCAACATATTATCATTGCTAGCTTGCAATGGTCACTGACAGTCACCCTCCAGCTCCACACTGTATTTATGCATATTTAAAACAGTAACTTATAATTGTCTGGTATCATTGTAACCATATAAGTGTTAATTATGTTTTTATGTTTACAAAAAGTCGCAACATACAGGCACAGGTGTTGGCTACCCTCATTTTATGCTAATACCTACATATATATATGTATATTACAATTTATTAGTCGTAAATTGTAACGGGTGGAGGAATGGCTTTTTTATGATTGATATACGACAGCACATTATTGCATGTAACGTAATTTTATTTTTTTGCTAGCAATACCGGTGAATTTCTCGCTTTTCTCTCAAACATTTAGTCAGTTGTATTTGATTTTATTTTGTATTTGAGTTTTGTTTTATTGCGTATTTAAATTGAATATTGGTCTAATACTACAACTTAGTCCAAATTTGCCATAATGTAATTTTGGTAATGATGAAAATGTATTTTTTTATGATATTAGAGACAAATGAGCAGGCGGATCGTCTGATGGTAAGCATTACCCCGCCAGTGGGTTTTTCGTTATTTTTAATTTGATAGATTTATTTCTAAAGTTATTTTACCTCTACACAATTATGTATCCTTGCTTGAAACAACTTTGAGCGATCCCTTGTGGTAGGTACATATATACGCGCCAGGTCACATTAGGGCTCCGCGGGGCGGCGGTCCCCGATGGCGAGTACCGAACTCACCGCGGCAATAGGATTTACGTAATGCCGCTAGTTCAAATTAAACCTTTAACGATGCGCATGTTTAATCGTGTCAATGGAAAACTTAATATTGGGGCCCACTCTCCAGCATGGAACCACGTGGACGTGGTTTCAAAATAAAAACAGTTCTATCTCTTTAAGCAGTAGGTAAAGTTCCAAATATAAAAAACTGCCTACACACGTATGGACGCACGCGTGGCCCCGATGTGAGCATTTTTTTACGGAACCACGTGGACGTGGTTTCAAGATAAAAACATTTCTATCTCTTTAACAGTAGGTAAAAGTTCCAAGTTTAAAAAACTGCCTACACAAAACATTTATAAAAATCTTGTGAAAATTTGAAATATTCATACCTACTAAGAGTTTATAACTATAGATTGTATTCAATATCTTTTCATATTAAATAACACAAAAATCATTATTATTTATCTAAAACGTATCTCAAAATTATTTATACCTACCTACAAAAATATACCTACTAAGTAAACAATGAATTGTAAGAATAAGATTAACTAATCATTAAAAGTATCACAATTGCGACATAAATGTCATTGGAACTAGATATCAATCCATACATGTAAATCATAAAAACTTAGTATCTATAACTACGGAATTAAATATTCGATCTATCCATTTTTTTTTAGATTAGTTTTTGACATAAGCTCCATTCAAAATATGTCAAACACGAATCTCGAATCTCGAAATCCATGCATGGATCGAATATTGAAACCGTCCGTAAGTCTATACAACAGGCACAATAGGAATATATTTAAAGCGTGTCGAACAAATCGCAGCAGTTTACCTATGTGACTAAAATGTATTATAGAAAATAAAGTAATTACTAAACCGAATATAAAAAAACAGCCCAATGATTGCTTTAGTTAGATGCAGTTTAATATTGCTATATATTTAGAAAGATAAGAGCATAGCACATTGTGACTTCACTTGTTTCCTCTTCATATTTTGATCTGGGGTTTGTGGCGGTTTTGCGGCAAAAAGATGAGACCAGTGTCTTTTACAAACTTTAAACGCTTATTATTTTTTTATTCATGAATAGTTTATAAGCGATTGTTTCATAGATCAGGTAAAATTAATATATTGATACTATAGAAATGTGTAACTAATAAATTGTATGGACTATAGTCAATTATCTTCTTGACGACTTGAGAACGCCATTTGACAAATAAATCACTGGGATAAAAGTTGGCTTCGTTCGTTGCTCATGATTCTTGAAAGTCACTACCTATTCGGATGCTTGATAATAAAAAATAACTTACAAACTCTTTGTTGGCACTTCTTATTTTATATTATTATTTAAATACACTTCTCCCTTCTCTTGTATCTAAGCTCAATAAAGCTCTTCAAACAATCCTTTGTATATTCTTATCTTACGAATGTGCTATCATTAGAATAATATTTCAAAATACTAAAATGTAACTTATATAATACATGATAAATGCTATTATTGCAAACATTATCTTTAACTTATTGTCAGTCTACAGTTGCATTAAGTACAGAAATATTTTCTTCACAGAAAGGTGGGCAATACCATACAATATTACCTATATTTATAGTAAATTCTATAATAACGAGTCTTGTCATGGCAACAAATAATTCATAGACTAAGTAATTACAGCAAAGATAAACCGTTGCACTAATTTTCTATAATTAATACATGTTTTCTCTTGTATTGGCGTGAGACTATACAAGAAAGTGGGAACTAAACAATGCTTACTCAGTTTTGCAACGATGATAGAGCCCAGCGCTCTGCCATTTATACTATTGACATGGATATATATATTTTTATTTATTATTGTTTAATAGAAATAATTTTAATTGTTTGTTTTATTAAACTAGCTAGTACCAATAGGTTGTAATTAATATTTTGTCACATATATGTACTTAGCAGCTTTCACTCGAGGTTTTTTCAAAATGTTTTATCCTTTTTGTGAAACTGGATGTATGCTAATTTTATTACAAAAGTTCTGCCAATTATTGGCTTGTTAAAAAAACAATAGTAGCCTAAGTCTGTCGCCCGAACTTACACTATCTTCATGCTTTCCATCAAAATTAGTCCAGCGGTATATCCGTGAAAATCAAATAAACAAACAAACTCCCGCACTTATAATATTAGTATCGATACACAATTATAATACATTTTTGGAATGTAAACTAAGCAGTTATTTTTATCGATATGTTTTCGTACACCACCGGTCATAAAACGTTTAAGTGTTTGATACAGTATACCTATAGTAAGTAAGTACTTAAGTAAGTGAGCAACTTGGTATTTATAATTTTATACTATAGACTCTTCGTCTGGATTAAATTCAGTCTTAACTTTAGAATTTTTACTTTTAAGCGACCCTTCATAATATAGCGAGACTATAGAATGCTTCTTACAGAAAGCCCACCACCACCTAAAGCCGGTTAGACCTATGAACGCGAAACTAGGTTCTCTACTTCTCCTTAACTTTTCAACGAAAGGCAGTACTTCTTTTAATGATTTTTTCGTTCGTCTATTATAAGGTGAGACGTTAGTTTCGCAGCAGAAGTCTAACACGACTCTCTCTTCACAAGGTAGCAGTCCTGCTTCATCTAATACAGCCATTCTCTTAGATTTGCCTAGTATGTTGTCGTACAAAGTTCCTTTAGGTATGCCGTAATGCGTGGCGGCTTGTGTAAATCTCATTCGCTGAGTAACGACGGCTTGGATGGCTTCCTGTAGCTGGGATTGCGTCCACGTCGGTGACTTCAGCTTGCGAGTACTATGACCGTGGTAATCTAACAAATGAGGGAACAACATAAAAATAACTGAGATGTTGAAGCAGTACTTGTGACTAAACGTACTTATGACTGACTTTTAATTAACCATAAATGTAACTAATTTAATTTTATTGGACTCTAACATTGACTCCTAATTCACAATATTTTTCAAAATATATGAGAAGACCTATGTATAGCTAAGCTACGCTAAGAAATAAAATATATATGAAATAAACAATATGTGGATACTACCTACTAGAGATGGGCCGAGTACTCGGTTGATACTCGGTACTCGGCGTACTCGGCGGGTATTTTGATACTCGTATTCGGCCGAATAACTCGGTTTGAATGCCGAGTATACTTTGTTTAAGAAAGGCAATATATTTAGGTATATCGTTAATTAACAAACTTTTTCAATGATTTATCTACTATGACGCGCAATGTGAAGTATTTGTTTGCAAACTATCAAGCGACTGGTAGTTGAAAGGCGCGAAGGCGCGGGCGTGGTGAGGGGTGTATTAACGCGAGCCGGCCCTCTCGACCGGCGCGAGCCTATTTTTGTACTTATTTACGCGCGCGATATGGGAATTTGATAGAACCGAGTTACTCGGCCGAGTACTCGGTTGAAAAAAAATTGAGCCGAGTAAAACTCGGTACTCGTTACTCGGCAAAAGTGTTACTCGGCGCATCTCTACTACCTACCCACCCAACTTAAAATGTTGGCTGCCACTCATTTGCTATGAATGTAATCGTTATCATTTATTGCTTCTTCACAAAAAGATCTGTCTGTAAAAATGTTAGAGCATCTAATTCTGAATACCTAGTGGACTTTTTAGTTTTCTTCAAAGTGAATAAAATGAAAGCAAAGTTGAGAAGGAAACATATCTGATTACCTAGGCTTCAGGAGGACTGCGTAGGCTACAAATTAGTTTATCCACGTGAGGGACATATGAAAGAGAGCAGTTTACTCTCGGCAAGGTTTGACTGCACTGGCAAAACTTTTAGTGATTCAGATTGGATTAGTTGCTCAGTCGCCGATATAGATACCTACGACAAGGTACGTATGACGCGAAACTCAGACTTGAGTGACATCCATTTATGTGATCACAATACGGTAAGTAAATACAATGACGGTTTTTATACCGTTATACTATAAATTTCACTAGCACAATACCAGCATCATAACATTAACAATGTTGAGTAGAGCCCGTATAATAGTGTTTCTATATTATCTTCTCACGTTGTCACAGAAAATACTAAGTACTTATTATCAATGAGAAATATTTGCAATAAAATGTTTCTTTATTACAATACAGACTGTTAGACTATAAACTTGTATAACATGGGAATTATATTCTAAGAAAGTTCTACCGTTAGCCTGTTAATATCAAGTTGTTCTTATCAAAAGAATTGACCCGACCACTTTTCTTAAGCCAAGAGAGTCTTGAAGCATTGTGTGTACTTATATAATAATAGTACATTCAGAATCGTATACATACTTTTGTTCGATATTTTTGACTATTAACAATGAATGGCAGATTATAGTTTGTAAGAAATCTAGTCTCGACAAAATCCTTTGGATAAAAATGCTTGGAATCGCTACGCAAGTATTGCAACAATATCTCATGAGAAATTATAAAAAATAATCCATCCTCAACAGAATAAAAAGAACAGAATGAAATAAAAATAAAAGTCTGTTGAAGTATTGGCACAGATAATAAATCGAGATGGATGGATGAGGTGTAGTTATCGTCAAATCTGTGCTTTCATTATTTTAATAAGTCTGGCGTCGACTTGTTTTGGGTTTAATAATATCTCATTTGTTGAAGTAATGTTTTAATAAAAGAACGTCAACTAACCTGCGATTGCTGCCGAAGTGGAGGCACCAAGCCAAGCCTGCGAGTTTTCAATCATTTTTGCCTGTGAACAAGAAATAAAACAATTACAATAACATACTTAATTCGTTGTCTTACTAAACGGGAATGGATTATATTCGTGAGAGATACCTAATTTATTTATTATTTTGCACCTACTACCTGCACAATCAAAGATATATAAGGATATATCATTTGATGATATATAATGACTGCCTACGTGGTCTAGTGGATAGCGTATGCGACTGCTGTCCCGGGTTCGATTCCCGGGTCGGGCAAAAGTGTTACTGGGTTTTTCCGAATACTCAGTAGCATCCCGGAGTCTGGTGATGTGCCCGGTAACGGCAATAGGCTCGCCCCCTATTACGTGGGACCTAAAATTCATGGCGAAATGTGGGTGTAATATTTACATCTCTGCCTACACCTTCGGCGATACAGACGTGAGACTATAAATAAAAAAAAATATATAATTTAAAGGAAGTGTAAAAAATGAAGGGACTAGTTCATTAACCAAACGGAAGTTGAAAGCTACAATCAAATCGTAGCAAGCCGTACGTCAAACTTCAGACCGAATCAATGCCAAAAAGTGGCCGACCATTCGAGTATTCGAACTGTTGAACTGGCTTGTGTACTTTGTCCTAGGAGTTGAAGCAAGTAGCGACCACTTCATTAGCACAGCAGTGTCTACCAGTCACATGTAAGGACGTGTACCGATCGTATAACCGACCACCTGTTCCGTGATAATGTCTTTGCACTATGACCGTTGTACCAAACCTAGCATTCGGCAAGTACTCTGTTTTGGTCGGGTATTCTATCATTGTGTATGGTCGTGTGGGTATGTCTGAAAGCCTGATGTATTTTTTTATCCTTGTTGCTAGTTGCACCACACACTGCCAGGATGGCATCATCAAACAGATACCTACGCGCGATAAATCAAAAGTCTTAGTAATAGGTACATGGGCGGCACAGCATAATAGTTGGTGAAATGTGAGTGTATTTCACACTTTTGGTTTTTGGTCGGCACTTTACGATGATAAGGAATGCCGATGAAAACGATACGTACTGGCCGATTAATAAATGAAGCAACGCCATAAAGGGCAAACGTCAAAAATGTTGGCTATTTTTGAGACAAAACATAGAACAACAAAAATGTATTCGCATTGTTCGTAGCTGTGTTAAGAGTTACGAGTAAAATGCATTCCTCTGAGAACGTTTTATTCTACCGTTCACTTCGCAGTGTTTTGCTGTAATATTTTAAATCAAATTGTGTAATGCTCTATTATTACGTGCCAATGCGAGTTATTTTACTGTACGGTTGAAAAGTTACATGAACACGGATTAAACCGCAGCCATTTTGCTTTTTTAATATGTCGTGTCATATTTTGGCGGCAAAAAATGTACACACGGATTTTGTTAACGACATCTTGCGGCCTATGTGTTTGTGTCGTGTGTTCGTGACACACATTTTTGGGAATAAATGTTATGTCCAATTTTTGATTAGTGACACTGTATAAGTATTTTTTATGTTGGAATTGTCAAAGTATTTTTGCTTAGTTATTTAAAGTTGTAAAGAATGGTGCACTAAACCTTCACAAAGACAACGAACGAACGAAATGTATAAAGCAAAATCATGTCACATATTTGTTTTTAAGTCATGCATCAGTCAGCAAAGCGGGTATCGAGCTCAATAGTGGATATAAAACACGAGCGTTCTAAATCTTGTGCAGACACAATGACGAGCAGCGTTTAACAAGTCGGCTTCATTATCGTACAATAATAACGGTCAGATGAAAAAGAACAATTCGTTGGTTAATTTACAATTTCCCATCTCGTACAGGAAGTTTACGATTGCACATTTTATCGATCGCTACTGTAGATCTCGCGTCGTACGCCGCCCGCGCCGCTCGCGCTCAGTTTATTTACGTCCACCCCGTAATTGTAGAAGCAAAGAGCGGCATTTCTTTGTGCCCAGCGCTACAACTAAACATTATCGAAGTTTTAATTGTGAACGCAGACAAAAGCCGGCCATTTTACGGCGGCAATAACGGAACGCAGTCCAATCTACAAATAAAATCTTTTATTAAGTTAGCCGGGCGACGACGGGCGCGCCACTAGTCATGTTTATGAAACGCACACGTGCCCTAAGTACCGGTTGAAACGTTCCGATGTATTGTTTGTTTACCCGAATAAAACACTAAAATCCAATTCAATAACAAAGAATTAAAGATCCCGAAATAAAATTTATTGCCGGTGTACGATAAAATAGATTTATGTAGGCGCGGGCGGAGGCTAGGCGCGGAGGGGGCTCGCGACCGCCTCGCCGGTAATATTATTAGGTACACTCGGTCAACTAAATTACAATCTGTTAAAATTTTATAGGCAGTTATTGCATTTGATTAAGGACAAGACTATAACGTTCGGAGAAATCGGTCACCGAACGTACTGCTAGTAGAGCGAGCAGCGTTATGATAAATGTTTATGTAGTAGTGCGTCGTGGTGACAAGAAGCGTCATATAACGAGTGCGGATCGGGGCAAGGGCTGCAGGGAGCGACTTGGTCGCGCGAACTTGTTGAACCGTGGCGTCGCGTAGCACGCACCACGCGACACGTCGCCTCCTACCTACGTACAGTACGTCACCTCACCCGAGCGACACGAGCCAACAGCTGTACTACGTACTAGTGATGGCTAATATATTATTTAGCAATAATTATAACGTTATTTTCTTAAATAATTATAGTCATTATAATTAAGAAGAAACAAAGTTGCTATAATTATAATATTATTTTCTAAAGGTAACTAGGAAAAGTGCCATCTATCTTTAAATTTGTCAACTTCGTGTGGTCAATCAATCAATACGTGCAGTACAAACTACGTACGTAGTTAATTGCGATGCTAACAGATGGCAGTTGAACCTTTTTTATTTTTTACGATGATTGATATAATTTCATTATCTATACACACGAGGTTTCTATTCTATTATAAAAATAGTCTAATTAGAAAATATATAAATTAATATACTTTTTTCGTACTAACATTACAATTTTATTATTAGTGTATGATTGATAATTATAATATCATGATAATCGTGCAAATGAAAACCATTATTGATGGCTGTCATTGGTTCGTAAATAAATCCTTTTATGCAGTCGTGGCTGTTGATTGGTAGAAATGGTACGGCTCACATCGATTATTTTGTAACCAAAAACAACACAGTGTTTTGAAAATGTATCCCTATTGGTCAATTAGATTGTCGTTATAACGCATAGAAATAATCAAACACGATTGGCCTATTATAAATAATGTAGCTAGAATCTGCGATCTATGATTTATGTCATTGGTAATTATTTATTGCTAAACATTTTTTTTCGTTTTTCGTTGGTAAATATAATTTCTGCGAATCTGCGAAATATAGCAATGATGAATGATGGTTAATAATTGCTAAGTTGCTAATTTTGTGGTAGCTACCTGATCGTTACTCGTTTTGTTTACATTTCGCGAGTATCGTTTTCGTGAGTACGTAATGCGTAATTCCGTTGTGTAAAAAAGTTAGCAGGTGTAATACACCAGATTTAATTTGGTGTACTAATAAGTCGTATCTGTAAAAAGTTGTATTTTGAACTTTTTAGAAATAAACTTTGGTGTGTGTGTAGTGTAAGTGTGGTGTATAGGCATAGTTCATAAACTCATAAATAAGTAATATCTGTAAAAAGTTGTCATATTTTGAACTTTTCATAAACAAACTTTAGTTACAATAAAATATAGTTGTTAAGTTGTAAATACTCTACAAAATGTCGTCAAAAAGTTCAAATAATTTTATTTGGAACTATTTCGAACGATCTAGTGATGGAAATAAAACATACTTAAACTTAAAATAGGTAGCTACTTTTGATTATATTATCAAACCGCGCAACACGCTAACATTTTAAAGTGCTAACTAATAATTCGCGTTCTCAATCACAAATTCGCAATGTCTACGTTATTTTCAATTTTGCGAGACGTTATAATTATAGCAACTTTTATAGCACGCGAAAAAAAATTAGCATATCGCAATTCGCGCGCTATAATAAAATCGCAGATATTCACACTACTACTACGTACTAGCTGGGGTGAAGGGGAGCCGACACATCGAAAATATTCACAAAACAGAAGCTTGTTACGCAAACAATAAGATGCTTACGTTACTTTCAGAATGCAGACTGCATCCGATCCAATTAGAATAACTTATTTATGCAACTACAATTCTTTTCTACAATTATTAACAGTTCCGTGGACTATTTTAATGACGTAGAGTCTAGATAGTTACATTTGATTTCTAAATCATGAGAATATATGTATTATATCAACCTATAAAGGTACGATAACAATTGCGATCGTGTTTACTTGTATGCGGAACTGTTGTAGTTCAGTTAGCGAAGCCTGTAATCTATGGGTAATGTCTTTAGTGAAGATGTAGCTACATTAAATGGATTGTGAGGTCGGGGTAAGTGTTGGAGTATACTCAGTTGGCGTGTAACAAATGTACGTAATATATGGGAGATGAAATTCCGATATTATAATCTGTTGTAAAATAGTTAGTAGATATAGAAGTTATCTTAGGGTAAAAATGTACAAATCGACCACCAATACGACTTGTCGCATATTGGACAAACAATATGATTGTAACGTTTCATATCCTATAATAATATGTCTGTAACATTTAGTAGCTGATAATCGAATAGAGCTGGTGAAGGGAGCATGGAGGGGCCGTTAAGAGCTTATATTAGATTAGTATAGATTTTGAAGGCTATCGTTCTGGGGTGTATTGAACTTGTTTAATATTCACTACTTTCAGCTATATGGATGTTACTAATGGCTTTCATCAAATAGCTGTGATGAGTGTAATATCCAAAAATAAGTATTCAGCTTTGTTACAACATTCACATAAAAGAAATAAGTAACAACAAAAAATTGTAAAAGTGTTAGCTAGAATGTACAACATAACTAATTTGTGTATTTAGATGATAGACTACTTATATTGATTAACACTAAGTATTTAACTGCATAATTTTACAAGAACGAGTTTTTATTTGGTATTGTGATTACCAGTTTTTTTTTTCTTTCTCTGGATCCTAGAGGTCGTGCTGCGATGTTGAATAGCGTATAGCCTTCCTTGGTTAATTGCCTATCAAATGCAAAAAGTGTTTTGCTGATTCGAAGGACAGTTCCTGGGAATAACACATTCTTGCAACCAAATTGTTTACATTTCTATGAACCAAACTCATCGCTTTATTGTTTTGGTGCGACAATACAATTAAACTTAAATCAATTGATTAAAATCTGAACCTTGAACAAGACTTTTCCTTGAGTTTAAACTATAGTTTTCTGAATAAAATAAAGAAAATGCAAAATAATTTCCCCAGTTATTTCGCTTTATAATAAAATATAGTGTAACAGTGGGTGTATTGTTTGGGCGGGGGTTGAAGCCAGAGCTGTTATAATAGGGGTATCATTTAGTAGACGCTTAGGTTATTAATAGGGGGAGTTTGGGGGGTGGCGCCTGGCGCCGTCCTTATGCAAACTAAATAAAAAATTCATATTTGTAAATAACAACGTTGGAGACGGGCGAGCATGTCCCGCGATCAATATTGTAGATGTCGACAATCAACAGACCGCGGCGTTTTTTTGGGATTTAGCGTTCTGTTGCCAATAATGTCTATTGTGGAATAGGATTCTGGATTTTTATGCTATGTTTTCCCTAATTGCCTCGTATGTATTGTTGCAATCTGCAGACAAAGTCGTGGGTGTGAGGGACGGATCCAGCTCATTATTTAATTCATGCGATACTTCTTGGATTAATTACCAGTAACATGACTCAGTAATACGTACTTATATCGTACTCTTCTCCGAGTCATAAGCCGATGTTATTAAATATTTTTGTGATATATCAATCGATTTCTAGCTCTTTATTGTGATATTACGGTTAACTGGACACTTTGTAACTGTGTCACGTTATTAAATAATTCAACTACAGTCCTTTTGTGGCGTACATGATATTTTCGTTTTACATAACTTGCAAATTGAAAGCAAAATGTTATGCAGGGAGTTTGGACCGTAGTGCAATTGTACTACGCGTTATGTGGGATCTGCCGATGTCTCGTACAAATTCGGTTAGTGTTAGGGCCGCCATTGGCATTTGTTAACCACCCCTAAGGTTCCAAGTTAGCCTGCAAGTCGATACCCCTTAGTTCCACGTTGTGTTGTAATACTGAATGGACAGCTGGTAGCTGTAGTGAGTGAACTGGATATTTCGTTAATGTCTCCAAACACGACATTTCTCATTCATATACAATGAAAAGAGCCTGATTTCTTTAATTTGTTTTATATGTAACGTTTTCCTTAAAGGTTATGGTTACATAGCAAAATGCACTTATTCCTGTACGCTTTATAAGATAGCTGGTGCATCACTGAGCTTAGTGCAGCCGAGTACAAAATTAAAATACAGCAATATTATGATTGAATTATAATCAAAAGATGATTCACGCACACATTCACGGCGATGTGTGTACACAAAAATGGTGTGGTAGCACATCTAAGCCGGTAACTTCCTAGATAGTAAATGAGTGCAATCCAGTACATTAGTCGGTCATTATTTATGTTATTCTGGCGGCGGCGCGGCACTGGCGCCCTCTAATCGAAACTTTGCGTACGAAACGCAATAATAAGCTTCCGTGGTGCCGCGCAATTACGCTCTCCTCGTATGTATGTACAGCCAGCGTAATACATCAGCTACCGGCCCTCACGGATCACGATTGGTGAGAGAATTTAATTTCTTTCCTTAGAGCTATTTCACTCTGCGTGTGTTCTGTACCTGAATGATCTATACATAATAATCCGTGATCCGTTAAGATAAAAATCACTAGAGCTGTCCTATAGGGTACACTGTAGGTTACGTAGTCTGTCAGACTGTGGAGTCGTATCCTCGGGAAATCCGGGATTGTCCCGGAATTTTGCGCCTTGTCCCGTGTCCAGTAATTAGACCTACTGTCCCGGATCCCGAATACCTATATCTAATACCCTAGCAATCTTAACTCACACCGCCGGCACTCAAAAGGGACGAGTGTTACTTTGTCTAGATAATAAAATGCAACTGAAATACTGTATTGAAGAAAGTTGCATTTTTATTGACTAGCCAATGACCCCACGAAATGTCCCTGAATTGATACGTCTAGATCTGGCAACCCTAGTAATAATAAAGCTTAGGTTAGCAATTAAGATACAAAATCAAAAGAGAATATACCCCATTATAATGCTGTTACCCATATTTAATTTTAAAAAAACCCTGTGTTTGTTACCGTGCGGCTTTTGGAGAATATGTAGATGTCTTTGAATCTATATGTTTTCTGTACGACGACGTTATAACGATTTAATAAATCGATATAACATAATAATAGTAATCAAATACGTTGATTTGATAAATGATTAAGACGAGGACATAAGTCAGTTTGTTGACCTCGGATGTTATAAGTTTCTTCATTGGTGCCACTTGTAGAGACCGAATCGGATCCGATAGAAAAGTAATAGGTTTGGCTCTGAATGTTACATTTGGCCCGAAAATATTTAGTATGTTACGTTGAAATTTCTCAAGACCCAAACATTTTATTTGTGACAAGAGGTCTCTTAGCGTATTTACAAATATTAATCCGTAATTTATAAAGTTGTTACAACATTTCTATTAAATTTCAATGAATGGCGTTCTTCAAATTGATTTCAAGTTTCTATTATATAGCCAATGGTATTTTCCACGATAATACAGGATGATTCATTTGTTACGAGATACAGTTGGCGAAGACTGGCGGGAGAGGGCGCGCGTGAGGTCGGGGAGGCAAGGAGGGGTGCGGGGGCGACGCTGCGAGGGGCGAAGGATAAAACTAATCACACATCCTCTTCATAGCGCGTAGTGTGGGGTCACTTTGATAGATGGCAGCGGGAGCGGTTGCTCAATGAACAAAAAGTACGCCAATTTATGAGCGCGGCTGTACTTGTTTATAATATTGGGGTAGGCAGAGACTATGGAACGCCACTTCTTCGGTTCAAACATACCTCTTTCGCTTCCTCGACATTCATTAACCTCATCATGCATGCGCGTCGGTTATGGGTACTTTTAATTTGGCCCTTTTATAGTACGTCACTCTAGGTTTCGCTGCGATTCGCTACATAGACGTAAGTACCTAGCTTCATTGGACAAGTAGCGCGGTGCTCGGTAGTTCGCAAGCTCGCTGTCTCTGCGGCCACACTCACTCGCAGCCGCTTCTGCATTATCCATTTCCACATTACTGTCTTTTTGTTCCCCGTTTGATTGTTTAAACGTGCGTCGATGCGGTATCCACTGGTTATTATTTCCACTCCTCTCACTCGAAATGGCCTCAGTCGATTGTGGAAAAATGCTCCTCTTATTGTTACTGAAAGAACAATAAGCGCCTTCATTTTATATGTTTACAGCATCTGAAGGCTTGATAGGCACTTTGCCTCTCTATTACACATACGCCCCATTGTTCTTGTGTCCGTGATTTTCTTTTTTTCAATGAAACGATATTTACGTTTCATATGATTTTAAGGCAACAATGACATTGAAGGGGATCGGGTAACATTTGGCGCTATTTTGAGATTTGTAACTGGTATTTAGAGGAAATGTATCAATTATGACGATTTAATTATTGCGAATATTTTACTTACAGTTATGACTGGTATATAGGTAAGTACGTATACAGCAGGTGTGTGTATAAAAAAGCTAGAGCTGAATGCGTGGACAGATTGCATATTAACGGCCGGCTACGGAAACTAGGCATTAATTAAAGAGGCATTGTTATAGAAAGGGAAGCAAAACCGCAAGCTTCGCAGGAGCACTATTATGTGCCGCACCCTATATTAGCTTACAGATACGCCTCATACTCGGTATAAACCATTGTCGTCAAATTATTACTTGGTTTACGATCGAAATACACAATTTTCCGCTATTCATATCGTTATAGAGGTATAATTGAGTGAATAGAATATATCATTAAATAATTTGGTTACAATGAGAGGTATTTCTCCGTCGGCGCGGAGTACTTAAAACTAATCGTTTTGTAACTGTATATATAGTTGTAAGTCCATTTTTACAGTAATTTCTTAAGTTGTACCATTTTATAATGCTTAATTTTAATCTGTGTTTCGTTTAGTTATAAAGCTCAAAATAAAGTAAAGAGTAAAGACGTAAAACTGTCTCAGTGATGAGTCCAACGTGTACAAGTAACATTTTTATTCCGTAATGTTGTAGGTACGTACTAGGAACTGAGTTGTATGTAAATAAACGTGCTTTAAGGCGGGCGTCTCTTATAGCGCCTAAACAAACACGCCAACAAACTTACAATCATAGGAACATAGAAAAGTTTTAATTCTTAGCATTAATTAGTGGAAACAAACGCGCGTCGTGTCCCACCATGCTCTGTTTGTTTAAAACATTAGTATATGTGCTTATGTTAAACGGGAGGAAATTTATTTGACTTAGGCGTAGTTTCAGTGTTGGCGACAATGTAAGCAAGACAAACATGTTAATTTTCACCCTCTCGTATAACCCCCATTTCACCCCCGCAGCCTGCGACGCCAGGGCTGCCAGAGCCACATACCTCGCAAATGAGGCATTTGTTTATATTTCAATTTTCACGGAAACTTTCTTATCCGCTTCGAGATTATATTCGCAAATACACTACGCTTCCCGTTCTCGTTTCAAGTTAATGTGTTTGAATTATTTGAGTTTTATTTTGACGAACTACCTTTATAAGCTCTTTGCGCTTGTGTAAGTTTTACGAGCTGAACAGGCGCCTGCGATTTACGTCGATAATACGATATTATACTCCGACTTTAACTTGAATATTTATTAACATACATAACATGGTACTGAACATTTTCATAAAATGTATTCCGTTACAATTGTTGATGAAATAAATGACTCTATAGTTACCTAATTCTATTCTAAGCTGGTATCGCGGGATGAGCTGACATTGAAGGATTGATTTAATTTATTTTATTATTTAATCTGCTAATCTCATTTAATAAGGCGAATCTCTTTTTAATATTTTTATACAGTGTATAAAAACAAAGGGAATTAAGATGCTTTTTTGCAACGCCACAAGATTGATAAAATTATTTATTCTTATTACATACTCGCGGTCTTTCCAAATATTCTTTTTCCAGCTAGTTGGGTAGGATTTGACGACGACTTTTATAGGTAATCTTTATGTTTCTAATAACCTTGCATCCGAAAAAAGGAAACCTGCGAAAAAGACCTTCGGCAAACCACGACCTACTGCGCTTATTATACCTACTAGTTATTTAGTCGTCGAACTCTAGTTTGTCTAGATACTTGAGACTTCAAAAACAAATTTGCCTGCGGCGTCGTAACAATGTCATTAATGTCTAACACTTTTCTCGGTGTCTAAACAAACTATACAATCATTTAGCGGGCTCAGTTGACCAACCGAAAATATAATACAGATTAATTATGATCGATATCAAAATATTTATACACTGCATAAAGGACATTCAATACGAAAACTAAAAGTAAAGGCACACTGATATACTTTAAAAATAATTACTAACAATGACAGGTATAGTTAGCTATCTATATCTGATAATAATCGTATACTGTACATAGGTAGGTACATTATACGATTATTATCATCATCATCATCAGCCTTTAATAGTCCACTGCTGGACTAGGCCTCTCCTTTGAAAGGAGGAATTGGCCTACTATACCACGCTGGCCACGCGGGTTGGTATAGGGTTTGTATCAAGTTTTCCTTCTCTTACAGTGCTGTTCTCTGCATAATATGCTCCCTCTGTCGGCTCTATTATCAGTTAATATTTATTGATTCTTTTACTTGCTTGAGATATCATGCAGGAACACTGCATCAGAACCCTACTGCAGAAATATCGGTGGGATGCGCAAATGAATGTTATCACATATTTGACTCTGTTAATGCGTAAGCAGCCCTATCAAAAGCTTCCTGAATACAGCGTTAGAGGGCGCTGTGAATTATTTATCACTAACTTTTACGAGCATTTATTTTTAATTTACAAACGACTCTTACCGCATATGGAACGATAGCACACCAAATTACATAGATGTTATTTATTCAGGTGTAATGCGTGACCACAGGAGTTCCGTCGGCAGGTACCTACAGCTAACTAAAGTGGCGGCGCTGAATTAGTTGATGAAGCCCCATTCAATATTAGCAACGTAATAATATTGTCATTGTATTAGCTCGTAAATATGCAGGGACTAATATCAGCCTCCCCAACAGACCTATGCAATTGATGAAATGTAACAGTGACGTTGTGGCACTAGCCTCGTTCGCAACATTGTTGCATTTGTAATGGATTGGAATGTGAATATAGAATATTAGAAACAAGAATAGAATCCAGGAGCCGGATATTGCTGCCTGTATTTAATGATAGGCAAATATTTTATTTCATCGATCAGATGTATTATTAACAATACAAATACCTACAACAGCTTTATCTTGTGATATACATAGATGTAGGGGAAGACCTAGAAGGTCGCGACGTTCTCTGACCAGATTGGAGACATCCTAAAAAAAGGACAGGTTAGAAGTAACCTTAACCGAAGAGCATGCATGAGAAATTTGATGGGAGTGAGTGAAGCAAGAGAGATATGTCAGGATCGTTGCAAATGGCGTTCCGTAGTCTCTGCCTACCCGTCCGGGAATCAGGCGCGAGTCTGTGTATGTATGTGTACATAGATGTTTTTGTTTGTTTTTCGTGTGAGTGTGTGGCCAACTCTAGTGTCGGAGTTTTCAGACCGCCCAAAGGCCTACGACATGGCCTGATGATCCTTATCCTTAGACAAGAACCGGGATCGACAGCTTTACGGGCCCTGCGAAGCACGGTAGTGCTCAGATGTAGATGACACACAGGCTCACCCATCCAAGTGGTGACCTGTGCAAGCGTTGCTTAACTTTGCCGATCTGTTCCGAACGGCAGGTCAAGGCTCGCTATGAGCGCTACTCTACATAGATAATATTGTAATATAAGATAAAAAGAAAGGCGACAAAGGAAGCTCTGTGGCGAACAGAATGTACCTAAGTGGGAACACTGTGGTTCCGAATGTTGGTGGACAAACAAAACTCATCAAGACAGATAATTTTTATAGACATCGCCTACTATAAGAATTAGTCATGTTTCGCGGGGGTCTTAAAAACATACAATGAACGGACAGAATGAACACCCAGGCACGGAAAGAGGATATCATGGCACAGTGAGAACTAATATGCCTGACCCTACGATATCAACATGTTGAAGAATGTTCTCAATTGTCCCCTACTGGCAGCTCAGCGACTCATTAGAGAGCCAAGCTTACCCTACTCATTGAAGAAACTCTGTACAAGTGGTTAGGGTAACACCACCTAATATCGGCCCCTGCCTTGTATCGGCCTTTTACGTGCTTTCCACAATAATTACAAACACATCAAATATGAGCAGAATTTTTGCACGAAATTATACCTTATTTCATTGACTAAGGTTTCACACAATATGGCCGTTGCCATACGTCACTGGAACGCTCAGTGTCAAATTGTTCTTGGACCCGTACGCGAGTGTTGAATTTGGTGATATTTGGTGCACGGGTTCACGGCATCAGCTGTACGCAGAGGTAAGATTTATACCTATACTTTGCGATATTCTTTAATGATAAATGTTTATATTATTAATTTATTAAGTAAACTAACATTTAAGATAGGAATGTTATTGTTTTCTTATTTATTTCGCAACATTTTGGCCTGGCCGAGGTTAGGGTTTCAATATATGGTCAAATTCCAATTTCGGCCAAGCGGCCGATAAAAGGTAGGTAATTTAAATCAATCCCTGCCTAACTTCAGCCGTCTCCCACGGCCACGGTAGCCGATTTAAAAATTTGTGAACTTAAGACCGGCCAAATATTTGTATTTTAACAAAATCTGCGGAGTGAAACTTTGTCATCAGATTTAAATCGTCAATGATATACTAATTGTCGTAATCTACATACTTTACTTATATTTGACTATTTTTAGGTGCAAAATATGCTCAAACCATGCCAGCCCCAAAATCAGAACTTTATAAAAATGATAAGGAATCTTTACGTAAGAAACGGATCATTATGACAGAAATAAAATTAAAGACGCAAAACATGCTGTGAAGCATGAAAACATGGACATTAGAGAGGCAAGCCGGGTATTTAAAATACCAAGGACTACTCTTCAAGATTGACTACATGGAAGGATTGACGAAGAAAGCATTAGAATCGGGAGAGAAACAGCTCTCAATGAAAATGAGGAGGATGGCACATGCGTCATACTCGTGAACGGGTGCTACTTGCGATGACTGGTCGATGGCGGTCTTATGGGCTGGTATAATTTTTTATTTATATTTAACTTCATCATTTCCATCATGGTTCTGAACATTTGCGCGGATTGCCTGCATTGTTAGGTGCATAATGTAAGTGGATGCTCCTGTTTCACCATGTCTATGTTCAGGAGGCTAACTAAATGAACATCAAAATTTTACTTGATTATGCTTGAGTATCATGTAAAGTAAATATATACAAGTAACATAGAAGGTATAACAGTTGCAGCACCTTACAAAAGTTTAATTGTTATGTATTATTAAAAACCTGGCGTTGAAAAAGAGTGACCGTGAGTTTTATTGCCCGTTCTTTCTCATGGTTCTACCTATTGCATTGCGAACGTGGCAGTAAATGTAAATGTAGAAGCATACAGTAATAATGTTTAAATTTGACGTTCATAAGTGTCACTTTGTGATCTAAATGAATAAAGGATTTTGAGTTTTGAGTTTTTTTTTTTTTGATGTTTTAGTCCAATGGCTAATACAACTAGCCAAGTGTGGTTTTCCCAGAAAACGGAGTGATTTGATCAATACCGTTGCTAATATAGTTAAAGAAGATGGTAGAACAAACTCTTTTAAAGATGGACGTCCTGGAAGTAAGTGGTACAACTTATTTATGGGGAGACGCCCAATCCTTAGCGAAAGAACCACTGAGCAATAGTTTCAGAAGAATACATTAAGATTTACTGCTTCCTACCCTCTGAGATGTGTATGCCGATATAAGGCTGTAAAATGGACGAATTTGTGGCATTCAAGGCCGATATAAGGAATATTGGTGACTTCTGGATATAAAGCGTTATAGAAACAAATATAGGAAGGAATTATGCAAACGAAGATTAAATAAAGAATAATTGATTATTGGGTAACCTAAAAATATCATAAAAGGTCTTCAACTCCTAAGCATATCGAAACCACATTAAGTTAAATACCGAAAAATGTTGACATGGCCGATATTTGGTGGTTTTACCCTACGTGTCTTTGTCGTGTTAGAAATCTATTTACATAAGCTATTGGCCGATATTAGGCCATTTCTTATCAAGACTAAATTGGCAGTTTGGAAAAAAAACAAATACATACAAATATGGCGCCAGTTCTCCGACATAACTAAACAGAAATATACTGTCTTAAATACACAACCGCCGATGCATCAAAAGCATTATGGGATGGTTATAAATCTATTCCTGGACAAGCCATAATCAAAATTCAAATCGAAAACTCCGTCAGTACAACTTTAAAATCACACAAAGAAAATAAAAAAGGTAGATGCTATAAAGGCGAAAAAACATTAATGAGAATAAGTGCAAAGAGTCACTAGAATCCCATTCAGAAATACGTACGTTCAGCGCTAGCAACGTTTAAAAACAAGCGAAAATGCCACGAGCCTTTGGTGTTTACACCTCCCTGACGTACGACCACTAAGTATTATACAAAACACACGATTCTTCTTAACCCTAATTAGCCGGACGAAAGCGCATGGAAAAAAGTAACAAACTGTTATATAATTTGGAAAGCTAGTTACCCGCACGTCAAGCGAACCTCCTTCCTTTTGTTTTTTAATTAGTTGCCGCTTAAACTTTTGCGCATTTGTGCTGTTCACTTTTCAACTGTTATTTTTTCCTCCGACCCCTTTCTATTGCGTTTTGAAGGACAGTACGCATTAAGCTCTGGCGAGCTGTGAAGTACCTTCGGATGCAATTTGCCTATTTAAGCTTCGTGATAATATTTTTTAAACGTTTTCGTTCGTAGCTTTGCGCGTCAGTTCGTTGTCATCCATTGATATGAGACGTAACATGTAGATATAGGCGATATAGATCTTTGCAAAATCGTGAATAAGGGAAGTGTCGTAACAATTTAATGTTACGGAGCATTTACTTAAAGAAAATAGAAAACATAAATGATTTTATGATAACAAGATGAAACTGAGGGTGTTGTGTTAGCTTACGTTATTAAAACAAAACAATAGACATATACAGTAGTAATGTTGTAAATTAATTATAAACAGGGCAGGGCGCGGCAACTCTCCCGGCAGCCATCTTAATAGATGATTAATAATTGTGTTATCGTTCAATTTGTGCCATTAGTTGTCGAGCGTGGCCGTCGACAAATTAAATTTCGATTTATTTAGCGTCCAACCTTCTTTAGTATTAATATTAATTAATATTATTACCGCTGACGTGTTAAGTGTCCCAGGCTTCGAAGCGCTGCATGCTGGGCTATGCTGGACGTACTTATACTTTAGTTCTTCAATTGAATTACTTGAAATAGGTATTATGTAAGAAATCATCTCTGACTTAGTTTGCTCCAGCTTTATTATTTGCAAGAATTTAGATATGGGATTACTGGTGTTACTGCCTAAGAGCAGTTTTATTTCTACTGAAAACCGGCTTCCTCGTTCTGTTACTGATTTAGAACTTTTGTTTTGCGAAATTTTCGAAGAGATGCAGCAGCGGGCAAAGTGGATTTATGCCTTATAAAGCTTTAAGTTGGTTCTTCAATTGCTTGAGATGTTCTAAAGTGGCAAAATATAATACGGAGTCTAGGATTTCAGCTTATAATATTTTCAAGGACAATATAGACGTATTCTTAAGTATCTCTGTTGTAGGTATGTTTTTATATTTGAATTGGAAATTAATCACGGGTACAAAAATCAAAGAAGATAGCTAGAAATTCCTACATTTATTTAACGACAAAACAGTACTTACTTACCTTTAACTAAAAAAGGAAATAAATATAAAAGTAGTTAAAATGTATTCATTAAGCAATATAAATGATTACGAACAACGACTTATACAACAAGTAGCAACAAATGCTTAGTTGTCAGAACCATGTTGAAGTAACGGTATGGCACAATTAGTTCTTCTGTTAAATATAACGGCAACTCCATGTAATATTACTTAAGCGATTTGTTGACATGCTTTCAATTAGCTGCCGTTGATAATAGCGGCGATAAGTTTAGAAAGTGTAATTATATCGGGAACGCTGTGGTTTCACGTTTTCAGAGCTTGTTCTACTTTTGTCACGGACCTGTGTTTGCCTGATGTCAGGGCAGTCTACGAGTTTATATTTGTTATGATTTTGACATAATAGTGTCTAATCGATTTTAAAATTTCGCGATTTGTATACATCATACAATACTACTTAGCGGGTCTTAGTTGCGATAATTTACTTATTTCAAGGCATAAATACCTCTGTTATTCTCCTACGTTTCTACCGTAGTGTCAGGACATTTTAGAGTACTCACTGAGTGTCATGAGTGACTCTCCGTAACGATTGACTAACAAAATTTTCATGGCAGCCAATGGACAGCTTGTTAAGTAGAGATTACGCATTGGCATGTCTTTCAGAGTCTGTGTATTCTTTGTAAACACCAATTCTAAAAATAAGGGTGAGTGGGCAGTTATTAAATCAATGTCTCTCATTATTTAATTGACTTGATTAGTAGAATTCGTATTATTTAAGTACAAACGTGTGATAGCTATAATTGCATCGATGTTGGAGTAATGGTTTAACTGAAGGATTACGATGTTGTAAGACTTGTGGGCTTTTTTACGGGAAAACTTATTTTGTGAATCACAAATACTCTTTGAGCGTGGGCATTCATGTCTCTTATTTCAATATTTAATGAGCTATTAAGTACGTATTTTACAAAAAAGGTATTCTTTTAAAATAAGGTTTTTTGCTCATAGTACTTACCTAGGGCGGTCATCCTTTTTGTCAATAAAAAGAACATTAATTGAAGCACTAGATGTCGTGAAAAGATTCTGTCGATTTAAAACATCTAAACTTGGGATACCTATTTGTTGACAGAAGTGCAAATTAAACTTGCACTGCCAATACTATGCTTTACAATTCAAATACCGAACGGTTCTGATCGGAGTCATACGATTCAATATATTATTATTTTAGTTTATATGAAACATTAGAAGTTAAGTTGCCGTAATCGATTAAAATTATGAGAATGTAGAACGACAAAATTTAAACGAGAAACATTTTGGATAGTAAAATAAAAATATAGTGGGCTACGAAAAAGTTTCTTCTCTCTTACTCTTCTTCTGTTCTAGTATTTGTCTATAGTCAGGTGTAACAATAGAATGGATTGCACTGAACAAGTGGCATAAAGCCATTCCATAGTAAAAAAAAATGACTACTGACAATTGCAATGCTGCCAGTGCTAGAGACAGCGGTTATGAATGCATCACAGAGTCGCGCGTGGCGTCGTCGCGGTAAAGAGGTGTCGCAGAGGCGTCGCACCGCGTACGTCTCGCGCTGCCCGTCCCAACAATATACTCGTGTTTACATTCCCGCCATATTTCCTTTGAACTCGCATGTGGGCCCGAGGAAACGTAAAATAAACAGAACTTTCTCGTAATGTTTAATTAAATTAATCAGTTGGTTGATTGGGCGATGGTTCGCCGGCGTTGGCGTAAACAAAGCGCGTCGGCGGCGAAGCCGGCTTTGATCTAGCGACTCACTCTCATCTGCACTATTGTTATATATTTGTGAGGCTCCCCCGCCGCCGCCAGTTGCCGGCGCCTGCACCCACTCGCCCAGGGATGACACTCGCCGAACAACACGAACACATTTTATCATTATAAACTCATTCGTTATAATATACCCAGTCGAAACGCCGAACATAACCGTAGTGTGCAGTGCATCAGTGCTATTTTGTTGGAATCTTGATTAACTGTGTCAGCTCGTTCGTCGTAGACGTATTGGAAGGATTGTGCTTACAGCTTTAAGGCATTGCATTTATTACACAGGCATAATATTTTATTTATTTATCTACTAATTCACAGTACATACCTATCACTACATAAGTACCTAGTATAAAACAAAGTCTGTCTTCTGTCTGTCTGTCCTTGTGTATGCTTAAATCTTAAAAACTACGTAACAGATTTTGATGCAGTTTTTTTTAATAGATAGAATGATTCAAGAGAAAGGTTTATATGTATAATTGACGCTGGCGAAGCCGCTGGCGACGTCTAGTGTACTTTATAATATTTCTGGTTTCGTCGGTATAAACTCATAATTTTTATTTTTTCAATCGGATTAGTAAACTAATATGTAGCTAAATTTCTCGATACTACCCATATAAAATATAAATAGTGAAAATATAAAAATGTCTGCAAAACATAAAAAAAATACATTTACATAAATTGCCTACACAAAATGCAAGTCACAGGTATGTAGATAACAAGCTATACCTTCAATCCAATGTGCACTAGAAACACGGCGAAACATTTGAGTAAGCTTTCTGAATACGTGACTTAATTTGTTTCATCTACTTTATTTATCTCTCGTAAGCATTCCCTGCAAGTAAACCTGAGATTTGTGGCATATATCTACAGTGCTAAGCCTATTTTTTATGGTTTACAGATAAATTCGCTTCGAGTTTTAATACTTTATGAAAAAATTGTAATCGTTCTAATTGGAGCTTTGGAATATATAGCTTAGAAACACATGTGGGTACATAATACTTATTATGTTTCAATTTAGGAACAGTCCACAAATTATTTTTTTTATTTTTTTTGATTGTATAGAGATAGACAGAAGACAATGCCATTCAATCTCTTTACGAAACTTACGCATTATCAGAGTAACGGTGGCATCTTCAGACAGAAAGAAAAAATGTTGACGCGCCCTGTCAGAAACCCCGTACCAGGGCGCGTTTATGAAGAATGGGATTGTAGCAATCGTGGTACAAGAGATCCTAGAGCCAGTGAGTAAAATGTGTCATCAATCAGCTAACAGGGTGGCCCCCTGTTAACTGACTGATGAGACTCTCGAATTCTCCTATTTTTGTATGACATTGGTAGTATATTTTGAATTGACTCAGAAGCGGTATTCTGATAACCTAATGTCATTATCGTATAATTTGAAATAAACAGTTCGTCGTTGACACATATTTTGACACTTGTTTCAATTTACGATCTCGTTACAACTTCGTTCAATTATCAGATAATTTAGAAGAATACGCTTTTTGTGACGTAACTATGACATTGACATGATATCGAAACTATATTTAATTAGGAGAATTGGGCCCCAGGTGAACGATACGTACGTACGAACAAATTGAAGCTGGTAGCAGACTGATTAATTATATATTGGTAGGGAGAGATACGGTCAGACCTACACAACATTAAATCAGTTACCGGACCCACCCTTTCCGCAGATAATGAATGTCAGTGGTACGTGACAAACGCGGCTCATACGATGGCCAATCTTGCATCAAACAAGTGATGCTTAATGCTTCGATCGAAATTATAAATCTATTAGTGCATGTCACACGGGTATACTTTTCGTTTGCATCAGTGGATCAAGTGGCCATTTTGTCAGTTGTATTTATACTTATTATCTAAGGAACAGCGTGACTCGAAAGAATTTTATTTGAGACTGAATTAATTTCTTTGAGCTTTTGGGCTCAATATATCTGGCATGTAATCAAACAAATATATTACCTACTTGTATATTTTGTGACGATGTTGACTTGTCAAAAATAACTATGGTGAAACTGATAATTTATTTGGGCAAACAAACACCACCGACAATCTGAAAGAAAATATTTACCTTAACTAATACAGTACGATTAAGACGACGTTTGAAACATTGATTCGCAAAATTTTAGCAAAAAGCTCATTGCTACGTGATTCATCAGCAAACACATCGCTGCCCGACAAAACTGAACGATGTTCAATGTGAATATAATGCGAGGAATAGGAGGCGAATCGCTCTACTGTACGACATGAGGGTACGTCTAATAGATAGTGTTCTGTTCCACGGAGATAGTTATTTGGTGTGTAACGTTCAATAAGCTCATTGTGAAGATCTGTGAGGCGTCCATATACTAGTCTTGGTCCTCACCTGGTAATATATTATTTTAAGGTCGAGAGTTTAATCTAAGACGTCCTAACATATACACATATACCATTGGCATTTATAACAATAAAAAGCTCTCCTTGTTCAAAACAATACAGTGTACGACAATTTTACTTTACATTTTCACCGTTGATTTATTTATAATTATCTAGTACACTACTTGACGAACAAAAATATGAGATGATGATCGCTAGTTAATTTCTTCATACAAAAGCCATACAAAGAGATTGTTTCTGACAGTGCATTAAAAGTGTCGGAATTGACTAGTTGGAAACATCCTTATTATCGAGAAATACTAACGATCCTGAAATTTTCAGGAATACGTAGAGATCTTCACGCTACGCTCACTTGTGAAACAACGCATTGACATATAATAAATGAAATGTTAATGTATGACTTGGTCGCTTGCGTCTAATGAGGCACGTTGCACGTCAATGGATGTAATGAAGGTTAAATCAGTTGCGAAATATAATTAATAATGGCTGCTGCTTCGTGACCAAGTTGAACGAGCAATTACCCCATTAGACCATCACTTGTAACATTGTTTGAATTAAATTGATATCTATAATGGTCATAAAAGATTTTATTTAAAACAAATTTATGGTTCATAAATTAACAGATTTTAAAATAAACAACTATGCCCACACATTACTTCTTAACCTGCTCCGTCCGATCTGGTGAGAATTTTGCTAAATTCCTTCTTAGTACACTCTGAGCTCTCTAAGGAAAATGGCACATTTTAGTTTCTTGCGCTTGATAGTTTCAGCTGGGCGTTGTTATAGTTAATAAACACAAATATTTTAATCTTAGCATTTAGTGGCATGACAGAGCTTGCCAAGATTTTCTTGAGAGATAATATTCTTTAAAAACGGACTACTTGATTCCCGAGTAAGTATGAGGCATCCCTGGCCTATCGGGTAAGCATTATATTTCACTTCTACTAAATACTACATAGCGTGAGATGACGTGGCAGATCGTGATTTTAATTTATGTCAAAACATAAATTTTGGCACGCTTGTGATGCTGACAATCTTTTATACAACAATGCCGATTCGAAGAATAACCACATGTTTTGTATAATATGAAGAATTTAAAAAGCAATCATGTTGTTCGATTCTATTAAAAATGCTGATTGCTTTTAAACAAAATCAGGTTGAATTTTAGATCTTAACTTCAAAGATATACATAATAGCATTACAATAAAAATGACCTACTCACCAATAATACCTATGATTATAATATGAGGAACATCAATCAAACGTAAGTGTTAAATTGTTGGGATTTGAACTTATGAATTATGAAAAAAGAAGCATTACCTCAAGCAACAAACATTAATGATAATCGAAGTTATAGTCACGTCTCTAAAATCCAATAAGGAAACGCTCAAATATCCTAAAACCCTTGATTTCAATAAAATGTCAACTATCGCAATACCACTAAATTCAAATATTAACTATGCATAAAAACATTTTTCATTAAGTAAATACTACTAAAACTAATTTGTGAAATGAATAATGAACGGCGTCATTAAAATGGAACGTGCAATCGGATCTAATATAAGAAAGTTCGGTATCGGAACAATATGTTGTACAAAATGTATTATTAGCAAGACATAAAGGCTATGCGCCGGCGCCAGCCGTCCGCACACGACAGCTATCTCAATTCTACACTCATGGTTCACACCTAATGGATTTTAAATCGAATCATACGGAAGTACTTAGTATTAAACATGATTTTTTATTTAAATATATTTTTGTTGGTGAAGAATTTTCATACGAGTGGTAGAACAATTTTTCGCTGTCCGTGTGTGGCCTAGTTATAAGAAGTTATGGCATAGGTATAATAAAATAGTATCTATGAAATATTTTAGTTTCTTGATGAATTTATATTTATTCTATTGTTGACAGAATTTTACGTGCAGGTAGGTAGGGTAGCAGGCGAAGTTACGACACGAAGAGATTTACATACATATACCTACCTATTATATAACACGAATACAGATGTTAGGTCCTCAGGGACAATGCGAAGATTTCTTGTCAAGAATAGTTAATAATATAAAACTACTAGAAGAAGAGATAAAATTTAAATCAACATCCAAATTGTTAACATAAGATCATAATAATATAAAATATAGGTTATTTATTTAAGGAGAGCCAACGGCCCTCTCGGGTTCGAATCCGGGATGCGCCACATCATGACCAAAGTGCGTACTAAATTGTCATTTGGCGAACATGTCTCCTCAATGATGAAGGAATCTTCAGTCAAATTGTTCTTCGTTTTCATTACAGCGCCAGCGCAGTTAGTACCGCAAGAATCCTGATACCAGGCAGACTACAGAATACAGCTATGGATATCGACGATCAGACGACAGTCACTCCGTAGAAAAGTGAATATGCTGTAAAATCTTATAACGAGATTTTTTCACGGTGGACCGAGGACTCCGAAGCGGGTATTATTCGAATGTAACTGAGTAAACGCTTAAATTCTGATGAGGAACTAACTATTTCTTTAATATAATCATAATAAAAAGCATACCGGTTACTTTTATTGAAAATGTAAAATATTAAGTATCATAATATGTAATTAAAATATTCATTGGTATTCGATATATTTTACGTTTAATGTGTTGAGTGCGGTTTCCGACGTTTAGACCAAGAGCTTCAGAACAGGAAGAACGCATTGAAGCTTTGAATAAATGTCTAAGAAACCTAACAATATGGAAGGTTCATATAGGCTTCTCCAAAATACCTACGTGACTTATATTTAGAAAGCTACGATTATATATCTCGTTAATGACTGGGCTATTGTCATCTATATCATGAATTACTTAAAAATTACTGCGATTTAATTCTCATTACAATTGCCGCAAACTAGGAATTATTTCTGTGCTAGGAATCTATCCAAAAGAGGTCATTAGGTACAAGTGACTAAAATGTCTGACCATGTATAAATCCGATTATTTCCTGACCTCATCAATTCGAATTAATCTCATTATTCGTCCAACTAATGCAACAATTCATACGAATTTGAGTGAGTAGCTCTCAACCGCTTAAAATATGAAATAGCATTGTATTATAGTTACCCTAGCATAGGATGCTTGGGCGAAATGATTGAAATTATTTCAAGTCAATAATCAAACGTATGGTATCCAAGCGTGCTGTTTGAATTGCGTTAATGTTATTTTTCAACGAAATGTGTCAATCGGGGTGACATTGCAAAGAGATTTTGATTTGATAACTATTCAGCAATCGGAAAAGAATGAAATGCTGAGTGTGATATTAGATGAAAACTTACTGTCTTTCTCGGAATAAGGATTTCCAGAAACATTCTAAAGTAGGCCATAGAGTACCTTCTCCAGTATTAGTACCTATAGAAGACATATCTTCTATCTTACATTTTTCAAGATTGAAATGCGTCAACATTTAACGACAGATGGATCGATACAATTAATTGTGAATACATACTTCATCATACATCTGCCACCCCTGAATTTAACTGGAACGCAATCTAAATTTGCAATACCGATGTTTTCGATCAAATCGACGATCACAATTATTATGGTGCATAATCTGTCCGCCTTGTAGCCTAGCGTAAGCAACTGAGTGCGTGTTTGCGATGACAAATATTTTCGTTATAATCAAACTTATTATTAATTGTCACGTGTCTACATTGGGTCCGAAATCTAACTAGCGAAGTGTGAGTGTGTAATACACCTCTTCCTACCCCTCCGGGGATAAAGGCGTGAAGTTATCTAATGTGTCTACAGTGTCTTGTAAAAATCCGTAGAATGGCCACACATTGCTATTTACTTACTTACCAAATCAATAACTATCAATTAACACAAATTATTGAAAAAGATCAACTATAAAAAACTCCGCCACTACATTTACTAACCAACTGAAAATAAAGAAACCGCTATGAAGCCCAGCGCGAGCATATTTTCAGTTTATTGCATGATTGTAAATGATTTAAAACTGCTGGACAGATTTGCAAACAAGCTGAGTAGATACGTGTTTATTATGCATTATTGAGATGTTGGTATATATACACCCAATCCACATACTCGCTAGGGCCTAATCAATCTTAGACATATCTAGCTTTTTCTTATTGACTCACTGCATTCAGTGATTGATTAGATGGAAGTGACATTGACCGTTATGGCAATCGAAACTAGTGTTGTTGAAAATTAATAATTCAATATCGATTGCGCCAAAAAAATCTAGCACCACTAATATATTAAATCGATGTCGCCATTATATCAAAATCATAATATCACCCCTCACACTAACTTTTTAATCTTCCAGATGTACTTACATAACCGTTGTAGATTTTTCTAAATTAAAAATGCTCGTTGGGTTCTTGGCTCCTAAAGACCACACAATCTAACTGCTTGAGTAATAGTCAGACATTTTAGCAGCTCTAGCCACCTGCTGCATATTGTCGCATGGCCACATTTCGTGGCTCTATTTTGAATACAGGATCTCACTATTGACAAGACACCTATGATTTTTTATACAGCTTTGCCACAATTACTTCTCTTATAAGTATGTACATTTACAGCATTTATATAATATAGAAAGTATAACTCTATTATATTAATTTTAATTATAATGTAATGGAACCGATGACCTGTGTCTGTGGGTTTAAGGGCATCGTCATTAGTGTGCAATGTCCTGTTGTATTACTTCTTCATTATCGTTTCATTTTCTTTACTGTTTTTATTTTGACACAGTAAAAGTGTTTTCATAAGGTAGACGATTAGTTTTACTTGATACCTAATTTATGTATAATAACTAGTAATAATGTTTCGATCAAGTTGTCATTCATAGCCTTTTATTTATTTTAAACAAAATGTTAGCTTACGCTTAGTTTTATTATTATATATCCTACATCGCAAATGGCAATTAACCTAGATTTGTATTCCTAGCACCCAGTCGAAGCTAGAAATTTAGATTAGCTATTCGCTGCTAAAACATTGCATTTAGCGAGGTGTCAAGTCAAACACTACTGCCAAACAATTGGTTTAACCACAAGGTATGCGAAAAAAAAAGAAAATGAAAGCGATTTGTTTCATTCAACAGCATAATAACAATGGTCACCAATTTTAGATAGCCGATGTACAAAACTGATAAAGTTTTTACACGCACTTTTTATACGATTGTTCAGAGACTAATGTTATTCAAATTAGAACACGCGTTATGCGACGCAAGGCTAGCATCTTCCGGGTGAAGGAGAGAGGCCTCAGCAAGGGCATCGGAGCGGCAAATTGGCGGGAGAGCGGACCAAAACAGCGAAAATATCGCCAGATATGAAACAATGCCTTGTTTGCATAAGTGCCGGATCGAAAATTACTTTTTATGTGTGTATTTTATTCAATGTGGATTTAAAGCGTTGAATTAATAATGTATACCCGCTAATGTGAATGTGGCCGTAGTATTATCCAGTCAAGATTGCAATCGGAGAAAATCCGCTCGCTGCTGCAGAATATGATATGCACGGACGCGAGAATTATAATAACAATACCTGGTAAATTATTTATTTGCACTAAGAAATAATCTGCATTAGTTAACGGCAGTCACAATGATTAATAGAAATCCTGGCAAGTCTAGCGTGGTTTATTAAATAGCGTATATGGCATGTCTGAAATCTTAAACTACATTCATGGAGCGTCTGACATTAAACAGTATAATCTAGCGATTCAAAAATGGGTGTAAAAGTACTCAGCAGTGGAATTTCATGCATCCACGCGATAATGAAAATGTATTTTACGTAGGTAATATAGAAAAAAGACGCGGTAAAAAACGGGGCAGCCCGAGTAAGTAGATGGAGGCAAACGAGATATTTGCAGTGTTTTGCATAACTGCATTAAGTGTAGGGCCGAGAGGCCCGCTGAAGGCACGTACACTCGCCTACTAAAGTACAATAAAAGCCTTGTAAAAATTGTAATGGCGCTAATAAAGCTTTTTTTTTGTCGTTCAACACTTTTGTCCAGTTCTTTCTGTAGTGTAATTTTTAACGTATTATGAATTGCATTTGTAATTCAAAGCGAAATAGCGATGGCGGTGCGAAATTAATTGCCTTGGCAATTTTTGTAAACGCTACGAGAATAGTGACGGATGTGAGAATGAGAACAAGTATAAATGAACAAGCGAGAAGGTTATAATAATTGACGAAAGCAAACGCTTTTGACCATTTTCCAACTAGAAAATCATTAGAAGCGTTCTCGTGGACGAATGTAAAGTTTTCAAAATAATAAAGAGCCAAGTTTGGCAAGAGGGTTAAAGGAGATAGCATATTGAAACCGCATGCTGTCCGACTGGGTTCTCGGGTAAGACCCGGCGGATTTTGTTATTAACAAATTTTCAGTGCGATGTCTCGTCTGCCGGCGGTAGCAAGGTACCGCATGTGAAGCTGTCCCAAAGCCCTCAACAACACCCGTTGTTTGAGAACATAAGACACCTTGTCTCGTTAATGTGTCAAAAGAAAATAGTATTTTATAAAATAGTAAGAAAGACGACAAGCCAAATCATGTCATTTCGAAAAAAGATATTGCTATATAAAGAGATGCGGATGAAATAATGAAACAAAAGCTTACTCCTTAATTACAGACTTTAACTAAGCAAAACAATAGGTAATAGAACTATTCATAATTTACTTTGGGTTGCAGTTGAAGAGACCGTACAATCAGCGGCGCAAACCAAGGAACAGCACTCTAATTTAATTTGAAAATTTCTCCAGAATATTCTGTGCAATCGCAGCGGAATCATTGCAAGTGTGACTTTTAAAAGTGTTAATTAATTTGTGCTGGGAGTTTCAAATGCCGCGTTTGCGCAACAATCGTAACGCAAAAGTATTTGGGGTATTCTTTTTATCACAAACGTCTCAACTGCAGCCCAGCATGGATAATTGGTTAACAGAAGTTTTGAACATTTACTTATTTTGCTATGTCGTTTTATTGCTTCGAATTAATACATTCATAACCGGTGAAAGCCAATTCGTACAAGAGTCGATCGATTTGAAAGCTTATACGAACCAAACCAAATTAAATTTGAGGAACGGACAAAACATTATGATTTTCCGTATCAAGAAGTCCAATATCAGAGTGATCCGGCAGAATCATTAAATTATTTTGGAGTAGAGGTCATCTAAAGCCAGCACAAAGCGCCGGGTCAGGTAAAACGTTCCACGTGTAGATAGAACCAGCGATACTGGTGTGGGATGAGTTCATAACCGGCGTCACCGGCGCACGAAAGAAGAAGGCCTTTTGAGTGCGATTGTACCCACCTGAAGATATCTGGAACATTGTTTCCGTTTGTGATATACAAATTGTTGCTATTGTACTATTTTCCATAACGTATGGAGGCTATTACGATTGGCGTTTTCTTATAACTGTGCGGTGCCGTTACGCGCCAACAACGTGGTATTGTGGAAAATTCTTTGTAATACCTTTTGAATAGAATGTGTGATATGATGCAACAACACATACACATGTGTCGTTAAGTTAATTAGTTAGCCTACTCCTTCCAGGCTAGCTCGGTGTTTGGCAGGAATGAGTCTGCTAGCATTTGCGCAAATTCAAGCTGCGAGTGGCATAAGTATGTTTACTCACCCTAAAGCGATCCCAGATTGGGCCGTATGATTAGATTATGCTGTCAAGAGAGAAATTTGCAGGTATAAAATATCTTTGGCGATAATAGAGGTATGATACTTGCTAAATCTCAGACTTCATATTGTGCTGTGATTTTCTTGTCAGTCAAGGCGTTTGTGAGCCTATACCCGTGACCACGGCGGGTTGATCAGATGGGGGATGGCAGCTGCTGTTAAGCCTTCAGTAATGTTGTAGAACAGAATTTTTTTGTCCCTCTTCAGTTCTCCTTGCTTTACATTTATTATTGTCTCTAAACCACAGAGAACATACACCTGGAAAGTCTAATTTTCGTATGAAACTAATTTTTACCGAACGTAAACGCTACCGCTACGTAGGATGCGAAGAGAGCAAATAAGTAGTCGCGTCTGTGGTGCAGTCAATCAATACTACTTCGTTATGTGTGTGTTGTGCGTTCGATCCCCACACGAGACAACACTTTGTGTGATCCATAAATTGTTGTTTCGAGTCTGGGTGTTCCTTGTGTCCGTTAGTTGTATGTTTAATAAGTCCCCCGCGACACAGGATTTATTTCTAGTGCGGGAGTTGTCTCTAAAAAAAAAACTTGTATGTTCATTTGATAGTTTTATTAGCCGTATCGCAAGTATCAAAGCAGTCACGTTACCGATGCGCAGAATTTAGTTTTAACTAAGCAATAGTGCATTAAAGCCTTTGCTTTGGTTCGCACACGAAACTCCATATTTGTGAGAGACGTTCTAGATATTAGGCATGTGGATTGGTTTGACGCAGGTTGCAAGCCGATATTAATACAGCTAAAGGTTACTCTATAAAATTGTGACGTCTTCATAAGTAGGTATAGTTTAAAAGTTTGATTTATGCAAGTTTTGATAACGAGTACTATGTATGTAATGTGACTTTTGAGAGAGAATTAGCTGTCGTATACCTGGTCTACTGAGAATTTGAAGTTCTTGTATTATTATTTATTTATTTTTGGTGAGAAATTTAGATAGTAATTGACTTCCTCGTTACTAGACCTGGGGCAATAGTTTCTAAGCTGATTTTATTCTAAGGGGCCGAGTGATAGACTGGTTTAAATTTTGTCTTGTTAAGAACCACAGGTCATTTCATGTACTTAATTATTATTCAGGTTATTTCGCAACATTAGAAGAACAATGATTCTTTTTTGGATCAGGTCAAGAAGGCTTTTAGCTTGTGACAAATATGTAGAGTACTGTAAAATAAATTAACAGTCAACAAGCGTGTGAACTTAAAAATCACGACACTCAATACATAGCAATAAGCCTTTAGGTACGCGACCACCGCAGTAGTTGATGTAAACAATTTCAATCGAAACGTAACAGCTACTGAACAATGAACGTCAGATCACGAAAAAATCATCTTACAAGGTAGTCGTGCAATCGTTCCACGGTAGTCGTGTCGAAGTACGGCCGGGGGGAGCGGCTGCCGATGCCTGTTGGAGCTGACGACGGCATAGCCATGTTTTACGACCTTTGCGAGCACGCCCGACGCTGCCGGCGTTCCGTGTCACAATCAAACATGATTTTATTTAGAATATGATGATACGTACTGATTATGTATATCAGGGTTATTCTAATGGTTTGATGCGATTATCGTTTCAGTCAAAAAGCATATCGAGTGCATTCAATATGCCCATCTACATCGTCAGATATATTTTTTCACTTATCTTTTAATTGTTGTAGGATACAACGATTTTTTATCACATCGGCGAAAAACAGTGACGGAGAAATTGTCTGATTGAGACTGCTCGGTTCATGAATTTCATGCTGGGATCGATCTGTGACGCCCAGCCTAGAAGACTACGGAATTAGAATCCATTACGCGCCTTGCAAAACAGTTCTGTTTAATACCTTCGTTAGAAATATAAAACAATATTATGCGTCCTATTGACATATGATTTTCGAAACTTTATTCGGAACTATCGTACGCCGCGGTGTTTCGATAGAATCAAGCATTATCGATAGTTATTCGAAAATAATAGTCACGTCCTTAGTAATAGCGGGAGATTGATCTTTCCTTAAGAAGGTATGCAATAGTGCGTACAATCATCTATAGTCGCGATTAACATACACTCGAACAAATTATATGGTTGTATTTTTGTTTAAACAAAACACAAGGGCTATATTTTATAAA
The DNA here is from genome assembly GCA_944739405.2 of Euclidia mi. Classification (NCBI taxonomy): domain Eukaryota; kingdom Metazoa; phylum Arthropoda; class Insecta; order Lepidoptera; family Erebidae; genus Euclidia; species Euclidia mi. Next base: position 33,276,741 of record OX123199.2, on the reverse strand, counting down.
ATATACAACAGTTTAAATGATAATTTATACTCCATTGTTATTCATTGATGTTATTATATGTATATTTTGCCATTGTTTCAAATCAGAGCATATTTCATGCATTTAATGTTTAATTCCGCGCTACACAGAAAGCTGCCAAGCTAAAGCTATGCCGAGATATTTTTTGCAATATAAAGCAAAGAGACAAATAATGTAATTTGTAAGTACAAAATAAATAGTCACCCGGATTCTGAAGAAGAAGTGTGAATTTTAGCAATGACGTTTAAACTGTATGGAACTATATTCAAAACTTTTAAAAAGTAGGCAAAGTCTGCAAAGCTTATTTATAGCTTGCTGCTGACGTAAAATATTACTATTGGGTATGTATGATATGAAATTAAATACCAGCTATAAAAAAATTAAAAAGACAGAAACGGTATTACCCGAATAAAATTTCAACTACCACTATGATAAAAACAGGGACAAAAACTTACTACACACTTCAATTTAAAAATAACTTAAAGTTTCAAGTAAGTATATCTATTTAAATATATTCATATACCTACCCACTTTCTTAGTTACTCTGTTTCAAAAGGAGAAAATAAATGAAAGTTGTGATTCACTCTATTATTATCTGATTGTGAACAATGTAAAGATTTATTGCTTTCATTTAAAATTATAATAAAATACATCAGGCATGCGAACATGCTCTCATTGCAACCATTTTAAATACTTTAAAACACAAGCTGATATGCAGTTTAATATAAACTTGGGATTTAAAATTGTAAATCGAGGAAACAGACGAGTCTACACATCATCCTCAAAAAGTGCCCGAAGTAGTACGTTCAAACAAGTCGTTAATAAAATATTTAAGTTTAATCATTTACTTAGACCTAAACCATATTTAAGAAGAATAAAATCCTGGATGTTCTTTAAATACATTATTTCTATATTTTAAATAGATACAGAGTGTCAATAAAAAATCATTTATTAAATCATTTAATAATTTTTAATCGAAATTTATAAATTAGTTAAAATATAAATGTATTGTATTGTTTTCTAGTAGTATTTGAGTGACAGGCTTGTGATATATCTTAGCATATCTACGCGGGTCGGTGTGTGGCGTACCGAAACGGCTCGTATTGTTTCGCTTGCTTGTGAAATGTAATTCGTGTGCTGTAAACACACACAAATCTCGCACACACACGTAAGACAGTTATTTATATTTGAGTCTCGGAGGTCGCATGTCGTGCGCTTGTTGGTACAAATATAGAAACTATAAGCGATTTATTATGAATATTAAATTTGGCACAATATAATTGAGGGCGTATGAACGGTACGAATCTCTTGAACGGCGTATTCGTGATTTAAAAATAAATTGTGGCGGTTGAGGTTTTATTATACGTTGAGTTCCTTACATTTATACATAGGCTATATAGGGAGACATTAGGAATTATTTCCGTTTTTGCACATAATAAGTTATTTTAAAACCCTAGTAGGCAAAAAGTTTACTTTACCGTTAGGGAATAATTTTTAGGTTTTAATTTCTGTTATGTTTTATGTAAAGGAGGAAGGTTTGGATACTACTTAGCACCGACATTTGCCAATACAGAAGTTACTTTCTCTGACCAGTGTCACGGATAGTCTGGATTAGCAAGGAGTCTTTATAAAACTTGTAGTTCAATTAATCTGCGCGGTGAAACTACCAATACATAATGACATATGGTCAATACAAATAAAGAAATTCTAAATTATCATCTGCGTCAGGTAGCCTTTTTTATAATTAAGGGTGTGTCCCACCACCTGTTATCAGAACGATATAATTACCCAACAATGTATTTTGTAATAGTTTTAAAAAGACACGTAATTGAGATATATTGAAGTAAGTTTTAATTGCTTTATTTCTTTTAATTGCCGGTAATATTGTTTCTGTTATATAATTCTGAACGGAAAATTATACAGAGTGAAAAGTTTGAAAGCATGACTTTTTTATTCGTTTTTTAAACGATTATAAATTCTGTGTTCGGTGTTGCTTTTATTTTACTGTTCGTTTAGGGTTCCGTTGTTTAATTCAAAGAAACTTTATCCTTTCACCTTTGTCCATCTGTCCATACGAATTTTAATAACAATTCGGACATTTAGGTACGTTCTAATGATTTGAAATTTGGCATTGATATACATTTTAACAAAGTTTGAAAGAAGTATATATTTTTTAACGTATATGGAGGGATGTTTAATTTATTGGCCAAGTCTATCGTGTGGAGTAACGAAAGATAATGGTTATTTTTTTATATCTTGCTATTGAACAATTCTAGATAAGGAGGGCTAATATATCACATCTAATAAGGCTTTACAGGTTAATTAGTAGTTAAATACATAGTCTCCTACTTTAAACTTATTTCTAGGCGGTAAAATTTATGATTTGAGCTTGAGTATACCTAATATTGCTCGACATCCTTAATAATATTTTTTTTGCTATTCTTTCCCTAATAAATAGTTAGCAAGTGCATATTTATTAGGCACGTGTATTATACCTAGTGGACAGCTTATAAAAGTTACCTAAAGACAAGTAGGTAGCGTCTATGACCATCACATTCTAATAATAGGTATGTGTGCTTATTTTATGTTTATACTTAGAACTGCAAAAAACTAAATTTTCAAAATGACTTTCGTATTTCTAGTTTGAGAAAAAATATCAATAGAGAATTTAAATTTCGGATTCTATTATGAAACATAATTATACCCAAGTCCCAGAATTTCTCTGACCAGATTGGAGACATCCTTAAAACAGGAAAGGTTAGAAGTACCCTAAACAGAAGCGCACGAAGAGAATGTATGAGGACTTTGATGGGAGTGAATGAAGCAAGAGAGACATGTCAGGATCGTTGCAAATGGCGTTCCATAGTCTCTGCCTACGCCTCGGGAAACAGGCGTGGGTCTATGTATGTATGTATGTAAGTTCCAGAATCAAACATGGAATATTATGCCAATCTCATAATCGAGCACCAGAACATAATAAGCAGCCAATAAAAAAATAAAACAATAAGAAAATGAGAACCGTTATGAATTAATATTGGAACGCAACCCGAAACCGGCCTATTAGCCGTATTGGTACGAAAATATTGAATTACTGGCATAAATATACACACGAAAATAATGTTTATATGTAAATATGGCGTATTGTTACTGTAACGAGTCTTGCTAAATCACAATATGAAGTTGATTTATATCTCTATACGGTCGGTTTACCTTCATGGGAGGCCCATAAAACCCCACACAAAAACACTTATATACACACATAAGTACGGAACTCGTTTTGTATAATTTAATTGGTCACTTACGACTTAACAATGCGACATAACGCTTGAAATCCAACCACTCTTTACTGCACAAATTGACCTCGAACTGGATATACAAGACTTATAATTCGGTAGCTTAGTGCTTTCATCTTTATTAATAGCGATGTAACAATCATTATGACGTTATTTGATCGCATACGTCTATAGCAATATAGTATTATGTACAAGAGAAATGTCTATGTGGATTTGTATTTTCGAATCGCCAAAACGGTTAAGCCGATTAGAATGTGGTTTTCATGATGTATGAAGTATTGTATCAATAATAATAAGTAGATGAGTAATGTGTCATTATGGTGATCTAATTTAACAAAACCAAATAATATCTATAAGCACAGCAAATTGACTCAAATGAATACAGACTTCAGTACAATAAGACCCGTCACACAATTTTTTTTATCATCTGATTTTGGGTCCCAAAAGCAAAAGCAGTAAACTTTTTCTTTCCTCTTCTTTCTTTCTTTCTAACGTCAACAGCGTACCTACCTACTAAATATTCGATTACTCATTTAGATTAGTAAAACCTACGTCATAGAGGGAATGTTTATAAATAGATTAGCAATTACACTTTGAGGATGTACCTATACCGCAAATAAGGTCTGTGCAGTTCTGAATGTAATTGCGTCTATTACAGACGATTATTATTGACAGTTAATATGGGGTGTACGTGAGTGTGTGCACTTCAATAGTTCGTAATTGTAGCCTTATCGATAGATTTCTGCCGGTTGAACTTTGAACTTTTATTGAAGAGAACTGCCATAGATAACCAGCAATGTATATAAAAGTAAGGAATGACCCCATATGACATCATGTGGGAAAAGTTTGGGAGAAAGGGAAGTCAAGAGAGCGCCTAGTAGGTCCTTGACGGATATCCACTTGAAAGTTGCAAGACAAATAAAAATATTTTTGGTTCTTTTTATTTCAGACTAAATACCTATTAAGATAATATCTGAATTAAAACACAAGCGTTCGTCATGGTGATCTACGCTCTCTTAACATATCTCCATTGGCAATTGACTGGTTACCTTTTTGGACGCCGGCAACGTGTAGATACGCATTGATGATACCTATTCCGCTTGGTCCAATACCATTGCAGGTGTTCCACAGGGTGGCGTGCTATCACCTTTACTCTTCGCTATATTTATTAATTCTATTTCAAACAAATTAATGTTAATCCTACCACCTTTACGCAGATGATTTGCAGATCTATACGCAAGCTCCCTTGAATAGATTAGCAGACGCTTGTACAACGATTGGCACAGACTTGGCGCGAATCTGTGATTGGACGCAGAAATTTGGACTCACAGTTAATCCGGACAAAACGCATCTGATTATTATTGGCATCCCAAGAATGGTGTCCAAAATTAACTGGTCTGATTTACCAAGTATTAATTTCAATGGAAAAGACTTTCCGTTTAGTAAAAATGTAAAAAATCTTGGTATTTACATTGATGAAACCATGTCTTGGCGACCATAGCTACAAGAAACGAGCCGAAAACTTTTTGCATCGGCTGGATCTTTACGAAAGTTAAGCAATTTCTTACCAACTGCAACTATGATTGCGCTTGTACAGTTTTTGCTTCTTCCGAGCCTTGACTACGCCAATGTCAGCTATCTTGACCCCACCGAGGAGCAACTAAATAAACTTGAGCGTCTCCAAAATTTCTATATAAGATTTATATTTGGCAATAAGCTCAAGTGGCTACCGATTCGACTTCGCAAAAATACTCACATTCTCACTTCATTGTATCATATCTTGTTTAATCCTAGTACCCCCTTATATCTCAAAGAACGTTTTAAGTTCCTTAATGACACACATATAAGGTCCTTGAGGTCGTCCGAGGATTTGACGCTGGACATGCCAATGCATTCCACTAGTTTTTTTTATAAGTCTTTTACTGTCCAAGCTGTACGCCTGTGGAATGGACGTCCTTTAGAAATTCGAAGCGCAAAATCCCTTAAAATATTTAAAGCTATGTTAAAAACCTACAACCTTTCATCAGTTTGATAACATATGTAGAATGTGGTTATACCTAGTAAAATACATACTAGGTATAACCACATTCTATGTTATATAGTATATGTGTAAGTATATTGAATTATGTATATACATTTAGGTATATTGAATATAGTAGTAGGTATATATGAATTTATATGTATGTGTATATCCCCTATTTATAAGTTTATTATATTGTTTATTCTGAATGCTTTTCTGACTTGATTGCACCACACAGAACTTTAATGCTTACATCGTTCCTGTCTACAATAGGTTTGATTTGGTGAGGTTGCTCTTAGCGATACGGCCGCCTTTTGTACAATTTGTAAATTTTGTAATAACAATGTCATAAACTGCCTCCGTGGTCCAGTGGATAGCGTATGCGACAGCTGATCGGAGGTCCCGGGGTCGATTCCCGGGTCGGGCAAAAGTGTTACTGGGTTTTTCCGAATTTTCAGTATCAGCACGGAGTCTGGTGATGTTCCCGGTAACGGCAATAGGCTCGTCCCCTGTTACGTGCGACCTAAAAATTCATGGCGAAATGTGGGTGTAATATTACACCTCTACCTACCCCTTGGGGGATACAGGCATGAGAATAGAAAAAAAAACAACAATGTCATAAAATGTTTTATGGTGTACAATAAAGAATATTCTATTCTATTCTATTATATCATCGCAAGTTTATCAACGCTTATTTTCATCTATAATAATATAATATATTTTTAAGTTTATGTGGCATCTAACAACGCAACGGTCTTTTAAAAGTGAACACAGCATTCAAATGGTGTACGAATAAGTTACAGTAATATCTAGTAGTAATATTAGGCACCCAAAATAACACGAAGTATGACTATGTAGGTACTTCCTATAAAAGCAGTTATTCGCTGAAATACGCAAGAAAACTGTGAATAATTACCTAATATATGAAGCATAAAGCGAGCACATTATTTGACAGTGGAAACACATACAAAAAGGTAATATGCCGAGTTGTCAATAATAATGAGTTTGCATAGCCAACGAGTCGACATGCAAATCTATTATATCACTGTGCTATTCATTACCTTGCATAATCTTCGATACGATGAGGTCCTAGCACTGTTCTTTTGAGTGGCGGACATAATGGGGTAACAGGTCCTCGTACCAGTTCATAACAACTCTATATTTCATAATTCATTATGATTTATAAGAAATGCATTACAAACGCGAAAGGTGGTGAAAAGAGAAGTAAAACAGCAGTGTCACGCATTCTACACGACCACGAATACCCAAGGGCGAAATATGAATAACAAAAGCGACGCAGTAGCGCCATGTCTACATTATAAGTTGGAGCGTATGTCCGCTTACATCTTAAGTACCCGCATTACTAATTATTCCGATCGTTAGAGTCGGTAATGAGTATTGCGATATAACGTTAGTTGGCGGCTGCATCGCATTGCGCGCTATACATTGACGGTTGCGCTCCACTACACAATGCCCACCGGCGAATCGGAGGAGACAACTAATCGCATTACCGAACTAATCACGTGCCGCTCTGACGAGGAAATTCATTAATATCCTGTACCCAGATCGGAATAGATGAAAAAGTATATGCGTGGAGTGGGGCGGCTCGTCGACTCGCCGATGCACTGCGTTTGTTTTTTCAATTTTATTTGACGAATGCCTAAACGAGGCTGCGGCATATTTCAAACTTAGATACCTACATGAATAAAATCAGTATGGAGCGTTAATTGAGAGAGTGGTGTATACACGACGGCGTGATAACAATTAACACTCGTCTGTATTGTTGTACGTCGAGCATTTCCAGGGAAGCCTACGCATTAGGTAACATTATTCGTGGAATATAAACGGGCCGCCGCCGCCGTCGCCACCGCCGCCTCGCCGTGTGGCGTCGCGTCGTTCTATAAAGGTAGGCAACAAAGTTTGTCAAAGTATTAATATAGTGACGTAGCGAAAACTGTTGAAACGACATTTTATTCCTACTTGCACATAATATAAGGTTGCCGAGAGAAAATGTAGTACCAATTAAAATGAAGTAACAATGTCCATGGTCGTGTGGTGACGGATAAAGAATACAAAGTGTAACTACCCCATTTCCTTGAGCGTCCTATGAGGCGACTGAGGAAAATACACAAAATAAATAGTATTTCTGAGACGAGACGGAATACCCGACCTCAAATCTTATAGCGCGACGTCTGGCCATCGAGGTACAGGTGGTAGGCGAAATCCTCAATTGACCCACAATCCTATTGCGACGCAAATAAGAAGATACCTATGTCAAACAGCGTAAAGGCTCTATGATGAAGAATTATGCTTTTTGCTAGTGAAAGTATTCATATATTAGTCGGATTTGCGTTACGAAATGAAATACTGAAATTATTTTACAAAAATCTTGATACTGATTATTTGAGTTTAAGTTATGATTTGATGTTCAAATACAATAATAAAGTGAGTAAACTAATTGCGCTTACAATATTTATTATTCTTCTTTCTATTTAGAAGAAACAAGTTAGTTAACGATTACACTAAAATAATATCGTTAATTTAGGACTGTCAATAATAGCAGACGTCAAATTAATTGATCTATATAATGTGAAGTTTCAATCGAAGTTGCTAACTATGCGTTAATTCATCATCATCATCATCATCAGCCTGCTGTAGTCCACTGTTGGATATAGGCCTCTCTAATGGCCCTCTACTGAGCGTGATTTTCGGCTCTTCGTGTCCAGCCGCTGCCATCAACTTTGCGTATATCGTCACTCCACCTAGCCGGAGGGCGTCCGTTAATTACTTTTCAATTATAAGTATTTCAATGTTATGTTATAGAAGTAGTAAAATTAATTACACTTTGTAAGTACTGTATTTGGTAATAATTAATGTTAATTAGACAAATTAAAAACTAGTTATGTGTTTGTTATTTTTGTATGAAAATATAGAAAATAGGAATTTGATTTAGGTAGGTATTTATTAATTTCATATTTTTGTAATTTTGAAATTAACGATACAAAAGTCCTAAACTGCAATACCATAGGTTCGATACCCCGACACTTACGGTAGCGGTGCGTAATGCACCTCATACTACTGCTAACTATGCATTCTGAACTCAATTTATCGCAATCAAATCAACGCGGCGGAGACCCCAGACCGTCATAGACACACAATCAATATAAATATGAATATTAATGTAGCGCACTCGATTTGCATACAAAGTAATGCTAAGTAAAATAATTAAATACGTACTCTTTGTTAAACAAACAATGCACATCTCGATGGGTGCCACAGTGTAACTGAGCCGGTGGAGAAACTGTTAAAAATGTATCAGACAGGCAGCCATACGCCATATTAATCGACAACAAGATTTTGGATCCTACTTTAAGATCGGTTTTATCTTGGTGATAAGTATTTTCTAAATTCATAAGAACGTCAACATCGTAAAAGGCTTTTAATATATTTGTCTACTGTTTACGAATAACCTCCAAAAACGCTAGATTAAACGTGGATATTGATTTTCTAAAAAGTGGATTACGGCCGGTGTCAATATTTGATAACATAACATAACTTACCTATAAGGGGTAGGCAGAGGTGTATTACATATGTATTTGATCTATCAATATATTTAACTTTCAGAAATACAGTCATATGTATTTTGTATGGAGCTTATGTCAAATTTGAATCTCTAGTAGCCAAATCCAAAGAAAGATCAAATATTGGGACCAACCGTTAGACAATTTTCTTTTTGTTATTTATAGACTCACGCCTGTATCACCGAAGGGGTAGGCAGAGGTGTAATATTAGACCCACATTTCGCCATGAATTTTTAGGTCCCACGTAATATGGGGCGAGCCTATTGCCGTACCGGGCACATTACCAGACTCCGTGCTGCTACTGAGAATTTCCTAACGGAAAAAATCAATAACACTTTGCCCGACCCGGGAATCGAACCAGAGACCTCCCAATCCCACGCGCACATTTATTCCGCGAGACTAACGAGGCAGTAAATTTTGATATCAAAATATTTATATATTGATCTACTGTACGTATACCAGCTGTATTACAGTATTAATAGAAGACTTAATAGTAATCAATTCATTTACTAATGCGACTGTTGTCATTATAATACTTTGGCTTTAGCCGGTCCTTCGCGTGGGATACGTTTCATACTCGGTTTCATTCATATCTCCGCACACAATATAATTATATTCCCTCGCTTAACTTATCCCAGGTATTAATTGTACGCGTAGTATGGATTTGATCGTACGTTCTTTTATACACTTTAAACGATTGTGTTATACCATAACTATTGGTTCTCAGTCACGTTTTATACCATTTTTTTTTAATTGTTTAGTTTTTACATATGTCTTTGAATACATTGCATTGTAAAATTATAAATGCAAATGTGATGTTTGTTTGTTTGTCATCCTATCACGTCGAAGTCGAGTGATATTATATTATGATTTTTGTGTGCGGAGATAGTTATGAGGCTGTCTAGAGCGTGACATAGGCAATTTTACCTCGATATAACATCTTAAGATAATTGATATCGAAGCGGGCGAAGCCGCGGACCTAGTCTAGTCAATAATATGTGGAAGAGCTTTCATGACAATTTACCTAATCTATTTCTTTTTAACCTGTTGTCATGTATATACTAATACAATTGACATCTATCATTACTAAAATAAATCTATCCACAACTTCTTAGAATTTTTAAACCATAAATATTGACCTTAGTAATCCACTTTTCATTTGCAAAATTGAAGCCATTATTTGCTACCTGATATTAATTAATAAACAAAGAAATAACTTTTATGTACCGTATTCATGTGTTAACAGTTTACCCAAGTAATTAAAATAAATTTATCATTTATATTTATTAAAAGTTAATGTTTATTTAACAGTAAATTTACATTAACTTAATTAAAAAGACGGTAAAAGTAATAAATTGTGGCGGCAACTAGCCGATACATGTGTTATTGAATTTACAGGTGTTTGCTTTTCTGTATATTTTAATATTAATACTTTAATTTGCGGTTGCGTTCGAGCTTTCGCGTAATCGTCATTTGTAGATGCTTTCTTCTCCTGTTTACTGTGTGGTCTTACGTCACTATGTTATCCTGGTTAGATTTTTAAATTTGCTAGTAATTACTTATAAAATTTAATAAGATGGCGAAACGTGGATGTTATATTACACCTTTGCTGACCCCTTCGGGATACAGGCGTGAGTATATAAAAAAACAAACAAAAAAATTTGAATTTATAAAGAGCATACATATATTATTACCTTATATTGAGATCAACATAGCATCAGCTAGAATAAGTTTTAGCTTTGGACAGAATTAGATTGTCTACTCCTAAAGTCCATGATTTTTATTTTTATTTGCGGAAATGACTATTATGAATGATTATTATTTTAATATATCTGAATGGTTGCAAGTGGCTAAACATCGGTCTATTTGGAGATCCTTGGGCAGAGCTATGTCTACACGTAGACCTCTTTGGTTAAGACTATGATATCAGAAAATGTGTTCTTGAGATAATAAATTCAGTTAAGTAAAGTGTGTTGACAAACACCACTTCACCTTTCACTTCATCTACATCTGCATGTGACATATTCCAAGGGAAAATCACACACATAGGAACAAACTTACCCAGTTTCTAATTAGAATGCGTTAAGTGTACCAGTAGAAGTTTAATGATAACATAATAATTATATAAAGGCATCAATCGTCCTCAGTCGAATGTTAAACAATCGAATTAACATTTTCACGTACATGATTCACGAATAGCTTATTAACAAAATATAGCCAAATCGAGTTTTCGTTCGGCATCCAGTTGGAAAATCGGTAGGGAAATAATCGAGAGATGAATATCGAGTCGTAACGGAAATTGCACCATTTGCTGCCATTTTAAAAGGTGTCGAGATGGCAAGTTACTGTGTCCGTGGGACGAACTTTATTATGCAATGTTTACATATTAATAAAATGAACTTATTATGCAAAATATATTTATATTCACCAGCCATTTTCGAGTTGGACATCAAGTGGAAATTGTTTTAAACGTTTTTACCCGTCACGGTTGAATACGTTTTTCGCAATGAAAGCCTTATTGAATAAAGACTTTAATTTAAAGTGAGTGGGTGTACTGCAATCATTTCTGTAGTAATGTCTTAATGATGCTAGCTGTTAAATGTTTTTTTTGTAAGATATCATTGAGTTGATATTGATGACTGACCTGCTTGAAAAAGCTTTTATGCTAATTTGATACAAAGGAACCAAAGAATTAGTTTTCCAATTATTTTCATTAGATGTTCTTCAGTGCGACCGTGTAGACCAGAGTCTGGATATTGAGGGAGACCGACTCTACCTTGCGAATGTCTTGAATGCTTGGCACGAAGGGTTGTGAAGGTTACCCTAATTTAGGTTTTATTAATAATTTCCTTTTTTATGACTCGCAACACCATACTGCAACATAGTGTTGTGCACTTACAGCGCAAGTTCGACGTCTACTGCGACGGTTTCAATTATTAAATCCCCCATCTTAATCAAACACACAACCTTTTCATGGAGCAACGGCGCAGGATATTAGGCTGCGTGATTGTAAAGGCCTCCATATTGCTAATACAGGCTGTATCGTACAACACAGTCTGCCAGGCGTGGACACAATGAACGACTTAAACCGTCAGTCACAATGCTGCTCTTTGGACCCACTGCACGTCTAAATAGTGAGTCGGTCATGGTGCATCAGACTCCGTCAATGCCTCGATAATACATATTTGTGTGTATCCTTTATGTAACATTAGGTACATGGCGCTCGTACACTGGCATGAAGCTTTGGCTCTACCACCACAATGATCTTTGGAATTTAATATCGACAGCAATATACATGGAACAGTTACTATTATTTAATTTTGTAGCCATTATGATAATTTCTAAAGAATTCTTTGACGTGATATTTAAAAACATAGCAGGCCACGTGAAACATGTCTCTACTCATCCGATTTCCAAAAAAATATACTAATAAATAGAATCATACTTTGGTTTTTTGATTGCGTCACATCGTTGATACAATATACTTAACTATCTAAAAATAGAAACATCGTTTCGTAGCACCAATATTTCCCAGCAATTAATGAATACTGAAAAAGTGTTTATTACGTATTCACGTTCATTCGTGAATTCATTTTATTGACACGTAGCAAAGCACAAGACGGTTAACACACACAAAAGAGCTAGGTAATGCCAGTGGTAACTGCAAAACATTGCCTTATTCGCTTCCCCGCGGCCGCGAGGGGCCGCAATAGTGCTGCCAAGCGCTACGCCCGTGTTCCGGGATATCACAATCTTTACGGAATCATAATATAATTATTCAAAATCGATACCTTTTAGATACTTAATATACCTACTTAGCCAAACTTAGAAATACTCGTATTACCATTACAATAAGCCATATATTAAAAAAACATAAATTGAGTGCGTATTCAAACAACCACACCTTGTCGCAGTTTTGTAATACGAGTGTATCAAAAATGACTAAGCGCGGGTTTTATCTTCAAAGGCGAGTTTTACTCGTTATTTGCACACCGTAATCCCCACAATGTAAAGATAGTATAACCACGCATACATAAACCGCTATTCTTGAAGTAAAACTATACAACTAATTAGTTAATCTGTGAAGTAAATGAAAGTAATAAAAGTGCACGTGGTAGCGGCGGGGTTGGCGCGGGTGGCGTGCGGTGCGAGCGAGCGCATCACTAGTCCCGCGCTCGGCCGGGCCGGGGGTGAGTGAAAGCCCGGCTATCGTACACTTGATGCTATCATAATGATTATTAACATGTGAAGTTCGGTGCCAGGCGGCGACGCTCGCTGCGCCCCAGATATGTTTGACATAAGTCAGTTATTTTAATACAAGCAATTAGATGGTCCCGCTGGATGGGGCCCGGCGAACTTTTCGATTAGCAGTCTGCGGTTGTCTTTAAGTGGATTTTAAATTGCTCGCCGAATCGATGGGCGGCTAGATTTGTTGGAAACGGTTGCGGGTTGCGCTTTACACTCCGTGTTGGTTTTTTGGTTACCGTTCTACGATTATCGCATTGTGAGTGGATCACGACACGCTATTATTTTACATTTATTGGACAGGTAATGGGCGGCGTTACGTATACTTTATTGAAACTAATAATGTTGTAATATTATAGTTATTTAAGCGACTGCTGTGTTGTGGTTCTATGTTAACAACACTATTATTAAAATTAGAATGTTTTTTCACTTCTATCGATTTTTACGTACGGTGTTGACAAATATGTTTTGTAGTGTGTTCGGATTGTAGTTTGGGTGTTCTCCAAAAGGATTTTAGACACCATTCATTACTCTCATTTCAAAAGGAATGCCTTATTAATTGTTACCTCTACTATTTATTTGTTATTACGATGTGGGACTTAGAGTTCAAGCCAATGAATGTACTCGTATTAATACGTAAAAGCTCTCTTTTAAAAGACAACTTCTGCACTAGTAATTCATCCTGGGTCGCGGGGTATAACAATACCTGAATTACATCAAATATTGTCCCGTGTGGGATTGAACCCACAATACTCGGCGCAGTGATAAACTGCCAGTTAAGATTTTCATTCAATTGCTTATAAACGATTTTCGACTGTTTGTAAATCTATCCGAGGACGGATACTTTGATTAAATTGTAAACAGACAGTTCTGCTAAAAAAATGTAAGTTCACAGCTGGAATACGTTGCCTTAGCGAAAACTACGTTTGAATTGCATAAACTGATGCAACAGCACTATAATATTTAAACTTTTATATTGTAAGAAGCGCTGCGGACAGCGCCTTTTAAATTATGTCAAATGACAATGATAAACATCCCTGGAACGTGCCTTGATGGAACAAGTAAACGGTAAGCGGCCAAACAAGTATAAAATATCGCTTGAAGGGAGGGAAATTTTCCCGGGGTCCGGGACTCTTACGAGGGCCCAACCAGGTGACAATAGGAAAAAGTTTACAGCCATTAGGCGAAGGCACTCTGTGTCGCGGCCGATGCATATTTACGCCTCGGCAATCGCAGCCAAGTTACGCGCTTTTTATATTAATATAATATGACCAATCTCTTAATTGTGATCGTCAAAGGTCAGTAGTGATTTATTATTGGCAACATTGATATAAGGCCGCCCTCATATTGGGCGTCAGCGTCAACGCCGCGTCAGCCGAGCGTTCTTCAAAAGACAAAAGCGTTCTCATAGAACGCTCGGCTGACGCGACGTAGACGCGGTGTCTACGCCGAGGTGACGCTGCGTTGACACTCACGCTAATGTGAGGGCGGCCTAAAAGTAAAAATATGCCGCTGAAGGTGTTAACGGTTTCAGGATTCAGAAATAGGATATTTGAATTCCGGTTCAATATAATCCACATTTCTATTCGGGAATTAATCGCCCTTTGACCAAGTTGATGGCTAATAAACCTCATTGGGATAAAACATGAGTATTTCTTCATTCTAGGATTCACCCAATGTCGTGTCAGTTCGCAGTGCCATTTGTAGCAATCACGAGGTCATAGCGTTAATAGAGTGCCATCGTTTTAATACTTACAAAGCAGGATGTCCATAAATCACCAAGATTGCCATAGCGTGCTCGAAACAACATTACCAGCGATGACACAGGTAACAAGTAACCCTTGTTCAGAAAAATTAGAGAAATATAAGACCATAGTGCATAGTGGGGTGACCAACTACCGTGCAGTTTCAGATGAAGCCACGGCACGCACCACTGACTTTCGAAACGTGCGTAATGAAGGGTTAATGTCGCTTGCCTCGTGCCTCGGACAATGTTGCTCGTCGGTGCAAGCTGTCAGTACCCTCAAACATTCTGACATTGGTGAATCTCTATTCTTTATAAAGCGTCGGTAAAAGGCTGTCGCTACCAAATCTAAACAGACTTGTCTAGAGACACGATGCTTTGGATGGAAAACGTATCGAAATTAATCTTTTCATATATTTTAACTTTTCATGCTCTTGAAAATTCTTCTTTACTACAACGTCTTTCAAAGGTGTAAAGAAATTACACAACAAGGGCAATTTTATGATTTAGGTAGGTACATCTCTAGAATCGTGTAGTGAACAAGTTCTGTTCAATATATAGCATGTTACAATCGGGCAGGCGACAAAGAGCACGTATCACAGCCACTGTATCGGTTCAGACTAAGTCAAATTTTAGTGCCCGACTAAAAGGTTCGGCGCAATAAACTAAATTACAATGACTTTTAACGACGAAACTGGCTATTGCGACGGCATTTAAAGCTTTCCGACGTACCGACGTGCGTACTGTAAGATAATAACATTATCGATATTTTTTCTATGAAATACCTTCATGCACTCGCGGGGGGCTTTGACGCGGGCCAAGGACAAATGACATTACTGTCAGTTATAATTGTGTTAGTTAGTGCTAACGCCAATGCACTGCCGAAGTACCTGGTGTACTTATGTAGCACGTTAAATAAAATTTCTACACGTAAATTGTAACGTAGTGTGTGTATTTTAACTCCTGCACAGATATTAATTTGTATAGTCTCTAGATCAATTACTAGTGAGTTATGGCTTAATAGTTTAGTTTTTCGACGCAGTTTGTAAAATTTTACTTAACATATTACGATAAAAGTCATATTTCAGATATTTATAAAATGTACCATGTAAGTAAATATCCTTATTTGATTTAGAGAGATTTATATTTATCTTTTCAAAAACATGTAGTATCTTATACCACTGGCTCTCGCAGAGATGAAAATGCATAAGCTAAACCGCTGCTATAAGTTCAGTATTAAATATACTGAACTTATAGCAATAGCTATATCAGTGCAAAGATAAAAATAAATCCAATACCTATAGGTAACATTGCAATACGAGACTTTGAGGGCACCACTTGGAGGTTGTATGGGCTGAAGCGTAAGCAATAAACCTAGCGACTCAAGTGCACCTTGTATTGGTTTAAGCAGGAGATGACATGGGCAATAACGGCTTTTACAATTTATTCAAATATTAGACGACTACTTGTACTATGTATTTCAATGTGAAGATAAAACTTTGAAGCTTGCCATTGTAGAGCTATAATACAAATATATGTAAGATACCTACAACCTTCCATTTGATAAGTAAGGTAAGGGGGGTATCCCCCTTACAGTTTCCTTTTTTTACTTCGCCCTCCAAAAGTCACCTTTATACAAAATATAGTTGTTTACATTATCTTTTCGTCTTTAGGTTACGGAAAAGCACATGTGTACTAAATTTAAACTGATTCGGATCAGTTTCGGATTCACAGAGATTCACACAGAATGATTGACAGACTATCGAGTATTCCTAAAGCCTTTTAGGCATCTGAAAAGTGAAAATAAAAAATGAAAATAATAAAAAGTGAAAATATATTTTAGACCAAACTTAAATTTTATTAATCCGATGTTTTCCGTTATCAACCACGACCACGGACTGGCCAGCAACTTCGTGATTCTAGAAAGAAAATCCTCATGTGTATATTCATATCGAAAATATTAGGCGGGGGGGCATTGTATAGCGGGAGGCGATCGGCCCCTCACGCCGACAGCCACTCCAACACGCTCAGCCCGCCTTTAATGAACTTTGTGTCACAATTCCCAATACAAGTACACTTTTCTTTGCCACTATCGTGTGTTAGTTGGAACAAAGCGGCGTGTGTGAAGTCGCACGGAAAGGGTAACCGGGATCCAGCACTTTTCCTGTCCTTATTGTTCAACTGGCGTGATTCTTTTTGCAAAGTCAAATAGGCTGATGGCGAACGTTCGAGGCAAAGGCGATGCACCAAGGTTCTGGGTGTGTGACGTCATAGAAACTTACGTCACATACAAACATGTTTCAGACATGCAAAGGCTTTCGGTTTATAACTGCCGAAATATTTGCACTTTCATGACGCCTAATAAGAAAAACTAACTTGACAAATAAATATTTACATATTCAGAGATTTTCCTATGGTCCTGGTCACGCCTACATACGATAAAGACTCTACTGAACCGTTACTAACTGTAAACTTCCCTTGACTAAGCTCAATGCTAAAAGGATATTAGTAATAATGATAAATCTTCATGTATTCCATACATGCATAAATTACGAAAAATCACAATCGTAGGTGTATTAGTATCTTTGTCCAGTTAACGTCACGAAAGAACTTAAGTACTTTGCTCGGTATTGTTCCAAATTGTGATACAAATTACATTTCCAACGAGAGAAAAGTGCAAAAAGAATTTGACCAGAAACCGAACCCAAGTTTAGTTATTCGTGTTCGGTCGTTACGCAAGTACTCACACTTATGTCTATCCTACCATCCTACCTATAGCAAGGCAAAATCCAGCTCATCTTCGTTTTCGAAACATACGTCAATTATTATTTTACCTTCATAACACTATTAGGTAAGTAATTTATTAATACCAGATTTTTGGCGCTTGTGCAGTACAAGGAATTTTACTGCCCGGCAGTCCGATTTTTACGGTCCGATATGGCATGAAAAAAGCGAATGATTGGCTTGTGCACTTGTCTGTCTTTTCTCGGATCGGCAAGGCGCAGTTAAGGGTAGGCTCTCCTTGAAACTACACGCCACGCACGCGTAATTAGGTACGTTAGGAACGATGAGTTTCTTGGAACGTCGGCAGCTGCTTGCTTTATTACTTTACGTACAAAGACGTAGAAGACAAAAAGAATTTTGGGTTCATCCCCTTATAAGTGAAGGGTACTTGACAGGGTCATTTTACATAAACCACAATAAATTGAGGCAATACGAAAGAATATTTTTCAACTACTATCGGATGTCTACAACTACTTATGATTTTTTGCTTAAGCGCATGGATCAAGAGGCAAATTACAAAATTAAGGCTGTGTGTACCACCAAATGAAATGCTTGCTGTAACATTAAGGTAAGTGTGTACAGTATTTATCAGGGTTCGGACGGTTAGGGTTAACCGAACCGAAATGTATCTGGTTAATAACCCATAAAATAAAGGTTAACAGGTACAATCGGTTAACATAAACAACTGTATTAGAATTAAACAGGTTAAGCGTAACCGTAACCTAATTGATATGAGTTATCTTAATATATAAAATCCTTGCGTTACTGACTGACTGACTGACAGACACGCTACAGCCGAAACTATTGGGCGCAGGAAGCTGAAATTTGGCATGTATGTTCCTTGGGGATCGTAGGGGTGCACTAAGAAGGGATTTCCCGAAATTCCCACGGGATCGGCCAAAACGAGTAAATTAAAAAAAAATGCAGGCGTAGCTGCGGGCGTCCTCTAGTATCATTTAAAGTTCAAAATGGTGAGTTTCATCGGTTGGAGTAAAGGGCCATCCATAAATTACGTCACACGTTAAGGGAGAGTATTTTCAAATAATTTTAAAATTTCAAAATATGTGACGTCACTAGTGTCGGAGGAAACTCGAGTCTTTTAGTCTTCATTTCGAGACTTGAGTAGATTTTCAAGACTAGGACTCGTTAGCCACATGAGTCCGAATCTTCTGAGTCGTTTGAGTCTTTTGAGTCCTTCCGAGTCTTTTAAGTTCTTTGAGCTAGACTGAGTCATGAACTTGAGTTGGTGTATTATAATAGGTAATACTGGGTGATTGTATATCGCGTCCGGAAAAAACGGGCCGGAATGGGGAAAAGTAAAATATCGGACGGTAAAATTACGTATAGTGCACAAGCGCTAGGGCTTAGGAATAGGTTCCTAACAGAAAATAAACGGACATATTTGGGATCTGTAGCCATATCAATAGCTTTTAATTAAACCACATATCTAGTAAAAGCTCCGCCTTTGACTTAAAATACACATATATTTCGTATAATTATCAATTTTAATGTAAAATTACCTAAAAGAGAAACTTGTTAATAAGTAATACCTCATTGCAAATGGACATTCTTTTACTACGGCATACTTAGTGGCGTTATGGGAAAAAATTGGGCAAGTGCGAGTCGGACTCGCGCGCAAAGGGTTCCGTACCATCATCTATAAAAGAAAATCACGTTCGTTGTATGTATACTTAAATATTTTATAAGTTTCTACCTGTTTATTAAGATCGAGTAAAAAATTGCTTAAAAATTACGTTTGTTGTATGGGAGCCCCCCTTTATTATTTACTTTTTTTAAATTTAATTATTTATTTTGAAAGGTAATATACAACTACATATTCTGTAAAAATTTAAAGCGTCTACCTGTAACAGTTAGTAATTTTGAGCAAAATATACGAAAAAAAACACGTTTTTTGTATGGGACCCCCCCTTAATTTTTTATTTTTTTTTATTTTTAGTATTTGTTGTTATAGCGGCAACCGAAATACATAATTTGTGAAAATTTCAGCTATCTAGCTATCATGGTTTATGAGATACAGCCTGGTGACAGACAGACAGACAGACAGACAGACAGACAGACAGACAGACAGACGACGGAGGCTTAGTAATAGGGTTCCGTTTTTTACCTTTTAGGTACGGAACCCTAAAAATGTACGAATGAAACCTTAGCATATTTGATTACCGTCCGAAAAGCGAGGAGAAAATGAAAATGGAACCATAGGGATTTACACGATTTTATGCGAACCTAATGGAGGGTAGAGGGCTTCCATTTTTTCGGATAGTGCTGAAGCTCATCAGATCTCGCTTTTCAGTAGAACCTTCATCTGTAACGTCATCAGACATGACGTGAGAGGATTCACAACTAAGCTTACACATGCACCCGCTGTCCTTTCAGAAGGCACAAAAATATTATGTAAATACGCGGAAACAATACCCCACCTACGGCTGCAATCAGACATGAAAAATTTATTTGCATCAATTTTCAGCTTTTTTGATGTCGCTGTTCTAAAATATCAATTCTTTGACTGCACGGTTGGCGTAGTGGTTTCAGCGTCCGCCTCGCCGTTTGACACTGCGCCGAGTGTTGTGCGTTCGATCCTTACACGAGACAACACTTTGTTTGATTCACAAATTGTTGTTTCGAGTCTGGGTGTGCATGGTGTCCGTTAGTTGTATGTTTGTAAAGTCCCCCTCGACACAGGATTTAGTCCTAGTGCGGGAGTTGTCTTTTTTCAACAACAAAAAAGAAAAATTCAAAGTCTAATCAGTTTCTATAACAGTATAAGGCACATGATATCGGCAAATTTTGCAGTTATGGCCTTATTAGGAACATAATTTAACTTGTTTTAAGCGTGATTATGACTAACTTATTTATATTTGATATTGAACGTAAGTGAAAAAAATGTTTAACAATCTTAATAAAATGATGAACTCGGACTCTACAAGTAGAAGCTTGCACTAAAGATCGCGATATATGAAACTAGTAGCCAATAGAATACCATAGCAGTGCACGCATAATGAAGTAAACAAAACCGCGTACGCAATCAATAGCATCAAAGAAAATAGATGGATTAGCGCAGCTAAGCGGGCACACACGGACGGTTTTACCACCATGTATAACGGCATTGCACCACCAACTTGTATCTCGAAGCGCGAATTCTAATTACCACAGAATAATATCCACTGTAGGAATCGATCTAACGGCGGTGGTGCCTGCCTCCCCCGCCACTAGAGCCTAGTGCCTGGCCCACCCGCACCCCCCACAATGCAGGCCGAACTGAGTCGCCTATAACTATACCTAGATTAGAAATCATTGTTAATGATTCGTTATTATTATGTGTTAATAATTTCGGGCGCGAAACACGATGACATTATCGTGGTGGATATTATCGTTTCAATGATTTAAAACTCGTGTATTGTTATCAAAGTTTTATGGAAACTCATTCTGCAAGTATGTTAGGTATGAAACTACATTCAAATCTGTATAAATACATTTTTGGAATGAAACCAACTTGCCTCATGCATCAAATATGAAAAGCAGGGGTTATTAGAAACAAAAGATCACCTAAATCTATCTATCTGCTCAGACCAAAAAGGTTTGCCGATACACTTTTAATTAAAAATCATTCTAGCGCCATGTTTACGTTTGGATTGTATATTCACATACTGCGATATTGCTGTTTGGCACAAAATCAAAAGGCGGGCTTAAAGAAGAACTTTCAATACCTATGCTGGCGTGTGTAGGTAGGTACGTGTAAAATATTCTATTGTCGTTGGATAATCCTGTGTAGATACATCATGCTGCTTCAATATTTAATAAAATATTTGAGTAATTGAGGGAGAACATTGAATGAGACACTGGGTTATTTAGGGATTTGGTACCTTTGGTGTTAAAGGTTCGATTGCTAGTGATACCTAATTATGTTCGACAAACAAATGGTTTGTCTTGTAGTAATGTTTGCCGAATTTGGTTTTATACCAATAGTGTCTCGAAATACTTTATTTCCTTTATTTTTGAATTCGTCAAAATGTTAAACATGATTCGCGAGACAAATATCAACCTTAAGGAAGATAACGCTACTTTATATATTTTACAAGGAATTTAAAAATATTGAGAGTCAAGCTAGTTACAAAATGTTAAGTAAAATAGTTAAGTACAATTAACTTCACTAACAAAACAACGTAAAGCAGCTGTAACACATATTCGAATAGAATTGTATTATCTGTCGCCATACCTCAAGTATGTCACAGGGACGTTTTACTGACGTGGTCAAAGTGGAAAGCCTCCCGGTCAAAGCATCCATAAATAGCAAGTACTAATGAGAATCGAGTATTTTAGCTTCTAGTAGATTGGTTTGTGTTTCAGGTGCGATTGACGGCTGGGAATAAGCTGACAAAAGGTTATTACCACATGACGCTTGTTACGTAAAGTGGAACCATGGTCAATCGCCATCATTTACGATAAGCACTGCAAGCTTGTATGGATGACTTTATGCAGAATGTTTTAAAGCTATGTTTAGGAAATTCTTCGGAGTATGACAAACTAGCCCGCAATAATTTCACTCCGTACTACTCAAAGTAAACACATAGTTAGCCCTATAGGGTGTCATTTCCTCCGTAGGTTTCATCCTTAGCTGTCGATGTATGATATCGATGTGACCACTTACACGGCTGTGCCATCCGTGTCTAGGAATTTACTTAGCCACGGAGTCGGAAAACGACCTCAACGATAGTTATTTACAAGTGCGCCAAAGGAGCTAGTCTAGTGTATAACAAATTATGGTTACGTACCTATTTTACGGTTTGGTGTACACGATGAAAGCTAGTGCATTACATGCTATAAATCTTACAAGTACCCTATGTAAGGGACGGGAGCAGCAGCGTGACGAGGCAATGCGATTTGACACCTTACGAAAATATCAAATACTTTTAAATTTTGCGTCGCACTGTTTCAGGAAAAAAATATGGAAGGGACGATATCAATTGAATGTTGAATTTAAGAATACATGGACAATAGACATGACGAACAACTTGCTCACACACACATTTGCAAATAAATCGAAGGCAAAAGTTAGTAGCTTACTGAACATCATCATCATCATCATCATCAGCCCTTTATACTGTCCCACTGCTGGGCACGGGCCTCTTCTCACTATGAGAAGGGTAAGGCCATAGTCTACCACGCTGGCCAAGTGCGGGTTGGCAGACTTCACATGTCTTTCGAGAACATTATGGAGAACTCTTAGACATGCAGGTTTCCTCACGATGTTTTCCTTCACCGATAAGCAACCGATAATTAACAATTTAATACGCACTTAACGCCGAAAAGTCATAGGTGCGTGCCGTGGATTCGAACCCGCGACCCACTGCGTAGTAGTCTGTTGGTCTCTCCACTCAGCTATCGCGCTGCTGTTACTGAACATATCAATCGTAAATGAAAACAATATTTATGTAACAAATCTGATTTACGCAGGCTCAGCCGAATGAACATTTTGATATAATTCTGAGAAATAAAGTGTTAAATCCACTCTGTTTGATTGATCCGTATAAATGTTGATTACTCCATTTACCTGCTTATTAATAATTATTATTTGGGTAGATATAATTATTCTAATTAATAATGGTTTTAATGAAATGCATTTTGTGTTACAATGCTAAACAGCGTTATATACCTACTAATATTATAAATTCGAAAGTGTGTATGTATGTATGTTCTGTTTTCACGCTAAAACGGCTGAACCGATTTTGTTGAAATTTAATATAGAGATATATTGGACCATGGAGACGGACATAGGCTACCATAAGTTGCAAAAATTAAACTGGGAGGGATTGTAGGGAGGGTAGAAGTTTGTACGGCACAAATATACCTACCTCTTGGAAATAAGAATGCAAGCGCTAATAATTGAGTGCTGCGCATGTGCTATCGCATATCTGTCAGTACTGTCACGTCATACATAATGTCATATTGTGCACGTTGATTAAATTGTTCGCATATATAAACTAATAATTATATAATAACCTTAAATGGCTGAAACGATTTTTCCTACTTATATTAAAAATGCGAAAATGTTTATATAGAGATATTATATTGAACATGGCTTTGACATTTGACTGTATTCAAAGTATAACCAATGAATACAGATGATTTACATTAAAGAAGCTTATTTCTTAAGGATGTCATGTGCCGATTAAAGTTGGCGTATTGACGGTTGTCATTAGTGTAGTTCGTAGTTGGCGCCGTTGGCGGCGCTAGCGTCTTTCGCCATCTGTCTTGCATTGCTTTGGCGTAAGAAATAGACAGCTGTTGCACTGACACTCACGCGACTGTTACGCCGCCAAGCGGCAATTTGGGTCGCAGAAAGTTTGTCTTAAAAGCGGCAATAAGAAAAACATCTCTATAAATAAATATCTATGCTCTATGGTATAACTGAGGATAATGTCATGGATACAGACCGAGTTACTTTGTACCCTATAGAGTTTCTGAAGTCTTTAGAATAATCAGGAGTGTCTTCACACAACTTGAGACTGAAAGTAGACTTGTGTTACCCCGAATTTAACGCGCGCGAAGCGGCGGGCAAAAGCTAGTATTGAATATAATTTTAGTTACGCTTGTTTATGTTTTCGTCCAATCGCGTGGTTCGCGAAGTTACGCGCGCTTGTCATCGTCTGGTTTATGGATGGGTGACCGATCACAAAAGTCGTATTCTTCGGTGTTATAGACCAGTAAAAATACGTTTTGTTTCGATCTATGAAGGCTATGAAGTCTAGTGAACAGTTTTAAGTTGCGAAGTTCAGATGACAGCAGATGCCCAATAGAAAAGCTACGGTTCGTCTTAAAAGCAGACCTAGCATTTCAAGATGCAAGTCTTAGATGCAACTGGCCTAGACCTAGGATTAAGTTCATGCTGTCTTCTAGCGTACTTCCAGATACTAAACCTAATGTCAAAAGAGTAAGCACATAGACTTTCATTAATATGAAAATTTTGCGTTTAGTAACTATCCACATAATTATTACGAATGATAAATTAATTCCCTCGAATGAATCAAAACTAAGAGGATTAATGCAGATTTGAGACTAATTGATAAAAACCAGCTAATCATTCTCTATTCGGGCATCGATTCATTTTACAGAAATATATTCTAATCTCCATAATTTATAAGAGATAAAATCACGTGCTCATAATAAGGATGCAAAAGCTTATTTGCAAACTAAAGTGTTTAATAGCTCGGCTGCCTACTCACCACACAATACCTTTTATCGCGACGCTTAGAAAAAAAGACAAAGCAAATATGGAGCCCGCGAGCTTAATGCTATTAAGAGGAAAGAATTAGATCATAATATTCACTTTAAAATGACTTTTACGTACCGTTTTTATTCTTTCGCTTGCTAGTTGCTTGGTTCGTTTTAGACATTGTTGGTAAAAAGTTTCGCGTACGAATCGTTCTGGGAAAATGTTAGTGTCTTTTTATATCATGAAATGTTCAGTAGTGAAACATGCTGCTGTTTGTGGTGGGCAATACTTTTGTTTGATGTTTCGTGCAGAATACGTTTTTGTGATTCGGCAATCGTAATCAGAGCACTTGTGTTATTAATAGTGAGAATTTATTATTAGTAACTATACTATTTCCTATAGATGACCATCACTGGCAACTGGCAACAATTAATATCAAATTCCTTTTCTAAAAGAAAAGTAAGTGGAGTAAAAATAAATGAATAGGTAGTATTCATTTAAAAAAGTAACTACTAAGCCGATATTCTCGAAGCAAAAACAAAAAAAAAGTAGTAGCTTTTTAGCCAGTGGCAAATTTTAAATCACGGCAGTTGCCCCAGCTATCCAAGTGTGCCGACCTTCGACGGCGCCACAAAAGCGAGTGCGTTTGTCAACGGACAAATCCGCAAGACATTTTCTATCCTACCCTTGTGTCTCTTTGTGGACGCAATCAGCGGTCGGCACCGTGCCCACTGCCCAGCAATTATTCAAAATACATCGGGCAATATTAGATAGGTGGGCGTCCGATGCGTTTTGCATTGCGAATCAGTCAGACTTTGTGCGCCAAGCCCTCGGGAGCTGTAGTGTTTATGCGTGAACGTCACAGGCAGATTGTGGATTCTGCCTTTTGCTGAATTGTCCGAGCGCTCGGGGATTCCGTGTTCTGTCGGCTGGCTCGTCTGAGCGCTAATGCATAACGCAGCCCGATATAGTAATGTACGCCCTGCGGTTTTACCGCCTCACTTACTTATTCTTTAGGGATTCAATGTAGCCTTCGTCATGTTACTGCGCTTGTTATATTAAACACGTTGAAATTATTAGGCAACGCCACATTTGTTGTATTACTGCGACTTGTAACACGATCGTCTCCGCTATATTTTTGGCAGATCACCGTGAAATGTTACAAGTTGTTTGTAACATTTCCCATGACTGTTGTAGTCACTGGTTAATTTATTGAATATATGTTTAACTACTAAATGATGTCACAAGTTTAAAACTTATCTGTTATTATCGTCATTACCGTTATAAGTGCTAATACTAGGAAATTAATAAATGCTCTTGAGTCAAAGGTGCCATTCACACAAGGTGTATATGATTTATTTATAGAAAACATGGATTTCCACTTTTGATTGCATAAAAAATAAAACCTTACATACATGTCATGTGACTCCTTGATCGAATACTGACAGTGCTGACAAAAAATATCTTCGTAGAAACCAACACTTGGATGTTTTGCCATGATTCGTTTTATAGCAAATTTTCAGATTTTAGATTTGTTTTCGAACCCACAGAGTCTATCGGCGTGAAAGGCTTATAAGGTGTTGGGTATTTTGTCTGTGGAGTTACTTGGTTTGACCTCGGGTGTCCGTGTCGTATAGCTAATGGCGCGCAGTACCCTCGGAAATGAACTGTTACCTTGGGCGTGTCCGTGTTGACAATTGTAAACACCTCGTCAAAGGGTCACGGGGCTACCCCGGCCGCAACAAACGTATAGCCGGGCACATTATCCACGCTACTTCACGATTTTAGCCTGAGTAGAATTAAATCTCATTTACGTATTGAGTATTTTAGCTTCATATATTATTTGAAGTAAAATTGACAACATATAAGTTTACTGTTTATCAAAATGCCTTATTTTAATTAGCGTCAAGCGTCTGCAAATAATTGCTCCCTGGTCTGCACCCATCTTTGAACCCTACGCAAATATTGAGTTTGATTTCAAAAAGGTGGAATTTGAAACAATTTGATAAAATACCTAAAATAAATTTTATTTAAATCAATAGGATATTATCAATGTATTTAATCAATAATAATTTGAAATACACAGCAGAACACGGCAAAATGTTGTTTTCATGAATATTATATTATTTATTTATTAATAATAAATACAACATATTTTTATAATAAGTATTTATTCACGTTTTGGTTTACAATCATTAACACAAATGCTTATATATATTATGTGTCGCAGATGAAACTGCCCTTAGGACTGTGGTAGCGGCACGTAGTATTTGTATACTCTTTGGTAGCGGCTTAAGAAACGTCAAACTGCACGTCGGGATCTTTAGCGCTTGTCTTGCAGTAATGTATCTATCAAATGCCCACTAAATTATAAGTAAAAAGGTTCATCAAATAAATGTTCGAAAGATTTCAGCAGTATTGACTGATACATTTCAAGAGCACGTGGCTCTTAAGCTGAAATTTACTCCAATTCCATACCTAACATATTCCCATTGAGATGAAGGCACGTTTTGACTGCCTAGGCTTTTCCCTAATGTGCCTATTGCCAAAACGAATTCATGCATTTTAATTGCATATGAAACGAAGCGAAGTCAATTCGGGGGCGAGGAGCCGGCGTCTATTACAATATGAATCATCGAGGATACGTTTGATTGTACTCGGCGCGGCGGCCTCTGCTTATATCGGCATTCCCTTTGCACAGTTTGTTGCGCCACCGAACATTATTTGTACACACTAAGCATGAAATGTTGCCAAGCAAACGTGTACGTAGTATTTGCGTGTAGATTTAGGAAAGGTGGAGAGGTAGTATGGCGGTGGTGGCGACGTGGCGGTCACCCACCCCACGCCCCCCCCTGCACCGTGCTCCCTGCACCCCTCCGCCGCCCCCTCCGGCCCCGCGGTGCGTGCACACGTACGAGCCATGAGGAATACCCGCATCGCCCACTGAGGTTTCAATATTCCACACCGAATTGCATTCAATTGCAACATTTTTGGACAAATAGAAAGACTGCAAAACGACTCGCAGTTTGGACAAAAATCTTGAAAGGTTTTCAATATTTCGTGTTTGCCTTTGTCGGGAATTTAATTTACGAAGAACTCAACGGCCGGACCACGATTTATAAATGATGTCCCTTGATTGTATTTTAGAGACCATCAAAAGAACTACATATCGAAAGGGACTTATGCATCTCGTTTGTTTTGGCAATATAGTAAAGTAATGGCTAGATTTTTCAAGTCGGTTTGATAGCAAATAACTGCAATGATAGAAACTAAATGAGTTCTTATTGAGAATTTCGAGTGAAGTTTTGCAAGAAGTAAGTCTTTTAAAAGGTGACGTGTTTATTTTGAATTACCTACCTTACCTGGTGGTAAGGTAGGTAATTCAAAATAAACAGTCATGAAATGAAAAAATGTTATTGGTATAACATTAATATTTCCAATGAAACTAACACCCTTTATTCAAAGAATCAATATCATTAAAAATAATGCCCGACTCTAGCGAAATAAGGTGGTCAACTACAAAAGCTCACCATTTTCCGCATATTGTCAACTCATTTATAATAAGAAAATCAAAGTTGTGTACCGAGATGTATTCTAGTGTACATAATAATTGGGTTCATATAAGAATAGCCCAGACATTAAATAAGCAACATAAAAATATTATACTTGCAGAAATTACAGGCGAAACAGGTTGATCGATTTGTGACCGGATTAGATAGAAACCCCGCACTGTTAAAGATACGCAACAGAACAGGCGATGCACAAGTTGACGAGATTTTCTTTTTCAGTGACCATTCTTGGTTGTTTGAAAAAGAGAAAAAGGCAACAGGTTGTCACCATTTATTTTAATCGATTTTAAACTTTCTTGATTCGCATACATACATCATGCAATATTATTTAGACAGAGGTATTTATACCTTTAAATAACTCAATTAACGCGATTAAGACCCGCTAAATAATATTGCAAAACCATGTATTTTATTTTCTCCTAAATATGGCTTTAAATAAATTCATCTTTCAGAAGGCCAGTCAAAGGTACATCACAATGCTTGAAACGAGAATAGCTTAATGATGTTGTAATAGTCATCTGAAAGTTTAGTCACCAATTAATCTATGAATGCATAGGTACCGTACAAATATTAAGCACATATCAATTGAACAGGTGAAATCACAATTGCGAATTCCGTACAATTTTCCGTACTCTGATATGCTAATCGATCGTCACCGTCTCAAAGATACCTCGCGAAAGGTTTCTATGGGAACTGAAAACGTAAGTTTAGATATTTTTAGATTATTCTTTTATAGTAATAAAAAAATATGATTAATTGGATTAAATATATGTATGTAAACACGTGTGAATAGCATAATAATGGCTAAACTTATTAATAAATCCTATTTTATTTAATCCTTCTTTGCCAATAAAGATTGAAAATAAAAAAATATTTATGAGAGTTTTCTATATATTTTAACTATTTCCATATTTCCTTGTACCGTGCCTACCTACTCGTATTTACTCTGTGGGATTTTTCCATATTACGCGAAAACGGAACTAATTTTTATTACTTTTATATGCGTGATGTGTAATTTTTACCCTGTCTATTCATCATCGGCCTTTAATAGTCCACTGCTGGACTAGGCCTCTCCTTTGAAAGGAGGAATTGGCCTACTATACCACGCTGGCCAAGCGGGTTGGTATAGGGTTTGTATCAAGTTTTCCTTCTCTTACAGTGCTGTTCTCTGCATAATATGCTGCCTCTGTCGGCTCTTACGACACCCATGGGATGATATGGGGTAGTGACAATTCGTATTCTTAATCCGTCACCACACGGACAACTATTAGACTACCCTGTCTATTAGACTACTCATATACCGGCCAGTTTTACAAAGACGCACTCAACTCATATAACGTATGATTCAAGAAGAGGACGCCTTTTCATTTCATCAGCATCACCTCGTCGGAGTGGACTGCGACAAGGTGATGATGATGGGCGTCACCATTTTCGATTATATAAAATACTGATGTCGTAAATACACATTTTCCGCATTTTCAAAGGGGCTGTTCAGGACACGGAAGTTTCATAAACATATCAAAAGCGACATGTGTCAATCGTTTCATGGAAGGCTTTAACTATTGTCTTGACTTTGACTGCATGTTTGGCGTAGTGGTTAAGCGGTCGACTCGCCGTTCAGCACTGAAACAACACTTTGTGTGATCCACAATTTGTTTTTCGAGTTTGAGTAGTTTGTGTGCGTGTATTAAATCTTGCATACGGTTCCCACCAAGAACTTAGGGTCCCAAGCCAACCTCACCTGCAAGTGGTGCACCTGCCGATCAACGGACGAGGCTATGGCAAACAAAATATCCCGATAAGCGGCAATAGGCTCGCCACCTATTACGTGGGATCAAAACACTGGCGAAAAGTGGGCTTTTAATATGCCTCTGCCTCCCTCTTCGGGGAAACAGGCGTAAGTCTATTAATGTATGTATGTATTAAATCTTTGTAAAGTCCCTCGCGACGCAAGAGTTATTCTTAATGCGAAAGTTGTCTTTTTTGTACAGCAAAAAAGTAAAGAATCCAATTATCAATAATTATTAGAGAATTATTAATTTTGAAATCTGACGACGCGTGTAGGCGTTTCATGTATAATGTATATGGAACTCATTTGCACCAATGAAGATTTTTTAATGGCACACGTTGTACGTTGCGAATTTAAAAGATATTTTTCAGAATACGTCACATATTTTTGTTAAACAGTTATAACATTATTATGTAATTTTGTATTATATAGAGTTAGGCATTATCTAAACTGACATGGTAAGTGTGCACCCGTGTATTTTTATGTGTAAAGGTGTAAGCAGACTAGCATATAGATGAGCTCATTTGAAATGGAATTCATAGCATTTGGATAATAATAGCGCTTGTTAATATGACCCTTAGTAATAACTTATTGAATAATGATACCTGTTTAAACTTTGTTATACTTATAATTAAGGTTAGGTTAGAGGTCCATAAAAATAGTACATTGCTGTATTACTATATACTATTATTACTCTTTTAATGGCAATAGCAACAGACCTAGTTGCAGCTCTTTTTTTTAAATACTAGAGAGTTTATTTTATGTGCCTTATGTTTCCAGCAATAATTTATAATGTTTTAGTCATAGATTATAATTTTTCACATATATTTTATGAATGACAAGTGAAGTTGAAGGATGCTTGAGAGCGCCATTATATCGCTTAACGGATCCACCACACTCTTTCAAGCTGTCAACTTTTAATTACAAACTTCAGTTTTCTTAACAGTATAATATATCTGTGCAGTAGAAGGACAGTAATTTATTCATTTATTTATTTAATACAGCTGCTCTTTAGAATTACAGCAACCGACTGCATGCAACGTCGTGCAATTATATTTTAAATTTACAATGTAATTATATATTTTCCAAGAACGACATACAAAGTCGTATATTAATATATATAATGGCGAATATTGTACAAAAAATATTAACTTGTTCATGACTTGCAACTAGTTACTAGATCATTGAGTAGCGTGCGAGATACAATGAATTGGTTGCGTTTCTGTGCGTCTCGTCTTATAATGGATCTGATTGCGAAGTGTGTCCAAGTGTTGACAGGTCCGTGTAATTGTGAAGACAAAGTGAGGGTAGCTGCCGAGACCCGCGCTTTGCGGAGATGGCTCCGCAGGACATCAAACATCCCGTGACTACGACTGATGTCACTCATGCTTAAACAGTGGAGCAAATATTATTATAAGGTATTTTCAAACTAATTATGCGATTGAGACCCGTCACTTAATGTAGTATAGTTTAAGTGCCGACTCTAAAAATATTTATCATAAGCCGTAAAGAGACCTAATCTAGGGAAGAGGTGAACTTTGTAAACATACCAAACTTTCAATCAAGTAGTACCAAAAGCATTCTGTAAAACTAATTGCTTGCCTTTAAAACAAAATACGTTATAACTTAAACTGAAATAGCTATGGTTATTTCGATAAAAAAGTATATTTTTTATTCCGTCTAGAGGTAATTGTTAATTAAAATTTGTAACTTTAAATACATAATGACTTAACTGTGAATTGTAAAATAAAAAGAATGCTGTGTCCAATACTAGAGCCTTCATAACAAGAAACAGACAAGATATTCATGGCTTCACTTCAATCATCAAGATGTTTAAAACTTTTGTTATTTGTTACTTCGTTTTTCTCTTCTCTTTAGTACTATGCATTCTTTTTTTATTTACAAACTGGTAAAGCCACAATGTTATCAAATTAATTATATTTACTTTAATAAGAATAAAGAAGTATTCATTAAACTATGATAGAGAAACAGCAACTCGTACTTATTCACAGAAGATAATACATATATCTAATATTAAGAGAGAAAACCTGAGGTACCTAAAGTACAATTTAATCCCAAGCATGTTTGCTCTACCATATAATCCAGCATCAAATACTAGAGAAAGAATTTACCTACTTAATTTTTTGGTCAGACTTTTTTTTTCTATCCGCTAGGCCCGCGCGGCGCTCCTAGTTCAGTCTTATGAAGGCTTGATTAAACACATGAATTAGATTGGCATTAAGTACAGGCTTGCTACCGTTGAAATATTTACTTAATGTCGCAACATTAAGTTACAACAAAAAACGTCACAACGTTTTTGTTAGGAAAATCATTGGTGGTATACTATAAATTTTGTGATATACTGGAAAACATTTAAATTTTCACTAAATAGTTAAAGTAAATATTTATTCACATACTGTGCAATAGAAACCGTTATATTTAAATGTATCTGTGATTATTATTATGCTTTATAATAGAGCGTACTCGCGAGCTATCAGAGGTGTCTCAAGTGCCTAAGGTTTCCAACTAATGTAGGGGTGCAGTTCTAGCGCTAGATTTGTTAGCATGTGTGTAAGGCCCTCAGCGACTAATTTCCACAAGGGTATATTCACCCTTTAACTTTAACACCCTTACTGACGGTTAACTGCTTCATGCGAAAATTTCACTGGAAAAGTGGAAAATGCTTTATAATATACTAACTCTTCGCGGTTTCACTAGCTATATTTTCATCTCGACAACAACGTCTCTGCTGAAGTGGTCAGCTTAAATACATTCGGCGCTAATATTTATTTACGTAGCTTTAATATTCAAGTATGCATAACAAAATAATGTAAAATTTTTAGAGCAATGGAGCAAAGAACACATTTCGAAGATTGTCCCAGATTTCTACATACTTCGAAACCCTTAAGATATTATTTATAACAATCCAGTACTAGATAGTATTTTAAATAGACTATAGAATATTTAGCATTAACTAAATATGTGCTGTATAAAGTAATTCTAATCTTCAGATATACAAATCTTCGTCAATATTACGACGGACTAGTAAAAAGGCATCAATTTACATCCCTTCGCCCAAATGAATTTTTAAAGCAACCAAAAAGGCACCGCGCAAATAAAGCTATAACTTAGAAATATTCAATGGATTAGCGGCAAGGCAACGAAAAAATAGTACCGAAAACGAACGATGCCGAGATCCTAGAGTTATGATCGAACTTGCACAGGGTTTTATCGAGGCTTGTAATACATGGAGCGACGAAATCGTACGTAGGTACGATCTGTGTTCTGTATAGCCAATGCATTTCTATTACAGAGGTACCTAAGTACGGTTAACTTTACTGAGGGTCATGAAAAGTTTAAGAGATGGTCTCCATCAGCGACTGCAGTACGGTAGGCAGAGCTCACGGAGTGACCGTCAGCATGTGCCAACAGGCGAGGCGTCGTGTTACATTTGCCACAAGAACATAGAGCGGACGTCGACGTCTAATTTTCATAACAAAACAAAAGGAAAGAACAATGCGACCGGGTGAGATGTAGGGAGTCGCGACTGCGTACCACTACTTAGGTTTGATTGAACGCATAAGAATGTGGGGAGTCGCGGGTAACGCCGCGCGAACGACAGGGACGGCGCGCGAGCGAGCGGGACGAACACATCGCAATTACCTCGTGAGATTGTTGAATAAATTTACATTCAGTTGATTGAAATAATAATGAAATTGCCCCGGCACACTGTACGAACGTACGGTATATTTAAATTAATAATAAAATCATAATATTATACAAATCGCACGCGTGATCCGCACAGCTATTTCTATTGTAATTAGGTTGCTTCTAAGAAAAACCTCAGCTTCTTATGTTTATGTAATGCAAATTTTATATTGAATACAAACTCTGCCTAACGTGCGGTACGTTCGGAAGTACGTGTTTAAATAGAAGAGCATTTTCTTGAGCTCTCTGTGTGAGTCGACATGAAGCTTTCACTATTTCAGACTTATGTACATGCAAACTGAAATTGCGCTTTATAGTTAGTTAAATGGTAAAAGTTCCCGGGTGAAGGAAATAGGTCTGTAGGTAATGGGTACAAACGTTTGTGTCGTTCGGAATATTTGTTATGAGAGAAAAACCTGGACTTTACGTGCACACCAACTCTGCCGCTTCGTATTTTCTTTTTCGTTCGTATTCAGGCCAGCACAAATCCAACCGATGGTATTTTGTTATTTTTATCGTGACAATAAAAGGTTCTATGAACAATGTAAATAACATAAAAAATTGCATCACATTTCAGGCGTAGCTCTAAAATAAAGAGTACAATCTGACAGGGGTTCTACGCATATATTATATTGAATTTAGACAATAATTGCAAGCTTTCACTAGCTGCTTATTATGCTCCTACTCGATTTCGCCCGCAGTTTCGCCCACAAGAAATATACACCTAAATCTGTACTTAAACCATATAGAGGAATCACACTATCAATTAGTGAAAACAGTATAAAAATCTCTTCGGTAGTTTTAGAGTTTATCGCCTTCATACATATCATAGGCGACGAAAACGGGACTTCATTTTTTAATATATATTCTCATATTTCCAATGACAATTATAGACAAACCTGAACTGTAATTTTCCCTTTATACCGTTTAATGTCGATTAGAACTTAGTACTGCAATTAATTAAAGGATAGTCAATGATAGTTCTACTTGCGCGTAGCTTTCGCCAACGACTGTATGATTAAATGCCCTCGTAGGGGCAAATAAAGGAACTTAGACAAATTAAAGTGTAAATGGCTCATTATATCGAGACTGCACACCTCCGGTCGCACACACATTGATAAGTCAGTTTTACCGTTAGTATGGGGTGAGTTGTTATCTGTATACCTATACCTACCTATATAAAGTCCTTGCGTTACTGACTGACTGACCTACAGCCAAAACTATCAGGCGCAGTTAGTTGAAATTTGGCATGTATGTTCCTTGGGGACCGAAGGGGTGGACTAAGAAGGGGTTTTCTTAAATTCCCACACGATCGGGCAGAAAAGCCGTAATAAAAAAAACTAGCGCGCATCTCTGCGGTCATCCTTCCTGCATCCGTTTGCCGATAACTCCGTGCGCGTGCGCATATACACTGTTTTTTACGGCGCGGTTCTTGCGGTCCGGACGCGAACCGCACCACGAGTATAGCTTGAGTGTAGCCTTGTTTTTGTTATGTTTAACATTGGAACATAAGTATATTTTCTCTATCGCCAGCGACAAATCCGGTGAGTTAATACGCGTGTGAACAATGACTAAGTTTCCATATTGCTATGATGATAAAAGCACTGTTTTTCTCCCTTATCTAATATTAAGATATTGTGCTTATTTTTCTGAAACCTATCTTTTCTAGACCTCGTCGAAAGAACACCGCGTTTCAATACAAAATAAATTGCTTCTGTTAGCTAAACAGTTACAACTTTTATAATTAAGTAGTTCATAATTCAAATATCTTATGATTTATGGATCACAATATACCTATGATATAATGACCTAACTAAATTCATAGCCATACTCAATATAGCTTAATAATAGTGATACTTTTTTATCTTTAAGATCCAACCCTTGCAATCAATCAAGTACAAGAGAATTTTGTGCTTTGTTAAGATAAACAAAATCTGAATTAGATAAACTCGGCTGTTGAATTTGTTAGCTCCGTTTAGCCATATTAAGTATATGGCAGCAAATAAGTAAGACAACTAAGTAAATGTGCATGTTAAGTGATCACAGAACGCAGCGAGAAAACAGAATCAGGAATGTAAAAACACGACAAAACAACCCATACCAAATAATATATTGTACACGCACACACTGAAACATACTCATCCTTGACCTAACCCAAGAAAAGGTCAACAAACGTGACCCATCGGACGTATCAGAAACTATTCGAACGGAAAAATCGGGCGGTCGGCGTCGTGATAAGGCGAGGAGCATCCATTGAGAAGTGGCCCCCGCGTGGGGTGACGACGTACCCGGCGGGAGGTCAGCGTAAGTCGGTGCAGATGTCGCGAGCCGACCCTGACCTAGCTCAAGTGCTGGGCGGGTCACGTGGTCGGGCGGGCGGGTAAGTAACTCCGGTCATTCACCTTGAGACGGAGTGGGTAGCGAGAGGTGGCGGGAGCGATTCGTTACATTCTTTGCTTATCAATGAATCTTCCTTTGGGATGTTTCATTAAACTTCATTTCAATCTCTAACTAGGAGGTTTCTTTTGAACTCCTTTGGCATTAGCATTGGTTATTTCTTCGTTTATGGACGCAAATGTTTTTTTTCGGGTTCATGTTAAACTATTAGACAATTGCCAATTAGTGTATGGTGAGACGCTTTCACAAATTAACTTTTTACAAAGACCTATGTTATCTCATCTGTTACTTGGAGTTATACATACTATCTACGGAGTACAATGACAATAAATTCCAAAGCCTACTTATCACAATCGTGTGCAAGTACAATGACACTTAAACGCAAATATGAATTCCGCCATGAAAACCTCTATACTAAGCGAAAGAAGTAAAAAACTTGTCCCTACTATGCATTTTAGTGAAGCAATTACGTAAGAAAAAAAAACATAACAATTTACATAGCAACAAGATGTCACATAATTATACACGCCGATAACAGTCGCTAATAATTTTTTACAAAGCAATTACCACTTCCATCAGATAAAATTTTGTAGCAATATATTAATGCCTTACAGCTATTTATAGTCAAATGTTCAATATGTACAATGCTGGTTTATTTTATAACAACACTAAGTTATTATATCTATTAGTTGTGAGTAATAACTCAGTACATTGTTGCGTCTCCTTCGCACACCGTACACCGAGCTCGGGGCAGGTGGTTTTTAAGCCAAAAATGATAATACCTACCTTATTTTTTTCTTCTTACTAAGTTACATAGGTACGTACTTAAACTTTGTAGGCCGCGTGACATTTTTGTAAAAATTGATATCGTATATTTTTAAATGTCAACATAGTACGTACGTTTATTTTTTCTACATACTTGTACTGGGAACAGGTCTGAACGGAATTTCACTTAGTATAATAGCTACCTGTGCTAATACTCAATTAATTAATGAACACGTCTCTAAAACACGACAAAGGCCATCAATTAAACCTCATTTGATATTTTTTCGTTGTATTTTTATGCGTTATTTTAAATTGTTGAAGAAACAGTTGGAACTGCGAGTAAATGCATGCTGTTTTAATTACAATGGATATATCGTAGTATTCATGTTTGACATATTTCTTATAATTGCGATGATAAAGTAAGTATTGATCAAACCTGTCGCACAACTATTACGAATTGACCATCATTCCACAAAAACGGGTGTAAGACCAGCTGGTTAGTCTTTAAATTTTCGAGTAGCAGAATAAAATTATTGGGTCTACTTTCGTTGAGGATGTAACAATAATATCAAAGATTGTCTATTTTCCTAGGGTGGCTCAGAGCAAATTGGTGACGTATATGGACAGTGCTTAGCTGGGTAGTACGTATGTCGTCTAGTAGTAGGTAAATCGTCTGCTATATAGTAGCCTTGTTTTCCACGTTGCCATGAGTTAAACAGAACTGCAGGCCCGTCCGCCTCCTACAACTTTGCAATAAGTTGTATTTGGTAATGTTGACATTTCACGTGTTATCACCGTAACGTAAGTATTATATAACTACACAATAAACACGCTTTCAAATCTATAGCTCATCGGATCTCACTTAGAAATCTTGAACCAGAAATATTGTTTGCCATGATCACCCTAGCGTTGCCCGGTAGTCACTCAAAACTACTCCCTTGAAGCCCGGGGCCCTTTTAGTCAAACAAGATTTGATAAAATATTAGTTTTAACCGTCTATTGTCATGTCAATCTATTTACCTAAGTGTTTCAATGCTATCTCTTATAGACAAAACTAATATTACAGAAGGATATACGTCGTAAAAATAATAGCTATGAACACAACGTGCATGTTCATTCGTAACAGGTTACTGGTACATACCTACGTATACATATGTATGACTGTGTAAATGGGGACATCCGCCTCCTTTCACGGATCTAGTTATAAGGATGCGCTCTTAAATTACTACGTGGAACATTAACCGATATTAGTCCACCATTCAGTAAGAATAGACTCAATGACAACTTTGATGTCCAGTATCAGTTTGATTCTTCTGAAAAAATACTCACTCGCACACGTATTTTTTATTAAAATTATAATTACAGTCATATCTAAGAAGTTTATCGAGCTGTTTCAATTACTTTTGGAAAAATTAATGATCATAAAATGTGCATCCGTTATGAAATTTTGACCTCTCTTTATCTTAATATATGTTTAATTTTACTATAGGTACAGGCACGACGACTACTGCCGGGACCGCTAGTAATAGTTTTCAGAGCATCAAATTATTGTAAGATTATGAAATTTGTCATAGCTTTAGTCATCATAAAACAGCATGCAACGATACTGAATTAGTGACCGGAACTAAAATAATGGTCGAAATTTGACCATTAGCATAAAAATGCATATCGAAAACAAAATAAATTCTAATATGTGTC
The DNA here is from genome assembly GCA_944739405.2 of Euclidia mi. Lineage (NCBI taxonomy): Eukaryota > Metazoa > Arthropoda > Insecta > Lepidoptera > Erebidae > Euclidia > Euclidia mi. The sequence goes on along the minus strand of OX123199.2, from coordinate 33,237,899 downwards.
TAGACAGGAACAATTTGTATCACGCGATAATTTCTTTAATGCAGCACGAATCGAATATCGATCGACGGGACAGATTAGATCTTTGACTAATTTTTCAAATGTTGATTCACTTTCAGTAAAAGGCACAAGGTAATTACTGCAGGCTAGTTAACAATCAGCTACAATGTTCACACACGATGACAGGGCGTTTAACCGTTACCGATAACGTTGAAAAAGCGCAAGCTAAAGGAAATTACTGGTGTGTGTAAACGAGTATTAATATATCATGGCCGCTACTCCACCCACATCTTTTATTAAATTAAAAGTCGTCAGCCGCGTCTTCCTACATCGTCGTACATGTACATGCGACTCACGCGAACATGACTCATGTATAATTGACAATTTAGACTCTAATGTGCGCGCTGTGTCCAAAACAAATTAAACAATATTCCTGTTATCGATTTTATTGCACACGTTATTTGACCATCTTTTTAAATCATTGTTGTGGCACGTACCTATACGTTTTTCTTTAATTTGAAAACATATTGACATTTTCAAATTATAGTCGTAGTAAATAAATATTCAACTTCTGCCAGTGGAAAATTATAAGTTAAAAAAGTTCCTTTACGTTATTAAAGGTGTGACGTCTACAAACTTGTTCAATAAAGCTGTTGCTATATTGCATTAATTTAATACCAGAAGCGATCATAAAAAAGGAAACATATAACATGATATTCCAATTAGTTTAAAGTGGGCCCTTTGGCCCATTAACCTTTTGTGCGCAGTAGTAGAGTTAACACGATGCAGTTCGATTAGGATCCGGTTTGTCTGTAAGTTTGGTGGTAGCGGCCTAGAACCGGCCGGGATCGGGGCCGGAACAGGGAATATCCGGCGCCAGCCTTACGGCGCGGTGCCGCCGGCTTCCGACACAACCTTCAAGTGTAAACTGGACATATTGCTCGCCTGCCTGCGTAGTGTGTGCTACAATCGGACGACAATTAGAAAAGCGTATTAAAAGTTCCCGTGTAAAAATAACGTTGCAGGACGGAAGGATAGTTAATTTATAATTATATTTTGATAACTATAATAGCAACGTCTATTTATTTATTATATTACTTATATTATTTGAATGATATCGCAAGGAATAGTCATAGTTTGTAACATAGATTGAAAATCCATGAAACATTATCAATACTAATTGGCAACCAAAAACACGCTGACAGCTGCGAATTAATCTGACTGTGAAAACGTAGAAGAAGGGGCACAATCACAAAAAATATAGGTACTACTAGTGACGAGGGAGACTGACGCCCGACGCCGACACAACGACATGTACAATCAAACAAGTTCGTGGTCGATCAGTTTAAAAAAGTTTCCTTTGGCTCGCTCATAAAGCCAAGGCACACGCATACTAATACAAAACCATTCCCCCATATTACGTTTGACTAGGGAGCTGGACGCGACCATGTCTTGCTAAGAGATTTTCGCCTTCATGGTGTATTAGCGTCAAGTTTGGCCATTGTACATGCTTTAATTGAGACGGAAAAAGGGGAAATCTTACAAAAAGTTTGGCCGTTTTCGTATAACGTGAACAAAACACGTTGTTCGCCGCGTGTCGGCGAGCAATTCATTCTTATACTAACATAATCAAACAAACAGATTTGAAAGGTTATACAAAAGCCTTTTTGGAATACATTTTTATTTATTTTTATTTTATTTATTGTCTCACGCCTGTATCCCTGAAGGGGTAGGCAGCGGTGTAATATTACACCCACATTTCGCCATGAATTTTTAGGTCCCACGTAATAGGGGGCGAGCCTATTGCCGTCACCGGGCACATCAACAGACTCCGTGCGGCTACTGAGAATTCGGAAAAACCTAGTAACACTTTTGCTCGACCCGGGAATCGAACCCGGGACATAATTTCACACCACTGGACCACGGAGGCAGTCAGTCTTATTTATTAACTTGTGAAAGTGGACGTTTAAATTAAACCAAACGAGAGGATTTTGTTGAAGTCGAAAAGGTAAATCATCCTAATATCATTCCTAAGCCTAAAGAAATTCTGATAAATTAGGTGTAAATTAGTATTCAAAAAGTTTGGAAAACGGATACAGCCCTGGCAAATGTTGTCAGTATCGTTCCACTAGTCAACTATGCTCGCATACGATATTAGACGGGTTAAGTGCGTCCACTTCATACTATTGATACATTTCGTTCGCTATTACGTCAGCGGTTAAGCCGTCAGGCACTACTTCAAGTAATAATTGTGGTGGTAAATTTGATGAGGCTTTGTCCTTCACGGACATCCCAAATTTCGAGGACAGTTTGACAAGACTTACCTAATATTGTAGAAGCTATGTTAAAATTGACACTCAGTATTGACAAGCCAATACCGACTTAAATAAGTTTATGGAATGCAAAGCTTTGCTCTCTGAATTATTACACAGCTTCAGAGGATTTAAGTAATTCGAATTGAATTGTAAACATGGCAATAAGAAGAAAATAAACTATGAGAGGCTAAATAAACACAAGTTATTATAAATATAGATGACGTGTCTACGCGGCACCGGCACCCCTCAAGCCGTCAAGAACGGCTCTCAAAGCTAATTCCTAGATACTGTAGGCGCCGTTGACGCCTTTCTGTCATCCGGCCACCCGAAAAGCACTTTCCAGGCGCGTTAAGCACTCGACTCTAAGGGGGAGGCAGCGGGGCCGTCACCCTCGCTACCACCCACGCCGCCCGACTTCGAAAAAAGGCGATGCACTTCGTATTGTTCTTTTTGTGTCCACGATCGATCGTTTCAGTGAAGGAGTGAGTTTTTATCTGCTCGGCCCTGCTTCAGTTACTTCACACGTCGTGGGCTAATTGGGGGATGCGTTCGGACCGCTCAATTAGAAAACAGACGAAGTGCGGGGCGCTTGGTAGGCACTATGCGCCTGGCGGGTGTCGCGAGATGCGGGGACACGTGATGGGGAATCGAGATAACGCATCATTTGAGCAAAGTTCTCTAGAGCCACCGCCGCATCACTCATGATAACACACGTACTACATTTCTGCTGCCCAGGGAAAGCATTCAACTGCAAACTTTGGTTTAAACAGTATTGGCAAGATGCTGTTTTACACAATACGCGATTCTATATAGTGATTTTAACCTCTGACGCAAACAGAGGGTGTTATAAGTTTGACGTGTGAATCTGTATGTTTGTCTGTGGCATTGCAGCTACTAAAAAAATTGGTTGCCTGTAAAGTCGGTATACGGGCGAAAGTTTTACGTGACAACGACTTTGAGTGGTAAAATAATTTTAATGTGAATATTCATTCGTATAGTAGGAAGAAGGATGAAAGACGCGTGCCTTTCACTTTTTATGTCTGTCTCTCTCGCTCTTAGGCGGGACGCGTGCCTCTCACTCGCTCTCATTGTGAGCGCATAACGTGAGCGGAGCGTAACGCAGTTTCTTGAAGTGTCACCCGGCAAACCAATTTATAAGACGTTGTCACGTCAAAAATGGACTGATTATGAGGAACGCATCATGTCTTTTTGGTGTAAAGCTGACATCATCAAGATTGTTCTTAACTACAATTATTGAAGATCTGCGCTAGGTAATGAATACTACAAGTTTTATTATTGCTTTTGCTGGTCTTTCTACGTAGGAACTTTAGAAATATGTGTCTTATAATGTTGTACGTAAAATTTCTACTATTATGTACCGTGAACTAGAGTCAGTATATTTATCCAATATATATCCTGATTTCTGATAAAATCGTCAAAGCTGTCTAATATAAAAATGGATTTGATATTAAATAACGTTTGAAAGGTGGCTAGGGGCTCGAATATTGTAAAAATGTCTTATAAAAGTCGGCGCATAAAGCGTCAGCTAGTGCATCTAATATACAAGGCGAACATTTTTGTGAAATATTTTGACGTTCACAGAGTAATATCGTACTGATTTGTTTCTCCGTTACTTGCAACCAACCAACCAACCAACATTATTTGATTGCCTATGGTTTTTATTACTTAAAAATAAAATGGACCAAAAATTATCACCAAGATTGTAAATGCAATTTAAATTCCTTAAAAAATTACGTAGTTATATGCATTTTATTATTGCTAATATACAGATAAGTATGGTGACGTAATGACTGTGATTTCCCTGTTAACATCGCTTGTAGAGGTTTTGTAAAAATGAAACAGCAATGAGGGTCACATTGCTGTTTAAGTTGTGCCTTGTAGGTTTATTCCTAAGCCGTTGCGGTGTTCTTTACGGCGCCATATAATTACAAATTGATATATTTTACGAAGAGTTAATAAAATATGTATTGCTCCATATATTAATATAGATTATAAATAATGACTGATGAATGTCAGCCGCCCTATTATTGCGGTATCGATTTGTGTATGTCGACATATAACGTCAAACCAGGTGAAGCGTGAATTTAAATATCCATACTTACTGCTCGCCAACTATTACGTAGAGCTGTGTGAGAACTACTTACCTGCAACAAAATATTATGAAAATTAGTCATCATTGTCTTAAAAATTATGCAAATGCAGTTATTATAAATAGAATTAAAATATAACATAATAATATAATATACTGCCTCGTTGGTCTCGCGGCATAAATGTGTGCGTGGGACGGGGGGTCTCGGGATCGATTTCCGGGTCGGGCAAAGTGTTATTGGGATTTTCCGCTAGGAAATTCTCAGTAGGAGCACGGAGTCTGGTAATGTGCCCGGTACGCCAATAGGCTCGCCCCCTATTACGTGGAACCTAAAAAATTCATGGCGAAATGTGGTTGTACCTAATATTACATCAGCTACTTCGGGGATACAGGCGTCTCACGACTATAAATAAAATAATAATAATAATAATAATAATTTATTTGCAGACATTGAAGTCCATAGAATTAAATTTTACACATTGAAATCATTACATAATTAATAATAACAGAAATAACATTATTTAAAAAATATCTGAAATTACATAAAAAATAACTCAATAAAAACACATAAAAAATCATAAATAGGCATAATAATAATAATAACATAATAGGCATAAAAAAAATAAATAAAAATTCACGTACAGCTATCTAGAGCCGACCTGTGTGTGCAGTCTCACCCATCGACCAAGCATCGGGCAGTCCCACCGGTTACTCAATGCCTTCAACATGCCGTGGGTGCTGATAATGAGCTGGCAGCTGGACCCCAAAAGTCGAAAATCGGGCTCAGTGGCGTGCCATTGGAATGGCCTATATCCAGCAGTGGACTGCGGCAGGCTGATGATGATGATGATATATATTAGCCAGCAGTGGACGTCTATTAGCTAGGAAGATGGTGATAATACCTACTCAAGATACAAAAAAAATAATATGTTTTTTTTGTGAAATATGCGATAGATTTCAACGCTTTAATTGTAATGATATAACTTTACTCAAATCATGTGCCTTTTCACTTGTTTGCTCAAGATGTGTGTAATCTTTAAAGAAAGATAGAACGAATTGTAATTTTCATTCATTATTTTAAGTTATTTTAATTTAGATAAGTGAATCTAATATCATTTTAATTATTTATATTGTATCTTTTAAATTAATTCATCGAATACATTTACGATATCTTAAAATAAGAACTGATTCTATAAATAAGTTCATCAATTCATGAACGAACAAGCCAAGAAACCGATCAAAATGCATTTTCTGAAAATGAAATCGCGAAAATTATCGGCTATTTATTCTGACTAAGTGCTATAAAAATAACTAGGAGTCAATACGCCAGAGAAAATGATCGCGTGCGGCGAGTAGCGGCCGCCTCTCACACCGAACGCTACGAGAGAACACTCGCTAACATCATTATATCTACGATGAAATTATGTCAGTAACTTGTGAAGGAGAGCTTACTGCCAGAATAAATAATCCAACCACAAAATTACACTATGAAAAATATTTTTGGAGAAATTAATAAATTATGCCTTAGTAAATTTCATCAAAAGTAATTATAGTGACCACGAAAGTTTAAATTCCTATGTTCTTCAAAAGTATAATTTACACATAGCTAATACACATGATACCTTGTACGGAACTCATAGTACATAGTATAAGGTTTACTTAGATTTCATTGACAGTTACAGCGTGTTTTGAACTTATGAAAACTTAGAGAATTTGTAAAAATCCGGAATCATTCCGGACCCAATGGGTCCGAAATGATTCACTTTCAAGCATTGCATATACAATCTAGGTAAGTAAAATAGTGTAAGACGGAATCACATTTCGTATTTGATTGCAGTTGTTTCTGAAAAAATGACACAATTTAATACTGATACCACGAAAAGAGATGAAACGAAAAATTACGATGAGTTTAGAATCTTCAACTTATAAAATCGAAATAAACAGAGATGAATGGCTTCAATACATAAAAAGGTGTCATTTAAAAAATAAAGTAGCCTATAGTGCGAGTTTACAGTAATCGATATCACGAACATTATGAGAATGAGATCTTCTACAATGTAGCCAAATTATACATTAAATTGATAGATGATGATTCTATATCAACGAGTATAATGCCAAGTGCTGTTAATGATGAATATGGATATTTAATAAATCCATATTTATGGCGAGCCTAGAATATTTTTTGTAACATATGTTTATAACAGTGTCTGGGGCGTCCGTTTCGTACTTGCACAAAAAAATATGATTGTAGTTTAGAATGAACGCATCCCCATAATAAATAATGTAGCGCAGTATATAAATAAAGGTCGGTCGTCGAGCAACATTGTTGCCCACAGAGCCCGTACAACGTAATAGCGCAATTAATTCCCTATAATAATAATTGTTATTGTTGAAAAAAATCGGACAAGTTTAGCGCACGCGAGGTAAGACCTACGTAACTGCAACAAAATGGCGTGTATTATTTTTTAAATTTCTACTTAAGCTTAATTAACTTTAATATTTTGAAAAACTAGTATAATTGCAGCTTCTTAGAAATAGTTTTTATTTCACTATATTGGTATCGTGGTGTAATTAATTCTTGGCATTTTCGTATAATAATTTAATTGTACAGCTGGCGCGAAGCTTACGTTTGTCTATGCGTACGCTATCAAGTCATTCGGATTTGGTTCTGTTTTGATAATCTGATGAGTAAATTAATTAAACTTTGGTTTTTTATATATGTATAATTTAATATGGTTTTGTGAAAGAAAATGGCGATCTGATTTTGTTATAAATGTACCTAGTGGCCATCACTTTATACGATTTTCCGTTTTCCGTAAAACCGAAAACGGAAAATCGTTCAGTTTGTTCGTATTCATGGAAAACTGAAGGGTTGCACTGCAACGTATATGTACATCGCAGTACTCAGTAAAATCTGACAGTAATAAAACAGAACAGTTAAAGCTGTATGTGTGTAGTCGGCTTAGTAGCGAATATCTGCGATTTTATTGTAGCGCGCGCGCATCGCCGTTTTCTGGTGCCTTTTCGCCCCCGAAAAAAGTTGATAGGTATTTTATTTTAAATATTGTAACTTACTGTTGTTATCCAGTTTGCTTAGAAATCGTTTTCACCATCTACCAGTTTAGCGTTAGCACGGTTGCCTCAAAAACTTTTCGCCTTAGAGCACGGGGTCCGTTTACTGATCTAAGTATGTAGATTTGACAGAATATCAGCTTTTCTAGAGTGGCTGCCGTCTGACTGGAAGGACCAGAGTCAGTAAATGTTCAAGGGTACTGGGTCCCTCTTAGGTATAAAGTGTCTAAATATGTAGACTACTATGTATTATTACGCGTTAACCTTTACAAATAGTGACAAACGAATTTATACAGGACACAGTTGAACTGCATCTCTATAACTTTTCTAAACATTGGAAATCTCGCGATATATAGCAAGTCGAACGCTACTCTTGATACGTAAACAAAACACGTAGCTAGCGAGCACAAAGCAAACATCAATAATTATCAGCTTTGCTATATTTCGCAGAAATTATATTTACCAACAGAAACATATTAGCATCTCGCAAATTCTAGATGCAATATCTGTCTGTATATAAAAAATCTTGCTTTACTGACTGACTGACAGACAATGCCTAACCGAAACTACTCAGCGTAACAAGCTGAAATTTGGCATGTATGTTCCTTAGGTAGTGTAGGAGTGCACTAAGAATAGATTTCCTGAAATTCCCACGGGATCGAGAAAAAGATTATGTGTTGCCCGCAACTACGCCCCGCGCCTGTAGCTGTGAACATCCTCTAGTTTTTGTATTTGGCTGATCGTGTGTCAATCACATCTCTAGGTCAGTTAACTGCCTTTATGACTCATTTACATCACTTACAATAAGTTAGTAATTTTTCTACCCTAGAAATAATTTATATGGCAAAACGACTTCTGCTGGGTCATCTATCTATTCATAGATAAAAATCAATACTTATTCGTTTGTTTGTTTATCTTTATAAACTCTGAAATTTTAGATTAACACTGATGGCTTTGGTAACTTTGTTCAGAATTTCCTGGAAAAGTGGTTTGAAAGAAAGAGGAATAAGAAATAATTAAATCAAGAGCGAGTCGGACTCGCCATGAAGGGTTCCGGTAGTAGAGGTCCACTAAACATACCCATTATCTTCACCTAACCATATTTGTAGGTACCACTATCACTTTTTCACCAATACAAGTAACCTTTTGTTTATTTTAACTTTTTCATAGTGTTAGTATGAACGAAAAAGTTATATTTGCGGTTTTTAAATATGTGCTATATCTCAAAAACTGCTGACTACATAATAATATGCTTCGTACCAATTTTCGTTGAAAGTTTTTATAATGCTCTCATCATCAGCCCTTTATACTGTCCCGCTGCTAGGCACGGGCTTCTTTTCACTAGGAAAATGGTAAGTCCACCACACTGGCCAAGTGCGGGTTGGCACACTTCACATGTCTTTCGAGAACATTTGTGCTGATCTACAGCATAATAAATATATTTTTGAGATTTGTCACTCTCTTACTTTAAAAGTTATATTGGTGCAAAAAAAAAACAGGTTTAAAAAACCTCAGTGTCATTTTTAAAGATCTATTTATAGACACCCTGCAAGTACATGACCAATAAAAAAAAATTCAAGTGAATCCTCCTTTGTTTACATTTCTTTTTTATTTTTATATTGAAATCGGGTAGCGGTTCACAGAATACCCCTACTTACCTATTTTCAAATGTGTAGACTCAATAGTTTCGCGTTATATGTTGTTAAGTGGCTGTGACATACGGACAGACATGACAGACATGGCAAATCTATAAGCGTCCTGTATTTTGCCATTTTTTTGCTGCGAAACCCTAAAAAGACCTTAAAAAGGCGATACGGAGTTCGCCGGGTCAGCTAGTTATTTCCTTTTTTAGATAAGTATTTTTAACTTTGTGAGTGATCTATCCGGTAACAAAAATTACCTAGAAATCCTTTCGAATAATATTTTTCTGTATTTGCAGCGGTCGCGGTGTGCGGAACTTAGATATTCTTAGCGACGACGTACCGTTAGCGTGCGTGACACTAACTGCAGGTTTTACTTAATCTGCTAGCTGCTTGGTGACATTATAAGTGACATACCAAAGTCAGCAAGGTACCCGAAGAATAGAAACTAAAATCCAAATTCCACTGAAAGTGCCGCTAAATCCAAATTATACGACCAGAATATATTTTATACCAAGTAATGCAAACATCTTGTTGGGATCGCAGCGGATGAATGCGGGTGGCTCAAGATCGGTATATTTCCCTTGGGGGAGGGCTATGTCCAGCAGTAGGTAGACGTCTATCGGCTGATATGATGATGATGATGATGAACGCAAAAACCGCTCCATATGATACAACATACAGTAGCTACATTAACTAGCATTCATAATACTCAAACAGAAACTCCATTCGAATACACTAAATATTCTTAATTAAACCATTTAAAATTCATTAAAAGCATTTAAAATATTCAGAGTCAATAAATATTATATTGTCTGTGTTCTACACGTTATCTGCTGCTAGCAATACTAACTTATTCATGCAGCACTGTGCCGTTTCTGCTGCATATTTTAAAAGATATCATCCACGTACTTGTGATGGTAAAGAAAAATACTAATGTAAGGATAATGAGCTGATGTTACGTTCTAATTACTATACTTATATTTTTGTTTGCTCTGAAATAGTTTTGATGTCCGAAAAAATTCGACAAGACTTTACATAGACAGATACATTGGTTCCATTACAGCACGAAATGCAAATGCACGTAATATACCTATTGTTGGATTTTTCTCTTCTTCTTCTAAAGTAGCATAAACAAGCTACGAAGAACTATCGAATTCTCGTCGTCAATAAGTATTTGCTACTCTTTATTAATATTTAATTAACAAAAAATACAAAATAAGATATAAATGAACGGATCTGTATTACATAACAATCCTCTGTTCCAACAACACAATAAAATATTACATTATTCACTTACAAGTATAATAGAACTAGACGGTGGAGTAGTATTCGATGTATTTCGAAAACATGAATAACTCATGGGGAATGTTAATAGTAGTTATTACTACTTCTTCTGCGGGAATTTCGGTCGATGACCTATGTATTGTTTTAGCCCCGAATATGTTTGAAACTCACTTATTTAAAACACTTTATGTTATAAGAAATTCGCCTTGAACTGAAATGGTGACAGTATACTAAGAACCCACTTTGACGTCTAGTGGTTACAGAGCAGCGTGGGCGGTTAGTATCCAATTGAATAAGATGTTCCCGAAACTGCATTGAAAGTTCATGACTTTTTATCAGAGCAGATCTTCGAATTTCTAGAAAACGGTAGTCATTAAATTTTAATAGAAATATGGCTTTTGCCAAAGCTTCAATCATTTCTTAAAGCCTTACACAATATTAATTAGGTAAGTACATATATTTCAAATAGAATCACATTTCCCTTAAAGGTTGCCTGTACCTACTTAAATTGGTTTCGAGAAAAAATAACCTGGACTATATTAATACCTGAAGCAAAAAAACGTCACATAATTCTACAAAAAGTTTCTAAGAAAATCAAAAGGAAAGTTTAAAAGACACCTAGACAACAATTATCAAAAAAATATTTTTAGCTCTCTTCCTGATTATGTGAGATAACGGCGTTGTTTTAATCATTTTAAGAACAAATTTCATTCTAGAGCAAACATTATGTGAATACGTATATCTTGCGTCGTATTGACGGTATTGAGTAGATACAAAAGTAAATGTATTGCGCTATTTCATCAACATATCTTTCAAACCATTCAGCTGAAACTAGATATGAAAAACTGAATACCAACCTTCTCGCGGGAATACCTCTGAAAGGATTCGCATTATTACGACTTTTTTCATTATTATATGTATTTCTATTTTAGCCCTAGCTATTATTATATATTTTTATAGAACTTGGATATGAATAGATGGATGCAATTACTTTCAAGCCGGAACGTTTCAAGTCGTCGCGTTTTTATTAATCTACTTTCTAGTTACTGTGGATATCGTTTTATCGCTGTGATGCTAATACATTTATTTTATGTTAGTACGATTAATCGCAATCAAATAGTGTGATGTAATGGGACGGTGAAATAGAACGAATCATCGCGCTACTAAGGCTAATAATGTTTTCTGTTTGAAGATGTTTGGGGAGGACGCGCTGACGGCGACGGTCGCCGGTGCCGCGGCGGACACATTGAAATAATTAGGGGCGCGACATTGTCGAGGCGCGCCGCTTACGTCGAATGAAATCGGACACTTAAATTTCGTATTGTTGATAAATGGTTTAATTGTTTTGGCAATTAACCACGTTAGGGGGCGCCGGGGGCCAATGAGCGCGAGAGGGCGCAGGTCCGATTGTAATTTGGCTCTAGCGGTCGTATTTGTCGCCTAATCTCCCGGACACGATTAGAATGATCGACAAATCCGCAAAACGACTTTTCAAGGATTAAATTTGTAGTTTGCGTTTTTACAATTTTTCAGTGGATTGTCCAAACAATGGTATATACTGGCTCGAGGGCGCACGGCGCACTGTCCACGATTTCATTTTAATACCGTATGGACAGATAGTATTGCAAACATCGGACGGATTTTAGTGTGGGACCGTGAAAAAGGCGCTGGTGGTCAGTTATCGTAAACTAACAGTGATACCGGCCGCGATAATTGGTCCCGGCAATTAACCCGCCGCGGCGCCCGCTGCTCACACTCCGGGACAATGGTTTAATTTGACGCGAATTTTTAACCGCTATCGGCGCATATCCCGCGGTGTGGACGATTGACAATCACAGTTCAACCGTTTGAGGTGAGATAAAAATTAAACTTTTTGGTAGCGTTTACATAAAAGTTTGATCGCTAGTTTAAGTAAGGTTAATAAAAGCGATTGACACGTTTTACTTTTATGTAGCGGGTAAAGCATAAAAATTGCTGTTGCGACATTTTAATATCAACTTCAAAGTGGCACTAACTCTATGTAGACGTGTGTAAAGAAAACGCAAACGTCTTTCGTTTGAAATGTTAGGAGGAGGAGGAGGCGGAGGAGCTTCCTACATGAGTACCAATAAAACGAAGCTGAAGACATAGACTCAATTAATCTCTATCTATTTGGTCTGAGACACAAACTTTAAACAATCACAGTTCACCTGTAAACAAATAACTCGCGAACACACGCGCGACCCGCGTACGAATTTAATAATTTCCATCGAATAGTAACATCGTCCTCACAAACGGATGGCTGCCCAATGTTGTATAACTATCAGAGTTTTGTTAACGTTTCGACATTTTAAATGATATAATAAATTCGTATTATCACCGTTGTACGGACAAAATTGTTTTCGCCCTCGCTCGGCTTAATTCATTAACCGATGGATATACTATGAGCGATAAAACACCGCTTGGTTTTACTGAATGAGGATGCGTGCGACGCTGTATTTTCTTTTTAATAAGCAGTGATCTATGACAAATTTGTATTGCTTACTAATGAGATTAAATTTTTATTATGTGACTAACTTAAATCATAATTTAAATCTAAAAATACGAAGTTGAAATATTGTCTTAGTGGAGTAAATCAAAAAGATCGCATATGAAAGGGCTAGAACAAAGTGACTCTTATAATCATACCAAAGTTTTCTGAGAGCTATTTCATGTACTGTTGATCATCTTCATGGCTTAAACATTAAAACATGAATTAATAAGTAACTGAACTACTTAAGCTCAGAGTTGCGAAAACACAAAGATTGTAAATATCTTGAAGCCTCTTAGAGACAGACTAGAGATGTCTTATCAAAGTTACCCGTCTGCTCATTTGTATAACAACACTACAATGTTGTATGCATGTCTGAATATATAGCAGACAGTCTTAACTTGTGCGTATGTGTTTCAAGATTGAATACCTACATTAGAGCAAATGTATTTTGTTTTGGCATGACTTGAAACTAAGTTACAAGTAACTTAAGGCTGCTTGTCGAGCCGTGCATAGTGTTACACCTCTATTGTGTTCAAATATTGTCTAAGATAAACGTGCCTACTAACTACAATACTTAAGGAAAACACTTATTTATTTCCATGTCCACGCACATAGATACATATTATTTAAAACCCCTTCTAAAAGCAATGAATGTTCTGTTCATTGACATGACTGATGTATACAGTGTGTAATAAATACGCGTGCACATAGTTATTAAGGCTCAATAGGCTACTATGTAGTTTATTTTTTAATATGTATGTATGCAAGTAGTAGTCGCTTAACAAAGTTGGCTTATAAATTGTAACTCTATTTTCGATCACACTACAAGATACGGCCGTCGTAACTCCTCGTCGATCGCGATATTTTAAAAAGAACTATGAAGGATTGAATTAAATTAATATAAGATTATGGAATAAATTTTATAGAGACGTTCAGTCTCAGCCTGCTTAGTTGGATTAAGCGGCAAAAGATTAGACTTAAGTAAGTTACTTTTTGATTGTAATATAATAAAATAGTCCACGCTGCATAACTGTTGCGTAATATTCACTTCTGCGTACGCAAAATGCCTACGCACACACACATAATGACGTAATTAAGTTTGCCCCTAATCGGGCAATGTATAATAACTAATGCATAAGTGTGTGCATAGGTTCCAGTAGGTATATTACTGGGATGTGTTATCTGTCTCGCCCGTACCATCGAATTACCCTCTGCAATTTTAATGATATTGGCTCTTTACAATGACTACGGACCAAACTTATAAAAAATATGCAATTCTAGCTGCGATTAGTACTTATATTATAGTACCTAGTACTTAGTAATTTTAATTATATAAGTTGGTACTTTGGTTTTAGCTTTTATCTCGATGCGATTGATAACAAATATTACGATGCTTCAGCCAGATAATAATATTTGCAGTATAACTTTGACACATTTTTTGAAATCACTAAAATAATGGCACAAGAAAATACCTATTAAAACAGACAACAAAATACGACTTTGCACAAAACAATTTTTAAGCCGACACCAATATTTCAAATCTCTTTTATCCCAAGATTTTGCGAAACTTTTCTATATTCCGCATCTACGACTCGGAGAGCAACAATTACATTTCATAATTAAATAAAAAGAGAAGCAAATATTTCACGTGCAAAAATCCACGGATCCAGACTGCAAATGGGTAGAAAATTGATAAAAATCGAGGTGAAAAGCGTAACCTATTCACAGTATCACAATTCATTGGTGGCACTTAACGAGGCGAGTAATAAAATGAAATCTATACGGTGTTGTTAAATGTTAAATGTGGACGGGCGTGTTGATTGCTACCATATATCAACGGCGAAACCCATCTGACGTGTCAACGCGAACTACACTTACTATGCCCAATTTTTACATTTAATTTATATTCATTATTATTTGTTTTCGCTGCAAATTATTGCGTAAGCTCCGGGGGTGAAACAGTCGGAGTAATTTCGATGCATTTTTGATTACCAGCTTTGTGATTAAAAGATTAAACTAATTGGACTATGTGTAGTAATGAAATAAGTGTATGTTTGTAAACCGCAGTATCAATGTAAGTGTCTATCATTTCCTCTGTACTGACTTCTCACGTATAGCTTCTTAGGTAGCATAGAAATAATCATATTCACCGGACACAACGCACTCGTTGTTAAATGAGCTGCGGTATCATGTAAGGAGAAGGAACTAAAATAATCCTAAGGGTAAGCTTCTTTGGATTAATTTTATTTCAGCAAAATTCCAACTTTAAGTGAGAAGTACTTTGTGCAGTATCAATGATCTTGTCTTCAGGTACAAATAAGTAATTTATACTTCGTAATAAAATGCTAAGTTCTTGCAAATTCATCATCATCTTAGCGCTGTCCTGGCGATCCAAGCTTTCGCTTGAAACCTGTGGTCCGCTACTTGTCAAAATCTTGCAAATTATATAGATCCAACTTGTCACTCAACATCTTTCAGCTAAGGACGCATTGCACATCTTCGCCTTTAGCCCAGTTTAGTGTTGCCCTTTTGCGTACTTCGGCCACAAAATGACTTAAAAGAATCAAACGTGTTCGGTTTAAATTACAAAACTATGATTATTATATTTCAATTACCAACTGAAAACGGTGAGAGCATTAAATTTAATAGTATGTGCTCGGCTTTATTAAAACAAACACAAAATAAATGTATTTGATATTATCCAAGGTATAAGTGAGCTTAGCCATGTGAACGTTGGGTATGTGATTACCTTAATTAAGTGTAATTGTTAGTTTTGCGTTCATTATGACTGATGAATGTCAAAGATTTTGTAAATTGTGTTTGTGATGATTATGGTATGTCCATCCATCACCAGCCTTTAACAGTCCACTGCTGAACTAGGCCTCTCCTTTGAAAGGAGGAATTGGCCTACAATACCACGCTGGCCAAACGGGTTGGTATAGGTTTTATCTCAAGTTTTCCTTCTCTTACAGTGCTGTTATCTGCATAATATGCACTCTGACGGCTCTTACGACATCCATGGGATGATATGGGGTGGTGACATTCCGTATTCTTAATCCGTCACCACACGGACAAAATGAAATGAATGACAAATGATATGTATTGCGGATTAATAGTGAGTTTAGTTAGAGAGTGATATACTGTATGCGTTGCTAACGAGGATTATCACCGCGAGTATTTAGTGCATTTTTTACTAAGACAATATTGGCCTTAAACGCTATTGCCATATACGTAGAGTTGCTTAGCCAACGATTCTGTTACTCTCTTATAAACCGTTACGTAGTGACGGTTTATCTTTTAGGTTGCCATAATAGAAAATCACTATTTTGTTTTCAAATAAATATTTATTTTTATAAACTCGTGGCAAGTTAAAAAAGTTATTTGTTGACGTTTCTGTAGTGTGAAATTGTGACGCACACGAGAGTTCAATGGAGGGACTTAGAGACTGGTACGCAGAGGATGTCGAGTTTAAAACCACGGCCAGCACCGCTGACTTTTCGAAGATAAGTTCGTGTTCAATTGCTAATTACGTTTGTTAAACGGTGAAGGAAAACAACGTAGGACTCCTGCATGTCTGTGAGTTCTCACAAGACATGTCAAGTCGGTCAACCCGCACTTGGTCAGCGTGGTGGACTATGGCCTTACCTTTCTCAGTGAAACAGGCAGCTTAGCAGTTGATCACTTTATATACAGGGCTAATGATGATGATGATAAAGTTGCTAGCTCATGCGGACGTTTCGAGTAAATTACCAGCCTTCAATACGAGTCACTATAAAAATCCGAACTATAAATTATTTCTAGCACTAATTATATGTACCAATGGAACAAAACAAACATCGAGCATTTTGATATTAGATGATAACATGTTTATCTAATTGATGTCATAATTGTATAGTAAAATGGTGCAATACCTTAGAAAATTGATGCTAAGTAATGTATGCCGTCGTATTGATGCCATTGATGGTAAATGATGACATGACATGCAAATTACTGGTTTGTATTGCTAGTCGTTCGATTGAAAGATAACTGCGGTCGTACATAAAGTCTTTTTCTACAAGTATCTTTAAGTAGAACAGAGTAGTTTGAAGCGAAACTTTAGTTGCTAGTACAGGAAATGTAAGAAGTATTTTTGTGAAGAGACGGAAATCTCGACATCACACCCTAATAACTCGTCAAGCCAGCGTGGTACAGTTTCTTTCTCCTATTGACTCACAGAATGGGCTCGTGCGTTTTATTGACAAAATCCAACTTTTAATGTCTTTCCTAAAACTTAAATTACACCAACCGAGAAACCTTAGCGTCGAGAACCATCCAGAGAAAACCGAAATCGTTTTTAATAGAAGATGGAGTGTTAAAGTAACCAACATAAAAATACAACGGAATCAAGATCCTCCTCCTTTTTTAAATCGATATTATTTATTTATTTAGTGCCCTCCAATGATCTAATGAGCGCTACAAATGTGGTCACTGAAAAACACACATTGAGTACATGCATTTTAAATCTAGAATCTCTAATGTGACAATATAGATTGGTGAATGTCACTCTTCATTATCATCTTGAAACACGTTGTGTCACATTATTTCATTATTACATCAACGGACACCGTTCTAAATTAAGGCACTGTATGATGCCTCCGAAGATTTGTTTGTTAAATAAATACTTTAACGTAAATAGTTGTTATCGATTACCTATGTTTTGTTAACTGAGTAATTTAATGCATACATACATAGACTCACGCCTGTTTCCCCGAAGGGGTAGGCAGAGGCATATTAAACGCCCACCTCTCGCCAGTGTTTTGATCCCACGTTATAGGTGGCGAGCCTATTGCCGCTTATCGGGATATTTTGTTTGCCAGAGCCTCGTCCGTTGATCGGCAGGTGCACCACTTGCAGGTGAGGTTGGCTTGGGACCCTAAGTTCTTGGTGGGAACCCTATGCACCCAGTGATTTAATGTTAAGGATGAATGCGGGTGGCTCATGATCGGTCCATGTGGAGAGCCTTGGGGGAGGCCTATGTCCAGTAGTAGACGTCTTTCGGCTGATATGAAGATGATGAACTAACTCACAACAAAATCCAAGTTCCAGTTTTTTATAACAAAGGTGTCTATTAAAGATGTTTAGTAGAACTGATTTTATATTTATACTGTGAGTTAACCCTTATTCAAACAAAGGTATATATATTACCACTTCGACTTTTTTTAAATAAAGCATCCTAATATTTCCTATGGTAACATGAAAGGTATCGATGTTACATATTTTTAATCTTTATTGTTTTCTTTACATATTATAAGTCATCCTACAACTCATCAACGTCATTTGTCACTATGAAGTGATGTCAAAGTTGACCAAACGGTTTTCGGGTGAAAAAATCGAGTTTTTAGCGAGTGTGTTCAATAAAGGAGAATGACCAAAACTGGGCTATTTTGTGGCACGTTTGCTTCTAAACCATTCATATCTAGAAAATCTTCTTTTATTTAATAATGTTATATACATTAATTTTAATTTAAAGCAAAACGGGGATTTTTAGTTCAGAATTAAAAGTATCTGCGTTGTTCCGGTCGTGACATCTCCATTTCATATTCAAAACTCATTTTGCATATTTAGGCAAATGTTTACAGTTTCTTGCAAGCCCCTTTTAATAGGGAAAAATTACATTCATAGTGAAAATAGGGTGACATAACAAAAGTTCTAATAAGCAAAATAACACCAAAATCTTATGATATTTTGAAAAATGTATTGTGGTGAAATATTTTCTATAAATAATATGTTAATGTTTATCCTTTTTGGAACATATTACCCACGAAATAATGTTTTGTACTTATCGAAAATATGGGAACATATTTTTATTATACTGGCATCTGTAATGTCTTACGTAAAGAAATATAACCTTATTACTAGTCCAATCTCTCTGGTCTTACGTCAGTTATTTTGACATGAAAACAGTCAAATTGCTTTTTCACCTATGCTCATATCTCTTTATTGGAAAATAAGTAATTTACTGTCGATTATATTGACTTGAACAATCCTTTGTGGACCAAACAAGTTTATTTCGTGTTATCAAGACTCGTGGGTTGACTAAAGTATGAGACAGTCTTTATTGGTAATATTAGTATGTCGTCTGGACTTAGAAAAACTAGCCGTGGTGAGGATTGCAGTTATGTTAACTCTTCCTTTGCGGTACCCCGGCAGCAACACGTCCGTTCTTTGGACAAGCTATCTGATTTGGAGTTCAATATTTTGACATCATGGATAGCGCCAGTCTGTGTAAGTGTTGTTTACTTTTCTTCTCAATTCCAACAATTCTCTCGTGCTCTTCTCATCGAATATTCATACATACATACATACATAGTCACACCCCTATAACCCCGAAGAGGTTGGCAGAGGTGTATTTCTACACTCACTTTTAGCCAGATATACTTTAGTCCCACGTAATAAGGGGCGAGCCTATTGCCGTACCGGGCACATTTCCAAATGTGCTGCTACTGAGAATTTTGTGACAGAAAAACCCAATAACACTGCCCGAGCCAGGAATCGAACCCGGGACCTCCCGATCCCACGCGCACATTTATGCCGCGAGACCAACGAGGCAGTCGTATGGGGTTTGATGTCGAGTTTTCCGTCTTTACGCAAAGATGGTATTTGCATCGTGTTATCCCTTAGTTGCCTCTTACGACACCCACGGGAAGATAGGGGGTGGTGACACTTGTATTCTATGCCGTCAACCACACGGCTATCACCGACACCGAATATTCAAACTACTTTAATTGTTTGTTTCAGGAATTGAACGGAGTCTTATGTTTAGAATGCTACACATTAATTGAAGCTGTTGTAACTTATGAGGTAATACCTGCACCACATTATGGTATACGATATACAAGCTCCTGCTTCATTTTGAGGTGATTTATTTGAAGAAGATTTAGGTATAATAACAAATAAAATGAAGAATAACATAAAAACTGTGTTTCATTTACCTATTACGCATAAAACAGTGTTGTTTTAATGCCAACTTTGTAATAAGGTCCAATGGAATGAGCTTATCTTTTGCGAACTAGCCTCACTGAAATTCTCATTAATTGAACCACATGGTATTGAGAATTCTCAGTAAGAAATATATCAGACTGAAAAAACCGCAAACTAATATAATGTACAAGCGTTTGTTTCGTAGCTCCACTTCTTTTTACAACTTTTTTCTATATTGTATTATATACATAGAGGCTTCTAATAAATTCCGGTAATATGATTAAATCATATCATCGCTGTCCTAGAGTTATGTCGGTCGCATCCAAGACTTCAACGCCTAAGAGCCCTGGGTCCGCATACTAGTCTAACCAGATATGACAGAATATTAGCTTTTCCGTAGTCTGATCGCCATAACCCAAAGGGAAAGCGATATTGTATGGTTTAGACCAGTAAGTATCTGTTTATTGGAGGGTACTGACTCCCCGTAACGACGTGCGATGGTGAAACATCTTCATGACAACTGGAACCGACGGCTTAACGTAAGTACTCTTCGAAGCACGGGCGATAATTAACTAATTTACTACTATTTATATGATTAAATCATGTAACTATTACAATACTTAACCTCAAAATATTTGAAATCTTTAATGTTCGATAGCTAAGAACTGCCGCCGAATATCGTATTCAGTTTTTGCTAATTTAATTAGGAGTATATTTACTATATTTTACTGGTCAAATCATCGAGAAGCAAACTTAGCCCATCTTCCATACAAATTTGGTCATTCTCCTTTGACTCTTTGTTAAAAAAAAATCTGGTATTTGCTTTTTCGATTCAAATATCAAAACTATAACATTTTGTCTGTAATCTGTTTTTAGCAGTATGCGCAATTTACTTATTCATATAATTTAGATCTTTTTTTAAAAGTGGTAAATAATTTACCACTGTCCGATCTCGCTTTGATAAAAATCAGTTTATAATATACAAAAATACGTTATCTGTCTGTTTAATTACGAAATGCTAAATATAATATTATAATATTTTGAAACGTGCAAATTTGTTCTTATGTAAAGCGTAAATCGTTTGTTAACGTTTAACTCAACACATCAGAATCTACTTATTTTTTATGTTTATACGTTCAATTGGTATTTTGTTTATTTCAGAAATACAATATGTCTAAAAAAATATTATTATTTTTATTACATGCATTTTTTGTGAATTACTATCTACTTTGATAAAACAAGTACACACAAGTAGAACCAAGAGGAAGTCACTAGTCTAGATACAAAAATTAAGATACGAAACGGACAATGGTAACTATTTTACCACCAAATTGCAAAATTTGGGAGTCATGAACGGACAATGGTAAATTATTTACCACCACTAAAACTACCCCATCCCCTACTTTTTTAATATTTTTGATGCCAAATATAGAATCTGCAAGTGTTCTTTACCTTAAAACCACCCTAACTTTTTCAATAACTTGTACAGGAGCTCTCGTTTGTTTAAGGGTTAAAACGGTCAGATGATAAACACTTCATGGAAAATTAATATTTTTATTCTGAAAACGGTATGACACATACAAGATGAAAAAAGCCTTTAAAATACTAAATATGTTTTCTTGCTATGTTAGTTAATTCATATTACAGAAAAATTCATATCATGCTATAAATTATTTTACCTTACTGTTTGCTTCTAGAAAAACAACAACATTGTTATTATACACCATTATGCATTATCTTTTGATTAATATCTTTATATGTTATTGGAGTGCCATAGAGCGAAATACACACATCAAAAAAGTCTAAGCAACATATACAAAATTCAATTTTACAATTTGTTTTCGCATTAAATCCTTAGTATTTTCTTATTTATATAATTTTTAATGCTTTTTTTGTATTAAACAACAATTTTTATTTTATTTTTTAAACTTATTTTTTTATTTAATTAACAATAATTACGAGTAAGTACTGTATGTACGTAGTACTTACAAGGTAAGGTGCCTAATCAACTAAACTTAAACTAAAATTAAATGGTTGTACAAAAATTGCATAATTTAATACAAAGTGTGGCCTCCTCTGTTATTGAGAACATGCTGGCACCGATTATTCATAGAATCGATGAGATCGTTAATGTTATCATGCGGCAATCGCTCCCAATGAAACTTTAGTAAGTCCATCAGTTGTTGGGTTGTTGTCACTTCATCCAATTCCTTTAAAACACGTCGTGCAGGCCAAGGCAATACCAGGATGTTTTCCCTTGCCAAGTACTCCCGTGTGTGCAAAGCTGTATGCGAAAGTGTATTTTCATGCATCAAGATGAAATCGGAGCCAAGCGTTTGTGCGAATGGACGGACATAAGGCCTTAGAACATCATCAACGTAATTTACAGCGTTCATGTTACCATTTACAAAAACGAGCTCAGTTCGTCTGTTCTTCATAATACCCGCCCATACCATAACTGTTGAGCCCTTGTATAGATGCACTTCCTGAACACGCCTCAGTCTTTCAGTATTTCCAGGATGACGGTACACTCTTACCTTTCTAGTATCAGGCTTGAACCCAAATCGAGACTCATCGCAAAATAAAATTTTATCCCATTGTTCCCGGGTCCATGTAATGTGTTCCCTACACCATTCATTTCGACAAGTGCGATTGGCCGTCGCGCTCGTAGGCCATAGTCATGCAGTCGATTTCGCACAGTTTGGCAGTTAACAACAACACCACTTGAATTTTGTAGCCTTAAACCTATCTCGCGGGCGGTTAACATCGGCTGGCGTCTTGCAGTCAGTTGTATGTATCGATCTTGCCGTGTGGTTGTACACCTACCTCGACCTGGGTGCTGCTCAGCAGGATCTCCCGTGTTAGTGTAACGCTGATGAAGACGGCAAATAACGCTTCTGACTTCTTCCCGCTTGCAATATCCCTACAGATCTTTGCATTTCACCTGCGTTCAAATGACGTCGCTCCATGACGTAAAAATGTCTCAAAATCCAAATTTGTTCAATACTTTTTCAAATTATTGTTTAAATCATTAAATTGATACAGATGATTGATACTAAATACAAAATTTTAATAAGTAAAGAAAACGCTTTAACATTCGAACAAATGCATTCGCTTTTGAATTTGTGAAAAAAAAAACAAATATGATTCTCGATTTTTTTTTACAACCAGCCAGTATGTCCTCTAGATCAGAAAAGTTTACATAGGTATTACCTACTTGGTAAGAAATGATATAATAATTGATTCATACTTTGAAATAGTAGGTATGTGTTGCTTAGACTTTTTTGATGTGTGTATATCGACTGAACGTAATAGTGTCAGTTAATAGTACTTATATACCTACATATAATTGCAATATAGAGCAATAACTTATTTTTAATATATATATATTTACCTAGGTGGATGTATTTCTCAACATCGTGCTCATTTTTTTTATTATTTAACTTCTTATGGCATGTATGAAGGTGGTTTGCCCAAATACGGTTATAGTAATAAATGGAATTAAAACTTTACAATACATAATTACGTTTAGTTTAAAGGAGAAAGCATAAACTGTCATATTAATAAGTTTTTTTCATACCCTGCATGTTATTATTCATGTGTTGATTGTCACCCATGCCGATATGGTAGCAAACATGAACTAAAACGCTTGTAAGCAGACATTTCAGGAGCAGGAGTATAAGATTCTTGAATACTACTATAAACCAACCCCCAATAGACATCAGCCACAACCGCTGCTAAAGTGTACGCCATGTGACAGGAGACGCGATATAAAGAAGATACTTGGTCTATACCATATAGCTACTCTATTGTGCTATAGAAGAATAGATACCTTCACCTAAAACTGATTACAATAGTCATAAAACGTCGCAACACCTCGCAAATCAATCACACTACCTAGCCAATCACAGCAACATTTTTATTAAAGTGCCATTGTGACAATAAAACCAAGTTTAAATAATGTCAGCGGAGAGTGGTGGCGGCAGTACGCGGCCAGCGGGCTCCGGCCCACGATCAAATATTGACCACGTATCAACACGTTACAGTTCCGATGTGAAAAACATTTTGCAAACAAAATAATTACAGTAGCTACGAAAGCGGAATCCAAAACCGACGTGTATAGTTCACAAATTAGTTTGGCAACGTGAAAAATTGAATTGGACCGGCAATTCGATGGTCGTGTCCCGGACTGATGTATTAACATTTATTGGTTTACAAATTAAAGATAACTCTGGACACGCCGGCAATATTGTGTTCGAAAAAATTTGCCGTTTAAACGCTCGCTAATCGGACTGCTATGAAACTTTTAATATCCGGACCGGTTAATTTTTTTTACGTGTATTTTTTTTATTTGTTTTTTTTGTTTTGATCAGTTTTTTATGGCTTTCGTGACGGATTAAAAGTACGATGAATGAATATGTTTAGGTGGATTGGTTTGGAATGTTGAATCTGTTATTTATTTGATTTGATCTTTTTATCCTTGTTAACGTGCTTATAGTTTTTGGTGTATTAGGTGCTTTGTGATTGTGCATAGTTAAAGCTACGCTAGTCTGGTAAACAACAGGACAGTAAAACACGCCTTATAGAGGACTTATAATATGTAAATATTGTTTATTTGATAATTATTTAACAAGCCACATTTTAATATATATTTTGAGAATACTCGTAAACATCTTCGAGACTCAAAAAAGACGGAGGGAAACAATCACAACAACAAGGGCATATTTCGAAAATATACAAATAATAAACATACACAGACTCACGCATGTTTCCCGGAGGGGTAAGCAGAGACTACGGAACGCCATTTGCAACGATCCTGACATATATCTCTTGCTTCATTCACTCCCATCAGATTCCTCATGCATGCTCTTCTGTTCAGGGTACTTCTCACCTGTCCTGTTTTTAGGATGTCTCCAATCTGGTCAGAGAACGTCCGCCTAGGTCTTCCCCTTCGTCCTGTCCCTTCCACACTTGCCTTATATATCTGCTTGGTCAGTCTTTCGTCATCCATCCTCTCCACGTGCCCAAACCATCTTAGCATACCTTTCTCGATGCTTGTCACTACATCTTCTTTTACCCCACAACAATCTCTTATCACACAATTCTTTATTCTGTCAGCCAGAGAAACACCACACTCAGTGCTCTCATTTCTACAGCATTTATTCTACTTTCATGACTCTTCTGCCATACCCAACTATCACTACCATACATAAGAGTAGGTACTAACACCTCTCTATGCACAGCCAAACGTGCCTTTTTGGACACGTTTTGGCTATTCATAAACGCCTTCAGAGCTCCATTCACTCTATTACCTGCATTAACTCTTCTTTCAATATCTTCTACATTCTTACCATCTCTTGTAAACAGCGTACCTAAATATACAAACTCATTCACTTGCTCCACTCGCTGTCCATCGATCATAACATTACAAGCCGTAACGCATTCCTCCTTTTCAAAAACCAGACTTTTCAAACGAATGATAAACAACTCGAAATAACAATTTTGGAAGCAATCATCGGACTACTAGCTCCATATCAGTATGCCCTCTTGTGCTCACTCTTGCATGAATCTGATTGATTTTCTATTTCACAAACAAGTTTCATTTGATATTGGAACTTCCGACCATTTTAATTTCCAATTTGTTAGGAACGGTTTAATAGTCGTTATACCGTTGCAGGTACACTAATCACCCTCAGTCTGCGAATCAAGTACACATTCCTGCCGAAACAAAAGAATTGTTAATTGTTATTGCCGTTGCATCGAATCAAATACCAATAATCCAAGCCAGTGGATCCTAAGCACCGCCTCTTGTTCATTATTGAAGATTTTTTTGGCCGTTTCTGAAATATTTGCATTCAGAATTTGTAAACACTAATAAAAAAATATTTCGATTTCGGCTTAATTATTTCAATAAACGAACTACCTGCGTCTATGTAAAAATGGTTGGCGGAATATTAGCACCAAGTTGCCGAAATCCCTAACGTAATATGTATTTCATAGTTACTGTGGTGTGCCATATTTAAAATACCTAAGTTATTAGTTTATAATATTGAGTATAAATTAACAAATGTATCTAAAATATTTGACTAAATGTGTATTATCTACCAAATCAAACAACGATTGTCTTAAAATAGGCTTTCGCTCTTACATAGCTTCATTCTATAGGGTGTCGGAGTTTTCAGACCGCCAGAGTTGGCCACACACTCACACGAAAAACAAAACAATTCTATAGGGTTTCTTTGAAATACAATAGACCATTTAAAAATAGACTAAAAGAGCATAATTCCAAATACAAATGCCGAAGTTACTCAACCGAACATGGTCTGAAGGGGTGTTTTGCAAGGGAAATGCTTCATTCAAAATTAGAAAACTAAATAACATTAAATTTACTGAATAGCGCGCCACTGCCTCTCATATCTGGATCAGGTAAAACTAAGGACTTTATCGATTCTGGATGATCATGACAAAGAATTAAATAATATAGACCAGAGAGCGCTATTCATAGGCATTTTATAACCGTTGACTTTGTTCTACATACGAAAATAACAAATACACGCCTAAATTAAAAGCGACCAAGCAAGAAAATACCAGTGTTATAAGACAACACATCCATAATTTACCCGTTAATCTCCGAACACTAAACACAGTTCACGCTCTCAAGTCGTAATGCACATTTGGAAACAAATCGCTATTGCCTCGTGTACTCACAACAGTTTCAAAAACATGCAGTTCAAATGAAACTTTCCAATTAAATAATCGACAGCGAAACATAGACATTAGAACACGAGAGCAATTGAGTAACCCACCACAGTTCGCTAGTAGTTGTCTAAATCTGTTCCCCGACACGTCCAGACCAATTATGTTGTCATGTAAACATCGAGCCCGATGCGAAGTTATGACCACTAAACGTCTTTACAGTTGGCAAATCTTTGTGAATGACATCTCAATTTGGTTGTCAATACCAAGTGTTTGACACCATTCAGTGGTGTTTGTCTTCAGAACAAATTATAGCTCTATCTGAGTGGTTAACGAGCATTTTAAAAACGAGCTGAAGAAATATTTGAGTAATCGGTGAGAAGATATTAGAGTTTATTTCTCTACTGACTATGTATTTGCCGACCTATTCTTGATAAATGAAGATGGATAATTTGTTAATAACATTGGAACAAGCATAACTTTTGAAACAATACTGTGATTTACGAATTTTGTCGATCACACCAAAGGATGCAAAATTATTCATGTAATTCAATTAATAAGGAAACATTCTGTACAAGTAAGGGCTATCAGTGAGCTCTGTAATTCGCAAACCCTGCGAGCAGGAATTGCTTCAACGTCTACAAGTTGTCAGTAGCTCTCCCCTTAGGTGGCACGTAGTTATGCGAATGCAACTGTTATCACTTGATACCGTAAGCGTGAAGCTTAACCTTTGGTAAACAAAACCGTAGCTTAAGCGCATTTTAACGAAAGCTTTCTACTCGATTTTAGTACGGGAGTAATCTTAGTTACTAAAACTGCCAAAAGCGAAGTAATTAGAGTTAATATGCGCCTCAAGGGTAACAAAGCCGGCACAGCGCAAACTATCAGCAATCGAGAAAAACTCGGTTGACACCGTCGAGCCCACCCCAAACCACGAGCTACGGCGTTATTACAAAAGCCATAAAACATTCTGT
The DNA here is from genome assembly GCA_944739405.2 of Euclidia mi. Classification (NCBI taxonomy): domain Eukaryota; kingdom Metazoa; phylum Arthropoda; class Insecta; order Lepidoptera; family Erebidae; genus Euclidia; species Euclidia mi. Next base: position 33,210,336 of record OX123199.2, on the reverse strand, counting down.
TCGCCGGCCAACATCGCTCCAATGACGACTGTCAACTCGAAAAAAACGCAATATAGTTGCGATTGTGTGTTGTGTCCACCACGGAAAAAATCTCGCACCCACCCAAAGTGAAAAAGGCACTTGCAATAACGAATTTGAAATCCAATAAACCCGATCCAGTTGCGGGATTCTTTTGCTGGTGATGAAAGTAAAAAAATGAAATCGCCTGCGACGGTCGAGCATGTGTCGTGATTTGGATGAAACTTCATTATAGGTGTCTACATGTGACTATACGCAGTATTATGACAAGTGTGTGGATTAAGTCCAATATGTCGCGTGTACGTGAACTGTACTTACTATGTAATTTTCTTGTTTTATGTGGGAATTGGCATGAAGAAAGAGAATGAAGCAATTGAAGAGAAAAAATAGATTGTAGCAAAAATCCGAATGTATAAAATGTACGTTAATTGTAAATATGAATCCCTATTAGTATGTCTAATAATAAAATAATGTTATTTCCAGCAAGTAAATTTTAAAAACAGACATATTTTTCTAAGCGATATCAATGTCATAAGTTCTAAGTCACTAAGGGCACAGAAACTGTTTAATTGTGTAGAGGTAATACTAATATCGGATCGGAGCGTAGAGTATTGCACAACTATTTAAAATTGTTTCATTGACAGCTTGAATGCCGTAGCATACAGGTAGACAGCTGTGCACGACTATACCCTGACAACATGAGAGCGACGAGGTTTGGTGTCATGTTATTATTAAACAGTTTATATGTATAACTAGGTCTAGAGGGGAAATGCTGTACAGTCGGGTGCAAAGAGACTTGGTACGTCGGAGTGACCAGGTGCAAATAAATTATATAACATCAATTACTGCTCGCAAGTGGACACGGAGTGCGGTTAAGGCTAATCAATATGTGATATCAAAATAGAAACGAATATAGACGAAACAGGTTCAATGTGTGTACCTGACTGGATTACTTTTCTTTTTTATTTAATGTCAATATACTGTATGTGGCCAGGGGCAGATTAAAAAAATACTATATTCTGTTGGCATTACAGAATGTATGTCAAGATTTTTCATCTCAGCTTTGTCTTACGCAGGCTGTGTTTACTTAGCACAGCTTCTTTTCTGAATTGAAAAGTATAATTGTTTATAATGATTAGATAATAATTTATTCTTACCAACTCTCATAGCCGAGGCAACTTACGGATCACATGCAGATCCTCAGGCGTAAAACCACGGAACTAAATTGCGCCCGTACTCTACATCAAACAATCGATAAGATGACTTGGGTCCGCTAAAGGACTCACCACAATGATAAAAGCTAAATCATAAACCGTAGAATTTAGTTTAATGAACTTCTGCTTATCCTATAAGGTACATAGCATTGATGTTAATCATTTACGTGCATCCGAATACGGGACTGTTCACAAGCAGGTAGGATGCGGTATTTGTATTTAAATTGTAAACGAAAATCCACAAATAATCTACTTCTTTTCTGTCCTTCCCATAGCTCCACTCTTGTCCATTCGTCTATTAACATCCAAGCTATTAATTTGTGGAATTCACTCCCTCCAGAGATCAGGATATGTTCGTCTCGTGAACTTTTTAAGGCTAGAGTACGTAGGCGATACATGGAACAGTTGACAGAATCACAACAGTAGGCATATTTGTACTTATATAATGTATAATTGTATATAAGTTATTTTATATATATTTGTACATAATATTATGTAACGTAAGTATTTATAGCTATGTATTTATTTGTGTATTTTATATTCGTATATACATAGGTATATTATAATAATATGTATTTATTATTTTATTTTATTATATTGTTCGTTTATTACTTTATTAGTTTATTAAATAACTTAACGCCTTTTTATGCACCTACTATGATTGTCTCTGCACCACCCAAAGGTTGACTGGTAGAGAATGCCAATGGCATTAAGTCCGCCTTTGTACAATAATTTGTATAATTATGTGCAAGAAGTTTTAAAATAAAAAATAAAATAAATGAAAATCCGAGTGCAGAAGATTGCCTGGTAGCGTTTCTAAATCAATGTTGTCAAAACGCATATTCGTCTGACGCGCTCTGCCATCATGGAAAATGATCAGCAACGATGAGAAGCCGCTTAGTGATTTCATGTTGACGGAGTAATTGATATTATTGGACCTTCTGAATATAATAAGGTAATTTGATTTTGGCAGGCGGTAAATACTTCAAACTGATTTATTGTAAGCTTAGTATTCAGCTAAACGGGGGTACTATCTCACACACTACCGGAATACCGGGACATATTTTTTTACTTTAAAAAGATATGTATGTAAATATGTCCATATTTTTGCTCTAAGGTCTCTAGACCCTGCAGTCTAGCAAAAAGATACGTCCCATTAATGTAAATAGAGTGCGGACACCGGGCTCCAAAAGATCATGTTGAATGTAAAAAGAGAGCCTCTCGAAAATGCCAGAATTTTTTGACATAAAAGATTGAGCAAACGAGTTAACTTAAATATATAAATATAAATTCTAATTTCTAATTGCTATATTATATAATACCTTAATGATAAACTGGCTATAGCTACATCTATGACTTCGTGGAGCTTTTGATTGTTACATAGTGAAATAATGACTTGTAAGTTTGTTTCTGGGCCTTAAAGACAAATAGTGTATTTGTTTAAGAATGTGACTTTTGTAAAATATGTCTATCGTAGCTTAAAGGTAATACGTCTGGATGGTACTAAGCAGACAAGTATCGCAAACGATAAATACTTACTTGTTTATAACCTGAGAAGTTCACATCTACGCGCGTAGTACCTACCAATACGAACTTCCTGTAAAGTGCCCAGGTAAAGTTGTAACATAATAAATAAGGTCGCTCCCAAGTCAGTGTAGGTATAAGGTTAGTTTTACTATATAATCCGATCGCCTTCTCTCGCGAAACGAATAGAAAACGACCAAGATCAATTAAAACGGCTGTACGGTACAGTCGCACACGAAACATTATCAATTTGTTTACTTGCTTGGCTTTGCCCATTAAACTGATATAATGGACATATATGGTACAGGCAATGCTAGAAGATCAAGTAAGCCCAGTTTACGTATTTGGGTAAAGTGATAGAGTGTCCTTTATTTGGCCTTTAATCAAAGGGATACTAAGTAAATCCGGGTGTAGCGCTTTTAATGCATTACCTATTTAGTGGCTTTTTACATTTGAAACCAGCTCTAAAACATGTACATATAACTTATTTGAAGTCATTCAGATATTGTTTACTTTACAACAAAAAGCGATAAACTTTACTCAACTTTTGAACAACTCATAACTCATCAAATCGAAATCGTAGCAATTTTCATGTAGACTTCATCTAACAAACCTCAATGCAACTGAAACTATTAAGACCATCAAAACACCAATATAAATACAAACATTAAAAATAAAATAAAGATTAATAAAAGCGAGCACTTGCTCATCCGATAGTACACACGACGGCGTGGAATTAAAAGCTAAACTTCGTTACCCTACAGTTTTGTCGTTTGCAATTGGAAGAAACTTGTTACATAGTTCGTATCATTCCAATCCGAAAGCGGATTCTATGCTTTGATTGGTTGGGGGGGTTATGAGGAACGAATCACGGAAAACGTGATTCTTCCCAATTACATGGCCCTCACGGAATATACACAGTCGCTGCACATGTCTGGTATTGAATGCCTTTCTATCTAAGCAAGTACATAAATTATATGAAGCCTAATATTGTTATACGATTATCCTTGATGTATGATGAAAATATCACTGGAATAAAATTTTAAGTATTGGGCAAAAAGGTAGTAGGTAAATATTCTAAATTTAAAGCAACAATGAATATATTATTCTTTTGCATCAGAAGCCTATCAAATAGAGAGAGATACGACTATCGCAAATAATTTAGACCAGAATTTTCCGGTCCATCATGAACTGCCGAATATTTAAAGAGAACGTCCCCTCCAACCGAAACAAAAATTAAATAAAAAGGTTTTAGTTAGAATATCAGACCTTAAACCGGACCTGAAAATACGCTAAGCCGAACAAAAATGCACTGTTAAACTTTTCACGCTGGATAGGCTGAGCTCTTTTTAACCTTATATTACCACACGTACAATAGAGAGCCATCGAGACTTTCAGGTGACACAGATAGCCGCTCCACATGTAAATAAAGCTTCATGAGTGCGTTCTATACTGGACCGTAGAAAATTGCTTTTAGAGAACAAAAATTATACGCGCGGTTCTACCATCCTTGCATGAATACACTTGAAACGGGTTTCTCACTAAGTACCATCCAATCGAAATATATTGCTGTGTTTTTATTACTGCTTTGAGGATCGTTGACACGTTTCTCTTTTTGTATTTGGTCTAAGAAGAGATACAGGATGGCGAACAATTTGGCGACGAATGGTGGATGTCGTTATTGAAAGTAAAATTTAAGGATTTTTTACACTGAACTTAGTATCCATATAGAACTATTTTTAACGGCAAAGTCAACTTAAAATTCATATTGAACTTGGCTCTCATTCCACATATTTTATGTTTTCAATGTAATTGAATTTCAGTTCAAACAAATTGCTGGTGTCACGAGTAACTCAGCAAGTTCACGAACATTAAAAAAAAGATACAAATAACCAAACAACACAAGGCAACAAGACAGGTTAAAAATTAACAATTTGTAGATCATACAAAGTGTGGCCCCACGTGACGATCGAACCCACAACACTCGGCACAGTGCAGCTTAAACCGCAATAAAATCAACCACAATTAAAAGCCTTAAAGAAGAGCTAAATGCCAATAGACTAACGCCAAAAAACGTCGCACAAAACATCCTACACCATACTTACCCCTATCATTAGAAAGAGAATTAAAAACAACAATATAAAACACTTACGAGGCTTAAGAGTTTCACACAAGTTAGTCGGCAACAATACCTCTGTTCGAAGCATTAAAAATGCATTCAGTACACAGCGCAAACAAAGTTAAATAGTGTAACGCTCACGGTACACGTTTGTCCCACTCATTAACATTTATCCGTACGCTACACAAATAGGTGGAAAACTACACAAAGTTTGTTGGATAACACGCCGTAACTGGGTAACTTTATTAAATAAAATATCGCATGGTACTTAGTACGCCGTCCGCCCAAGGCGTTCAACTTACACAAAACTATTGCATATTTTAGTGGTAAGCGGTGTGGCTAATAATTTATTCAGGATCACATTCCCGAGTCACGGTAGGCTGTACCTATTGACTGTACATAATGCATGTAAGACAGGATTGCGTAGTATAACATCATATAACAATCACGTGGCAATGACGCAAGCCATCTTGGAATTGTTCTAAATTACTGGCTAGTGAAATTTAAGACTGATAAGATTAAGCTAGACTGATATCCAATAACAAACTAAAGCAACCCGAGAAAAATTCAGAAATTTTCCAGAAGACTGCAATGAAATAAGGTTGTATTATGTTGGTATCAGAATGTTAAGCCAAGTAACTAATCTAAGCTCAATAGTAAAAGCGTAGTACGAGCGTCCAACATGTCATGAGTTCGATTGTTCATCATCAAACCCTCAACAAATTTAACAGGAGAGGTTAGTCTGTAACCCATAATACAGCTTCATAGGGCGCTAAAAGAACCTACCCACTTGATAGTCAACAAAAATAACATTTGGTTACGGCGAACTTCTCCAGTGTGAAAGAACGTCTTAACCTGGAGCTCAGCTCAACTCAACGCTTTTTACTTTGAATTTGTATGGTGGACCTTAGACTGTTTATTTTTATTGCAAATGCATTAGAAAGAACCTTCAAGCTAAGTCATAAGCGTGCTCTGTTTATATTATTCATTATCGCTCCATCATCAAGTTTGAAGTAAATTGACGACTATACAACATCAAGATCGTTCTTGCGCATAACTTATACTTTAGCCAGCCTTGCTCCAAATCGCCTAGCTAAATAAAATATGAATGGCGGTTCAATGACTGCTACAATATTCGCCTAAGAACCTGGCCACATATTTATCAAAAGAATGTTAAAACAACATTTATATTTATTGACTTCTTGTCTGTATTTTTTTCGCATCGCCATATAGACTTCAGAGGACCGGATAGAGTGTTTTATCATAGGTAAGAGACAAAGTGGGAAATAGTATAGTTTATTTAAAAACTTTGTGATATATTTTTTATATTATAGGCCCGACCAGCCAGATGATAAGCGGCTAATCGTAACCAATAGACGCCAGCGATACCCATCAGGTATCACTACCGCGTTGTCATCACTAGTGAAACGGAGAAGACCACAAAGTTATATTCCGCTTTTTAAAAATTCTCCTAAATGTCCTTCGCTTTTTCAATAATAATGAATTACTTAATTTCAAACAGCATACTGCCATTTTTGTTGCCTCTAAAAATAAAATTTACAATTTAATTTTTAACGGGTCAAGTATTTGCTACTGCGCTGAGCTACCTCTTTTTTATAACAGTCCAATTGATAGATAAGCTAAAGTGTTTGGTTTCTGGTAAGTTAAACCAAAATACCCGTTTAAAGTTTAAAATTAATTGATCTTTTAATTTCAATGTAACTTTAAAACCAAAATAAAAAGCGATAATCTCCATAATCATAGTTAAACTTCAATGTGTAGCATTCTCGTAGACATAAAGAAATTGCTTCCTTATTGTTGGATATCGATAACTATTTCGTTGGAGCATTACCATAAATACAACAATACCTATATGTACTACTGCAACTCAAACTGTTTCTTAAGTAAAGCCTACGCTATGTAAACATTGCAACTCTCTCTTTCCCTAAAGTTCGGTTTTCTTGACTGGCAAACTAGTCAAAATTATTCTTATACAAAATTTTCATTAAATGACACAACCAGCAGTCTTTTATTAATTCGTTCACTACCAACTAGGATCGACATCTTAAGCTGCCGTGTGAACATTATAAACGGGGTGCTAGAACAAACAAACAACCCGATGTGTTCACGATTGTGGGCGATTTAAGCCTTTAATTTCTGGAATTAACGGCCGGCTATATAGTCAATGAATTTGCTCAGAATGTATTTAAAATGAGATGGTATACAGTTGTATACAAATAGAGAGATCGCGGACGATACGAGCCCGTGACGTCACAGCCGCCAATACCATATCATGACGATGCATCACACAGAACGATGATTTGATGAGTCTCGGCAATGGACGGCCATTGTACGATGACCACCGATATGAGGCCGATAAGGGTGGGCCACTGTTTAGGGGGATACACCGGGGGCTGGGAGGGTATCCTGCCAACAGCATTATCTTGAGAGGGAAGCGGGGTACGTTAGTCGCTTACTTCGTACATTTTGCATGAACGCCGCGCGTCGTGTGCGCTGCGCGAACGAGAGAGTGGCGCGCAGGAGCGGGACAGTGTATGGATCTACATTTAAAGCGCATTGTAAGCAAACGCATTATTAATGTATAAGTTTTAGTTGTCGGAGAGCAACGGCGCGCCCGGCCGCCAAGAGCCCCCGGTTGTTCATGTAACATGTATAGTTCGTTCATATTTGATTCCTTTTAATTCCAGACGTCTTTCGTCTAGTGGAACGAGCCGTCTGATTGCCGGCCGTTCACGGTGCTCGATCATGGTTCAATCAATTGTTTGCCTACCTTACATATTTAGGCAGTATTTGACTATAAAGACAGGCGGTTCTCACGCAATTGCAGGCATTCTGTATAAAATATAAAACTTTTAAACTTTTACTCAATAAAATAAACGTCACATATTACATAGGAAAGTATTACAGTAAAAATCATTAAATTTTATAATTTAGTATAATGTACCTATGCGATAAGTGTCTTTTTAAATTGTGGTACATTACTTTATTTATTACGGTAATACATTATATTTGGTATATATATTATAATCTATTTTAATGTTTACCTGAACTAGGCTGTAGTTAAAACCTGTGTTTCAGGAAAAAATCTTAAGTAATAATAATAAAGGGCTATGAAGCGACAATTACCACAATTCGTCATCGCTAACGAATCAGATATTTACAAAGGTCAATTTACTGAAACTGAAAAATTTGTCTTTCGAAAATAAGGAGTTAAAACTAAAAATCATAGACACACTTCTAGTTGCTCAATCCGAAATTGAATATAGTTTTTAAATGCACTTTCAGTGGATTTTTAAAGATTCGATATCGCTGTCCTTTTTGGTTATTACTTAATTTGAATTCTAAACAAATAATAAAATTTCATCCTAGGTATTCAGCATTGCAGCTGCGGTTTAGGTATACATCTGCGCAAAAAATATTTTAATCATCGAGACTATCAGATCTAATAAAATAAGAATATTTAAACTAATTAATTATCTTCTACTATCTCTGCGAGGACTTGTAATAAACGTGGAAATAAATAAATATAATACGAAAAAGTGGCGTTACTGCCAATAAAATAGTAAATTTATGGGTCTATCAATTACCCTTATATTTGATTTAATTATCGCATACAGCATTGAGTTATTGCGTTTTCTTAATTTCTATAGCGTATTATTACTGTTTTCATGAGATGAAATATATCACTCGGCTGACAAAATAACACAACGAAAGTTTTATATAAAAAGAAACAACAATTGCGCTTGACAAATAAAGACTGTCTCATTGTAATTTTCATGAGGCCTTAATATCTTTTATTTTAAATTGTCAGTGCAAGTTATTCTTAATTTGAAAGTTTAATGCGTGGCGTAGTATCAAGTCGGCAGCGGGCCGTCCGCCTTTCGGCTAGACGTCTGATTTTGGAACGGGAGAAACGATGTCTGAACTTTGTCATCTTGAGACGGATTGCGCGCATGCGCGATGTTGTCTAATGAAATATTCACGAGGCACGCCGATGGTACGGGCGCACTACGCTCCTCCAATTCGACAATTTCCCTCCAAGACGGAAATCTTGAACTGCAGACATGATTTTTATAGCCGCTGTGTACTTATCTTTATTTCTACTAATAATAAATGCCACGAGTTCTGCGTGCCGGTTTGTAAATGACGATTTACGTAAACAATTTTGATGTACCCGTTCCAATGTAACCGCTATTAATGTGAATTATATCCAATGTCTTTGTGATTTTACCGGTACAAATCTTTGAATAAGTTGATGAATGTTTAGACATATAGTAACACTAAGTAACGCATGCGAATATTTGACATGAAGAATTAAAATTTATGGTACCTGAATGTCCGTCTGTCTGTCATTGTCTATTTATATGCACATCACCTGCGCGGCGTTTAAAAAGAGGCCTCATAGAGATTCAGACATACCTAGATGAATTGTATTGAATATCAATGCGCGAACAATCTTGGACGGCGAATAAATTTTCGGTGTACGAGTGTACTAATAACAAAAACACAAGCTAGTCTGAAAGCGTAGTCGTTGTGAAAAGAGTCTAAGGGATAGAGTGAAATGAATGAAAGGCATAGCGAAGTGAGACTCTTTGCGAACGCACACTAGTGCACGCGTACATAGCACATACCTGCAACTACGTACAACATCGATATTTTTAGTCGACGCTCATTCAAATGCTTTGCAACTTTGACATGTCAAAGGTGAGGCATGATTTTTTTAGATTGATCTTGTAATACTATTTTTAGCGGTAGTGACGCGTCGTAATGTGTGCAGACTGAATGTGACGACTCGACATTGTCGTGCTGAAAAGAGATTATAATCGTTTCCAATTGGCTAATACGTCAGCAAAAAATATTTTACAGAAGGTTCCTACTTGTTTGAATAAAGAGGACTCGCAGTAGGTAATTTCAAATTAGACCGATTTTGAGACAGCTTCCAGTTCCGTGATTTAAAATTAGTTAAAACCTCGAATGCCTAACGTCAGCCTTTCAGTGCGGTACCGGGTCGAGCTATGGTTTTCTGTTGGCAAATTTTCAGTAAAAGTTGAGCGGTCGGTATTGTCTGGCAGTTAAATATAAGTTCGATTCTGAAAATAATAATAAAAATCCCGAATATGCCTTAAGAATGGTTGGCAACTAATGTGAGTTGCTTTAGTGTATCATTTTCGTGATGAACGTGGTTAGTTATTTTATTTCGCAAAATAGGTGTCCCTATTGTATGTGTACCTATTATTAAAATAAACTCATTTTTGAATATAAATATATAAAGTAAGTATTGCAACAGACGGAATTATTAATTGTACGGTATATTCGATGTATCAAGGAACAGCGCTATCAATACATTGAGCAGCGAGATCGGGGGCGGCGCACGGCCGCTACACATGTAAGGGTTAAAAAGGAAAACATTTTGAAACAAACCCACGCGACTCAAGGCGGCAAAGCCTTCGCTCACAAAGGGCAACACTCCACAATTTTCTGGGGAAAAATCTCGTGCCGCGAGCGCGAACTAACCCGGAGTGCAATTGAAATGACTCGACCTGCACCTTCGTACATAAGTTATTAAAAAAGTATGCCTCGGCTTGCGGGTTTTAATAAAAATAGTCGTCTCGCGTCACTCTTTGTCAGCACATCACAGAGCACGCGCCATACGTCTATTAGCGCCGAGGCGGCCTAAGACGAACAGGCACGGATCTGGGACTACAACTAACCGCACTATTTTTTAGTGGACGGTTCGTTTAATTTATTTTTGCCAATTTTAGTTTATTATCGTTATTGGTATTTGCTCCAAAAATTAAATATCTTTATTAAGATTGAATTGGAAGTCTTTTTCAAATCTAATTCAAAAATTTTTTTCCGGAATAGGATAGGAATGTTAAAAATCCTTCCCTAGTAGGTGCCGTCCACACTTCAAAAAATGAACCCACTGTTCGAACTTCATGTTTCTAGCTTTTGCGAGGATATGACAATCAAGAATAGAAGTAATAAAATACATATCATCAACATGCATAATCCTTACGCATACATAAGACACAAATAATCGTACCAACTCGAATAAAATCGGATTAAAATAAGCAAAGAAATTTTCTTCCTATTAAAAACAATGTTCATATTACGATTAATTCCAGAGACCAGGGAGTTTTAATAAACAGGAAAACTTGCCACAGATAATATCAATACTTAAACACTTGAAACGCATGCTCAACAATAACCAAGACATAAGGGCTACCTGCAATCTATATAATATATAAAAGAAAGTCGTATTAGTTACACTATTTATAACTCAAGAACGGCTGAACCGATTTGGCTGAAAATTGGTGAGGAGGTAGTTCAGAACCAGGAAAAGCAATTAGTTGCAAAAAAATATCTGGAAGGGATTTTAGACAGGGTCGAAGTTTGTAGGGACAAACCTACTACCTATTGACAGTAAGAACGCATGCGCTGTAATAATTGAGTGTTGTGCATGTGCTATCGTACATCTGTCAGTACAGTACTGTCACATTATACATTGTCATATGGTGCACTGTCATTACTTCGTTCGCTTAATAATATAAACTAATAATTATTGTAACAGCCTTGGCTAATAGGGAATAGACAAGGCTGTTACAAATTATTAATAATTAAATATTAGTAGGGCTAATATTAGGTACCTACGCTAAACCGGCTGAACCAATATTGTCTACTCATAAATGCGGAAGTGTGTATAGAGATATATCGGACCATGGCTTTGACATTTGACTGTATGCAAAGTGATGTTGTTGAGCACATTTCGGTATATAATGTCATGAATACTGACCAAGTTACTTCGAACCCTTTAGAGTTTCTGAACTCCTTACAATTATCAGGAGCGGAGGTGTTCCAGTCCTGTTAATGCGGAATCTTGATGCACCAAAGCTTTGTAATGGCAAACGGCTAAAAGTAAGACTTAGGACGAAACATTATTAAAGCTATATTTGCGGTTTTTAAGATGTGCTTTATTTCAAAAACATACATATCGTTTAAACCAATTTTCGTAGGAATATTTTATAACGATCTACAGCATAAATTATTTTTCTGATTTGTCACTCTCTTACTTTAAAAGTTAGAGGGACACACACACACCCATTTTATCACTTTGGAACCGTATATCTTTCAAACGATTGACTTTGAGAAACAATGGTTTGAGGAACCACAAAGTAATTTTTAACGACCAATTTTCCACATCAGTTCCATGTATGAAGAGCCCCCCTTAATATTCAATATTTTTTATTTTCTACAACGTCGTAAAGCGGTTCACAGAATACATCTACCTACCAATTTTCAAATGTGTAAACTTAATAGTTTTGGCATAAAGTGGCTGTGACATACGGATAGACATAGCTCGTCTATAAGCATTCCGTATTTAGCCATTTTTGACTACGGATCTCTAAAAATACTGTTTACAGAAATGTTTTAAATACTTCTTGCGATTATATTTCTTATTAGTCCCTATGAACAGAATTAAAACGAAAATTACTATCGAACGATGAAGGAGTTTTGTTACCCCGGATTTAACATAAGCGAAGCCGCGGGCAAAAGCTAGTGTTTAAATATTTAAGCGAGTGACAGTATGTGTATGCTAAAATAGCTATTCTCGGGACAATATCACATCGCCCATCAGGAAATGTCAAGACAACTACCTTAGATCGATATAGAATATACCGACACGCCAAGCAAATGCACTTGAGTGACTTAAGCCGTAGTGTAGGTATGTCTGTAATGTTATAGTTTTACTATATGTACCTATCTGTAATTCAATATTCAAATAGTAAGTACCTACATATTATTTTTAATTGTATTGTATTTCATTACAAAGATTTCGTTTTTCAATTCGGTTTGGTTTACATAAGACAGCATGTACCTATTTTTTCTTGCCTGAAGCAGATTTTTAATGTTATTTGCGTTGAAACTAAGTCTTTGGTCGGCTCGGGGAGTAGGTCCGCTGTGTTATCCCGGCGACTACCGTCTGATCTTCGCTAACTAAAGGGATACTGATATTCCACAACTTAGACTAATATTTGCAAATTCAAGGATACTGATTCCAGATTTTATTTTTAAATGTACCTATTTGCTTTAGGTATTATTGTAATAAGTCATTAACATGGGACGCTCAGATCCCGCGTTCTTATCGTCATACTAAACCAAGAAGAAAATAAATTGCCAATAGAAAAGGATCTCACACATCCAAAGGTCATTGGGCACCTAAGTATGGAAACCATACCCATGGCGGACACAATCGAAAAATAGCAGAGTGTATTCATCTATGGCTCTCCTTTACTATATGGCACTAGTCGCATTGATGTGAGCTACGGGAATCTCAAAAAAATCAAGTGTTATCTATGTTTATATCCATACTCCTTATCTCTGAAACTACTGATCTGATTTGAAAAATTATTTTTGTTTGTGACAGCCACATTCATGAGAAAGGTTATAGGCTACTTTTTATCCCGATATTCCTGCGGGATCACTGAATGAGGCCGACGAAGTCGCGGGCGTCCGCTAATTAATTGATATAGTTAAGTAAAATAAAATGCTAATTCATTAAAATATTTTTTATTCAATTTGATCCAAAGCAATCATAAGATCATTTAAAAAGGCAGCGGGTGCGTTTGTTGCTTCCTGGTGTATGGCCCAAGACTGATAATTAACAATGCTAGCGATATGGGCGCAGCTATTTAATGTGCGAAAAATATACCTGTTCAATGTGCGAAAGAGACATTGTATAACATAATTATCTCTAAACATTAGCTCATCCATGCACCACGCTGTACAGTTTCGATATTATTTTTATGCGTTAATAAGATGAAATAAAAACCTTTGATACCGTTTGTTTTCTTTTTTAAAGGATCCTGTACATTTTTCTCCGACGATTTTTAATCAAACAATCGTATGCAATCAAAGGTCATATTATTCCCCTTTGTTTAAAACTATTTTGGTTAATGTCCGCCACTGTTCGCAAAGCGGGTCAGATATGCCCAATGACCTTGATTGTGAAAGGGTTAGTAGTAGTTAGTATTTCATTTAGTATCCTACATAAAAGTGTACCTCCGTACAAGATTTGAACAAAATCTAATAACATTTGACAAAAACATTATGCAACAGAAACCACGCGACACAAAAGAAGCAATCGCTGAGCCACAAATTTTGACAGACATACGCGCGGTGTACAGTAGTTAATTATAATGAATACGTACATATAAATATGTTATTAAGGGAATGCACCGTACTTCCCAGTACGTTTCTGTGGTAAGACCGCGCACAGCGGGCGATTCGTCTCACACACTACATATGAATGAATAGCAGCACTGAGGTCCTATTCATCAAAGCGCGTCTTTGTGACATTGCTACTGCCTGAATTACGTATAAGTATATAAATAGGTGTGCACTATGATGTTTTCTTTCATCAAAGTGTTGGCGGTGATGCCTTGAAGTGAAAACTCTCATGTCATTGGTACGTGAAAATCTAGATTATATTTTAGATTCGAAGCCTGATTAAAATAAAATTACGTCACTATCAATGGAAAAAAATATTGATTGTTATGGGTGTTTGTAAAATTTATTTTACCTTACAATGTGTGAACAATCTGAGGTCTAACATAAAATAGTTACAGGAGATTAAAAGATTAATAGTCTGATACGCGTGTTCCTGATCCTTTGCAAAAGAAAACCACTGAACACCAATGGTTTTGTCATTTTTAGGGTTCCGTAACTCGAAATGAAAAAACGGAACCCTTATACGATCACTTTGTTGTCCGTCCGTCTGTCAAGACCCGTTTTCTCAGAAACGCGTAGAGGTATCAAACTGAATTTATATCGAATAGTCAAGTCTACTGTTCCTTGGAGCTGTGAAAAAATCAAACTTCTAAGCCAACGCAATCAAAATATACAGCCGTTTATGCTGAAAATTGCCGCAAATTTCGAAACTCGCAAGGAAATCAAAACCTTTAGGGTACCTACTTCCCGTGAACTCAGAATCTTGAAATTTGGCACGAAGCAACGTCTTATTGCACAGATAAAGGAAAAATTGCGAAAACCGTATTTTTTTTGTTACATCATATAATTAAAATATTTTTAATAATTTTACAGATACGAGTAAGTTTAAGAGTTCTTATGAACCCGTAGAGGTGTAAAATTGAAATTCATATCAAATGCTCAAGTCATAACTAAAGGGTAGGTACTGCAAGTCGATCTAGAATCTTGAAATTGGCATAAAGAAACGTTTCATAGCACATTTCTTGTTAAATCACATATTTTTTTAAATAATTATTTATACCTACAGGTTTGTACGGAACCCTCGGTGCTCCTCGGTTTATTTAAACTCTCAAATTAAAGTTAGTTCATCAGGGTCATACTACTTTAGTTATGAGTCACCGGTTTTTCTGTTTAACTGTATATATTCAAATGCCCTGAAAGTGTAACAAGTCAACCTCGTGCGCACCTTGACTACACGCGTATAAATATGAGAGACCTCAATCTGCTATCGAGTGTCATTTAGACTTGCTAAATTTGCTTCGCGAAGTAGGTGATGGTATACAGAGTCTGGCCATAAATACTACAATAAAAAAATATTTAATTAATATTATATTACTCTACGATTTGGAAGCCGTCATTCTTTTAAGAATGCTAGAGCTATGACTAGAGTATGACCGCAACTATGCCCGCATAATATTACTTTTTAAATTAACCGTAGCTACCCGATGCCGTGTGGGTTTCGAGAAATACCTTCTTGGTGCACATCTATGCCCCGAAAAGAAATACATTTGACGACCGGTTGGCGCAGCGGTAGTGTAAGCGACTGCTGCGCCGTTGGTCGCGGGTTCGATTCCCGCTCAAGTCAAACATTTGTGTGCATGAACATGGATGTTTGTCTTGGTCTGGGTGTTTCTATGTATAATATGTATGTATTTACAAAAAAAAATAAAGTATATATGTATGTTTATCGATTATCTAGTACCCATAGTACAAGCTCTGCTTAGTTTGGGACTAGATGGTGATGTGTGTATGTGGTAGAATATTATTATTATTATTTATACATGCTAAATGTCATTTAGCATGTATGTTTCTCTTTTGTTCTTGTTATCATTAGTTTTGGCTATGCGTTGTCTGTCGGTCAGTCAGTAACGCTTTAACTCCTGTGGCGCCAAACGTTGTTAAATATTTTTGTGATACTAAAACGGAGTGAGATGATAAAGAGAACCCAATTGCTGCTATTGTATTACAGAAAGGACCTAAGGAATCTAAGGCAATTTCTGAATCTGTCCATTCTCTAGGTATTATTAGTATTTGGTTCGTGCGAAAAAGGACGACCATAGGAGTGAAAGAAAGAATTCGAAAAATCGTGCCCCATAGTTTTTATTTCTGAATATGACTATGTCCGTGTTGTGTATTAGGTATAAAAGATGATTTCGGACTTGCAGCCACAAAAGGCGTACCTACTGGTCATTATTTTATAGATAACTTTAAAATTAAAGTTAGTTTAATCTTAACTACTTCCTAATTGGTACGTAAAGAGAGGTCGCAGAAAAATAAACTTACTGGCTAAAAAAATGTAACTAGTAAACAATGTTTTAACAAGCAGAATAACCAAGTTTCAATGCTCTATTTTCTGCAGAGTACAACGTAGATACTTAACGACTTTAGTGATAGTTTGGTGGAGTGTTAGCTATCAGGAAGTGAGGTGACTATTTTTTTTTAAACAAAAGCGACATCTGCCGTATGATGAAAGCCTGTGTCGCGTGGACTCTACAAATGCATATATACTACTCTACAAATATTTAGAAAAGGTTTATCAGAAATACAAATATTTAATGAATGCACACAAAGTACACCCAGACTCTAAACAACAATTTTGTATCACAAAAAATATTGTCTCGTGTGGAAGTCGAACCCACGACCTTTGACGCTCACCGATGTGAGCGTCAAACGGCGAGCCGACCGCTTAAAGCACTACGCCACAACCAATTCAACGGTACCGTCACGTAGTATGTCCGTTCACGCTTCAATGTGCGGCGTGTGCGAGCATGGTGCGGGCGATGTGCGGGAGATGTGCGGTAGACTTGCGGGCCACGGGCGGCACCGCACTAGAATCGCGCGGACGCACTGCTATAAACTATTTGTAC
The DNA here is from genome assembly GCA_944739405.2 of Euclidia mi. Lineage (NCBI taxonomy): Eukaryota > Metazoa > Arthropoda > Insecta > Lepidoptera > Erebidae > Euclidia > Euclidia mi. The sequence goes on along the minus strand of OX123199.2, from coordinate 33,193,303 downwards.
TCGTATAAGTATCACAGAAGCGGTGTGAGCACTCAAGATTTGCATACGAAAAGATAACCCGCCGGATGTGCCCGTAATGATAATGTTTTTTCATGGGGGGTCATACAATTTGCAGCATTTTTTCATCCGACATAATCTTAACGCGTGCTCTGTATAAATGGAGACAGCCATAAACGTTACATCAGCAATGTACCCTATTACAAAGTAATAAAGTTGAAAATTGTACCCCATAAAACTCCACACATCACTTAAGATATTAATGAGTGCATCCGTAATAGGCGAAACATACATATGAAATTCAAATTTGTAGCGGGCCGGGAGCGAGCTCTTCTACATATTTTAGTAGGCAGCAGAGTGTGAATTTGAATCTTTTGTTAGCGTTTAGTACGTCAGTTTATACAGGAAAACAATGTTTTATCACAAACGAATATATTTATCATAGGGCAGAGAGCAGCGATCGGGCCACGCGAACATCGCGCGTCTCACTGCCTGCGACGCCCAACTAGATTAAGAAATGAAGATTTATAGTTTTTATAGAAAAAGTAATTAGTGAAAACGAAAGAAACGGGGCGTCGGGAAAAGTCATCGGACATAATTCATAACAAACAGAAATAACGGAAAGCCGGTTCGGCGGGGGTAGGCAATGAATAATTCTCTAACTGCGAGCACCCTCCACACCCCTCGGGCGGGCTGGGGTGCCGCGAAAAAAGCGCACGACCCCGGCCCAGTTTTATAGTCACGAAAAAATAGGAGGTAGCCAAAATATCTATATACGGCGCATGGAAAAAATAGAAAAAAAATACAATCCCGCTCGCATGAATAAGTGACCGGACCTTCATATAGAAAAAGAAAGTCAAAAAAATGAGTGAGGCTGCAAGCGAAAGGGGGAGCAGGCTTGTGCAGCGTCGGCGTCTCGTGGAGTCGCGCCGCCGCCGAGCCGCCGCCGCGCGCGAGGCCGCGCTGACATGACACGTCGCGATCACCGCACCTGCTGTCGACACGCACCTTCCACACCTAACACCTCTAACCACACTTCACTCCTTACATGATCACAGATCCAACACGACGACCAATATCTGGTTTGTCCTTATTTGCAGAAGTTTGATAGCTGTCTAAAAAAGTAGCTAAGTACGAGTATGTAATCAGAGTTTATGCAATGAAAAGCTAGCGCATGCTAGGTTTGATCCAATGCGCATTTTGTCGCGTACGCGCTAAGCGCATGGGGCACGCATGCATTCCCCGAACATTTGCGCCGTCTTTGCTCCGATATACAGCTCTAATTCAGGATCTACAGTCACTGACCCCACATTAAAACCGATCGACCTAAAAGGGAGCGAATACAAGTTTTCGAAATTAGCTCGGCCTGTATCGAGCCCTGGCTTTACGCCATGGTATTTAATCACTTTATTAAAGCAATAAACTGCGCCGAGAGGCGAGAACGCTACGCCAAACAATGGCCACCATGTGATCGCTATAAAAATGTATCGAATCGTAATCGAAGCACAAAACAATGTCACTTACATTCTGATATAATTAACTTAATGCTGACACGAACGTATCGCGACTCTCTGAGACTGCGTTCGTACAAATATATACGCACAATGCTTAATTAAAAACTTCGCTTTAATGATTTATAATGAAGGCGTGAACGTTCACTCGACACGTGCGCTCCTGTAACCTACAATAGCATATTTTTTTCTCTGTGTATCTTGTATATCAAATCAAACCTGTTCAGGAATGCAATTTATATTTGGGGTCAAATATCACGGCGGCTACGAGAAATGAAACTCATAAGACTTGTTTATGTTAGTATGATTTTTATATCGATTTTAGATGTATGGATCTACGTCTAAAAGTGCATAATTATGTTGGCTCGTTGCCACCTGTCATCAACGACATTGTATTATGAAGATGTACGCGCATGGCATAGAGATAATCAGGTGCAATCAATGTGCACGCGTCGTTACAGAAGAAATACATATTTGTTACACTAGCATTTGGATATTACAAATACTTTAGCGAGAATTTTCTCGAATGTTAATAAGTAATCAAAATACAATTCGAGATCAGTAACGCTCATTATTTGACGTGTGTTCGTAACAGAACGGTAAAGTAAAGCTTTTAGAGGTCTGCACTTGGATGGGTGATCGCTTGTTGCAGCATTTATATCAGAACACTGCTACGCAGCGCTCGTGAAACCGTTGGTCCTGCATTTTGTCTCAGGAGAACAATCGTTAGGGCACGTTCCGACGAGCTCTTCGGAGTATATATGATACTCCGATATTAGAGTTAGCCACAATTTCACACAAAAAAGAAAAAATATCACAACTAAAAAAGGCCAAAAGACTAATTGTTCATTGAATAAACAGTCCATCGCAATTGCCAATACCTATATTATTCATGAGACTCAATGGTTAAAATGGGCTAATTTATGGAGCAAAGTAAACAGTAGTTATATTTGTGTGAAAGCAAACAAGCGTTAATGACCAAAGAATCCTATCAAGCGTGAACATGTTTTTTAACTAAATATAGCGCATCATCGCTTCTTCAAAGCAGTTATGCGGAAAATACTATATATTAGTTCCTAATATACTTAATTTATAGTGCCATTGTAAAGGGTCGGTATTTCACTTTGGTACATATATTTTTTTCTCGATAGACCCAATAAAAATATAAATATTAGTATGTACATGTGTATATCTACCTAAGTAGCGAAAGTTAAAAAGTAATCTAGGAAACAATTGTTCGAACTACTCAGTCGTTTTCCATAACAATGTTTAAATGTTGATAAAAACCCATTTATATTTGAAAAATGAATATCCATTTACGATGACTGCATAAACTATCAGCTTAAGCATTGGTGAAAACTAAATAATATAAAAAACTACAGACAAAGTTTGAAATGTTCGTATCGGAAACTGCGGGTAAAAAACACCATGTTACATTTGAAACAAACTTCCCTTTTCACACTAGGCTGCACGCGAACCCAGTGTTTAAGGGACAGTGGAGGAATCGTACAAAGTGTACCTTTGTCGCAAGCACAGACGGCTTTTAAATTTTACACCGTTATAATAAAGTGTTGGAAACGTTTGAAACTTGCGATGAAGGGCGACGACGCCGATTAGTGGCTGCGACTAATTACATACGAATCGATTTAACAATGTAGTGGATACGTACTTTTTGTTATTACTATGTCAGATAGAATGCACGGCTAATTCTAGCCTTGTTTACCTTTTTATTATTGTTTTATACTACGTGTCTAGCTTAGAATTATTACTGACTTTATTTAATTAGTCACTTATCTCAATTTATATTTAATTAAGACAATATGACGTTTCTTTCTCTCTGTTGTGTGGGTTGTCCAATTTAAATTATGTACTATTGTAACGAGTTAAATGTTAGTTCATTATGTCACATATTGTTTTGTCATACTTTCCATGCATGGAATGTGCATTTTGCTAACTATGTCTTAAGTCCGGACTTATAGCCAACAAACAAATTAAGCTGCTGATATTAAAAAAAGGGGGAAACGCACGCTTTTATGAAGTGTGGCATTCGCTGTGAAAAAGTAAAACATTACAACGTATTGGTTCTTATCTTTAAGAATGAATCGTCGTACGTCGTACTTTAATTCTGCACAATTATGCAGGTACTTTCAACAAAACCGGGTTGAAAAAGAGCTAGGAATTTGTCGTCTCAATTTATTTTTTGTTTTTTTCTTTCCAAATTTTTGTGGCACGGATGACTTTATAAACCGGTGTTGAAATGTTTTGTACTTTTAACGCCTCTGAGAAGGTAATCCACATCATTTACCACAGCATGCTAGCAATATACTACTATTGCGTTAGCTGGATAATTTACTATAGGTACTAGAGTAGTCGAGGTTGAAAATATTATAACATTGGACCCAATTGGTTTGGGACTACGCAGCTAGTAGCAAGAAGATCGCCGTTGATTTTTTCGTATCACAGAATAAATGGCGAAATACGGATATGATGTCTTTCTGTCATACGGAGAATAATATATTATTCTCCTAATAGGGCAGTAGTATACTACTAATAGGGCACCACCTAAACATAACTGGCGAAATGTGGGTGTATAATACACCTCTGCCTACCCCTTCGGGGATAAAAGGCGTGAAGTTATGTTATGTTATACGGTCTTAACTGCGTAATTATTAGAAAAGAAGTATGAGGTAAATTTTACTCTACTAAAGATAGTTTTTAAAGACAAGCTCAAGCGCTGAATTACGGTGTGTTTGCTACCGTTTTTAATGTATAAAATATGTGGGTACACGCAAAGTTCTCCAAGTGATTACCTGAACTTATTCCCGCACAGAAAAACTATTGTGATCTAAAGCTATTTGTTCTTTGTCTGTTTGTTCGTTGCGTTAATTGTTTCAATATAACTATGTAAAGTGTCATGGACGTAGTAATAATCCTTAATACGTCCAATGGAAGTTGCTGTTTAAAATACGCATAGAACCCTTTATGGTGTGTTGCATTGACATTAGCCAAACTAAAACAAGTACTTACAGCATAACTGACAAAGATATATTTAAAGCCATTGATGCTATCAGACGAATCAAAAAACACGGATCAGATAGCCTGATACGATGACTTACGCGGTAACCAAACATGTACAATTTCCTTTAAAACTAGGGGTGGCAAACACTTAAGGTTACGTCAGCGTACTAGGGCTGTCAACAGCAATAAACACGGCTCGTAGTAATTACAGTGGCTAACAAAAAGTCACAATTCTCCACAATGAAAGTAACGTCCATCTACAACATTAGTGGTAATTTATCGACCAAGAAAACACACAACCCTATTAAAATAGTCGTTATATTGCATTCATCATACATTTTTTGTTCCTAAGCCTTTGAAAAGGTTAATGGTTCAGTTAGATTATAATTCCTGGTTTCAGGGTACCGTTGTGTGAGAAAATACGCGAATTACTTTTATTGCATATTTTACTATTAGAGTTTATAATTTTCTAAGACTAGCGTGCTAGAGTCTAGACCATCTCTGATCCATGAGCTACGTAGAATTGACAAACTGGAGTGATAAGGCGGCAATGGTATTTCTATTTTCATAAAAGGACATTCTAGTTACAGTTAATCCATAGCAATAGTTTGAATTATTGCCGTCAATAGAATGGATAACGTATAACCGAAGGAAAAGCTTCCCCTCTAATATTTTATCATATTTGGACTCCAAAGCTTTTTTTTATCATCAACAATTAGTGCTGCGGTCGGCGCGAGTGACTTGATCGCGTGCGTTGCTTCGGAAATGACGAACAAATACAACAGGAGGCCTTTTAATTTGCCACGATTCTCTGTCAAATTGCTTTTATCATCGACACGGACAACCCTGGCGCGTAATTTAGGACGCCAAGTTTTCTATACGTCAATCGCGACTTAGGGCTGTCACGTGTCAGAAAGTTCTGAGCCTTCACAGTGTTTTCCAATGTGATTTGTTAAAGGATTTTTATTTTATTATAATTTTTATCAGTTTCCGTACTAAAGCTATTATTAAATATAGCATGTTGAAATCAGTTCAAGAAGTCCAAATAAATAATCCGTAATAAGAAAATTATAAGATCAACCATCAAAAGGACATGTGTAACACTTGGTAAACAAATGTCAACAATACCGTAAGGTGGGACATGAAACCACAACGACAGCCATTGTGACAAAAAGTGGGACATACTCGAAGTACGAAATCGGAGAGCACCTAGCCACCCACGTCATTAAACCCGCCGCGACAGGCAGACACCTCTGAAGAATGCACTCTTAATAAGTCATCAGCTAAGTAGCGCACCCCGCGGAGGTGACGGGGACGGTGCGGAGCGGAGCGGTGCGGGCTGAGTGGTGCGGCGCGGCGAGCGTTGCGGAGTGATGCCGCGTGCGGCGTGCGACGCCGGGTGTGGGGTCGCGCCGAGCGCCGTTTGCACAAAAATGACACAAAGTATAAAATCTGCATACAGTAATAGGAGTAGCCTCTGAGAGGTTCGCAGTGTGCAAAGATCAAAGGTGCATTGGCTTTCTGTTCGCTGTCGTTGAGTTTTGCGCTGCAATACTATAAGATAGTAGTGGCGCTGCGTCCGCCATTTACCTAATTAAATGTAATAGTTCTACCACCATTAATATAGATACATTAATTAATCATGCTTATTTAGTTTTAATGTGATTTATACGATAGTAAATATTTCATAGAAACATTTCTATGAAATATTTGACATAAATCATAGAACCGGCCTTTTGTTATAAAAACCTAATAAATTCTATGAATTCCGTATGATACGGGCAGAATTTAATTACAGAATTACTATAAGCATTTTAACAATTCAGCAAACGAGGTAGATTTGATATACCTAATATAATAATTACGCTTTATTAACTACTATTTGTGATTAGGCACAGTTTTCAGAAATGCTAATTCCGAGAGGAAATTCGACGTAGAAATTAACATAGGTAGATATAATTTAACCAATAAATTAGGCACGTAAACATTAAACATAAATAAACATATAAAACTACTTCGTAAACTTACCTGGAGTGACATAAAACCGGAGGTCAACATATAGTATAAAGACAAGTAGGTTCATAGTTGTTCGACATTGATGAAACAAGAGAAAACATTGGGGCCAACATTTATCATTCGTATAAGAAACAAAACTTTAACGAAATACATGAATAGGTAAAGAGAAATGTGTGTGAACGAATCCCTCTCCGCTGTTCCTGCTGCTCTATACTTATTGTTAGGTAGACTTGTGACGTAATATGAGTACAAGCTGAGAGATAACTCATTGTTCCCTTTAGTGGGTATTACTGGGTGTATACAGTCTACCAGACAGTGTTTGTGAGAGAATACGCCCTACCACTTCAAATATAATCATTGCATAGTGTTAAATCTACGGCACGCATACCGTTCTTGCGAATTTATTGCGGACTTTTGTAAGGGCATATAGAACTGAATATTGAATTAGAAATATGTTTTAGTATTAAAAAAGGTTTTAACTTACAATGAGTCTTTTAAGAAACATGCACGAGCTGAAAGATTTTGGTCCCTTTTATTTGAAGTATCACCCCAATTTTTTGGTATTGATCGTTCAGTTTTTCTAAGTGTAAGTAATGATGGTGAATCATGATAGGCTAGATGTTGGGCATCTCAAGTACACATGTGACACAGGTGTGCATGCTGGCTAATAGAAGTAATATCTAGGGGAACACAACACAAACGGGTCGTAATATGATGTCGTGTAACTTACCAGCTACGATCAAAGATGAGCATGAAAGATAAAAAACATACATTTTATTTACCTTTCTAAGGATAATAATATTTAAATTAAATTCATACACTACAGTAAATTTCGCGATTTATGTCGGTTAAAAACGAAGCTCATATTACGGGATATTTAATAAAGCATAAAATGCTTAAGGCTATGATACATTTATATATTTGCCTGTCAGTGAAATGTTCAAAATAAATTGCATCAAATCGTTAAAACGTTTTTTGATTACTTGGTGACTTTATTTTGTGTAAACAAAAATCGAAAAACATTGTGAAAATTTGTATATCCAGGTCCAAGAACTCTAAATGGAACTCCTCACCCGTAGGTGTACATATATACATATAGTATTGATATTACCGAATTCGCCTGGGAAATTTATAAGCACTTCATCATCATCATCGTCCTAATTTTATCCCAATTGCATCCAATACTTTTCGCCTTGGCACCCCGGGTCCACTTAGTAGATTAGACAGAAATATTCATAACAATTTTAAGTTCCTTAAAGTGTTTAAGAATGCCTACTACTTGCGTACAAAATATATGTACTCAAATTAGCTAATCCTTATACTTTGCCGAGCAACAGCTTGAGATTTTTTACACAGGAATGTAAATCTACAAATGATAAGCAAATTTAATATTACAATTTACTTTCCATTCACTTCTTGCCTGCCACTTCAAAAAGTTCTCGCATCGTATTTATGCTATTTATAATAAGCATCGAAACTCCTTGAACATCATTTCATTTAATTCATTTCAATTATTTTAATATAAAACTCCGGTTCCACTGCCACTTAATGAAATAATTGAATTAAAAATAAATAAATTTCAAAATGTATATTGGTATTACGATGCATGCCACGATTCACCCTCAAGAGAAAGAGCTACTCCGCAGTGGAAACATTAATTGCACCTCATTTGACCTGTGAAGAGTAATGTTACTTGATGGATCAGTTCTAGTACGTACATACATGTTACAAAACTAATTGGAAACAGTCTGTTGTCGATAGATAGTACCTACGTCGGTTGAAAGGTAACCGAGAAGCATGAATGGAATTCTTTGATTCGAAATGATTACCAATTCAAAAGTGTGGATCAAGCATTGGGCTTTAATTAGAAGGTTCCATTGAGATGAGGGTTTCGAGTAAAAAAATTTGAATTTGTATCGGGGAGGCGCTTGTTAACTAATAAGCTCTTGATATCATTGCCTTACAACCATCCTTCGCGATGTTAATTACTCTACGGAAATGCAGTTGGCGCATTGTTTCCTTTCGGAATTGGTTAAGTTTCACATATATTGTTTATGTAAGATTATCAATAATATTTTCGCAAAGTAAAATAATACTTTGCAACAGCATTTTTGTAACTTAGTTTCTTAAGAAGCATTAAGTATTCCTAGTGCGAGAGTTGTCTCTTTTAATAAAAAGGAAACAGTGTAGCTGAAACATGACAAAGTATATTTTAAAAAATCTTTTAGAGAAATCTATAGTCATATTATCGAAGATTTGAAGCCTTGAATAGGATTTTATTAAAAGACAATAGAGTGGAGGTAATTGATATCGCTCAGCTGCAGCGCTGGCGTCGCGTTCGTCGCGTATTATTCCTTAAGTTTGTTACGTAAGAGACAAGACTAAGCTAATGAATGAAGATAATTATTATACTCACTTAGTAACGTGCGGCTGATAAATCTTAGGCTGATACTATTGTGATTCTTTAATCAATATATATAACAAAATTGCGTTACTGACTGACTAACTGACTGACTCACAACGCATAGGTGCAACTACGGGGCGCAAGAAGCTGAAATTTGGCACGTATGTTCCTTGGTAAGCGTGGCGTTCGTTGTAAGCGTAAAATACATGCTTCTTTACCATCGGCGAACTTTCAGTCACTACGCAAGTCACTTTTAGAAAGCTCGTCGACTACTGACAGCGGCCATATATATTCTCTTCCCGATTTTGGGAGTTGATAAAGATACAAAGCAGACGAAGAGTTGTCAAAGGCAAAGTTCAAATCCCAAAACTGGTCATAAGGCGACTTCGCTACTAAATCTCCCTGGTTGCTGTTGTGTGTGATTGATTGAGCCATAGTACATACGAAACGTGAAACTAAATATATCACATGGAAAATACCAACCAATTGATCGCAATGACCGAGTTATACAAACAATCCAAAATTATAAAGGCAATATCAATTAAAAGTTCCACGTGTTCACAAATACCGTACGAATAATGGAATATACATAATAAATATATTTTTTTAACTAAGCCACTAGCAGACAACATGGTGGCTATCACGTATAATTTATTAATTACAAGTATAATTAACCTACAGTTTGATTAGGGCTAAATAATTTATTAGAGTAATTTGGGCGGCTATAAAGAAAATTTGATGGGAGTCTGATGTCATTATCGTTAATTCGATAAAATTCGATATGTAAACTTTCTAAAGAAACAACAAGTTTGTTTTGTCTTCTAAACGAAGTATTTGATGTTATTTTAGATTGAAATACTCAAATATGGTGACTTTGCAATACATAACTGCAATAATTAAGCTACACTAATATTCAAAGCGTACAAAGTTACAAACGTTCCGAAATTGAGAATTGATTTGTGTACCATTTAATATAGGTATATTAAGTACCTAGGTACATTAAATCTGTCCTAACAATACAGGAACACAGAATGAAATATCTCATTTACTGTCAAGTATTTTGAATTGGTTTGGTCAGTATCAAATTATTTACATGAACGGTTCATTTCCATCGTAATAGAAATGAATCGTTCGTTGGTCTAGATACATCAGGAACATCAAACATTAATCGTACGAGCAATACTTTTTTTAATTGGTTACCGACGTGGCGACTGCCCTGTTCGCCATTCGGGCGGTAGGTAGTAAAAATATATGGTATTATTTGGATCATTCGGCATCGTAGTTATGTTCCCTCTCTCTCCAATTTCTTGCTCCTTTTCTTTTTAATTCCGCGTATTTTTATTTGCTATGATAAATTGTAACTGCGGCGTGCCGAAGGGGGTTGGGTTCGAACCCCCTGTTCGCTTTTGTTTCGGTAATTTTTTATGTCTGGTGTAGAGCTTAATTGCGTGGCGCTAGGCGGAAGCGTATTGTGTCGATGTGGGTCACAGAGTCGGGTCCAGACGGACCCCGTGACCTTTTTACCTTGCTACTTCATTATTGAACATTGATGTATTTGATGCTACAACGGACAATATATTTTATTAATTTTGCACTAAAAGTAGTATTAAAAACAACAATTTGAATTTATCGAAATTATTGATATTGGCTTCCAAGGTAATTGGCTGATAGCTTTCTGTTAGTAGAAATTTCGAGCATATTACGATAAATGGTCTGTTAAAATCTTGTACAAATTACAAACGTAAAGATAATTTCATGTGTATTTTGCCTGGCACATAACCTTTTTGTCTATTGTATAATTGCAGTCACACTGTGCAACATATGTTTTTGTTTATGAAAAACTTTCTTCGACCACAGCATGCATGTGAATAACAAAATGATAATGTTTTTAAAATGTGTAATATAAACATTTGCTACGCAATAGAATTCCTTGAACTGGGCGATTATTTATTATTTATCATAGCTTAGGCTCAATCATGCAAATATTTTCTTCCTTCTATTATGTTCATTTGCGGAATAGATGCACACGCCTTCATTATATTGTGTTTCATGTGAAAAGTAAACAATATAATACCAAGCAGGATATTATGATCGAGTAACAAAACTATATGTGGTGAATGGGCGATGTGATACGCTATGCGATACCGCGGATATGATAAATTGACTCCTCGCAAGACATTGTAATACTTACCTATTGTTTACTTTGGTATCAACCGGCAATTTTATATTACTACCTCATCTTTTCTACCTGTTTAGTAAGTTTCCTATCAATGGCCAGTTATGTGTGATACTTAATCTTTATATGAAATACCAGAGGGGCTTCCTAGACCTACAGCACGTTTTATGATAGCCCAGCGTTCTCTACATTTAGTATGGTGGCGTTAACTACCAAAAACGCCATGAAAGTAAGACTCGAAGAAATGCACAGATACTTGTCTGTCGTGATGTGTTGCTATGCAACGAGATAACAAGTATTATAGTCAGATTATATTTTTTTAATGCAATTCTACCGAAATACATTTATTTAAGTACTATATTTTAGAATTACATAGAAGTAAGAAGCCGGCGTTCTTTGCCGAATTGGGCCGACTAGTCCGAACATCTACATTTTCGTATTCTGTCCCAGTATCTCAAACTATATAGAGGCCTATATCCAGCATTTGAGATCATTTTCATAAAATTTAAAATATTTATATACTTTAAAACATTTCACCGTCCTTCAATTTACTTTTAATAATTTTTTTATAGTGTTTGTGAAATTCGTTATAGTGCTACGAAAAATACAATTTTAACTTGTAAGTAGGTAATTAAATAAGAAGATGAGATACATTGATAGCTGTATTCACCAAGCAATGCTACGTCGTCATCGCATGATCCTCATGAAAGTAGGTAATGAAATAAGAACATGAAATACATGGACAGCTATATTCATCTTGCAATGCTACTTCGTCACTTCATGGTCCTCTCAAGAGCAGTAAGAACTGAAGGTGGGCATGGTTTTCCGAGGTGAAGGCGCGATTGATGATTAGAATGTTAGTGTGACGCCGGGGGTAGCGGGAACCGGCGGCGGCGGGCGTGCGGCCGCGACGCGCCGAGTCGCGACGCTTGCCGTAACCCCATTAAAACTGCTCCGGGCCCCGCTCGCGTCCCTCTTCATGAAATATTAAAAATTCAATTGCGCTTCTCTTTATTTTAACCCCCACCCCTGCGACGCCCGCCACGCGTTCCCGTACAATATAAAATGAAATATGTATTCGAAAAAATAACGTTCACCTATTATTTATAATTTGTGTTACACGTTACCGCGACCGCCCCCACCCTCGCGCCCACCTCGACTTCCCCATCAAGGTTGTTTCTTTTTGAAATCGCATGCGAAATAGATTTTTGGGCATATCAGTAAAGATTTTTTCACTAACTGATATTTTATCGACGGGCACTTGAATGTTGCCCCAAACTTTTGTTCAAACACGCGAACTTATATGTCTGCCGAAGCTAATTCATAATCGTTTAACTAAAAATAAACTAAAATTTTGTTTAATAGCGCAATATACTTTTATTTACGGAGAAATTTGTATAAAAACATTTTAAAAGCAATAAAAACGTAGAGTTTGTGTGCTCAGAAGCAACGTTTAGTTCTACGTGTCGACGATTAAAAAGTTTCCACGTCAAACTTTGCCGTTTTGAACTGCGAACAAATTTAAAAAAGCCGCCTACACATATGCTAGCGTTAATAAGCAAAGTATGTGTATCGAAAAGTTTATAACTGTATTAATATCGGTTTGAGTATTATTTTGTTGGCAACTTTACTAGATAATGAAGTATGCGCTTGTTTCGGCGTATATTTTTAGCAGACGCGTAATGGACAAGCCGCGTGCGAGCTCGTTTTAATCTGTACCTATTGTGTATTTTTTATGTAAAAGTTTGGAATGGGGGATTAATAGACGTGTAACGTTCATGACAGTTCGAAAATTTGTTGTAAAACAATGACATAAACGCATCGTTCGACTTTCCGTTTGACATTTTTAAACAGAAAATATAGGCAGAGTTTTATTTGAAAAAGTAATGGATCTTTATTTTAAAAAGGGACGCGCGAATTTTGTGTCTGTGCACTTGGTAGTCCTCGACGGTCCGCAACAAAGGTGACGCCTGCCGTATCTATACTTGCCCCCGCAGCCACTCACTACACAGAGACACTTTTGTGCACGAATGTCCGTTACTGTTAGTACTATCGATGTACCTTCAACCCCAACTAAATATTTTATATTTTGAGTTATGTCCGGAAACGTATTATCCCTAATTTAAATGTAGGTATTTGTAATTATAAATGTACCTAATTATGCATTTCTGAAAGCTTTATTATAATATGTTTATAGTTTAACTTCAAATCCGTTCAACACAGTCTTAAAACGATCGAATTAAAAGTAATGAGCAAGTTTAAAATCAAGTCAAGCCAAACACAAGAAACGTTTCCGCAAGGAACTGAAAGAGTTACGGTTCCATTAATTTAAAATGCCGATCATCCGTACAAATGCTTAACCATTGGGAGCTGGCAAGAATAATGTGATATACGTTACAGGAGTTTATGCTCAAATATTTATTAAAGTCCATTTTAAAGCCGTCGAGCCGTTCGCCGTAACACGGAGCCAACTTTCGCGCCCGAACTTCGCTCGATCCGAAATCGACGTTCTCTTTTTGAAGTTTTTTCGACGCGGTACGGTGGTGTTTTGTTTTACCCCGTTTGTCATTGTCGTTTGTGTGAGTAATGTGTTAATAGGTACCCCCTCAGCCCGCGCTTTTTACTGCTTTTAAGTTTAAGCGTTTGTTTGTGCGACGGCGAAAATCAAAATGGCGGCTAGTCCTCTCGGCTGTGTGTTACTACTACGACGTAAAAGTGCGGCGTAAACACCACGAGAACTACTACATTTGCGTTTGCTATTAGCATGTAATGTAGGAGTTTGTAAGAGATTTGTCTGATGTTGACGTGCTTATTGCGGTTTGTTTTTTATTTTCAAATGTACATACCTTGTCGAAAAATAGAAAAGTACTAGAAGACAAGTGGTAAATAATTAAATTATAGGTACATTAGCAATAATTACATCATTTTCTATGTTCGTGAATAGATATACTCGCGTGTTCGTCCGTGTGATCATTATAACAGGATTGGGTTCCAATTTTTCGCGGTCTTTACCAACAATACCTACTCAAATAAATATGATATGCGCCACGACAGTCGGCGAAGTGTTTTCGGCGATTAGGTCAAGTAAACAGACAGATAGTCAGACAAAACGTATTTGACTTTTTCTTGTATAGACACTATACCTACATTTAGTTTATTTGTTAATCGGATATTACTAAAACTGTTAGTATTATATAGTATTACTAACTGGCACTTAAAGTTCAAAGCTTAAGGAGATACTAAGTACGCAAGGAACATCAAACAAGAATACTTCAGCCTTAGACACCGCACAACTTTCTGTGCATGTGTGTGTAAGGCGAACACTTTCAGACAACAATACTGCAAAAAGTAAGGTGCTTTATATTGGTTTTCATTTTCTAGTATACAAAAATGGCAAATAATTGTACCGAATAGCAAAATTATTGACATACCTACTTAATTTGCATGGAGCTGGTCAGAAACTTTTTTTAATTATCGTTAATAAGACAGAGAAGGCCATAGCACGATGTGAACTTTTTGCTACTTTCGTAATAATCTGAGACTACCCCATTACCCAAATATTATTTTACGAAGAGATAAATATTACAGTGTCATAAAATTTTGATGCTACATACCTACTCGCTTTTCTAATCATATAGGTTGACTATTTGACGTTTTCATAGTCGAGCTTAAATTTAGGTACATCAATGTTGATTATAATTGAATATGTTGATAGTATTCAACTGCCCTATTGAACAATTGACTCACCATCAAATGAGACAGATGATCAAACACAAAGCACTCTCATACAATATAATGTATTTCCAAGTAAAGGTAACAATCAACGCTTGATACGCTCATTGTATTACGATGCATGTGTGGTTAATCGCACGCACACACCCACACACACATGCGAAACATAAAAATACTCACGGTCATTGTTTTACTCGTACGAAATCGTTCGGAATTCTAAACAGTTCGGATTTTATTATGGCCAACTTACCTGAAAAAGAGGAAAAAAGTTCGTATTACAATCACTAATAATGAAAGGCATATGAAATGATTGGTTATTTATAAACGTACACGAACAATTACTGGCGGCATTTTAGACGGTCCAGTAAACTGTTGCAATGCAGTAATCACGATACGTTTTAATTAATTATATACATTTAAAATTATATCGCTTCCGTTACACGCCGTGAAAGACAGAAGGAAATAATACATGCTTGTTTATTTTGTTGCATTAGATACACTGTTTATTATAGCAACTATTGTATCCAAGAAAATAATTTTCATACAGTGCTTAATCTATCAACAATAATAATGTTACCACAAATATAATAGGTAAAGGAAATGTATCGATCATAGAGATCTTTTCTTATAAAATATCTTATAAATATCTTAGGTCTTTTGACAGAAGGAAATATTCAAGGTAGTCTATTTGGAGACGCTTAGATCGAATACAACTTAGTTAAGGTCTATCTGTTACAGTATCTCAAGAATTGCACGGAAAGCTTCTTGTAAGAATTTCATAGCTCAGTGCGTAGCATACATGTTAAAATATGTATCGACGTATTGCGTTCCGCAAATAGCTTCGTAGACAAACCGTAGATAACGGGAAAATTCTCGAAAGGGGCAAAGTTTGCAATCTAATAGTACCTACATAAAACTCATGTCACAGTATTGGTAATCGAATATCTCCGAAACGGTCTGAACGATTTTTATGATTTTTAGGTCTGAGAATAAGTCGTAGGCTATTTTTATAAATCTACTTAGTAGATGATCTTTCGGAGGAAAGAAAATATACCACGATTTGTTACTTCATCTCACTTATTTGTTGGTTTTATCAACATTTTAGCCTTTTAAAGACGATGATCGCTCTTGCAATTAAGTTTTAGGGACTTGTAGGCAGATTTTATATCTAACCAGTAGGCCGATTCAGAATGTCACGACAAGTAATCGTACGATATGTCAAATTATTGTCCTTGTATTTTAGCCGCCTGTCAGAGATATTTTGAACAAATATTCATTGAATTCGGTTTATTTATTAATTTACTTCATACTGAATGCATAAAATTGATAGGAAATGCGGTAGTTTTGACAAAAAATTAGGTAGCCCATTTGACAATTAACGGATCCGAATGTCAAATGAGATATCAAACGATTCTGAATCGCCCTCCTGATATAGTTCCCGTTTCACCAATAGATTATTAACAGATACGACTACTTACAGTAAAACCAAATACGCAAATCTAACTCGAGACACCTTCGGTCACAAATAACACCATAATAAGCTAAAAGACTAACGCAGGCATGTTAATAAGAAACTATTTTAAACCAATAATCGACCCAAAATTACCGCAAAAGCAATCCATGGTACCTACGTGTTCGGAGAAATACCCGCGGTACAACCGCTCCCGGATTAACAACTTGTAAAGACGCTCACACAAATACGATAGCCTCCAAAAACACATTCGGACTATCTTTGAGGAATGTCACTACACAGACAGGAGATGTACCGATCGGTAACGTCGAACCATCATTTTGCTAAATACCTTACATATTCCGATTCTCGTGCGATCTGCGGTGGGATTTTCGAGATTTTCAGTTAGCCCGTACAGCCTGGGGCCTTGTTAAGAATCCGCCGTTGCAAATTCGAATTTACGCTGGTTACCGACACAGGCATTCCGTCCCATAGTTAATTTTCACTCATTGTCGGATGAAGTCTGTCTTGTTTTATTTTTCGTGTAGGTTACATATGTGGCTTTTGATTCGCTCTATGGTCAAGAGATCTCCATACCAAGTGATGCCTTGCTTAATTAAAATTATTTGCAATGAATTCTTAGCAATGTTATGGATGTATCGTTGACGTATTGAATATTATAAAAAACTATTTATAAAAACGGCTTTTTTACGCAATTCGATTTCTCAGTTCGCCTGTAATACTCTATATATTAAATGTTTTTAAATATGTCAATAATGATACCTATTATAATTTAACTTTATTAATGCAGGGCTATGTTGTTCTTTTTCGTGACGTAGTATGATTAATATTATCCTAGCTATATCAAAAATATCCTGGCCTAATATTTTTTTAATATAGCGGATACGTTCATATTCAACAACGATATCGGCAATCACCATGAAGCCAAACAGCCAATAGAATCAAAACTACGTCGAAACAGCAACAGAGTCCGTATTTTATTCCAACACGCGCAACTGGAGCTGATTGTGGATGCGATTGTCCAGTTGTCCACATCAAAGTCGCCTGTCACGCCCTACCGCACTATATTTAATGACAAAGCTTCATCAATACTATTCAAATGAGCCTAAACTCAATACACAAGCTAGAATCGTTTTAATTAAAAAATTCCATCAGTAGTAGAATTTGAAGTATATCTTGCACATTTTAGTTAGTTCCATTAAAGTTAAAAGTCGGTCAACTCCGAGAGAGGCCACTAGTTCCGTAGCTATTCATAAAGGACTCAATAAATTTTATCACCCACAAAAATTGTAATCCATTTGAGTAACGGATCTCAGATAAGAGTGGCCCTGTGGAAAAGCTTATATTCTGTGCAATCTGAATAGACTAGAAAGCGGAACTCTGACTCTAAGGCGTAAGTCTTGGAGGCAAATAAGAACGTTAAATATAAAGATTTTATCCTAGAGACCTAATAATTACCAAAGAATGATCGAATTCACTGTACGTAAATTTATCACACAACAACCTATCTACTGTAAGAATAAGATGGAAATAGAAAAACGGGTATATATTATATCATTAAATTTTATCTCTATGAATGAGAATGAAATTACAGGAAAATAAAGCAATGACTCTGAGTTTGTTTCGACTTCTCTTCTCAAGTGGTCATTTAGCTAGGAAAGGCCGGTTTTTGTCTACAATAGAGTTCTGACTTGTACAAGTGTTGTAGAACCAAAATGCAGAAATAAATAATTCTTTATAACTAAAAAGTACTTAATATAACAAATAAACACTTCTCACGATAACTTAAAAATAATTTAATCAATCAAGATAAACAAACAATAGTTTTACAGCCAATTACATTATTTTCATCCGTGCCGATAATAATGATTATCTACGATAGTTTATAATTAAATAAATAATGGAATGAACAAAAACACTACATTAAGACAATGGCTTGGTAAAGGGTCTATTATGTAAGTAAAATTTTATTTGATGTTTGTAATAAAATTTATGGCTTATAATATTATAATAGTTTAACGTACAATCACAACCAATCTCGTTTTCATTTAATTATAACGTGTTAATATTATGCTCATAACGTTATACGAATTACCTACTTAATTACTTAATAACACTTAATTTTGATAATTTAGTATGACATTTTATTTCTGGTACGCTTGTCTGTACTATAGGTTTTGGTATTTATTTCCAAACGCTGTACCATGCTCCCGAATTCGGAATAAATTCTGTGTCACGGGCGAATTAACATACACTTAACCAAAACACACACACACATATTATGTATGTTGTCTAGTGAACCCACAACACTTTGCGTAGTACTAAATAGTGAGGCGACCGCATATACCAGTACACCATAGGACATACCAAGTCAAATATTATAAGGACATACCAAGTCAAATATTATAAGTGATCAATTCCGTAATAAGGATTTGACTCAAGCACCTAAGCAAGGCATTTAAATATTTCTTATTTTTATTGATTCAATATTATTTATGATCAATAGACTGTTATCTAAGCAAAGTTGATAAGAAGTGGATTTGTCAATCACTTAAGTTCAGTTAATTGTAAACTGAAAATACAGGCAGGTACGTTACATTATGTATGTATAAACATTTATAGATAATATTGTAAGTTTATTTGGTCAAAGAGTTATTTATTATAACCATAAAATGTTAACGTACCATTTGATAGCTTATAATTTAAACATAATAAAATTTTTTTTTGAGTTTCAGCCATTCGTTGTTTAAAGACATGCCATTACATCTTCTTAACCATGTAACACAGATAATATAGCTCAACATAGATGACAAAGTATGGCCAACGTTTATAATATATTCTATGTTCAGGCAAATCTAAAATTCTATTCGGTTAATAATAAAAACGCGTCAGAAACAAAAAAACAGAAAAAAGCACGCAATCTTCCGCAGTCCATACCGCAGAACAAAAGGCGACAGGAGGCTTTTATATTTGGACAAAGGCCTCTTGATATCCTTACAGAGTAACTGACGTTGTTAGGCTGGTGTTACACGGGCGACGGAAATGACGCGTCTGTCAGTACCTTCGCACCGCACGCACCTCCCAATATACAACAGTGACGCAATACTCGAATCACTACGTCTGTTCGTCTGTTGTCCTGAATCAGGTGCCTGGTTTTGTTGAGGAGTCGCCGATTGTCTTCTCTGCCTGCACTACTCTATAGATTACATGTCATCCAGCCAGCGCTTGTCTGATCATCACTAACAATGTTCATAACGGCACCGAGACTTTTTTCTGAATCACAATGCCACTAGCTGAAAGCCTTGATAGCTTGGAGATCAATTATAAATGGTACCATATTGCATACAATTATGTATCCATGTTACCTAAGTGTATTTTATTATTATGTAAACATTTTTTGCAAACAATAATTAGAATTTAACCAAGCAACTCAACTTGTGTGTACTTACTTTACAAGATTGCCGCAATATTCTATAAAATTCTATTAGGAGACACTATCAAATATAATAATTACCCTTTTTAGTAAAACTTCGACACAGTTCGCCACACACTCTTACAAAAAGGATAAAAAATAAAGCTATGTTGCATACTTATAATGTTACTCTATATATAACTGCATATTTTTCAAGCGATGTACTTGCATACTTGTCAGTCGTTCAAAGCAATTTTCTAGACTACAAGCCAGTTCTTGCCAGTCTAAGTCAACCTTTGAGTCCCATCCCTTAACCAAAGCAATCCTTTTACAGGATTACATATTTATAAACCGACTAAGTATTCTTTAAAATGTCAAACTAATAAAATCTTTTTTTTATTAGATATGTTTTAATTTATAAAAAAAAGAAAATGTCATACCAAACTATAATATTCACGAGCAATATTCTAGTTTCTAGATAATCACCGCATAATTTAGTTCCAATTTTAAAGATAAATTGATTTATTTTAAATGTGCTCTAAACCTTTTTAGTGTCGTATTCTAACGGGAAATGCTAAGCGGATAGTAATGATGATTTTTTTAAATCTTCTATTCTACGGCTATTAAAAAGGAAGTCAGATAAATTATAATAAATTTGTCAAATCAACTTAAATTTATTAACATGTTGTTAATAATTCAAATACATCCAGTAGAATCTTATTACCCCTTTTCTTAATGGGCTGAGCTGTAGCTAAGTCTTATTTCCTAGAAGAATGTTATTGAGATGACTTTTAAGTACTAACATATCTATATATTTGTAAAAATATGTATATTTTATTAGCCCAAAATAATATCTCGATAAAAAAAGGATAAACCAAAAATATTCTAGAAGAACCGAGCAAGTGTCACTTCTAATATACACACACATCGACAAAGAGCACTAAACGACTATACACGTACAAAAGCACACAAAAAAGACATTTTGTAAGGGCGTTCACATAAACAACGGCGGGTATGACAGGAGGCTATGCATAGAGTATGACCGTGGTGCATTATTTGCAACACGTAATACTAAAATTGTCTAAGCATAGCCCCGCTGCCTAAACGTGCGCACATAGGCACGCCACGCACACTAGCGCGATGCACCCCATGCCACTTGTATACAGCATGATCGAATAACCATTTACGATTAATAAAGCTCATTTAAATATGTTGCGCTAACTAACTGATGATTGCTATTCGTTAATCAAATTTTGTTTACGTGAAGCTGTAGAAGTGTGGCCAGTAATGTGATATAGTAAATAATAACCATATGTATTATTTTTATTCAAGTCTTTTACTGCGAATATATGATAAAATGTGATAAGATTTTCATTTAACAAAGACAATAGTGTGACTGTGTATTGAAGAAAATATGTACAACAATCTAACTTCACGTTGATACATTTTAATTTCAATTTGCGTAAATATATTATTAAATTTAAAATTGATTAAAACATGAGATCACAGTGAGTTGCTATGTACTGTCGAATGCTTATTTACTACTCGTGGCAGTATGCATTCAGATATTCTTGTCAGTTTAAAGAAAACTGCAAGAGACTGCAAAAAATATTATATTTTATTTATTGCTAGCTATTTACTTTTAATCCGCTTAATATAACGTGGTGTAGGAGGCGTGGTGATCGGGTCTGCACTTCTGCAGAACTGGGTGAAGCCTAAGGCAATATCACATACAAAACTAGCAGATTTTCTCGGTTAGTATTTTGCAACAGCCTGTGTGCCGGGGAGGCGCGCAGGGCGTCTATTTGTTTTGCCATAGCTTTGTCGGGCCCGGGACATGCAGGTCATTAATTGTTGTGAACGCCAGCTCCTAATCGATAGCGTACCACGTTCGATTCTAGTTTATATTAGTGTTATTTGCGCTAAACGTGCCTACCTATCGTACCGCGCCAAATATCTAATGAACCGTCACCCGTGATACACATCTGTCTGATTTATAATTATTCAGCGGACAACGCTAATATATGAGATTTTGTGACGAGAATGTTTGCGCTTTCTCTACAACTTTGATGTCGATTTAGATTGTCATATGTTTCTACCGCCTTAAATTCAGCGTTATCAGAATGAGATGCATAGAAATTAAAATGTTTGATAACTTTGTGATTAAGTATTATTTAAACGAATATAGTATACATATACACGTAACAATAGTACCTATACGAAGCAAACCAAGTGACTATCAAGTTAAATTTGATAATGATTCAAGTGTACTTATTCTAAATTAAACCTATGAACATTTTTATATTTAAGCTTCATTTGAATACGATCAACTTATCACTGCATACCCCTTTAGATAACAGCGTGAATTTGCTTTGTTTGCATAAATAAAAGATAAATCGCAAACCAAATAGGTTGAATAAATGAGTGTGAAACAGTCATCTTCGGAAGTGCACCAATTACGGAGCTATCAAAAATAATGGCTCCGACGCTCTTGAACTCTTCAGTTAAAAATCCTATATTCAGTAGAATTTTATTCGTTTTATTTAAACTGTGTCATTTCATACTCGCAGTTTACTTTACAGGGGTAATGTTATTTGTAGATTCATAATTACAGTTAGTGTGAGGTATATTTATGAAATATTCACGCGACGCCTTTGAAGATAGTTCGATTTTGTCGCAAGAACCGTTTTCATACATTCGCTCATATAAAGTACATCAAGATAGGGCTTACATAAGGTTAGGAATTATATATCACCTCACTGTATAATTAGAGCTACTGCCGGCAGCAAACAGCTCAAAACACTTAAATAGTCAATATGTAAGTAATAATTTCATAGCGGGTAGTTTCTGTACTTAGAAGTGAAATAACCGATGCGTTTTTATAATGGTCGTTATCAAACTTTTCAATTTAATGACCGTTTCTTTATAAAGGACAATCATAGTGTCGAACATCGTTGTAAGAACGATAAAAATACATCTATTATTCAGTTACAGATAACCCATTTGCATAATGAAGGCGTCTTGAAGGCAGTTTTGTGAAGTAGTTTTGTGACATAGGTAAAGCACAAAAAGAGCCCGAACTAAGTACAACTCTATGCGTGCCACACTATATTAGGCCATGGCCATTAATTATGGTGGTAAGAAAATCACTTTGCTAGCTTAAAAACTTTTGTATCTAAATTTTGAGCTAACTCAAGCCATTCAACATTCATGATATTTCCAGTCTATCGATACTCCTACAACACTGTTACACCACTACGATAGTTTACATAGCAAAAACATTTTCAACTTTTCGGGACGAGTGGTCGGACGTCGGCCCGTGAGACACGGGCTGCTAGGAGGATGATCCCGTTGCGTACATACAACACACCTTGATTCTCCACTCCTCTATTGAATGACTATGGAGGGATTGAAATCATACGACTATTACGGTTGCTGTGCGTGCGGTTAAAGGACTTTCTCATGAAAAAAAATATACGCAACTTACGTGAAGATAAAAGGACAGTTCTCTATGACAAATACCGAATGCCAGTTCTAATTTTGAAATGAAGGAAATGGACAATATCTTATTTTTCGTTTTAAATCATTATTATTCTATCAAAGGTAATTAGTCTACAATAACGCTAACGAAAAGTTTAAAACGGCCGATTGTGATGGTTTCTGTCCGTGAACATGTTTATTTCTTTGGATCGTGTGATTCGTATTGCTTACCGCATTCTGTCATCATTATATGTCAACAAAATTCTTTCTATTGTACATTGTGGATGTATTTGGAAAACTTGTATACTTCACTGTAACTGGCCGACGAGTTATTGTTATGAATTTGTTTGTTAAGATTTCAAAACTTGTATCCATAATGTAATGCCATTTCTGTTAAAATGTAAACTGTCATTGTCCATAGGTACTTGTTTAGTGGTAACTCGATCGTATGTATACAATGTTTATGTATAACGTTTCTGCCCGGTTATGTCTCCTAGAGGATATACTTACGGCTTATGTATATTATAGTCGACGCTAGAAACAGATGAATCAAGAGGCTGCTCTACTAAACATAGACTTATCGTATATACGTTCTATTCTCGTTCAAAGATTGATAAATGGGTAGAATAATCGCATATTGTGTGAGGGAGGGTGTGAGTAGGTGGAGAGGTGTGATTGTATAACACTGACATTTTATTAGCTACGACGCACGTAATGTGTCAGTATTAAATCCACCTAGACAAACTCTTAGACTATCTTTTTAAATAAAAACATGGATATTTATAATACTATACAAAAATTCGATCGCTAAATATTATGTTGTAATAATAATCTCCACATCATATTTGTTGTGTAGTGTTGTTCATGCGCGGCTGAAGGTTGGGGCGATAGGCGGCGGTGGCGGGCCAATGAGGCTTTCATAACAAAATTGCATAGATGCACGTCGGTCACGCCGTAACGCTTCAAGGGTTTTCGACAATTTCCGCTGCGACAGCGGTCGGCGGTGCGAAAATTGAATCTGAACCCGTTTGACGGGTTAGGTTTGAAGTACCAAACTATCTATAGGGCGGTGAGAATGAACCGGCACGAGTGACAACCCTAAAGCCACTAAAAACACAATATATTATGATGAAACAACATATCACACATTCTTTTTCAATTATCAGGTAATTTTCCGCAGCAGCCAGCTATGATTGCAATAATCATTTTACGATAATCCCCTTATTATATTTTATGATTTAACTAATTATTTTGCATAATTTGAACAGGGCTTAGCACAATAACGTGTTCAATTTAAAATTATTAATTTCGTAGTGTATCGTGTAGTTATTTATTGGCCACACGGTTAGCGCAGTTTAATTGGTCATCTTATTGTTGGCATCAAGCTGCGCGTTTGTAGGTTCGATTCCCTTACGAGAAACATATTGCGGGTCAAAAAATTGTTACAAAAACTTTCATTGAATACGTCGTCTGAATGTTATTATTATATTTTGTGCTGAAAGAGACTTTAAAAGAGTGAAATTTTCGAAGACGTATCAAATTTCGTAAATTATAAATTCTTAGTTGTCCTCAGCCATATTGATTGATGTATATATAGTACAAGAGGATGCCCGCGATTACAACCGCGTTATTTAATGCTACTGCTCCGCTCCCGTCACTCATAGCGCGATGTTATTTAGCCTATAGCCTTCCTCGATAAATGGGCTATCTAACACTGAAAAAAATTTCAAATCGGACCAGTAGTTTCTGAGATTAGCGCGTTCAACCAAACAAATAAACAAACAAACTCTTCAACTTTATATATTAGTATAAGATTATTAATTATCCAATACCTGAGCACAACTTGAACAAATCCGGAACCAAATGGCGACCGCTATTGTTTGGGACTCGAGACTACTTGACAATCCAATATCAATGCAGTATGGATCCCACGATGCTACGAGTATATCCATTGAAATGTCAGTGTTATGCAGTGCGATGAATGATATACATATATGTTCTGTATTTTTTTTTATGATAGAACTAGAAGATACCGCAGCTACGCAAGCACCTTTTAATTTAACCGTTTATAACCAATTCAGTGAGGTTTCCAAGGAACATACATGCTAAATTTCAGCCTCTTGAATGCGCTAATCTAAAGTCCGATTTATTTTTGTGCTATAAGTAGGCTTTGAGTCACCAGTAGCCTTATTAAATAACCCGTGTGTAAGTGAGCTCGGCTAGTCATCAAACAAATATAACTAAACATTTATTCCATAAATGCAGACTAAATTATTGTAATAATAGTTATTAAGGTACTAATAGAGTAACAATATAGAGTTTAACCTTCACAAAATTATCTAATGGCGTCAAAATCGCGTGACCGCGTCACCTTGTACTCAGGATAACGCTAACGTTCATCCCATTAAACGTGGTAATAGTTGCGCTTCTTGTTAATACTACAACGGTTATGAATAGATAAATTACTGCATAATCTAAAAAAATGCATAAATACTAATCTTAACAAGTTAAAATGGTTTGTATGCTCTATGGCTCGCAATTACTCTACTACCTATGTATGGCACATATTCCTATGATACCATAGACTATCGATAGTTACGCAGTTTAATTCTTCTCTATCATACCATAAACAACAGACAGCATTCTAAATACGTATATTATCGTTATATTAATGTTAGTGTTTAAAGTACACGTGACATAGACACTATGATATAAATTAATTTTACACTATCTATACTATCTATAGAGAACTACCGCGAATATATAGTTGCAGGGTTAGCACTAATGCTAATATCAATAATTTGGGGGACGATGATGTATACTACCTCCGGATGAGGATTTAGACACAGAATACCAGCGTTGTATTGTGGACACTACAACAATGCAACAATATAGCTGAGTGTGTACCTTTCGGTCACAGGGATATAATGTTAATATAACGTTAAGTATGCCTTGCGATTTATTATTTTCTTATATGTTGTACTTGTTCTGTGTCTGTGACAAATGAATAGATTTTCTTTCTTTCATAAATACATATTATAAAACAAAGTCCCCTTTTCTTCCTCTCTATATGAACGCGATAAACTTAAAAACCACCGGATAGATTTTGGTACGGACTTCACCAATAGGTAGGGTGACTCCTGAGGAAGGTGTGGGTGTATAATTCTCGCAGGCGGGCCGCGAGTCTAGTTAAGTATATAATAGAGTCGACACATATTAATATACTTTTTATTTTTATATTTTTATGTAGGTACTTAGGGTTTTGCATTTTTATTCCGAGCAGAAATCAAACAGTAGCACATGGCACACAATTATGTTGTATTTTTAATCCAATTGACAAAATTAATTATTTTATTTGATTTACAGATTTATAATGCGTTGAAAATACAGTAATATTGGGTGCGAAGCCAAAGGTCAAAGCCATTCGGTTTACCTTTTGAAATAATTAGGTACAAATAGGTACGCCGAGTTTTGCTTAAAGGTCTTCGATAAACGGATTACCTACTTGCTTATGATATTACATATATTTATTTTGACTTGTTATCTTCTTATAAAGTGAATAAATATTAGGATATCGAATATCTCTATATTCGGTACCTTAAATATTTAAGCAAAAGATAATACAACTAAATAAAATACAAAAGTGATATTAGTTACAAAACAACCGGTTGTAAACAGAAAATTGAGTTATCATGTGGCTAGAGATACTGTCTCTTAGGATATGAGTCTTATTATTGTCATCCAAGCAAATAAAAAGTGAAAACTAGATCGGCAAGTATTAAATTGTTCGGAGCCTTTTTCGAGGAGATAATCCGCAAAAGAAACTTTCCTATCTATCTATATATAAAAAATCTTTCGCTTCTGCAATTCAAGGTACCTACATCAGTTTAAAGTTATATTGTACAATTCATATTTGAGAAATGTGCCGCGAACCGGCGGCAGCGTTGTCCGGCCGAACAGGCTATAGACAATTTAAACGAAACAGTCTGTAGAACCGAAATGTTCTGCATTTGTACAATAGTTATTGAATTTATCTGACATATTGTAATTCTCCCTACATGTATGCAACGGTGTGAAGAATTCTTAATTGGCTTGCGACATCAAAGGTTAATTGTTACTTTTAATTGTTATTGGCAAATTCTTATATATACGTTTATTTATTTTTTGTACGTATGTCTGTTTTAATGGCAGAATGAATTCCGAGAAAGTAAGTATGTAGTTATAGTGGCTCTTTAAATGTTAACAACTACCTAAAAAAGTGGTAACAGGTAATACGTACAATAGTATACTACCGTTATCCAAAAATATCTTGCCTACGAATAAAAATAAGTTCACGGGTTTAACACATGATGTCATCTGCTTCAAGTTTGCTCTGTAAGTATGTCACACTTCGAGACATATGCCTTAAAATGTAACATAAAGACAAATATTTTAATTGTCTTCTCATCTATCGATACTCCAATATACATAAATTAATAACCAGTAAAGAGTTATTATAAAGAGGCCTAAATCGTAGCTATCAACCCTAGCGCGCGAGTGCGGGTGGCGAATCTAAATTCATGAGTACGGACGTGATTAGAACGGGGGTAGGTTCGTGTATGTATATATTTTAGTTGGATAAAACGCGTCTACCCCAGACCCGTTTAATTGTTTATGGCCAAACGGGATAGACAACGTTAATTGCGCGATTAATCTGTTGAGAACAACGCCTGCTTTGAGCTTTTAAGCGAACTAATTGATGGTATTAGTTGCGTAGGAGCGTTTAATTACTGATAAACTATTTTAACTGTGTTATAGAATTGACACGTTGCCCTTTCAAGTTGTGTTGCATTATACGACTGATCAGTGGTTTTTGCTATGTCTGAGAGTCGTGTTGAAATATTCTGATGCGGTGTATTTTTCGACACGTGCCTTTATATACTTATATTTACATAATGTATCGCGGAATTGTTGAAAAAAAAGGTGAAATACTTTATATTTCAACCCGACTTTTGGCATAGTTTAGACCTTGGACACGGGAAGACTGATTGCCTGCAGCAGATATACTTATCTATCCAACTTGCCGCAACTTCAAATCACGGTTGGTATAGTAATGTAAAAAGTACTTTAAAAAGATGCTGATTTGAATTAGATAAATGTAATGGCCTATCCCTTCTATACACGGTGTTATATGGCGTCATAAAGACAATAACATCGTTATCGTTGTTAGCGTTGTTGAATGTTTATTACTCATTCAGCGCAGATGAATGCCATACCTACTTGTATTTGTAGTAATATTTATTTATAAGTTCAGACAAAAAATACCTATTTCAGCCAACTATTGAACTCCTTTGGACCCAGCACTATAATCTTTCTATATATTTGCTATTTAGGATTGTACTGTTTTTATGTTGGTTACTTTTTACAATAATATAATTATGCATGTTTCTAATGCAAGTTTTTCATTTGACAACGGCAAAATATTCTTCACTTTCTCACTCTCTCTCTCTTCACAACACGAGTATTTCTTTAAAGTTTACTTATTTAGTACATATCAATAAATTATACATTTATATGCGATATATGTATAATAATATACCTAGCTAGGGAATATAATTCATAGTTTTTCACCTACTGCATAAGTGCAAGTAAATTGTGCGCCAGTTATCTACAATGGATGCGATATACGCGGATGTGTATCAATTATCTGTAGTAGGGGATACGAGCGGTGCGCGCTAATGTCTGAGACGCGACCTACTTGACGACGCGTTGCCATGGTTACCAAGGTCAAAGCCGATCACTGCGACATTCAGATGCCATCACGCTTTGAAATTGCTTGAGTTTGGGATGTCAGCCTTTCGCCTTAAAAACTGTCTGTAAAGATCCTGTTAAATTTACCTGCTAGTAAATTTTAATATATTTTCTGATATTTTATTTATCTAGCAGATTAAGCCTTGCCAGAGGTGCTACAAATATATAATTAGCAAGATACATAGAGGTTTTAATCTTCATATTCAAAATTAATATCTCTGAAGACTGAAAATTAACAGGTAATAAAAAAGGAATACGCGGTCACCAATTATATATATAACTGGTAATTTTTTTAAAGAATAATTTCATTTAAAACACACTAAAAGTCTTTTTTACTGAACGGATTACGTTTTCGTGTAGGTAAGCAGTCGCTTCGATTCCCACACAGGACAACGATTTACCTGATGCACATAATTTTCTTTCGAGTCTGTTTGTGCTTAATGAATATTGATTGAATGTTTGTAAATTTAACAACGAAACAAGATTTCTGATAGCTTGTATAACACGAAGATCGGAAATTCAAATCATGCAATATAATATAAAACTCATATCATCATCCTCCTAGCGTTATCCCAGTTTCAACCTAGGGTCCGCTTACTAGTCCAACCGGATTTGGCTGAATATTAGCTTTTCCACAGAGCGAATGCTAGTCTGACCTCCGCAACCCGAAGGGATAGCAATATTCCATGGTTTAGACTAGTGTCAGTTTAGAAGGTACTGACGCCTTATAACTGTTAAAGATCTTCATGACAGCCGAACCGACGGTTTAACGTGCTCTCCGAGGCACGAGGCGACAGGCGATATACATTAACAATTTAATGCGCACTTAACTTCGAAAATATCCCAATATCTATAAGTTCGAATAGTACCAAGGGCAATTAAAAAGGTTTAAATTTACAAAAACTTATTTGTCAAACACACTTAAAAAAGTAGCTTGCTGACGTCATAGATATCACATACATGAAAGCTGTCACCGACATTATAATGTGCGTATCAATAAAATTACTGGTGCGTCATTTTTAGGGCTTCGTACCTAAGAGGTAAAAAACGGAACCCTATTACTAAGCCTCCGCTGTCTGTCTGTCTGTCCATCTGTCTGTCTGTCACCAGGCTGTATCTCATAAGCCGTGATAGCTAGAAAGCTGAAATTTTCACAAATTATGTATTTCGGTTGCCGCTATAACAACAAATACTAAAAATAAATTTAAAAAAATATTAAGTTGGGGTCCCATACAAAAAACGTGTTGTTTTTCGTATTTTTTGCTCAAAATTACTAACTGTAACAGGTAGACGCTTTAAATTTTCACAGAATATGTAGTTGTATATTACCTTTCAAAATAAATAATGAAATTAAAAACAAGTAAATTATAAAGGGGGGCTCCCATACAACAAATGTAATTTTTAAGCAATTTGTTACTCGATCTTAATAAACACGTAGAAACTTAAAAAGTATTTAAGTATACATACAACGAACGTGATTTTGTTTTATAGATGATGGTACGGAACCCTTCGTACGCGAGTCCGACTCGCACTTGCCCAATTTTTGTTTATTCATACGCATTAGGATTTTCTATACTCATAGCTTAGAAATATACTACTGCTATAGTATACTCAAATGGTTATTAGTTACTAAAATTGAGATTAAGACACTTTGGAATTTTTAAACTATTTTTTTAAATCCTTTTATTTGTGCGCGATCAGTCCCTAACCTCATAATGATAATAATTAGAATAAAATACGTGTGAGGCAACTTTGCTCGATCCATCCTCAAGGATATTTTTCAGTTCTTAATGACCAATATTGATAACAATAATGATATCAAAAATTGATGTTTGTTCATTTTGTGATCAAGTCGCTGTTGTACTTTACTCAATATTTTCGTAATCTTCACAAATTGAATAAGTAGAGAAATGTGTAAAGCAATTTCTAGAACACTATTTTGTTAAATATTCCGTATGACAGACGGGTACACGAATACATACATATAGCGTTCACGAATGTGACAACGATAATTAGCTATATTTCTATTTCAATTTCAGCTGTAAACGTATCTATCAGTTTCAGTACATAAATAATCTGTGCAAAACTAACGTCTAAAATGTGTACACGGCATCAATCTGACGTCAATCATGTACCCAAGCCTTCCTTAACGACCTCCAGTGATACACGCCGAGGCATGATTGAACATCTACGAGCTACGTGCTACACAGCTACACCATCTCGTAGCTGCTACGAGCTGGCCGCTACTTACGTTATTTACTACTTATGCTTACGACATTTTCTACTTATTTATTACATACACCGGGTAGTCGATTTAATACTATTTTCTAATTAATTTCTTGATTTTTTATTAGCATATTGTTACAACAATCAATGTTAAACAGTGAAAATGTGCTTTATTTCATTAGTATACATACATATAAGTTTTTAAAAATGTATAAATTCTATACCACAATTATTTAATGCTTTTAACCAGTGTTTGTGAAACCTCATTAAATAATCGTACTAAGTTGTCCAATCACGCGTTAAAAGAAGAAATCTAATCCAGGCTGTAATAGGTCAGGTGGCAAATGTATTTTGAAAAATAATCGCAAATGTTAGCGTTAGAAGACGGTTATATTAAAATTAGGTCATGAGAGCGTTCGCGGTACGTGATATATATTTTATAAAGCCAGATATGAAATAAAATTCCAGATAATTTTAATGTTTTAAAAATATAAATGTAGAGCGACGGCTGGCACTAATTACTTAAAAGTGGTTTCAGATCAGCATTAAAACTGGACGACAGCTTAATTAATTAGACGAATATGGCTAGTCTAGGAATAAACCTTTTAGAAACGCTAGAAATGAAATAAATTCGTGAAATATTAAGTCTAAAGGAAGTGCGCATATAATTAATATTGTATCGCATTTGATTGTGGCGACCTACTTATAAACGCGTTAGTCGTAACTGACTAATAGGCTATTGTGTTATATCCTCCGACAAATAACATTACAAACATAGTGTTCCGGGAAGGGACAGTTAGTGCGCGGTTTGAAACTTTACAGTTAACGGGAACTCACGGGCGAGGCTATGGCTAACATAAGGATAATTTGTTTCACGTATATTTATTTGCGTTCAACATGTAGTTCTATTGCCAATTCCAGAAATAGTTACTAACACTATTCGCTCAAATGTATATTGGTAGCTAATGTATCGTCAAGTAGACGATACGACGCTTTTTATCAAAGCTTCTTTTTCCAAACAATTTTAGAAAAGCTGACCTCCTCAATGTACAATTGTTCACCTGAACACCTCATCCGGGCTATAAAACTGTTTCGCTAACGAGTCGCAAGCAACGCTACTATTAGAAAAACCATGCTGCGCGTAATTACAATAGTTCATTGAAGCACCGCTAAGTATAGTAACGCTTACAGTTTCGCTTCACGAGGACTCGGAATCAAAATAACCCATTGTTGCATAAGCATAGCAAATAGAGATGAGCCGGCGTTATCGATGTTTGGCTCGCCCGCATGGCTCTGATTGCCAACGTATTGTGCACCATGAAATCCGAAGTGCGGCCTAAAAGTGAATTAGGACCAAGTCAGGTGAACTGGCCGCACCTGCCGACGCTTAAATCTAGACAATGGACCAACCGTGTCCCTATCGATATTAGTGAGAATCTATTATTTATCGACTGCGGCGGAGGAGAAGAATGCTTATTCGTCCGCGATCTATATTCGTAAGAGATTAAAACAGCTTATGACAAAATCGATGTTGCAAAAAAGTATTGCTAGAATTAATCTTCCTGTGTTAATTGCACTATCTTCCAGCTAAAAACATATTTTATGCTGTCGTTTTATCTGAGCCGAAAATATAAATGCATTATTGCATGAGGAGGTAGTCTTTTTGAGCAATATGTAGCAAAGTGTTTAACTTTTATTTTATTGTCCTATACCTAAACTACTCAATCGCTGAACTTGACAGTGAATTATTATTTTTCATTGATATTTATAGTACGCTGAAGCTTTTATAAAGATTACATAAAATATAATAGATTCGTTGTGGAAACTCAACATTGAACATAGTTTCACAAGTTTCTTGGTACTACAAGTAATTTGTTTATTAGATCTTTGAAAACTAGTATATACATAAAGTGCAATAATCTAATAGAAACGACTTGTAAGCAACTAACGATTGACAAGGTATCATCAAAAATATTTAATTAAGCTTGCTAAAGTGTAGCACATTGCATAAAACGCAGCACTGACCTTACGTGAGGGCGTTTGCGCCTAATACCATGTAGGGAGGTGGGTGGTGGTGTGTCGATAAAACTGTTCTCAAATCACTATGACGGCGCCGGGGAGGACGACAAAGCGGGGCTAATCAGGCGCATTTGTTCGACAAACTCGGCTCCCCGAGCGGCGAGCGTCGAGCGTCGCCTGGACCAGCCCACCCCTAGTCCCACGCTGCTGTTGATGCAGATAATTAACAGGACATATCTATTGTCAAGGTGTCCACTTTACCTTGTTTTGTTCATTTTCCTATCATTCTTTTAATATTTGTATCGAGAATGCTTTTGTCGACGTCAATTAATGACAGTCTGTTTATTAGTAAGGGCCGCTGCGAAGCACGCTCAGATGCGATTAAACAATAAAAATACTGAATGCCTCTTGAGTGCTCGTATTCTCTCTAAGTACATGCGTTATTAACGAGATTCTATAAAACTAGCAAGCTTACACAATTTACTTATTAGGCGTTTGACTGTGATACCACTTCTTCATCTTTTTAGAATAATTTTCCTTTGCTATTTTTTCTGCTGGTCATTGGATCCACCAGAATAAATTAAACGTACTTGCTCATATAAATGAATTCACGACAATAAATTTGCGTTGTCACAATGTTTAATCGACGTTATATAAATATTTTATGACGATCTAGACTGAAGCAACAACCAAAGTACACATTTAAAACCTTTACATAAAACAAAAGCGAACATGACTGTAAATAATTAATCTGAAACTAGTCAAGTAACATAAAACTTATAAAAGGAAGCCATTCAAGTATAACAGTAGGTATAATACTTAATATTGTACCCTCAAAGACGAGTATAATTGCCCTTGTCAAACGCACCTGACTAGAGTGGCGTGCTATTCTACTAGTAATAAGATTCAAAATAGCCTGTAAGTTTAGATTACAGAGAAATATGGTTGCAAGTACTTGCTTCTGAAGCACTGTTCGTGACTACAACCATAATTAATAACCAGTAAAGACTTTACATTTATCTACTAGTAGCATTGTCACATTTAGTCCATGGGTTCTATCGCTTATCAATAGGAACATTTCCAATTACACTCCTTTTTATGTGTTTTTCAATTTCAGAATTTTGACAACAGAAAGGCCATAGAGACTTCATTGTACACTTAAAGTGTAAATAATTAACCTTAAGTATTAATTTATATTATTTTTATAAGCGAAGATAGCTAGTTAGCACCCTGACTGTAATATTTATAACAATCTAACATTCCGCCAATAACAAAATGTAGTAATCAACTTTGGTGCTATCGCCGATTCTAAATTCGGGATAGTGTTAATCGGATTTTCTCACAGGAAATTCTCAACAGTGACAGTGGTTTGAAATTGGGCGCCGAGGAAAACAATAGATTCGGCCTGTGTTACGTGGGTCCATAGGACTAAACCTTACAGCGCGTCGGTGTGGTTTCGATCACAAAGGATGGTGGTAAGTTGATAACGTTTCCCCGTGCCACAAGCTTACGCCTACGTCCCGAGTTGATACCCAGGTCGGACA
The DNA here is from genome assembly GCA_944739405.2 of Euclidia mi. Lineage (NCBI taxonomy): Eukaryota > Metazoa > Arthropoda > Insecta > Lepidoptera > Erebidae > Euclidia > Euclidia mi. The sequence continues at coordinate 33,158,507 of OX123199.2, read as the reverse complement.
AATTGATAGGTATTTTCTGTTACAGCCCATTCAATAACAGCTTTCGAAATTGTGCTCAGCAGCCGGTATTAATCTTGTTAGATAGAGGTAGATAGATAGAGAATTCTTTATAGTACACCAGATACTATACACATGCTACATGATACAATCATTTTACAAATGTACAATAAGCGGCCTTATCGCTAAAAGCAATTTCTTCCAGGCAACCTTTGAATGGACTAGAAAATACTATTAGCTGACGAATTGAAATACTGTCTGCTGCAAAACGCTATGTCGAATGCACTTACACCACGAGAAATATTATAGTACTTAGGGGAACACAGGCTATAGATTTAAAAGCATTTTCAAGTAAATACTAGATCAGTTATCCTTATGTGTGCCTTACTTGGGCTTTTAAGATTTGATTAGATGAGTGGTAAAACCTGAGCACTGAAATATACAGCAAAACACTATTTCAGCATTATATTACAAGTAAAGATTACTCATAACTAGTTCAAGCATATTATTAGCATACTTAAGTCCGTATTATTACAGAATGAAACGTTTAATTCAGTAAGTAATTTATTTCTCGGTATAAGTCCAAACAAACGGCGAATGTGAACGAAAATAACTCAAAACCTTTCGCTTGAGAGTAATACGAGTGGCATAGAGGCGCTAATAACACTCGATTTGCTAAGTCGTATCGATTAAATCAGTATCCGCATGATAGTCGAGCTCGGATGACCGTTATATGAAAATCGTCAAAGCAATGCTACAACTGTTCTCTTTGTCATTTCGCCATTCGGCTAAAACGGCAGTATGATATTCCTCTTAATATGATTATTTGAAGCAAAGGGAATACGATACATCGAATTCTATTCAGCATATTATGAACGCGGTAGGTATGTTACATATTACTTGTATTTTTGTGACGCCTTAGACCCGATTTGGATTTGCTGTTGATAAAATCGCGGCTAAAGTACAAAACAAGGACTTATTCTATGACGATTCCTTTCAATGTTCCTTTAAATTTATTTGAACGCGAGATGTATTCCGATGTATCTATACATTGGTCTATTTGTAATAAGTTTTACACAACGTGATTATTAAAAACATTTATTTATGAAAAATAAAGAAAACACTTATCGATTGAATGCAAAATCGACAATTGTTCCTTTTAGATGTCGCCACTCTAACGTTCAGCCCCAAGAAAATCAAAAGTATTATTTACGAAGTGGGGCGCGAGAGACGTATCATAAAATTCACAATAAATAATTCACGAGCACCATTACGGCGGGCCGGGCCGTATCCCAAAGAGGAAAACTACGCCTTTAAATATTTAAACGCAGACGTTATATGTATTGCAATTTTCATTAATGATTAATAAGGATTTCTGGTGGAGGGACGCAACGACCGACGGCGCCCGGCCCACTGCCGATTAACTAATGAAAACTGTTTACTGTTTCATAAATTATATCGAATTTATTATTACAATCTTCGGTGCGCGGCACGCCTCTGCTTTGTGCTCCTGTGTTTCTCTTACACACGTGTGGAAGAAAAAACAAAAAAGGCAAAAACTCAATGTTTTAAAGAGTGAGATTGGTAGTCGAATGATAACCAAATGCATTTTTCATTTTAATTACTTATTTATTAAAGTTATTTGTTAGTCACTAGATACGGCGTTTCTTTGTGACATTGTATCTTGTTTTTTAATATGAAAATACAATATTAGTTTTTTTATTTATTTCATTGTTATATTTTAATGGTTTATTTCTATTTCGCCAACAAGCTCATTAGCTTGTTGGCGAAATAGAAATAAACCGCTCTTATTTCTCTTTCTGGTTCTCTCTCTCTCTCTCTCTCTCTCTCTATGGCTGAATATACAAAATTGTGAAATATAAACAATTTAATCTTTAATTCCTCGTTGTGTTAATAAACCATTTATAGTGAAACTCAAGAATGGTTTTCTCTCTCATCCTGAACAAAAGAAGCCACATTCTCTATTCTGAATACATTACCATTCATTACCAAAAATATTATCTGTTTAGTTCACACACTCTTCGTAACAGCGCCTCACAGCCCATTCATATTTTCTCATTATCCATACCGTCCTCTCCTTCATTAAGACTTTTGCATTGACAAGGGCTAAAACATTTTCTATCACGCCACAATCAAACAAAAATGCTAGTTACGTTGGCATAAATAGTCCGCTCATACAGGCAGTATACTAGTATGTACAAAGTACTTGACCCGGCAGTGCTGGTCGCGACTTGGCTTCACGGTCCATACATAAGTAACGTCAAACGGCGGGCTTGTATAAGCTTGTTAATCTAAAGGGGGCGCTAATGCGCCGAGCATCCATATTGTATGAAAAGCACCGACGAGACCGTCTACTATATTTATTGCATTGTGAAACAGCGTTCTCATGCATCGTGCTGTAGCGCACCTGTTTCACTCGTAAGTTCCCGTTAATGTTGAAACTTTCAATGTTAATATTAATTAACTTTACGTTTCAGAATTTGAGCCGCACAAGGTAAACCTGAAAGTCGACAGACCTAATGGCTTTACAAAGAAACTGAATTTTTATATAGCGTGCGACACTGCACACTGTTGACATAATAATATGATGAGAGTGGTTAGGATTATGTAATGTAGAACATTGAGTTTTGGTATATTATATTTTAATTATATCGATATGACAATGGGAAAGTAACTAGTATAAAAAAAACACAAATCATGTGAATAGTCTGTAATTTGCTTAAAATGTTGGTAGCTTGTTAACAATTATTACCTACTTATAATTGTAAGTAATTGCTGATAAATTATCTGAATGTACCTACTTATAATTGTAAGTACCTAATTGCTAATAAATTATCTGAATGTACATACACACGTGTAGGTAATCCATAGCACGTTTAGATCAAATATAAACGCTGAAGCCGATAAATTGCAGATTGACCCGAATTAGAATCGTTAAAAATGATACGCGTTCACTAATGCCATTTTATCTGTTCATAAAAGAATCGTTTTAAATTTTCTCTTCAGATTAAATAGAAAATAAATAATCGTTCTAATTTACACACAATCATTGTACGCGAGCTCGAACAATTCACTTAGTACGAAGGTCCTTTTAACAAACGGCGCTCAGTCATTCGTTATCGGGTTGTCGATAGCTCAAACTTTACACACAGGGCGGACAATGGAAACTTCGCATAGACGCCACAAACGGCAACAATGAAACCTCGCTGATGTCCACTACAGATGACATAACTATTGAGAGACGACATCAGTCTATTCCCGTTCCACAAAGTTTAAAGGTTTTTAACTTTACGCAAATGACATCGTTGAGAGTGCTAATAATTTTTGATTGGGTTGAATCAGCCGCTCGTAACGTGAGTCTCTCGCGATCCATCCACTGTGAATAGTTTATTTTGCTGACAACGTTTGTTGTTCAATGTTGAATGTTTAACACTTGTTTTATAATACTTTATTATTGAGTGAAAAAGAACAAAGAGTAGTTGCGAAATCTATCATGTTAGCGATATTTTAAAGAGTTTATTCGAAGTGATTTGGTATTAACGATGTGTTATGGCGGGTAGTTACCTAGTTGCCAATGATAGGCAAGTATATACATAATGTGGTATTACGATACTTTTTGAAGTATTATGTTTCATATTATCGTATTTATTCGGCAGGTGGTGATTCGCCAACTCAGTAGACGCCGGACGCGTCCACCTAAGCAACCGAAAAATAAGCCGTAAGAAACAGTAAGTTTCGGCCAAAGTCTGCAGGTATGAGATGAGAGTCTTGAGGCATTCACTCCAACCAGGCCATGAAGGCAAGCCGGAGACGAGACCCTGGCCGTCTACTTATGCTAAGCTCGCCACAAAGCTGCACTGAAAGCTTGAATTTTATCATGTAAATATTTTTTTAGTTTGTTTATACCACCACAAGGTGACGTTGTTGTTTATAAATCGATAAACTGTGCACTGCGAAATTGCGTTAGTCTCATGATGTGATAACGCCTGCACCAGAGTTTATAATTAGACCCGAGTATATTATCTAATATTTTTTAAATTATCTTTCTTGTCGTGTAAGTATATGCAGGTTCATAATGTATAATCTGAATCTCGGAAACGGCTCCAAAGATTTTATTTTCGAGGGCGATAAATCGATCTAGCTAGGATAAAGTATTAGAAAACACGAAACACGATTTACAAAAATAAAATACCGAGGAAAGCTCGGTCATGCAGGTACCATTAATCTATATATAAATACAAGGATTAAGAAATTTGGCACACGATTTAAACTTTACATGTACCTAGAAGGTGTTCAGAATGCATTTTTTTTTATAAAATATACATTAGAAATATATGATTTTAAGGAAAATAACCGATACCAATACACTCAAACATGACGCACGCAGTAGACAGAGTATTCGATATTACTTTACTTTCAAACTGGAAAGAGTTTTTTTCTGTTGTTTAATATTTATCCTATTCCTCCTAATAGATTTTATATTTGACATTAAATTTACCTCGTCCTCTCCTCCTCCTCCTCTTTATTTGCCAATTAAATATTTGTATAATAATAATTAAATATATCATAGACGTATTACACGTAAAATGCATAATGTATTTTTAGATTGTCATTATTAAATTTCTGACAAAGTGTTTTTAAATCATAAAAATTGATATCCGTATGAAAAAAAATTGTCGAAAAAGGTTTGAATTCAGAACACCGCGCGCGGGAAATTTTGATTTCAGTCATTCTTATTGTTTGTGAAATTTTAATACAAAATATTTTTTTTAATTCTGTAATTTATGGTTAAATAATATTTTTTCATATAACGGTTTTATGATGTATCAATGTGAAATTGCTGCCATTGGTAAGTAAGTGTTTCTCATAAAATATATTTTAAAACTTTGTTTATAAAGTACAATTGGTCATACTGTAATAGGTTTCTGACTTGTGTACTGTCTAACACCAACTACTCGGGAATGTTATCGTTGTAAAGGAGAGGGATACCTAGGAGATATGTGTAAAAGCAAATTAAGTTTCGTAGGCGTGGAAATTTTGTAGGGATGTTGGGTAGTAACTATATTGAAGTGCCTTTCGCATTGTATGGCGCTGAGTGTTGGGATAGAAGATGGATGAGAAACACTTGCATGTAGCACAGATGAGAAGGTTACGATGGATGTGTGTAGTGAAGTAGGAATGAGTAGATATGTTAGATATAGTCTGAAAGTGTCTCCATATGCGAAAAAGTATAAGGAAATCGTTTGGCATGGTGAAGAGATGGTTTATATGTAGGAAAATATACTTATTTACGTACCTAATGAATATAAAAGTAGAGGGACGAAAGGGAAGAGGGAGGCCAAAGAAAAGATAGGAAGGATAGCAGAAAATGGATGGACGGGCTGTGAGAGGATGGATATGTAAGAGAAAGGGGTAGGTGACTGGCGATAGAATAGTATGGAACAGAAGGATTTACTACGCTGACCTTAAATACGTTGGGACCAGGGCAAGGTAATGACGTGTTTATAAAATACTTGCTTTCGTCTGCATGATATTTTAATAAAGAGTAGCCTATGTACTTCCTCAGGTTTCAGACTATCCATATAATTTCATCACAAACGGCTAAGCGTATTAGCCGTGAAACATACAAATAAAAATACTTTTGTTTTCGTAATCGTCAAACTTCTGGTAAAGATTTGTATGTAGGTATATTATTGAAGTTATTGAAGATCCTATGTACCTACTGAGTATATCGGCAGCAGCAAAAATAAAAACTGAAAGGGTTACTACAAATTGTCAATTATATTGTGATAACTTTTAAACTATCCGCCCAAACTACTTACTGTTAAAAACAGAGGCCATCTACATTAAATACTGTAGGCAAAAAATCGATTCATTTTAAAAACAATTTAATAACTACTATAAAATGAGCATTGTTAAAAAATTACAAAATATAATTATTTTTACGGATGACTTTTTAGTATATAATGGCTTCCACATAAAAGGTAGATAAGGTATGATGTTGCGGTCTTTTATTTAGAACTTTTTAAGATAAACAATATCACCGTACATTATCTTAATGGAACTTCAACGGTTTAGGCAGCGCACGCGAAGATTTTGCCGACTTAGTTGATACTTTTCGTTGTATTTGTCCTAATTACACTAAATCATTATAAATTGTAGCCTATGCGTTATTCTGACGTATAAACTATATTACCTACTGTAAAGTTTCATCCAAATCAGTTCAGCAGTTTTGGCGTGAAAGAGTAACAAACATCAATTTATACATACCTACATCTTCACAAACTTTCGCATTTATAATATTAGTAGGACAAGTCCATAGAGTTAATTTTTTTGTCTATAGAACTTCTGTTAAAGAGTTCTATAACTAAATAAAGTATATAATAACCGTTCCCAGTAATTTCATAAAAGATTTTACTTATTTTATTTATGCGGCGAGGTCTGTAATTGTAGAGACTTTAACAATAAAACCCTAACAACGTAAAAATTCAATTTTTTTATAAATTACATACATACATACATAGACTCACGCCTGTTTCCCCGAAGGGGTAGGCAGAGGCATATCAAACGCCCACTTTTCGCCAGTGTTTTGATCCCACGTAATAGGTGGCGAGCCTATTGCCGCTTATGGGACATTTTGTTTGCCAGAGCCTCGTCCGTTGATCGGCAGGTGCACCACTTACAGGTGAGGTTGGCTTGGGACCCTAAGTTCTTGGTGGGAACCCTATGCACATTTTTATAAATTATGGTCGAATTTCGACCACTGGGCGACCTCTAGTTTATTTAAATAGCTATAAGTACCTAATTATGCTTAGAGTACATACAGATGCACTTTGTATTTATAAAAACGAACTGTCTATTGCTCTTAGTAAAAGTTACCAATTACAATCATTATGCTTCAGTAAAACTAAAGAAGTAAACGCACCCATAATTCCATTCAATTTTCACAGCGTGTTACTCCGTCCTTTTCTTAGCTGGCAAATCACTCAGACGTAAGCAAATCAGCTAGACTGCTAGACGATTGATAAAGCAAGTTATAGATACGAATGGAATAATTGGAATGTGCATGGAACGATTCCATTTTAAGTAATAGTGTGCGGTGTTTGCTCGGGCCCGCGTTGATCACGGCGCAACCTGCACTAGAACCATCGGCTCACACTTGATTATTAGACGCGGCTGCCTTGCCTAACCCGCAAATATTCACCACATACCTACGTACGTCTATATTCAATCCAACCCGATATTGGAATATTTTTTGCGTACAAATAACACACATTGTATTTACATAATGCTGGAACTATAAGGACGTTGTGCGTCATGTAATGTAAATGCAGTGATTCCTTAATTCAAAATAGGTAAATCGCTTGTGAGTTATCCTCCAGAAAAAAATACTACAAAGCACAGAACGCACACTCTAGAAATTAAAAAAAGATTTATATCCGTTCTTTAAAAATAATTCTGATGTACTAGGCATTCTAGCTTAGAGTCACAGAAAAGGGCATAATATACAAAACCTACTCAAATCACATCGGAAAACAGTGGGCACGCGGCCGTATCTCCCGATACCTTTACACTACCGACAAACCCAAACATATACCATGTATTGTGTGAACATTCACGCAAACATTAAGAGGGGTGTATTTTGCAATTCAAATTCGTATATTGCATATATACATTGGCTTTCAGTTGGACTTACAGATGAACCCCCACCTTACAGATAAAATATACGGACGTATGACAGAAAGGCGATAATCAATGCTTGTCGGACAAGTCATCGGTTTATTAGTGTTGGATAATTTTAGATGTTCCGTTTGTCCTTTTGCTGAGCTGGCACCTTTCAATTAGTGGATTAAAGGACACTGCGCGTCTGCTTTTGAAGGTGTTCGTTACAAAAATCACATAAAGGACTGGCCTCGAGATGAGATAGCACCTAATCTTGTTTTGCTCTGGTAACGACTCTACAGTATACAGTGATCGAAATTTGGCTAAGTAAACATTGTAAGCTTTAAAGTAGTTACTTAAAGTATTTGCAATAACTTACAGCCTCAAATACTTGAGGGTCCTTCAAAAGCTTACCAATTAAAATAATAAAGATAACACTGAACTTGGTCTACAGAAATAATTCATTAGTATTTAATTATACTCGTAGTTAATAATGTATATTATTGCATTCATGTGTGATGTGAGTGTGCAAAAGTGTAAGAAAATATTGATATTCAGTGACAAATTCTAGGCCGCACTCTAGTCTTAAATACCGTACAAATATTAAAGTTATCATTACTTAGTAACAGTTAAAGACTTAAAATCTGACAGCTTAATATTAAGAACTGGATTTATATAAATATACATTTATTATGGCATGAAAAAGAAAGGTGAAACTACACACAAACCTGTAGTATCCTTACTCCTTAGCCAAGCAAGTTAATCGTTTGTATTTGACGATAACAACGTCAATACGAAGTGCTCCTGATTTCGAATGTCCACGTCTTAGGGGATAGCGTTACGATCGTCACGTCAATTATGTCAGACGTGCATCCAAATATCGTCTGCTAGGAAATGTCATCATAATGGACTATATGGACATAATGTAATGCGCCCTTTGCTCTATTCTATTAGATTACTAGAATCCCCAAGTCACTAATTTGGTCTGAGAGCGTTTTATCTACTATCAGTTTGGCCATGATATCTAGTGCAGTGCATGACATTCCCAATGTATGTCCTTACTCTTTGTTTATTTATTTATGGGATTTGTTTTTTAAATATTAAATATTGGGCAGACTTACTTATTTACTGTAACTTTTTCAATCTCTAATTTTGCTGCATGAACCGCATTTGTGGGAAGGCTATACAGGTCGAGGATTTGGGACCGGAAAAGCTACTTTTACTTTATGAAGCCGTCGATTAATTAACCTATGAAAATGCGGAATTGTCTCGAAGTTTTCGAAAGTGTAAACAGGGATAATAAAATGAAATTTTGACGCATTTTGAATCAGCAAGCATAGATAAGAGCCAGTTTATATTAAAATTGCCTAGTTTGATAGGTTGCTAATATGTTGAAATATCTAAAGCAACAACGATAACATAGATTTGTTAAAATATGGGGGATGTCGTAAGTCAATACACACGCGTCCAAGACCACTCATGTTTATCCAGATATGAAGTGCACTAAAATTTAACAGGCTAGTAATTCGTAGCTCTGCGTCGGGGACAGAGTGCGCAAGCGCTAACAAATCAAGTTTGCCTGCCGTATCCCTTGATAATTTGTTCTAATTGAAATTCAAGTCATTGACATGGCCATCGGCCGTAATCGAATTTCTAGAAGCACAGCGCACGATCCGACTGCACGCCGCCGCCGTTTGTGCTATGGAAAGATGGATGCTACTCAATTATAAATTACTGACGTAAATATACATTGTTTACATCCATTCTTGGAAAGTTTTAGTCCTCTTAGTGAACAATAATACACTGTAATAAGGAGGGGACTGTGAAAGCTGTGAAAATCTCAAGGGGTTATTACAATTGAAGACTTGCAAAGGAAAGTATTGACCAAAGTATTGTTCCTTACACCAGCAATTTTTGAAAACAAATATTGAGATTTTCCTCAAGCAATATTGCCAAAAAAAAGAGTTATTGAAATGTTTTGAATGCTTGTCAAAGATTATGAAAAATAAACCTTATATAGATATACAATGATCAAATGTTAGGAGATATGACGGAGATTTGATAATCTAACTTTTAAAACAAAAAATAATTATATGGGGTGCTCAGTATTGTTGATTGAAATAACGTTTTGGTTATTTTTGTAATTCCGTGTATAAATAAATTGTTGTAACAGGGTGGTTTATAATTGGCGCAACGTTACCTAATATATAATCTAAATGGGATTTGACTGACATCAGTTTAATGGCTGCTTACTTTATATAACTCTCAGTGATATCCACACAGAGTTATGTTATGTAAGCAGCCGCACAGTACAAACGCTTAAGCCAAGGATAATAGAAACATTTTAATACATGAGTTTGGCAGAAAAGTATTGTGTTGGAAAAGTCACAAATCTTTGAACAATGTTACAGAATAGCAAATTCCAAATAAACTGATAGTGGCAAGAAAAAACGACTGTCAATAACTTATGAAGCTATCGATTAGATAAGGACAAATACGACGATACGTTTAACAGAGTAGAGTTTGTGCCTACTACATTGCGCACCTGTAGAGAAAAGCAAGTTCAAATTCGTAAACAAATTAAATGGGATATTTTATATAGTCAGCAATATACTAAACTGTCAAAAAACTAAACTCTGCTGTGGTCAGTCAAAATAAATTGTACCTACAATAGTACGCCGGCCACATGGCGCCATCTAATCATAGATATAAATTATCGCTAATCGCAAATGGTAATAAAGTAAAAGCTCATGAATGTCGATGCCGGATTCGCAACAAAAACAAATAAAATTGAAACAACGCGGCATATCCACAGGTGTGACTGAAAACAAGGGATAGATTTACCAATTAAACTATGTATTTTCCGACACGAGCCGCGTCCGATCGGCGGACATACGCGGGGCACCGCGCCTTTCAATAATGTCTTTTATTTACATTATATTATCTAATAGTGTTTACGTAAACAATACTTTTTTAAACGGTTGTCTTTTTTAAATTTAAATTTATTATAGAAATGTATATCGATGATTTTGTGTACAGTAATGGATCGATTACGGCCATTTTCAAAATTCGAACTATACATGGAGCTTATGTCAAAAACTGTCAAAAACTAATCAAAATCTACAGATCTATCTATAGTTCGAATATTGAATTCCGTAGTAAGTGCATTACCTGATATTCAAATGAGACCTAGTTGCCTGTTTAGAAAGATTTTTTTATTCTAAATTTGAGCAAGTAACGATTGACAGAAGACGTCGAACATAGCATTCTTTGGATAAAGTCGGTTATGATATGCGTAAAGTTATCCATAATTCTTCGTGTTTAGCAAGGCTGGCTTTAGAGGATATCAAGTTGGTCGACCTGTAGTGTAGCTGTTTTGCTAGCACAGGTACATCGAAAGAAATGGAAACCTAACATGTTATGTATTCATTTCTTTTAATATTAAAGGTCGCAATTTAAACGCTACAAATATTAAATGTAGGTAAGTATTCCTTTAACTAGTGGTAGAAGGCGCCATCTCTCTCTGCATCCAAAGGTTGCGTAGAAGTAAAAAATCTAAGCGTAAAAAACTTGAAAATCAAACTTGATAGATACAAGAGTATCACTCGGACGTAGGCATTCCTCCTTAATCAGACTTTTTGTAAAGCCAGCGCAAGGCACATCCTAAAGTGAATATCATAATTAATATTAATGAACCCAGCAATAAGCCGAAGTAAAGCAAAGCCGCATTACCTAAATAAAACTGCACACCAAACCAACAAAACGTCCACGGTATACCGAATGATTAAAATTAAATAAGCGTTGGAAAAATATAAGTATTTATAATGTAGTTTATAGGGTCGGGCGTTATCTGGTCGCGCGGGTTCGCTGCGGGCGCCAAAGCAGTTGCGGCTACGTAGCGGTCGACATGTACCTACGCCGCGGCCTGTACTAACAGGTTGCCAGATTTGCCCACTATTTTTACGTGTCCCGCACTAGTGACGCGACACGTCACACCTGTTGTTTGTCGCACTTACAATAGTGACGGCCGCTTGCGAATTTTACGCCCGCTTTTTTCATGCGATTGATTTTATTTCGATATTGAAAAAATGCAACTGAAATTTGTTCAGTTAAGGCAATTGTCTGACGGACGGTGTGCTAACAACTTTTAATCGGTTTAGTTGATTCTGTACGCTACTCTGGTCGCGTGGCACCGGGAATTTAGATTTGTTTTCCAATAAAAAAAGAAACTGAGATATTCGGGTGGTAGCTGTAGTAGGTAATATTCAAAGTGAAATGGACCAATATTTTGATTTTTTGTCAGACTTGATATATGGAATTATCAACAGTTTGATACTTTCTAGTTAACATTGTTTATTATCTGACACGTGGTCTAGTAGGTACCATAACTGAACATTGGCGATTAAAATGCTCAAGTGGGCAGCATGTTGGTTTGTACTGTTTTGTTTTACGCCTAAGCCCTAAAATTGATCATGATACAAAATAACATTATGACACCAAATTCGTCTTTTGAAAAGGATTAATTTAAATTTCAAATTGATTTTCAACTATTCGCACAGATTATAAAAACAAAAAAGAAACAAACAGGAACACCGAGTAGTCAAAATCGAGTGGTGTAGCATCACTAAAGCGGAACACACACAGGCGGTGATACCGAATGATCCGGCATCGCGTACACACCGCCCAATTAAACAGTTTTTACCCCGCCACACATTTGCACTGTATAATGTCCGCAGAATTTACGCGATAGCCCATGAATACACTGACCGCGAGCGTTTTGCGCTTGACTCTGTGGGCATTAGTTTTTGCAACTAAATGTGATTGAAATAAATTTTGCAGCCACGATTTGATGATAAAAGGGTTAACGGTTTATCAGATATGTCATTTGCTTATTAATTGTTTTGAGTGGCTTTTTAGCGGTAGCTAGAATTGACAAGAGCGGTTTATTGTAAAATTGTAGTAATAGAATAGAGTTTTCCGAGTACACTTATTTGATTCGTTCTGGGCGGCTAAAGTACAGTAAATTACTTAGAATTACCAATATGTAGGTATGAGCTGAGGTGATTAATAACAATAGTGGTTGTTACCTATACCTGTTGGTACCTACCAATTAAAATATCTGAAATATAATTCTGTTTAATACATTGATAAAATATGATGTGCTTCATAATTTTATCAAGCCTCTTGATTTATACGAAAAGCATTTACTAAACCGAAATTTGTATATGAATAGAAAAGCAACCCATAGACGAGTCAATAATGTTGCATTCTGAGCACTGTTAACAAAAAAATAAAATATCGTCTTATGCATCTTTACGAGATAAATTTTCTGAAACGCATTACAGCAAAAAGCACTTTCCCAATCATTCAAACGGAGAGTCCCGTGACCGTTGATTATGCCAATCATATTACGGCAGTTGCGTCAATTATCATATGATGAACAATTAAAAACTCAATCAGAGCTAAAACCGCGGCCTAAAGCGCGGTGCACACCAATTTAAAATGACCTGTCGTCGGTCTATCAATGTGTCAGTAAAAACGTGAAATGATGAATTAAATTCGGTGTAAAACCCGTGTATGATCGACGTATAACAGAGGTGGGAATTCAATTTAAATATCACACAGATAGTGTGTATTGGCCATGTTAATGTGCGTCACAACACGCCACGACAAGGATTTACTACCATCGTGCAAAACTGTGAACGATGTGTTTTAAAATACATTACAGCTTAATGAGCAAATTATCACGTTACATACTTCAAATCTTATTATCTACTGATATTACAAGTACCTACCCATACCTACGGTATATCATATATCATAAAGTTGACCTAAGTTAAAGAAATTGGACTGAGGTTACGACCAGCTTTGCGGAAACTCTACCCTACGAGCTAAGTAGAACTTGACAGCTTTAGGCAAGCTAGTTACGTTAGTTTTAAGTGATATATTAGGGTTCCAGTAACATAATGAAATATGTAATGAAAACTTAACGGACACTTTTATTAGATATTGCAGCTTCCAATCGCTGTGCTAAGGAAAAGAAGGCCAAAAAAATTAAATCAAAATGAGTCACTTTCATTTTAACCATTGCATGTTTTTAAATATATAAATAGTAACTAAGCTTTATTATAGTCGTAGAGTACAGAGATTCATTAGCAGGCATACATTATATTGGTACAGTCAATGTTCGCTAGAGGGCGCTACTTGTATTTGTTACATCGCAGCTATGCATCATTGTGCTCAAAACAAAGATATTACTTATATGAAAAATATGCAACAATACTAAAAAAATTACTTCAAATTCTGTTTTCAAATTTGATATAGAAGTATAATTAGGTATGTATCCCTCCAAATGACTTAATTGTATAAATCGGTTAATAGGTATGTGAGCGAGTTCTGTGATAGGCATAAAACACAAAAAAAGAATCAGAATCAGCCTTTTTTTAAATCGTTAAAAAAGTTAGTAATTTTTGTAAGCTACATGCTTCTATAATTAGCTCAATACTTTCAAAGATAATTAATGTAGGTACCTATCTTCCTGCCTATTTATGAGACTGATTGATTTTCTTCCCATGTATGTGACAAGACAGATTAACCAACAAAGGCAAGCTGGAGACGAGGCCCTGACCGACTTTCTTAAGCGGACGTGTGTCGGGCGGAGCTGGTGGGGGGGGGGCATACTGTGTTACCCTGCGATTTTTAAGCAATATTCTCGATATTATACCTAATATTATTTAGGATGCCTATAACATCATAAGTTTAGAAAAATAGACTAGCATATACATATGCTTTATTAACTGTTTATTATGTTGTGTCCTTGTGGTGACGGATTAGGAATACAAATTGTCACTACCCCTTTTTATTCCGCGGGTATCGTAAGTGGCGACGAAGGCAAATACTCGATCTATCTTAAAAAAGAAACAGAATTCTTGATAGCCGGGCCTGTACCAATATGTCTGGTCACCAGGGTCATCAACGCCCGAGCGTTATCCCGGTTGCAAACAAGACTTACACGCCTTGGAGCCCGAGGTCCGCTTACTGGTCTAACCAGATATGACAGAATATCAACTTTTCCACAGAGCGACTGCCGTGTGACGTCCGCAACCCAAAGAGATAGTAATATTTCATGGTTTAGAGACTTAGAGACTGGTCTGGCCACCATGTTATTATAGACCAAATCCAGCTATTGACTCACAATGCTATTCTGACGCAAATTAGGAGAGGTCTTTATCCAGCAGCGGACGGCGAAACACTCTACGGTGATAATTATAATGTTTAAGGATTCGTATAACATAAATTAGGTTTGCGTCACATTATGTGCTGTTGACGAGGCACCGAGCCGCCCGCCACCTAAGCACCGAGGGGATGGTAAATATAATACAAACACTGGTCACCCTTTCAAAAATGACCGCGCGTTCGATGTGCCTCGATCGATCTACATCCCCTCAAAAAATCATACAAAACAACTGTATCCAACTTTCATTCCACGTACATATACAGACTTGAGCCCGTTTCGCAGAGCCTGTTATGCAGGGATTAGGCATTCGTACTTGCTGTGTCTATATTTCGGTTACTCCGTCAGTACCTCCGTGTATGATTTGCGAGAAGCAAAAAGGTTTTCGACTCACGCACTGTATCAATGGAGTTTTGACGGGCGTCCTTCACATCTACTTAGCGTTGCATTTGCGTTTTGTATTTGATTTAGACAAGTACTGGGGTTTCAAGAAAAACGCATTTATACCAGACCAGACCCAAACCAGACACAGATGTCTGAGTTTCTTTTGTATTCCTTTATCTTTCTTTTAGTGGCCTAAGCACAATATCTCACTGGTTTGTTTTTAAGTTATTTGACAAGCAATTTCTTACAGATAATCTCTTATGACTAACCATTAGCTGCAACGTAGGTATGCTTGTTTGCAGACAACAACATCATAGAGCCTGGTGCCGTTTTCTTAGATCGATGTACAAATCATTGGCGATTCGAACTAAGCCTATCCAGGCGGAAATAGTGTTTGATTGAAAATCTGTTGAGGATTTTAAAGAATGATTCAAAAGGCTCATATCGAATACCGTAATATTATGTATGAAGTTGTATAATCTTCTACACGCGCAGATATGAAACGTTATTGTTCTCTACATAAATAACATAGACATGTAATGCCAAAAGTCTTCAAGCAGCTAGCCGGCAAATGACTCGAGGTGCCTGATGTCATAGCATACAAATAAAATTATCATATTTTTTGTCCAGTAAAAGGGACTCCGGGTGCTAAGATATTATCTATATATGATTAAATTCAGTAAATAATATTCAGACACAATTAATTTCTGATCCCAAATTGAACTATGGTAACCAGAGAATATAGAAGCAACTAAACCTAAGTACAGCAACAAAACAGCTAAAAATATGTGCAATATTTTAAGCTGTTAGCGTCTATAACCACGATACCAGGTCAGCCTAAAATCAATATAGCCATAAATGGGATGAGTACCTATTTAGAAAGGAATATTTTCATATAAACAATAAAAATTCAAAAATAAGCACTGATCGCAAAAATAATTTCATTTTCAGTCACACAAATTGACCATAAGAGAAAATGACAAATCGCAGTTAATAACACGCAACATGTTTGTTTTTCTAGCTGAGTTAACGGACAAGGTTAGTATGTAAAATATTCAAATGGTAAAAATACGAGGAAATGTAAAAAATAACGATAATTCAACGCTTCAAAGCTTGTCCAGTGGATGGAATTTAAGGCGGAAAGTATATTGCATTCGAGTACGATGACGAAAATATAAACGCACTTTTATTTGTACCGGTACCGCGGTGGCATCGATGTCGGGATTATTGTGGAATGCCAATTTGTCGAGATATTTTTACATTTTCGGTGTTTAACACACTTTGAGGTTGAACAAATAATCACTTTAACTTATCAACATTTATCTTTAAGAGGCATTTTTTTGGCGCGATTAAAATTGTTTTGAAGGCCGTTTAATATAAACTAATTAGTCTTATAAAAAACAACTTAAAGTAAAAAACATACTTTCAATCGTATAGAAAAAATAGCAGAATAAGTGAAAAGCAATTCATGAAACGTATTTATTCTTCAATACGCATATATTTTAAACTTTGATACAAAAGAGAAAGACTTTGGGATACCGCTCGCGCTGATGGCATCATAATATCCATTCATTAGCACTGTTTATATAAAATATCGCGTGCACATAACCCAGCGAGACAACTCAACCAATGCAATATTAGCGCAAAAACAATCTTAGAGATTTTATTGTTCCGCAAAATTTATAGCACACAATATAACGTAGTATAAATGAATTATTAACTATCGTTATATAAATAATTCATGCGATATAATGTAACGGTAACGGAAAAGATATATTAACTTTTTTCACCGTGCATACAAGTTATGCGCATTACGCCCAGAGTGCGTAAAGTGGTATTAATTAAAGATAATGTAAAATAAATTGAAATAACTTATAGACTTGTAGGTACCGGGGGTGGCAATAAATAAACACGTGACATGTTGCTACTGGCAACTTTGTAGTTTACAACTGTTGCCTAAAATAAACACTGTAGGTAAACAGATAATATTTTAGTAAAATTGGATGGACTTGTTGTCCAATATTGAATATATTTTTATTATTTATTTTACTAGAAATTGAAATGAATGCTGAAAATCACATATTTGTTAGTAAAATGTATCTAAAAATACGAATGTTAGTTATAATAGTTTGGTAGTTACACAGTAAAAGTGTCCAATATTATAACGAATATCGAAGCAAATGTTAAACGTGAACAACAGAATCATAATCAATGCATCAAACAACATTGTAAAATTCTAATCAAACTTTCGTATGCTTTTAATCGCGAAATGGTGTGGTGATGACTGATGACAGATAAAATTAATGTGCTTGATTCTACTTAGTTAAAACCTGTGTGTGCAAGTGTACGCTTCAGTGATCGTTTGCCTCGAGCGTGTTGACAATGGGGGTCGTGCGGATATCTTAATATCCGATACGTAAATAACTGACTATTGGTAATTCTATAGGACCAGATATGTAGTGTGAGATCCAGATGGCTTTGTATGTTTTAGGTGACCTCAACTCTCAGCGCGGTTATACTCTTGCAAATATATTTTTTTACTCAATAAATAACTTCAGCGTAGCATAGATAAATATATGCAACAAAAATGTACATACAACAGTATTTTAAAATTCATTTTTTGCACTTTGCGTAGCGCGCAGTTATTATTAACCCTTAACCACTGACGTGTATTTACTGACGTTAACACTGACGTACGTCTCTCAGACCCAAGGTTTTTTAAAATGACTCTAACCAGCTATTTTACTTTTTTTTAAGGGCTGGTTTATTTATTTATTGTAAGTTTTAAATCTAGAGTATCTAATAAATAAAAGAAAAGCACACATTAACCAAAATATTGTTATTTGTCAATCAAAATACAAAATGTGAGAAAATTGACAATAACAAAAATAGCCTCCCTTCTAACGGCTCATAAACTTATTTTATCAGTATAATATTATCACAGACCTGATATTACTTAAACAACTATATAATAAACTTTAAATCGAAAAAGAAATATGGCACCTTATAATAAAAATAACAACTTTTTAACGGCATGCATTACAAGCCGGTTTTGAGCACTGTAAGCAAACTGGCTTTTTACAAGCATGACAAATATATGAGGTTTTTCTCTTATTTTGTTTATAACATAAAGAACAATTTAACGTATAGTAAGACGACTATCTTGAGATTCTATTACAATATTAGGAGTTACAGTTATGCCAATAATGCGAGTTAGAAGTGCTCTGAGTTCTGAAGAAAGTTGAGGTATGGTTATACGCCTCTCAAGATGCGGATTCCGAAAAAGTCAGATTTTCCGTAATAAATTCTCAGAATATTAACTAATTACATTGATTCGGGGTCGTTTATTTGGCCTTGAACTTTCGGCTAGGGGCAAGCGATCATCAGATGTCATTTTAACGCCTTTTTAGCCCTAAAACAAACATCAAAGTAAATATTAAAAAGTTACATTAACACTGACGTTGGGTCTCACAGACCTTATGGAGTAAATATTTACCTTTTAGAGATGCACCGCACTTCCGTTCACTCCCGCCGCGCGCGCGTCACTGCGTTCTAGGAAGGTACCGGGAGGGGCAAGTTTGTGCGCGAACGCAATGAAAGGTTATAGCCAATTTAAGCAAGTGCTTGGGTCTGACAGACGTACGTCAGTGGTTAAGGGTTAAGCATGGCGCCCGTAGCAGCGGTCTTGCATGTAACTTGGTTTATCTGTAAGCGTTGAAATAACTAACTACGTCTTATCTTATTGTACTGCCACTATGTGACGCGCAAGCAGCTGATACTGTTTTGTTCACTTCACTATAGTAGTGGTAATTAAATCGAGTATTAGCCGATAACGATAATTGCAAAATAAAAGATAAAATGGTTACAATGTTTGTTTTAATCTTAGCTTAAAGAGCAACAGCTTTTTGCGCTTCTGGATCGTCATATTCAGTGTTAAAATTCAAATGGGCAACTATGTAACGTACCTATAACATTGACGCGGCACCGATAGTGTGCGGCTTGTTAATAAAACCTCTAGTAAAATAAGGCTATCCGTTATTTTCGAAGTTATATTTTTAAAACCCCAACGGTGGCCAGCCAGTGCATTAGTGATACGTACAAAAAGTATGACGGCCGTACATTTCCTGAGCACCCGTGTGGTGTTCCATTAGACGGAAATCGGAGTGCAGACGCGCTTAGGACGTAAGGTCTGCTGAAAAAGCTCGTACCGTTCCGCCTAACGAATAAAAACAAAATCTCTTGCGAGTATTGATTTAATACGCACGCGGAGTCACAGCCGGAGGGCGGGGGTGAAACAAAAAATAAAATTAAAAAATATGCATAATAAAAATTTGGTCAATAACGATGGGTCCCTCGCGACGCAGCCGGGCAGACGCAGTTAATGTGTGGGGTGGGGGATCGATTATTTTAGAAATTACACCTATGTATAGCATTATAGCTGCAGATCGATACGCGCTTTTTATGTTTTGTGCATTTATGCATCTATTTTGTGACGCATTTTTTATGCGTTGGTTTTTATAAGCACAGCCGCCGCGCGTGCGATCTTTTCACAACCCACGACGTGGTTTTACTGTCGCATAAATATAAAATGTACCTATATAAATTGTAAATTACAAAAATACGCAGCGCAATTGTACATACATAATTATGTAGGATCCTCTCGACTTGAATTAACGATCAATTCTCCGTTAATATGTCTTGCGTTATTACTTTATTTTATAACTATTTACTTATCAATTATTTTAGTTTATTTTAATTAATTACTGATTTTAAATAATTGAAACAGGTATCAGTTAAGTATTGCAGCGTATGAAACAAGAAAATTTTAAACTTTGTTGCAAAAGTCCATAGAAGGTTTCGCCAATAGCTAGAGGCATGTTTGAGTGATACCCCAACTGAATGTCTTTATGTCACGTATCCTTCAGCAATTTTTTGCTGAAGGATACATGACATAAAGACATCCGACACCGGCAACCACAACACAGTCCTAGCGAAAAATATATCCCAATTATATTCTAAAAAATATGACAAACAATATTCGGCAGTTCATTAATCCGTGGTGTAGTACGTAAACTCGCATTACCATGATGGACGGCGGAGGAAGCGCCGGTGAGCGGCGCGTTAACGGCCGCTGATGACTGTGTGGGCCAGTTCCGTTTGACCAACACTACGGGGTATCTGGCACACTGGACCTGCGGCTTACCTTTATATTTTTTGTACCTACGAGAAGCTGGGTTGGTGTACGTTAGAACAACGATAAGAGCCTTTATTATTTTTGTGGTAGAAGCTTATTTTTTGGTTGCATGGGAAAGCAATGACAAGAAGTCTTGATATAATTTGCGACACATATTTCTACTCTAATCAAACGCAGCTCGTTTTCCTAGTTTCACACTAAGACTGGTGGTTCTTTAGATGTCAAGGGAAGGAGATAAGCAGTTTTCATACACTTTCTGGACCAAATGTCCAACCACCTTTACCAGATCTGGTTTTCTGAGAAATATTAGAGCCAAAAATTGAATTGCTATGCAAAAACTCTATTAATACTTAGGCCTTCTCTTATTCTTTATTCTTTGCTTTTGCCATTAAGACCGTTGCTTTTTAAAAAATATAGCGCTACTAATATTTTTGTATGGAAATTTTCGTTGTGCTTTAACTTGCATTTGACTGATGATGCCATTCAGGATACATAAGAAATTAAAATACACATCTCTTCGTTCATGTCGAGGAGAATATTAGAATATTACTTAAATAATTAAGAGCTGTACTAAAGCCCAATAAGTATTCTCCAAATATTTAGTATGTTACGTTGGTGCTATAAATGATATTTTGAACGAGTTTTCTACATTGAAGTAAAGGTACCTGCGCGACAACACCTTAAGGCAAAGGTCATAAAAATTACAGCGTATACACGGCACGTTCGCGAAGCGTGCGCTGATCGTCCGGAAACTTACGTTACGCCATAATAGTCGTACTCCTTTATTTTCAAGTATTAAATAAGTGGTCTAATAGAAGCATCCGCGGTCTGTTCCTGTCGTCGCACAAAGTCAAATTGGCGCTTGATGCGGCCAAAGAGAATTGGAGAAAACGTTCCACATAGCCAAGGCCGCCTTTGTATGCGACATGTTATTAGTGCAATTTGTTCCCTTGAGATCAGTTTTATTGGCAATTTTCTAACTGGAATTGAATGCTTGCATTTGCTTTGTGATATTATATTGTGACAAGTTTGTTGCACGCGTCTACATTCTGCGTATACCTTTTACATTAGTCTTAACAACAATAGTTGTATCATTAGCTAATTATATATCTTGATATAATTACTGAACACTTTTGGAACATTATATTGGCCCTTTAATACAAAATAGTGATCACGTTACGGTTAAATAGCTCAGGCTTCTGACGGTTGCTGCCCACGTGGCAGAAGCCGTGGGAACGAAGCCAAGTCGTAGCCCGCGGCAAGGACAGTTACCTAGTAGGCAAGGAAAGCCATCTTTCAGGAGAGTCTGATGAATTAGACTGTTAGACTAGCCGATGCACCAAAAATACAAGAAGCAAAATGGTTTATTCTTTGCTCACAGAATTGGCAATAACATCCAGCACAGCAATGTTGCCAGCCTTCTGGGCACGTTACCCGATGACATTGATTCGGAGGCATTTTACCACGCCTAAACCGTGTAAATATTTTCACTTTTTAATATTTTTTTATGGTTTTTGTATTAGATTAGATGATGG
Organism: Euclidia mi; assembly: GCA_944739405.2. Lineage (NCBI taxonomy): Eukaryota > Metazoa > Arthropoda > Insecta > Lepidoptera > Erebidae > Euclidia > Euclidia mi. The sequence goes on along the minus strand of OX123199.2, from coordinate 33,136,480 downwards.
CGTCGGGACCGGACGTGACGACCCCACCGCCGACTGGTAGAAGTGAATATCTCTCTGGCAACATTTAACACGCGCACACTGCGGACCGACGAGAAGATTGTCGAGCAGGAAGAAGAATTGAGCAAGTTACGATGTGATATTAGGCCTATCTGAAGTCCGAAGGCAGGGTGAGGATTCGATAGTCCTCGATTCCGGTAACTTGCTCTTCTACCGGGAGGGCGACCAACAGTCCCAAGGTGGTGTTGGGTTCATCGTACACAAATCACTCGTGAACAGCGTGGTAAATATCGCGAGTGTGTCACGAAGGGTAGCGTACCTTATACTCAGAATATCCAAACGATATTCGTTGAAGGTCATACAGGTCTACGCTCCGACCTCGACACATCCCGATGAGGAGGTAGAAGTTATGTACGAGGACATATCTCGGGCTATACATAGCTTCAAAACCCATTACACCGTTGTCATGGGACATTTTAACGCAAAACTGGGCAAACGAAGCGGTGATGAGCTGAGAGTTGGGCAATTTGGTTATGGACATTGGAACTCGCGAAAATAAGGACTCTTTTTGATGAATTACTTCTTCAAAAAGCGAGAATGCCGCAAGTGGACCTGGATAAGTCCAGACGGTGCCACCAAAAATGAGATCGACTTCGTCATGTCGACGAAGAGGCAAATATTCAATGATGTTTCTGTGATCAATTCGCTTAAAGCGGGCAGCGATCACCGAATGGTAAGAGGCACATTGAAAATTAGTACAAGCCTGGAACGGTCGAAATTGATGAAGTCCACGCTCCGACCAGCACCAGTTTATTTCCAAAACCTCGAGAGCTTTCAGCTTGAACTACACAATCGCTTCGAATGCCTGGGCGAGTGCGTAGATGTGGACGACTTTATTAGCGGATTCGTGGATGCTGTTCATAAAACGGGGTCCAAGTACTTTAAGCCCCAAAAAGCCAAGAGAACTGCTAAAATCTCTGATCCGACTCTAGAGCGCGGGCAGCGGATGGATGCGGATGGCTCAGGATCGGTCTATGTGGAGAGCCTTGGGGGAGGCCTATGTCCAGCAGTGGACGTCTTTCGGTTGATATGATGATGATTAGATTAGATTAGATTAAGCTTCACTTATAAAATTATGATTATTTAATGTTCTAACTTCGCAAATAAACTACCGGGTAAGATTAAGAGACGGGAACGTTGACATCAAACCCTATGCCAACTATTCTCCCAGACTGGAATAATAGACCAAAACCTCCTAATGACTCAATATATTATTGTGACACAAATTGGAAGAGGCCTACGTCCAATATATTTATAAATTCATCGTAAATTATTCTCAAAACTAACTAACGTTAACCCTAGGTATATAATCTGTAAATAGTATGATGGAGCATTTGTTTAGAAATACACGTATTAGTTTAAATTACAGGACGGCAGGCAGGAGGAAGGCTGGCAGTTAATTGACAACCTGCCTCACTATTAATGAGGAAGGTCAGGGTAAGGCGTTGAAAGTGCATTTTCACAGCCACTTTTATGTGATACTGATTTGTAAACAAATTAATATTAGTATAATAATCCGTGTCAGTGTTTGTCACCATACTTCTCTAAAACGGGTTGAGAGAGACTTTGGACGGTAACTTCTTTCTTGAAGATTGACATATAAATATAGTGTAGTTAAAACATTATATGTCTCATAAAAACTTAACAATGCCATGTTCATTATTTTAGTTACAAATATAAAAACATCATACATACGTTACATTTTTACGAATACGTTTAATAACTCATAACCTGCGGAATTATAACGTAACAAGATTTACTCAAAATACAAATCACAGTAATTAAGTAGTCCATATTCCCCAGTAACCCTTCTGGCATAATACACCGCAAATATACAATTTACTCATCATATCAAAAGACAGTGTCCTTAAGAGTTATGGCGAAACGATTACCTATGGTAAAGGTTTTTCTAAATCGATAAACTCAGTGCAAACCATGACCGTGATTGATAAGAAAATTGACATGATACGCAAGGCCGAGGACACATGCGACATCTATAATTCAAGGAGTACATGCGCTCTAGGCAAATAATGAGATCATTGCCAATGATTGCAATACACTGGTTTGCGTTTACGGCGCAATTGAAAAGAAACCAATATTAATTGGAATTTTAAAGTGATTTCAAAAAAGTAACTAGTGTTAAAAATAGCAAGTACCCGGGTGTTATCTGACAGATGCCTTCTTGGCTCAAACACACTATGTAAGATTCCCCGATTGCCTGTATTTCTAAGTGACAACCTTTCCTTTCAATCAGTCCATTAATCGGAGGAAACCGCATGAAAAACCGTTCATTAGATTTTAACGAAGAGGCATTCGGACACGTCAGAGGACTTTGTTTAGACAGATTCGATTCCTCGGCACTTCTATGAAGCAGAGGCGTCAAGCGGCTCATAGTATACAGCTATTTATAAAGTGCACGTTCAAAGGTAGCAATTAGACCACCACTATCTGATCCTGCTGGAAATGATGTGGAAGAAATGAAAGAAAAATATAACTGATACCTGGATAGGCTTAAGGAGTTTATTCTAAGTAGTTACATCTGGCTAGAATGCTCGCAATAGAAGGTGGCAGGCAAAGAACAAATTTATTATTTGGTCGTGAGAAACATTCTCGTAATTCGGTGCTGTCACCTTAAGCAAGGCAAAAATTCTGCGTAAACTTCGAGATGTCTTTTATTGTCCACGTAGTTCTTTGTATACCTATTGTCTATATTTTACTTTGCCATAAGTTTAAATGTGCCATCTACTTGACAGGCAGAACATTTAATTTAAATAGACACAGTACCTCCTACACAATCTTTTGCAGTCCAATGCCTTTAATTTGCCGTATCACTGTGAGTCAACAGGAGACTTCGGTCTATAGTTTTCTTTTTAACCATGTATATCACGCTGGCCGAACGGGTTGATACGTTTGTTGTTGAAATTTTCGTCTCTTCGGAAAAAAATATTATTATTTGTTTCGTGTAATTTTCTGAGTCGCCTCCTACACCAACCATATAATTAGGTATATGTGTTGGTGAAATTTTGAATTTCCAGTCCATCACCACACAGACTATTTATAAGAAGATTATAAATTTACCAACCGCAAACTGACATTTGCGATTTGATATCATAGCTATTGTGTGAGTGAATTAATAAGTATGTGAGAACATTGCACACATCGCGTGTAGCGCCTTTGCCTCGAAAGCAGTCGAAATGTAAATAAATAAAGTTCGTTGCATAACATGGACGGATTATTTCTCTAACATAGCGTCACACGTTTAACCTTTTAACCCCGAAGGGTAAGACAGAGCCTTAAAATTTCCATGTTTTCCGAAATGTTTACATTTCTTAGAATAAGATTCAAGCTAACGGTCTAAAGGACCGCTTAAGTCTTCAGGGTTCTTTCTGTCAAAGTCCGCAAGTTCTCCAATGAACGGGGCAAATTATTTTCAAGTCATATTTACCTAGAACCCGTTAAGCAAAAACAACAATACTAAGGAATGTATTTTTATTACTTCTCAAAAGCAGAGAAAATAAAATATACGGAATACCTGAATAAGTAACGGTCCTGTTATGAAAACCAAACATGTTTATATTAACCAATCAAAGCCCTCCTCCTGTCTGTCTCCAAATTTAGATTGGATTGAAATCGGCGGTTCAGGAAATTGGCGTCTGTGGTGTTACCGTGTAGCGTATCCAGCGAATGCAATTCATTATTAACATACCCATTCTTTCTCAAAATAGTTTGAATTGTAATTCAAACTATTTTTGCAAATGAAATAGACGTGTATGTTTGTTACTCATTTACGGCCGGTCCCAACATTTGATTTGCCTTAATATGATCAGCTTTAAATGAATTATGTCTGATCGTTGCACTCTCTATATTACTAATTAGTTAACTACTGCCATGAAATTTACAATAAAGTCCATACTTTGAAAAAGTTGATCGACGTAGCAGTAGCAATCAACAATAATTTTAACAATTGTCGTCCTCAAGGGAATCAATAAAACCTATTTTATTTAACAACCGACGCGTTACTAGAAAACCTGGACGAGTTGATTGCCTTTGAAGCGCTAGTAATAACAAAATACGATGTAAAGTTACCTTTCATTATTGAAGATAGTACCCGGCTGATATATCCATCCAGTTCTAGGAAGGGTCGTTTTCGCTTCTTAGAAAGACTCCATCAAATCATAATTGTAATCATTCAAAAACGATACCGTGCCAGACGTTCGATAAGGTTATATTCCTCAGAAATTATGTGAAATAAGCAATATGAGTTGACCATGTTTTGAACTAGTTATTTTTGTGCGTTCTATAAGTTTTATAGGAAGAACAAACTCCAAGTTTCTTAGCTCTTTTTAACAGAAAAAAAGAGCTAAGAAACTTGGAGTTTGTTTTAATTTATATAATAATTATCTGTACGATTTAGCAATGTTAGTACTATATTTCTTTGACTAAAGAGAGAAACCGAGTTTGATTACATTTCGTCTACATAACATAGACCAAATTTTAAACGTACTATCGAAAGGCCTTACCTACTACCGGATCCCGATCATCAGCTCAGAGAAATCATATTCATTAAAACTAGAGTGTAAGTATGATATACTCATACTTACACTCTGGTTAAGCGGTAAAAGGAATACATTATATTGTTATGATAAGTACCTAGTATCTACATAGGTACCTAATAGCGTTGACGGCGCGTCCTTACTGTCGTTCAAAACTATGAATTATAGACGGTGAACTTGGTTTAACCCGATATAAGTTATTAATAAGAAAATAGGGAACTTGTCAGCGATTACCGTGATTTGATCCAAGAATAGAATTGAATAGGATATCGGAGCCTAGATATTACTGTCCAGACATACACGGTAGACGGTTGTCTATTTCAGGATTAGACATAGACTTCATTTTTATTGAATCATAAAATATTTTAGGATATTACTCCAATGTAGCTATTGCTAAATTGTTTAGATAATTATTATATAAATTAAAACTCCAAGTTTCTTAGCTCTTTTTAACACAAGTCTTCCTATAAAACTTATAAAACGCACAAATATAAACAATTTAGCTATTGCTAAATTGTTTAGATAATTATTAGATAAATTAAACAAACTCCAAGTTTCTTAGCTCTTTTTAACAGAAGTCTTCCTATAAAACTTATAGAACGCACAAATATAAACAACTTATCTATTGCTAAATTGTTTAGATAATTATAGATCGCAGGATTGAACTTAGTGTTCAGCGGAGTAAATGGAAACAAGCATTGTCGTATATTCAGCTTTTCATGTATTACTTCTTGTAATGTACTGGTTAATCTAACTATTAAACTGGAGACCACGGCTTCGCATCAAGGAAGTCCTTCTATGATGAGCACAAAATTGTTTAATTCCGTGGTACAAGTGTTGCCTAGTTTGCCACAAAATGCTGCTAAATGTCCATACTAACAAAAATATTTGCAAACAAAAACTTCAGCAATAAAAAAGCACTTTAAATATCTTTAATAATACCTACACGTCACGTGGATAAATATCAAATATCTAACACAAAATTAAAATTTCAACAAAAGGCGAGCGCGGCACGTTTGCTTAAAAAATCGCAATCATATTGTATTTATTGCACAAAGGAACGGAGCAATTGACCCAAAAACGCGCCCCTCAACCCTCAAATAATAACTCGTCCATGGAGAGGCTGACACATGATCGTGTGAATGCATCCTAATCGATAGAGCAAGTTGTAGAGCAGCTGAGCTGCTGCGTGCACCGCGGCCGGCTCGCCGCCTGCGCACTGCCCCCGTTCCCGGCCTCTGCGCAACACCAACATGGCTACCAACCCTACTGATACTCCGCATTCATATCGCCCCCACGCATTGTGCGTACACCCGCCGTAATTATTCACAACAAGCGGTTATACAAGTTTATAAGTTCTGAATGATTGGGGAACAGATATTTTAAGTATTCGGATATAAACTATCTGTTTTTATATAGAAAGAAAATTATATCATATCGTTCTAATACATACCTATACCTATCAGATCTAACATATTCAAAGTAATGTATGCATAATAAAGTTACATCTGAAATTCTAGGTGTACGAGCTAGTGCGCCCAATGGAGATCCTTCAAAGTTTTAAGTTAATAACATATTGCACACAAGTCTGGCTCTCTGGAGCTGCTTGCTTATTTGAATATTTAATTATTTATCATAGTAGTATTGAACTAGGTGAGGCAGACTGTTTAAAAAAACAATGGTAGGTAAATAGTTTAACGAAAACTGTGAAGTCTACAAGAACGTAAAGACGTAAGTTTATAACAACTGTTTGACGCAATGACTAAAATAATTGATATTACGTCAATATTCAAGCAAACTTCGTGAAAATTTGTATCATTTTAATAACACAATTGTTACTCGTGAAAGAATGTAGTCATGTGGCAAAGCTTGAAGGTATGAAAACCGTACAAAACCCGAAAATAAAAAAAATGTCCGCGTTCTGTAAACCAAGTGACCTTCATGCGAGATTTTTATAGAAAAGAGACTTTTACACATCCGTACGTTGGACAATATAAAACAAAAGCGGCAAGATTTTTTATTGAAAATTCCGCGTCACTATAGTGCGGCGTTCGCTCAAATATTGTTGTACAAACGCGCGGCTAAACCTCTACGTAATCGCATAACGCGGTAATCTGCCAGAATAAACCTAGCAACTAAAACCGTAGTCTAATAAAAAGTATTCAAACTTGAGAGTAAGCCGTGTAACGTCTTACTAATGTCAATTCTATGTTAATCACATTTATATACGAGGTATAGCTGAATGGCAACGCGCGCCGGTTGAAAAGGCCCCTCTCATTAAATTAGTCCAGTGGTTGGAGCACTATGCCTTTACTTGAGTTACGCACTGACTGACGTAAGTGTGAAACTCGCTCTCTCGACCCGCGTATGAATTAGCGAACATTGCCTGAATGCCTTCTATAGAGGCAATAAACACGGTGAAGAGAAATAGTGTTGAGCTTGTGGCTAATTTTTATTCACACCACACCGTAGCCACCGCGAGCTACTTTCGCACAAGTATTTCAAGTGCTGTTTAACGTCGGCATTAATGTGTAATATTTCATTACTATTATGACCATTACAGAGACATGATTTGCACGGTTATGTTTCACTAGAATAAAATTTTGAATTGTTGATTACATAAGTGTGAACGTTCGGTATTAGTCGATTGTCATAACGTAATTTTATTTTAGAGATTTCTCATGTAAATTATCATAACAAATACAGTAAGACATTCAGGTATCAGGTATTCCTTTTTTATGTGCAGCGGACAAAACATATTGATATCAAGTTAGTTAGCATACTGCTAGAAAATAATACTTTGTTAATTATGAATTACGACCAGTGCGTGTAAACCTTTTTGAAAAATACTGAATCATAGAACACACACAGTTTCTGGCTAATATTTTGCTAATAAGTAGGTATATTAAGTAGGCACAACGCAATATTATTGCGAAACTTGAAATAATCGGTAAAAAATTGAGTAAAGTTTCTTTTGTATATCATTAGCTTTTAATTTTGTTAATTTGTTACTTTTGACAGTCTAAACTAGCGAATCGCTTTTGACAAGCGATAAATCCTAAGAATTAATTTAATTATAAGAAACTACATAATATTGCTTAACGTTAAATATGGTTAATAACCACAGTTTAGCTCAATTACCATTTCAAGAAAAATAATCAGGCAACACCTATCAACGGCAATGAAAGCTCTACTAACGTAGCCGTAATGGCAAGGCACCGAGACTTCACCAACATAAATACATAAAGCGACAATATTAATATAATTAAGGCACTCAGTTCGCGCGACACATTTATACAAACGCGACTTGGGTACCTACGCGACAAATTATCACGGCGCCGACAAAGGGGACGCGCTGACGTCACTTGAGTAAAAACATTCGCAACGCGCCATTAAAAGGGAGAGATCTAGCACTTTTCTCGTGCTAACCCAAAGCTTTGCAGACTCAATGATCCACTGAAGCAGCGCGCTAAATTGAGGGACAATCCAAACCGACTTGCATAAGATGCGTCGTGTATTTTTTTTGGGTACCGCAAAGCGAAACGGTTTGATAAATATTACGCTATTTGGAAATAATTTTGGAAATCACATAAAACATGAATTTATTGAAATGTTTTGTTAGACAACGACAGCCTTTTAATGGGTCCGTAGATTGCACCTTACCAAAAAATTTGTAACTAAGAAACGCGACGGATTGCTCGTGTCTTTTGCTCAATATTTCTTCAATTTTACTATACAATACAGAGCTCGAGGTTGTCTCTGTTCAGAAGTTGACAGACGAATTTAAAATTTCTTATCTGGCCTTTTCATTCTGTAGTCAATAAAATAGTTGTACAATATCCCAATACAAAAATATATGTGCATATGTATTTTAATAAATGTGACATAGATATCTTTTAGTTTTAAATAATAAAATAATATGAATCGGCAAGGCTGCCTGTGAAAATATGGACGCAGGTAAAATAAATATATACCGGATGCACAGCATATCCAAATTCGATGCAATTCGGCAAACACTAAATTAGGGTAGCAGCGATAGCCTAGTGGAGAGACCGACAGACTGCTACGCAGAGGTTCGAATCCACGGCACGCACCGATGACTTTTCGGAGTTATATGCGTATTAAATTCGTAATTATCGCTTGTTAAACGGTGAAGGAAAACATCTGAGGAAACCTGCATGTCTGAGAGTTCTCCATAATGTTCTCGAAAGACATGGGAAGTCTGTCAACCCGCACTAGGCCAGCGTGGTGGACTATGGCTTTACCCTTCTCATAGTGAGAAGTGGCCCGTGCCCAGTAGTGGGATAGCAGTTTATATATAGGGCTGATGATGATGATGAATTAGTGCCAACCCTCAATAAATCAATCTTAAAACAACAATCCGAAAGTACGGAACCTAATATATAAAGCGCACTCCAGACTTCAGATTTAGTCACACGCGACTGAAAGGTTGAACACGGCGTCAGTGTAGCTGTTATTAAAAGATACGCGACGTCACACAGATACGTATAAGTACAGTCACACTCATATAAAATAAAAGCCTTACGCGGCGACTTGTGAAAGAGGTTAATCGCGACAGCCGCGCACAAAACAAAGCTTGAAAAAAATTTTAAAACATGTACCAACATACACTGTAACGCTTTTTAAAGAGTTGTTTATCGTAACGGAGGCATGAAGGTAAGTAAGGCAGTGCAGGATGATATTCGTATTTTGCGATGTTTAGGTTCGAAAAAAGTTGTAGATAACAATTGGGTAAGCAATTATTATTTAATAATGTACATAATAATGGTGGTAAATTAGGCTAGCTTTTGAGTGAAAGGATTGACCAGTTTAACATAGGTAGGTAGGTGCATACTTACTACCAAATATGTAAAGCTGAGCAACGTCGATATGCAATGCAAATATGAGCTAGCAAGATTAAAGACTTCGTTAATATCAAACCGGGATCATGTAAAGGGGACAAGTGATGTAATCTTTCAAAGAAAACCGCAGGTAGTCTCAGTCTTTGTTTGAAGTCTTGTTCGGCAATATGTTCTTTTAAATTTAATAAATTCTTATAGCAGCTTAGCTTTCAAACAGTTGATATAGTATTAGGCTTCTCGAGTCATGTTTATGTAAGGCGTGAGCTATCGTTGTATGATGAATAGATAATCACGTAATTTTGGACAACTTTAATTTATTTAACCATCACTCTTGTGTATATTAAGGTCCAGTTTCACCACTTTTGATGGGCAATATTTTCCAGATTTCTTTTAAATTAGTGTTAAATTAGTATGATGTGATCTGCCAGATAAATTTAACCGGCACTCATCAGACAGATGTGACAGTAGCGTGGCCCTTAATTTTATCGTATATCAAATTATAATGCATATTATTTATCTCAACTTAAAAATACTTTTTACATGAATTTAATTTTAGATTACCCAAACGTATAACAGAACAACTCGAAAAATAAATACTATCTCGTTTTAACTTGTTTCTATGGCAATAATTAAATACTTATCAAAATTTGTCTGAGTTACTCATACCTAGATGGACAATTGGACATCCATAATTTCCAATAGGTCAATTACCTATAGATTGTCCTTCGCTGAAAAGACCAAAAAGACTTACCGTTGAAGAGAGTAACGAAAATATGTAGTCACATAAGAAATACGTACCTGAAAATAAGAGAAAATAATTGGTTAAATATAGCAAAATAGTTTCTATACCCTGTCTGCCTTACAATAACTAACGTCCAGTTAACAAATATCACAAATGTACCATCAAAAACAATTTACCGTACAAAATTGTATACCACTATTTTTATTATTTAGTTAAGTATGGCAAGTTGTCTGTTAAAAGGTTAGGAGTCACAAAAAGAAAAACGTTCAACTACCTCAAAATGAAAGTAAAAATGTATTGTACCATTTTAGTTTGTAATATGTGCAGCGCACGTCTTATAAAAGGAATAAATGGTTACATTTTTTGTTTAATATTTCGTTAGCACTCAAAGAATAGCCCGCTTGCCTGCTGGAGATGGGCTGGGCTCTATGTAATTAGACCAATTTAAATCTTAATTAATATTAATTGTCGGACGGCGGAACGAATCTGTCGTGTAAGTACGACCGAGAAAAAAAGTCTTAATGAACATCTTAGAATTTATATAATTACGGTAGCGAAAGTTGGATAGATTCAAAAAATTTGGAGTTCGAACGCGTCAGCGATCTGGCGGTCGGCGTGTGGCAGTGTCGTTTAGCTAGTTTGAAGCGTCCTCGAGGGCACGCGTCGAGTCGTACGGTGCCGTCCGATGTTCTAAGACTTTTCATCGCGACTGTACAGTAAAATAATACGTACTTTTATCCTCGCCGTACTCATTGTTGTCGCTGCAATACAATGCGATGCCCCTAGTACTCGTAATACGGATGTTAACATTTATTATTCTATTAAATTATCTAGTTGCATGCCTCCGTATCATATTTACTTTGTAATACCGTTCTTTACCAATTGAAGTTTTAAATTGTAAGGAGCTTGTTCGAATTGTGTTTTATGGAACTGAGGCCTCATACATTTTTAAGTTTGTCGAAGTGAGTAATCGAACGTTTAACTTTTCAATGTATATGGAGCATACGCTTTTCAAGCAGATTACGTCTGTATTATGATTATAAATTATAATTACACAACCAATAAGAAAATGACACTTGGGACCTATATACAGCCGCAAAGGTACACCGCAGACCCGCGCCGTAATTTCATCGACGATAACATTCTTCAAAAGCATGTGCAAATTGTGCAAATAAAAAAAAAATTGACACCATAAACAATGGCAAGTACACATAGCAACTTTTTAGACATCAACTTTAATGTATCGCGATTCGATAGTGTAAGCGTAATTGTCAGAATGAAAGTAACAGTTGTACGTTCTTATCCCCTCTGTTGACCCCTTGACCTCCCACCATTCCCCCCTTCCCTCTCTTTCTACCGTGTTATTATTTTTAATTTACGCCCGTTTATTTTATTTGTAGTCGTCATTTGAAATGCACCTGTAGTTGTATGATTAGGGTTGTCCGAAATATATTTGGCGAATAATTTTATACTTTTTAAATTTATGCTGTTATTTATTACTTACTGCCTGCGGGGTCATTGAAGGTTTCTTGTGCAGACAGCTTTATTAAAAGTAAGTAGCAGACGGTATATTAAAAACATTTTATGATAAGCCTCTATAAAGTATCATGCTGATACAATACCAAAAGATTTCACATACTAACTTATTCAAGTATTTTACAAGTTTCTTTATTGGTCTAGTTGTTAGTGATCCTAACTCATCGGTGGTCATGGGTTCGATTCCCACCCAGGATAAATATTTATATGATGAGCATAATGATCTGTTCTGTGTCAAAATGTAATCATCTATAATAAGTATGTTTTTTAAATTATTTAAATACGTTCAAGTCTATACATCATAGTACAGACTCTTTCTAATTTTAAATCTGATGGCGGGTATGTATTATCGCAGACCATTATTATTATTTTCCATCGTCTATAGGCGCTTGATAACTTATTAACATGCAAATAACTAAGAAAACTCCGAGGAGGGTGCCATAAAGTCGCACCTAAGACTTCCACGTAAAAGTCCAACGGTCGCTTCACTGTAGGTATGCAGGCGTAGTGAAACGACCGTTTGAACAAAATATGTCAATTGCAATTTTTGTAATTAATATCTATAACTTGACTAAGCTGACAATCTCTTTGTAACCTTTAAGGGCTTTTTTTCAGTAGACTTATTGTGAACCTGTGTTATAGACCAATGACTAGGTTGACAATCAAATACTTCGGATTCGACATCTACATACCTACATTGCCGCGGCCTCTGGAACAGGCTTCAGCAGCAGTCCTAAAGAGCCAAAGAAATAATCGCCTGATCAAAACACGTGCATTATACATTGTCATTTATGATATATCAACATCTATCGAACAATCCGATCGATAAATAGGCCGATAGTATTGACAGCCCTGTCTATAATGAATAACAATGTCGGATTATTGCATCGCGCCGCCGACAGATGTCACCCTTTTTTCCACAATAACGACACATCACTTGCAACTTATAAGGTAAGACAATGCGGCTTCGCACGCACACAGCCAAAGCGCTCGCGATTGTATTCTACAGTACAATGTCCACTTCAAGATATACGCGAGGCTGAAGATATATCTAGCTACTGGACGACAGAGAAAGCGATCATATCACCCGATATCGCTTAAATAGATTTGTGCCTGCCACTACTACACACGGAATGGGGAGAAGTCGGCTTTGTTGCGGGTCTAAGGTCAAGTATACACTCAAGACAAACATTTCCGAGAATCTGTGAAGGATGAGCCGCCACAGGCCTTGTTTGTTTACAAACGAGACGCAAAATTAATCTTAGTGAGAGAGAATGTTAAATCATATGGCAGTTGGTTTAAATCGTTTGAAGTGACGGTGTATAGTACAAAGACTCTTATAGTTAATTCAAATTAGTATAGAGGAAGCGGATTTCACCAATGTTTGTGATAAGCGGTGCACGTTACATTATAATTCTTCATCATTACAGCTTCTTGATGTCCCCTGCTGGGCGGAGACCTCTTCTAATTTGAGTCACAATAACATTGCGAATCAATACAAGGATTTGGCCTAATATACCACGTTCGCCAAACTGATTGTTTGATGTCGAACTTTTAGTCTCTTCACAAATAGGTAGATGCTTAAGATATTTTCTTTAGTCGACTCTTACGACACCTACGGAATGTAATGTATAATTGTTCCGTCACTACACGCACAATTTATAATTTTAATTAAGTTCTTTAAAACTTTAGTCGATTAGTAAGTTCATTTATTGCTAAGCTTAACAAGTCATTTAGTTATTTTTCTCCTACTTCTACGAACTTCCATCTACTCTTAAGATCATAATTTTCAAATAATTCAGAACATCTTACAGAATTTCGCTCAACAAATCACAAGTCTAAATACAATGGAAGTATCAACTAAAATAATATATATTTTCTTATAGCTGAGCGTAGCCCAGCAGTGTGCGCAGTACCGCACCTCGGCACACAGCGAAACCATTAATTATAATAATTAAAAAAAGTATTCAAGAATAAAATGTTGCAATTTAAAAATATGGCGCGCAGAAGTGGCACGAGTCCGATACGGAATAATGAGTCGCATGGAAAATGGACCGAAACGCGCGTTGTGGATGTAACAAACAATGCATACGAAGAAAATTTAGTCGTAAACAGTGTTCTAAGCGCGACTAAGTGCGGCGTTAATTATTAGTTTAAGTATTCATAAAAATGTACGTTTACACCGACCCCCGAGGCGGAAGCCGGCAAAAAGTTTTATTTCTACTTTATTGTAGCTCGCCGCAGCTGGCGTTTGGGCGGACCGCGTAACCGCCGACCAAACGCTGCGACTTTTAATCGGTGCGACTTGACGCCACACGTGGTCTCGCCGCGATAACTAACAGTTCATTGCGTCATTATTACGTCTACTATGAGTTTTCAACGAGACTGATCGGTGTAATGGATAATTGGCATGATGGTGAGGTGAAAACGTTCTATAAACTCTGTACAATTAAATTTGTTTAGTTAATTACACTCTCTCGTCTTAATATTTGTGTATTGTTTTCCATATAGGTACTAAAGTTGATTGTCACAATATGTCTTACTTGTTTATTACGATGAAAAGAATGTGTTTTAATAAAAATAACGTTTTATGGCTGTTTTATTTACGTTCATTGCCAATGATTTTACAGATTTACGAATGAAATGTTGCATGTCAGAACGCTAGTGTGTAGAAAGCTTTTTGTACACTCGACTAATATTTATAATATATTATGATACGCAGCCGGCCGCTGTCTTGTCTGCCTGTCTGTCACAATGCGATCTCGTCGCCATATACGAAATACGACCTAAAGATATATTTTAATTTAGTATTCCGAGAACCGAAATTATAAAATTTCAACTGCAACTGCAGTCGGGGCCTACTACGTAACGTATTAATGTAACTCATATTGTGTTAACATTTTTATTTTAGGCTGGTTCCCCTTGCCCTTTCGTGCCGGTTAAGTTTCTTATAACAATATTTGTTAAATTAATAATATCAGATGTTCGCGGCACGCAGTATGTTTGTTTGAGTGGTCTCCCGTACCAATTTTGGATTCAATTGCGAAGAGTATGTAATCTACAGACGGATGTATTGAGTCAGGCTGTTCTTTGTTTTTGTCGCTTCAGTGTTTACACCCCCTGTGACACAAAGTCGTGTCAAATCTCAGCGCCAAGGAAGTTAAAGCTTTGATAATGTTATGATTGTGTGTTCGGCTCATGTGAGTCCGCCCTTTAACGTTCATTATAGCGAGGTTTGTGGAGAACCTGGACTCATATTAAATTGAGAAATAAATACTAATGACAACTTTGTATTTTTTTATTAACATATAAGTCTGCCAATGATGTTTATAAAAGGGCGCTGGAGCAAGTGTGTTATTAAGAGATATGATAAAACGGCGCGTGACGTACAAAAGTGTGTTTCGCATCATTCGTTCTTAGTAACATCATTAAAACCGCTAAAACATACCGAACAGTTTTAATTTTGTTAACGAAAATAAACAAATTCAACAAAGCAATTGTAAATCAACTTCCAAGAAAATGAGAGAGTTATGTGTTTAACATTTCTTCTCCTTTTTTTCTCGTGCGAAACGCGAAGGAAGTTAAACGCAATATATTTTAATACGTTTTTTTTCCACGAACGTACGTTGGTTGACAGAGAGCGCTATAAATAAGACTACGTAGGTACGCGTCGCACTGAATTACGCCATCTGTCAGGCCATATTTGAAGTAATTTATATGAAAATAGATATTATAATGTCATATTAGTTTCTTTTTATACGAGAAAGTATGGCACATATACATCACAAAATAAGTCAATATTGATAGCCGGCCTTACTAGGTGTACCTAACTGCTGGAACAGGAGGACCTACCTACTTACTCACCCATGCACTTACGGCGATTTCGAAGCATCGAATGGTACAGTTGCCATTTCGTACAATGCCACGTGCGTGTGCGAAATTCTCGTTAAATGTCAGTGACAATAACTGAACACAATCATTGCAAAGAGATTTCGAATCAATTCGCCAATCTTTCTCAAGACAAATCGATTTTGGAAGAATTCAAGTCATCAAGTGGGCGTTTAATATGCCTCTGCCTACCCCTTCGGGGAAACAGGCGTGAGTCTATGTATGTATGTATGTATGTCAAGTCATCAGGGTTGACTTGAATTAATCCGAAATTCAGTTTTCGAATCCTATGTCTGTTTGGGTCACAGAAAAGCATATAAGTAGGTATCTACCATAATTAAAATTTGGTCCAGTAGATTTAGAGCACGTTGGCCGTATATAACAGTGGTACGGCCAGAAACAAGAATCATCCCATAAGAGAAACTATTTTTCCTACGGGACTTTAAAAACATGTTACATACCTATATAATTTACAAGGCGATTGTTGTAATGCAATTCGTTAAATATTTTAATTGTTGAATGTTGATTGACTGGTTGCCATCTGGTGGCCGGTAGAAGATAATCCTCGCTTATTACAAGTAGGTGTACTTTATCGTAATATAAAGGCAAGGAAAACAAATACATTGCTATAGAGAGGATAGAGATGGGATGGTGCTTACATTAGACTATGAAATTCAAAAGTACAGTACATGTTACGTAGCTTTTCACCGTAAGGGAAAACTGAAAGCCCCACACAAGCTTACATACTAGTATACATATTTTGTGCCTGTATAAACAGTTAGGATTGAATAGTCAGTCAAACCGAAGTAAATCAAAATGTTTGATACACGTATAAGTTATAAGCCTTTGAATATTATAAAGGCGTTCTTATCATCCCACTAAGAGTCTATAAGATGACGTGAAAACTTTCCCGCAAATCTTGGCGAACAGTGCATAATTTGCTGTCATCGGTGTCTTAAGAGCTCGCAGACGATCCTCACTTCACCCGACAACTCCACCCCTTATCGACGATACGTACATTGTTATTTAACGGAGAACTTGTACCATAACCTTTCGTTTAATGAGTGTGTGATCGCCTGGTTATAAGATATGCCTATTTATTGATTGAAATTGAGAAGACTGCTTCACTAGACTCTTGTAAAAAGTGAATTAATCTATAACAGCCAATTTTGAATTTCTAGGTTCAATGTAAAAGCCATGGTTGTTGGTACCCAGAATAAAATTCTATAAAAAAGGACTGGCTTCTGATACATAAATATGTAATCTGTGATGCTGTACAAGTCTTGTCAGAATTGGAACACGCACGTGGCAAGAGTGAAAACCGGTTTTGTATAGGGAAATACCACATCAAAAAATAAGTTATAATGCACTTCTTCAATATTTATTCAGTTGCGGTGAAGACAATGTAGCTGTATAGATATTTTATTTAAAATTTGTGGGCATTATGTTGTGGTCATGTCTTGAGGTAGGTAGTGGTTATTTGTATTGTCTGCGTAATATTGCCATAGCTGGATATTATTTCAGACTTCGTAATCTTGCTAAGAAATGCCTAGCAGAAAAAACACGAAAATACTTGTTTCGTGGACTATGTACATCCTAGCATTATCCGAGTTGTATTCAAAATCCAGTCTAACAAGTATTCAAATTATTTAACTGTGCCGTAAACCAGCACTCGGTCAGCGTCGGGGACAAGGTATGGCCTTCCCCTTTTCTTAGTCAGAAGAAGCCCGTGGCGCAGTAGGACAGTTTATATACAGATTATGAGGAATAGCTATGCTATAGAACGACGACTTTTCGCGTGTCCTATGTCTTATGCATTCCAAAGAGATTCTTGATGTGATAACCAGGGTCAGGATATAAGAGTGTGTTCTATGACATATGTACGAGATCTTTGATGGATAAACAAGATATCAGTAGATTCGAACTAAAGATCCGCTATTAGAGCAGCGACTAGATTATTGATCTCCACACTAGGTATACTGTTGCTACTCTAAACAAACTCTACTTAATTATTTAGTGGGTTGATAGTCCAAAAACAGAATTATATTTCTCGAATCTAACATTGAACCCGGGTTATAACACACAGCAGTGACTTGCAACGCCACTGGTATACAAGAGAATCAATGCACAGTTTAACCCACATAACACATAATCAGTAAAGCATGTCGTTTAATAAAACACCGATTACAAATTCGCAACACTAATACACAATGAAAACAATAATAATTATATTGTAGATACAATATAATATAAATAATAGCTGACTGTTGCATATAGCGTTAATTAATCCATTGTCTTGTAGTGAATGGCACTAACAACGAAACAATGTTTGTATGATGCAAAACTTGGACGCGGCATGCCGTAGGCATAAGTTATTTCATGCAGTATACATAGATATCTGCTAAGCCTTCTTGTCTGTGGAAGAGGAGTCTTGGTGCCGCTTCGCTGTCATGTGCGTTTAGAAGTAAGAGGTGCTATGGCACCGTAAGCTGATTCTACACCACGACCACTCTAAACTTCAACGGAATCGGGAGGTGCAGGCAGTACACCACAGTATAAATTTAACAGTACGTTCCGGCGCCTCTCTGCTCTTCTATGACCGCGTTTTATAAAAGCTACGCCGCGCTGATGTGCATGTTGCCGTTTTCAAGGCTAACGTCTCCGGATACGTTTAAGCTGACAACAGACCAGGCCAGGAAGAGTCGAATATATGTAGACTATACACGATAGAATTTGCACCTAGACATGACTGTGCTGCCATACCACGATAGAAGCAATATCTTATGAATTTTTCAGATCTTATTGTTAGCACAAAACTCATATCTAAAATTACGATTGGGTGTATACTTTATAATAACATATAATTGAATTAGACCTGGCTTCCTAGCGGTCCACATCAACCTGCATCGATACTTTGCTACTCTTTATAGAATTACAGAAAAGATAAATATTTGTTAATGTCAAAGTCTCCATCTAACAGATAGGAATAGGTTTACCACTTGCTTTATAACTTTGTGCTTTATATTATTTAAGTCAGCACAGGCTGTATTTTGTAAGTAGAGTTGTAGAAAGAGAAATCTTAACAGACCGATTGTAGTCGGTCGAAAGTGATAGGGTAGTGTTGTAGTAAAGTCAGATTAAATGCAGGTATATTTAAATAAAGTAAACAATATTTTAACCCTGATTTCTACTCAAAACTTACAGGGCTCACCCCGGTCTCTTTGTTATAGATTCTTTAAAAGTTGGCACGAAGGTCCGTCCTATAGAGGCAGCAAAGAAAAATAGGGCATACTGCCAAAATCTGTATTTTCTTACCCTTAGATTTCTCATGCTGTTTGTACTTATTTTCGAGACTGAGAGAATCGCTTGTTTTTACGCTATGACGAGTGTAACTTATCACGAAATGGTTCATATAGGTGTGGCAACAGGCATCAATACTTAAAGCTGTCGTTCTTCAAACTTTTTGATTCATCCATTTTCCTACTCATCCGAATAGCAAAACGAGCAATTAAGCAGCATTCCACGCGTCACCTGCCATAAAAATTAAGTTATCAGAATCGCTATGACGACTGGCAACGTTTGTCGCTTAGCATGCAACTCGCGTACAATACTAAAAATAAAGCAACAATGCCAATTTTGTGATAACTCAACTATAACATCCACAAATAAAAAATAAATGTATACTAAAAAAGGATCTCAATTATGATGAGGTACGCGTAAAAATAGAGTAAATTGTCGGTGTACGGACAGATATCGCAAGATGCACACAAGCGCAGCGCTCCCGCGAGCACACCGACCGAGCCCACTTGCCTCGCGTACGTGAACTAGCTCTACAACACGCACACCAGCACAAAACTAGCATCATCAACGCACACTAACAGGACAACAATGTTATACGCGCAGGAAGGTCGCAACTATTAATAAAATGAAATAAAAATAAAATGTAATTATAATTATTTGCCCGCATTCGTGCCGGCTCGCCATGTCAGTATTGATAGTAATAGTTGGGGGAACAATAAAATATACTTTAATTAGCGACGACGTCGTACCATTCGGCGGGGCAACGACCCCTACCGGCGGGGTGTTTACAAGACGGATACGCATTATGATTCGACGACGACACCATTACAATATACCACGACTTATTAGTATTACTGCTCTCTTCTACACTTCAACAATGCACTTTTTATTTTTAAAATAGGCGGTTACTTTATCATATTTCTTTTCTAGAAGACTAAAAGCATATTTTATTTTTCATAAGATTAATTAACTAACAGTCAATATAAATAAAATTATGGATGCAACCGTAGCGGTAACGGGACGACAATCGTTTACTACAAACAGGATTTAAACCGCTGCTTAATGCTACGATATAATAATGGCTACTTGCAACACTGTAGCGAATGTTGCTACAAGTAAAAAGTCTACCGCGACACTTGTCTTAACTTTTTTTATTAATTATTATATGAATTTTAAATTCGCTGACGGACACGTTGCCTTGTGAGAGCCAGCACCCAATTATTGTGCACAATTTATGTTAAAGTAAAAAATAGTACAGGTTTTTAATCTGCTTTTTGTATGCAGTTAAACGATATTAAACTTTGTAATAATTTCACTTCACGCTTGTAATCCCTTGAACGACGTATAGAAGGAACTAACTGATTCTTTACAACGCTGTTTTTATTATACAACGTAACATTTTTCTCCGGTAGATTAAAAATTAATAACTAGATTAAGTACGCAGTCATATTGGCGGAGTATTAACAAGATCAGCTAGAAAACTATTAGTGAATGGTGGTCACGCTGATTAGTTAGCTATTGAGTAGCAGATAGTGAACTAATAAACTTTTATCTGGCGAATGGCGCTACGCGACTAACTTAGACAATCTTATTTCATTTTTATTATTTTACAACTGATATTGATGTTATTAGAAATAAAAACAGTATTGCCTATATTATCTACATGCTACGAATACAAATGTGACACACATTTTAGATTTATCTAATATAAATTTAGAAAATTGCATGTGTCATCACTGGAATCTCTTCCTAGAAGGTGACGAAGTGAAGGTGCGGCACCGATCTCCGTAAATAAAATTAAAATGGAGCCCATCTGTTTACAGAAAGTACGAGCCAGGGCACATATAGTCGTATACCTCTTAAGAGACTATACATCTGCGTTATCTGAACCATATCTTCATGTTTTTGATATGATTATATACTTTCGACTTCGAAAAAGCCTTTGATTTTGTCAACAATGGCATATTGCTCCAAAAATTAGCAGATGTTGATTTCACCTGAGATCTGCTTAGGTTCTCCGCAGCTACATAAAGAAGGTGTAGAAAACAGCACGCGGAATACGTCGGACCTAGGGTTGACCAGTATTTTTACATATTCTGGTGTAACTATGGGAAGTATTCTTGGGCCTTTAGAATAATGGCAAACAAGTTGCCTGAATTAGTTTAAGATGTATACTATTTACTATTTGAAGACGATGTTAAGTAGTAAGTAGTGATAGACTAGCAGAAAGAAGATGGGATTTCTTACGAAATTATAGTGTCATTACATGGAGTAAAGAAAACCGTCTACTATTCAAGTCCCAAAAATGCGACTATGCGCTTCTCGCTCGTCTCGTATGGTACATCTATACATATTTTATATACACAGTTTAAACAATTTCCAAACATATACCAAATTTAAATGTCTTTAAGGCTATTTATCACACCTGCCTATAGATACTGCCAATCATTCGCCTCGGCGCCTACTATAGCATTTCGGAGACACTAAGTACTAGCTTCCACGCACTACACGTCGACGCATTAATACTAAATAACAGCAAATATAAAAGAAACAGAACGTCTTAACGTTTCATCATTATTTTCCCCCTATAGTGAAGCTAGATAAGCTCAAACTTCAAACACACATTTCCTCAGATCAACAAGACGCACCAGACTCCAGACATAACTTTAATTAATCGCATTGTATGTACATAGCCTTATATCAAAACAGTTTCCTTAGCTCAGTTATAAATGACAATAGGGATTTATTCTCAAATGCACTAATCAAACGAAAATGAATCTTATCGCTACATGACAAGAATTTAATCTGTTTAGAGCTGAAACAAATTTGCGATCTTACATTGATAGTATAGAAGCGATTATTCAAATTGTTTATGCGTATCAAATTAGGTCTACTGAGAGACGTAATAAGGTCTGAATTTCATTGTATGCGGGTGTGAGTTACGTCTCTTTGATATAGGTCGGCGGAGTTCCATTAAAAACACGATCAAGTCACACTGTAAGATTTTAGTTCTCACAAAGTTTTTATTGAATGGCTTTTTGAAGACGTAGTTTATTCACTATTCGGAGAAGTTGTCGGGACCTGAGGGTGTACCGAGGTGAGAACGTGAACTGTTCTTACTAGCTGACAACAATATGTAAACAAAAACATTACACACACGTATTTTCTCATTATAGTTACATATCTAACAAATCGATCAAGAGGAAATGTTATTATAAAGTAGTTAATGTAAATACACTTTTTACTTTCGTCTATAGATAGATACATATATGCATAGTAGAAAAGTAAAAAACTACTGCCTAAACTCATTACCTGCTGCATAATATATTCGTCCCGCTTTACTTTTTACCAAACAAATCCGTTTAGCATAAAATTCTTGTTACGTTTTGTTATAACACAAAATTATGACAGTTATTCGTGTTCCTTCAGTCATTACAAATAAAAACGTACAATTATTTTTGAAATGACGCCATTAATTACGCAGCCGAAACACGACTTACAATTGTTAAAACAAATAGAAATGTGTTAGCAAAAATTCGCGCTATGGCATCGAAACCAACGGCTAATGACATTTACGAACTACACATCAGTAGTGAAATACAATAAATTAATTAAAAATAAGCGCGTACGCACAAAAAAAATGTTGAGAGAGAAAATAAACTTATACAGCACATCGCCAATTGTGACACTAATGACATACAAAAATTTCGTAGCTGCCTCGCATCCACCCGTGTGGAACGATCCGACTCCCACATACCTCATTTGTTATAAGCCACATTATAATCACACATTGTGTTGGATAATAAATAGAAAAAGCGACAATAGAAATAACGAGTCACAAATAGGCATCTAATAATGAAATCGTATTGCATATAAATATATGGTTATATATCGTGTTTCTCGGTTCGGCGGACCGTTTAATAGGCACTTGTTGTTTATTAGCGATGCTTCCTGGAGTCAAGCGAGTTGGCCGGGATAGGAGTGCGGTCACTATCACTGAAAATGTAGTGTTGACCCGACCGAGTGAGCCCGTGTCTGGGCTTTGAGAGACTCGCACTGTCCCGTGTCCCGGCGCAGCGGGCAGCGTGCAGCGGTGACGCGCTCTATCGTTGCTGCGTCCTATGCGCTCTCTGTTACGAACGAATTGTCTCGCCCAAGTACGGCGCGCGGTCTTTCGCTGCGTTAACACTATCAGTGTTATATTGAGATTGTCTTGACTAGAATTGATCTTACCGCATTTCCGAAAATGTGCACTTGCTACCGAGGTGCCGTCATATTGACAATATTTGAACTAAATAAGACTAACAGGAGTTGCTACACTTGCATAGAGTAAACGTTTTAAGAATAGTTCGACGCTTCGGTTCCGGTGTACAACAAATCGCAACGCGCTGTCGCTGTATCCACGTAATAGCTGACTATGCGATCATTCAGTGCGACTGGCTTTTGTCGTATCTTTCGACGAATTTGTCGTGCCACGCGCTTACCACTCCATAGTATCAAATATTGAATGCCACGCAACAATGTAAAACGTACAGGACAGTTGGACTATGGAGAATCGACAAATCGGCCGATAATTTCGTCAGATTGACAATTGAGCGTGTGGTAACATTTATTAAATATTGAATTTATAATATTAGTTTTTATCATTTCAATATTTGACTCTGTTTTATTGTACAATTCAATTACTATTGAACTGCATTTATTGAACTAATACTCACATGTTATCAATCACTCTCAAAACTATGCAGGCGTGTTTAATAGATTTCTTTTAATATTCAAACTTTAATAATAGCATGATATTAAAGTTGGCAGTTCTAATAGTAAATAAGAACAATTATTCCACAGTGTTTATCAATATACAATAAGGCGCGAGGGCGCCATTATGAAATTCTTTATGGCGACATAAAAAGTTACATTCACGCGGCTAGGCGTGTAAAAATATTAATATATTTTTTTATTATATTATGATCGTTTAATTGGACATTGACGATCCATATTTGGTGCGCAGCTCGCAAACGCAAGTATGTTGCAAATTTGCGACATAAGACTCGCCGGATGTCATGCCTAAGAATAAATAAAATATGCGTTTTTACATTTTATATGCGGGGAGGGAAGATTGCTCAGCTGATCGAGTAAGGGCGGTGGCACACACGCGGACTTACCTTACTTTATATTGTGGTTCACTATTCGGTTTTAATGAATGATTGACGACGTTTAATTATGTAACTGTACAGGTGTTCCAGTACGTACTAACTCATCAAGACGAAGACTGTAAACAAGAATTTTAATTCTAGTTCCGATTTATCAATCACGACTAAATTCAATCGCCCATACTATATGCGTGTTGAATTATTGAATCTTAAGATGTCTGCAAACTTTTAAACGGATCAATAGTTTGAATACAAACAATGGTGGTTACCATGCAGACGGTGCCGGGCGGAAAGTACCTACTTGTGCGGGGCTCTTGTATTTTTAATATCCCCGGCCCCCGCCGCGTGCCCCCGCCCGCGTCGCCCTCGCTTTAACATAATATAAAATTATAAACGATATGAATCACGATAATGTTCCGCGGGTCTGTGTGCGCGGCCAATTCACAACTTTACCGGGGCCAGGGCGTACCTCCTCCCCAACCTCGAGCCACCCCGCTGCACCCTGCCACCACGCCGCTCTATGCAGTAGTACAACTCCGCCACGCAAACAAGATATCACACAATACACACGTCGTATTTTAATGTCACTATGATTGCCATCATTCGCATTAAAACTCAATATAGGATACATATTAAAAATCTTTTGGCAGTGCTAATTTGCGTGTTATACGGAAATGGCCTGATTAATTGATTAGAGATATTGTCTGCACAGAATTAAGAACAAGAACAATACATTTGTAAATCATAAATCATATTCATAACACAAGAAAATCGCACGCGGAAGTGTTGACACGCTGATCGATAGCGCACTGTGACGCCGCCCCGCGCCAACAAAAAGAAAAGTTTTATTTTTATAAGACAAGAAATTTATTACGGCCGATGCTCGTGTCGGTTTCGCGTTTCTTCGGAAATAGAACGTAAAACGTCGTTCGCATCGATCCGTACGTTCGCGCATTTAAGCGGAGTAGTGCAAACGGCCTAATGTTGGGCATACAGAGGCTTCAACGGTTAGCTCGAAATTCAGAAGTACTACTGTAAGATAAATTACATGACTTATCAAAAGCTTCTTTGCTACGTTGCGTTCTCTTGTCTTATTGCGATACACACATACCAGCAGCCGGGACACGAGTACATGATAATATTTAATAAAGTATGCATTGTTCGATACATTTAGCGACTCCCGTTATACCAAATTTTAGGCCTAAAAGCTATTCTGCTGCTGATCGGATTTTGCCCGCGTAGTATGCTGGTAGGCCGCAGATGTGTATTGAAGCCTAGTGTTTGTTTTCGAGTGCATTCCACTCAGGGACGAACGATATCCTTTTGCGGCAATAATTTAGGTAGGTACAATAAAATTGACAGGTTATCGTGTAATCTGTCAATTGCCAGAAAATCACCAAGGTACGTCAAAAGTTCACTTACCGCTAAGAGCGGTAACTTGCATGGATGGCGTAGTGGTTTAAATATTCACCTTGTCATTTAGGTCGATCCATACGCGATACAACATTTGGTGTGATCCAAAAAGCGTTATTTGGAGTCTGCGTGTTGATTGTGTCATGTAGAGTCACTTATGACACTTAATATTCCAAGTGCAGATACAAAAATTTATCTAAAATTTTAAGTAATGACCGATCAAAACATGTCACGTCGAGTCTCATTCTTACCAACAAGAACATATAATAACTCAAATGGTATGCTTTTAGGGTTCTGTACCTCAAAATGAAAAAACCGAATCCTTATAGGATCTCTTTGTTGTCCGTCCGTCTGTCAAGACCCATTTTCTGAGAAACGCGTGAACTGTCCCATGAAGCTGTGTAAAAATTTAACTTCTAAACCAACGCAATCAACAGATACAGCGTTTATGCTGCAAATTTCCGCAATTTTCGAAACTCGCAAGGGAATCAAAGCCTACAGGGTACTTCCCATGAACTCAGAATCTTGAAATTTGGTACGAAGCAATGTCTTATAGCACTGATAAACGAAAAATTGGTAAAACCGTAAATTTTTTGTTACATCATATCATAAAAATATTTTAAAGTTATTACCATTTTCTTATGAACGCGTAGAGGTATTAAATTGAAATTCATATCAAATACTCAGGTGTATAATACCTTTAAGCAGTAACGCAATCAAACTTCTATGCCAACGCAATAAAAAGAAACAGCAATTTAAGCCGCATATTTTCTCAACTACTCGCAAGGGAATCAAAACCTACAGGGTACTTCCCGTGAACTCAGAATCAAGAAATTTGGTACGAAGCAATTTCTTATAGCAATTCAAAGGCAAACTTGCGAAAATCGAAAATCATCAGCCCTTTATACTGTCCCACTGCTGGGCACGGGCCTCTTCTCATTATGAGAAGGGTAAGGCCATAGTCTACCACGATGGCCAAGTGCGGGTTGGCAGACTTCACATGTCTTTCGAGAACATTATGGAGAACTCTGACATGCAGGTTTCCTCACGATGTTTTCCTTCACCGATTAGCAAGCGATAATTAACAATTTATCTTTAGGCTGTAATAAAATCAAACTTCTAAGCAATCAAAAGATACAGCTGTTTATGCCACAATTAACGACCGGTTGGCGCAGCGGGAGTGTAAGCGACTATGTCAACGCAATCCACAGAAACAGAAATTTAAGCATATTTTCAAACTCGCAACTACTCGCAAGGGAATCAAAACCTACAGGGTACTTCCCTTGAACTCAGAATCTTGAAATTTGGCACGAAGCAACGTCTTATAGCATAGATAAAGGCAACATTGCAGAAAACCGTAAATTTTTAGTTACATCATATAATTAAAATATTTTTAATAATTTTAACGGTAGGTACTACCGCGTTCCTCTTGAATGTGTAGAGATATAAAATTGAAATTCATATCAAATGCTCAAGTCAAAACTATTGGGTACTTCCAGTCGATCTATAATCTTGAAATTTGGCATAAAGCAACGTTTTATAGCACATACGAAAAATTTTGAAAACCTTAAATTTTTTGTTGCATTACATATTTCTTTAAATAATTATATATACCTACAGCTTTGTACGGAACCCTCGGTGCGCGAGTTTGACTCGCATCTGACCGGTTTATATTACTATTAGATAATATTACATACTTAATTGTGTCTAAAACTTTGTAACATTTCCAATAGTAACCCAAAATAATTACCGCAGAAGAAGAAGAACTTCATGGACCAGAAACTTGAGAGACCGGTTGAAGGCAGAGAGTACAGATACACTAATTCGCATGACGGAAGAGAGGACATTATACCGACAACTGGTCGCCGACCTCCGGGAGGGAGATGGCACATGAAGAATGAATGCATCTTAATATCTCGAAGCGGGACGATTCAAAAATATATATGCGTATCTGTTACTGTAAAAGCCCGAAGTACTGAAAATAAGTACTGAAAATCTTAAGATTTACCAGTAAATCCTAAGCTTTACCAGCATGAGTTGGTAAATGGTCGAATTTTTAAATAAGTCGACGGAGCCCTGCTACTCAGGGCATTTATGGGTTAAGGGTCACAAGAGAACCTAACATAACCTAACATAGCATATTTGGCAATTTTTCTTATTTTTATTGCCAATGTGTCAAATCTTAGAATTATCGTATAGATATATGTTACTGTAAAAGTCCGTATGGTAAGGTGAGACTGTAACTCAAGAAACTAGGTTATGCTAGGTCCTCTTGCGCAAATTTATTAAAATATTCGGACATTTACCAACTCATGACGGTAAATCTTAAGATTTACCGTACTTCTGGCTTTTACAGTAACATGTCCACTATATGAATAATGATATGAAAGATATGTGTTTCTTTGACGCTCTGCATCATTTTGCATATCTAATAGACTAAAAGATCAAGCATTCCAAAATTATCCTCAAAATGAAAAATACTATATTACAATAGCAGGTGCATCGAACAAACTATGCATCGATAATAATAAAAATAAAGCACATGTAAGGAGGGCCCCTCGACCTTGGAGTCGATCAAATAAAATCAATACCAAACGATGTGTTTGACTAGTAAATGTGCATGAGTGTATCCTACAGACCTTCAACTACACGGTGGTTGACATTTTGATAGCGGCTCTGTCAAGTAGCGTACTTAGTCAAAGGGAAATTATTTTTAATAGTAATACTATTCGACAGTCATCTCTGATCTCATTAGTATACCACAAGGCCTACTTGCTTACTTTCCGTATGGATATGTGGCCATCTCTAGTGGCGGAGTTTTCAGACCGCCCGAAGGTCTCTGACATGGCCTAACAATTCTTATCCTGAGATAAGTACCGGGACCAGCGTGCCCTCCGTGGACTACTGCTGGTCGTAGGTCACGCCATAAAAACCGATCTCCGGTTTTCGTCACCTAGCCAATTTCAGTCCTCAAGACGGCGGTCCAACACCACGCTTGCCAAGCCCTCCACTCGAAAACTACCTCCCACTTCGATGGTCACAGCTTTTATTAGAACTAAAATCCATCCATAACTTCTGTCAGGCACAAACTTCCTAAAACATCTTCAACGTTCAAAGCAATGCATCCAAGAATGCCGGGTAAGTTTAATTAAATAGGTACGATCTTTGGGCGAGCTTCAGACATTTATTTGAAAATATTTTACCGATTTTCAATCTATTCTCTTATATTCATTAGATTCTCAAAGCAAGAGTGAGATTTGGTTTTTCTACTAGTGTAATTTCAGGTAATCCAATATAATACGTATTTGTACACAGACGTACCTACTAGAATACAGAACCTCTAAATACAGCGTAAGATCACATGCTACCCTTCCCACGTCAGTTATAAGAATCAGTTATTTATCCCCCAAGGCTAAAGTCACAATGTATCATTACATGCTTAGCGGTCAATTAAATTAATTTTCAAATCAATAATGAACGGAGTCATACTTAAAAATACTTTGCAACTTGATCAACGAAGGCTTCAGACATATCTATCATTACAAAGTTATTGCCCAATTAAAATTTCAATTATTAATCAAGAACTCGTCCACTGGTTGCATTTTCTTTGTAGTAGGCAAAATTAGTAGTCAACGTTTACTCTGAATAATCCAGGTGGAAATAACAATATCATTAGGTAGTGATGGCGCTTTTCAATAACAGCGTTATGTTTAGCAATACGATTTCAAGTAACAGCTACTTGAAAATAGCATGTTATTTACTATAAACAAATTTGATGAATGTTTATAATAAGTGTGACCCTTCGATAAAAACAGACTATTATTTTGAGTTTGCAATGTACGCAAATGAACCATGCAAGTTCCAAAATAGCTATAAGCTCATATTTGGTGTTTTTAAAGACGAATTAATAACCAATTATGTTTTATTTTTCATAATCATTCAAATTAAAAGCTGATAGACCAATCTATATTTTTTTATTACAACGATTTCAAATAGTTGTTTTT
The DNA here is from genome assembly GCA_944739405.2 of Euclidia mi. Classification (NCBI taxonomy): domain Eukaryota; kingdom Metazoa; phylum Arthropoda; class Insecta; order Lepidoptera; family Erebidae; genus Euclidia; species Euclidia mi. The sequence goes on along the minus strand of OX123199.2, from coordinate 33,106,975 downwards.
GATTGTAATGGCTGCAGCAATACAATCTGACAAGTTGGCAACGCGTCCGTGACAGTAGTTATTAACAACAACAGCCTTCGACAAATCACATTACTAGTCTTATACTCTTCGCAGCACAAAAAAACGCCCCTCCTGTACGCAACTAAGTTATGGTCCGTTTAGTAAGTCCTTCATACATAAATAATTGTAATTGAACTGCAGTTTACAGGTTTTCTCGTGGAATAGCAAACTTACTATTAATTGTACGTCTTCTGAATATAGCCACAATTATTTGCGATGCCGTACTTTGTAGTAGACATTCGTTTATTTAATATTTTACATTTTTGTAATTAGTATGTTTTTTAGGGTCCCGTAGTAGTTTAAAACCCTTATAGATTCGCTATGCCCATCTGTTCGTCTGTCTGTTGTACTAGACTCCTACTACCCTTAGGTCACTAGGTAAGGAGTACAACGGAGCTATTACATACATTGTGCGCGATTCGACATTACATTCATTGACATTCGGGTTTTAGTTGTTACTAGCCTCGCGAAGCGTACCAAAAATAAAATAAAATATTTATCCGTGTCTGTCTGTTGCTGTAACTAGTACTACTAGGTACCTACATAAATTTTGTGAAAGCCGTTGGGAGCATAAGCAACTTGTTGCTACTCAGATACCGCACAAAAATAAACATTGCCTCTGATATCAGAGAGCACATAACGCCGATATATTTTTAAAGGCCCATCCGATAATATGACTCGTGCTTAACCTCGTATTGATCCGTGATGACTTGACATTCTGTTGTATCCCTATTCGCCGCGGCCAAACTTTTGTAATACATCATCGCTATTCTCACTGCGAGGTTAAGTTATAACGGTAACGTATATGCTACCAATAACGTTATGAAATAAGACATACAGCTAAGTAGTTAAATTACTAATTATTAATATCAAACACCTTACAATTTTCTATTTACGATAGTAATACGTAAAGCGTTTCCTTTTCGAAATTTTATCAAATTTGTTGCAGTTGTATAACTCTCAAACAGGGAACAACGTAATGAATAAAAAATGTAAATGGATCAGGCTAAGTTTTGGTTTCGGCGAAGAGAACACTCAGCGCACTGGCAATAGCAAGACGATCACTACGCCACCCCCGCAATTTCTCTGTACCTATCCTGTAATGTAGGTGCCTGTAATGTACGCCATTGGATGTATACATCCAATGGCGTATACATCCAATGTATTATTTGGATGTATACATACATCCAAATAATATATTAATGCAGTAAAATTTATTACTTACGTTGTATAAAATATGAATTTCGTACCTATCTATTGGAACTAATATTGAAATACATCAGCATACTAGAGACACTAATCTTGATAATGTATAGAGAACACTAGTTTATAACTACAAGATATTACGAAACTCATAATTTTTATCGTCGAAAGAAATAGACTAAAATGTAAGCATATCAGAGATTCCCACGGGAAACCTGGAGAACGCCCCACGGCGGGCACTATTCGCAGTAATGTTCTTCTACTGGCGAGCGAGATCTCTTTTGACCTAGTAATATCTAGATAATACAGTAATACATCTTGTTTAATACAAATGTATTGAACAACTGCCAAGTGCAAAAAGTTACTCGAGCGTTATGTGAGTGCTCTTTTATTTATTGTTTGCGTCTATGTGTGCGTGTGCATGTGTGCATGTCACGTATAATATGTTACAGAAATTAATAATGTTGACAAAAAGTCGCACAAAAGCCCACTTACATTTCGGTACAGTCGCGTAAAAAGCTGTACGGAACTTCCACGTTTAAATTATCGCCACACTAGAGAGATAATTTTCCGATCAAACATTCCAAATTTAAAAATACTCGAGGTATTGTAAGCGGTACAAACAGAAATGAATCCGAGCATTCCCGACGGGCTCCGAGCGTCGCCGAGCACAAGCATTATGTCGATGCAAGCCGCAGACATTGTCAGTAATTGCCGGTGCCGCTATAATCGCACTTAATTACAACTATACAACTCACAATCGCGCCCGTTTCAAGTATTCATTATTAATATTAATTCGCGATAAAAACAGGTTTGGTCTCGAAGCCCGATACGAGAATTCTCATTGCACCGCCTATAACTCAGAGCCCGTGTCTTATTTTAAATTTAATTATAGAATAACTTTGTGATTTAAAACAATTAAGTACGTTGCCCATTATGTTTTCTTCGAGTCGTAAGAATTAGCTGTAATTTATAAAATTATATTACCGACTTGACTTACTTTTCGTGCGCACGTTCTGTTGAGTCAAATGTATATTTTTTTACAATCCAAACATTACTCAGTTAAACGTAAAATTAAACAAGAACGTCAACAGAGAAACATCTGTGATACTAGTTTCGCAATACTTGTTATTTTTAATGACATAACTACAATAAAATTAAACGAAAAGCAGTACAGACAGACAGACAAAGAAATTACGCGTACCAAATAAAAATTCCATACAACATTTTCATTTTATCATCTAAATCGGCGTTTACGACGGGGAACAATGCCGTGCTCCGAACCAAACAAAAGTGGGACGCAAATAAAGAAAACAATAAAATTAGAATATATAAACACATAAAAACTGGCGTCCAGAATGTTCGCGGTGCGGCGGGCGGCGCATGCGCCCGGCGCCCACCGCACATTACATCAAATAAATTAATATCAACTCCAACTGTACATACGCAACCGAACCCTTCGTGTTTATTTGAAATAACTTTTTTTAGTGTATTGTTTGTGTGTACGACGTGTTAGTCGTCCGAGCACTTCTCTTTACAACACTATTTTAAGATGCGAGTGCGCTCTGAAGACGCGGCCTATGCATCATAGCCCGCCTTTTATTACCTTTCTTATCCATTGTATCTCTACACTACGCTCTTAATTCATACACTCTTACAAGTTACTTCTCAGACTGCACTCCGATAGTAGTTAAATCAAACAGAACAAACGTTCAAGGATTGTATCATAATCCCTCTTATTTTATTTATTAAAGCAAAATGGCTAAAATACAATCTATAATCAATCTAATGCGTGTAAATAGTCCTAAAAGTGGCTGTGGGCCGTTGAACATTATCTACAAGACAGTCTAAGAGTGAAAGTGATCAGTTTAATGTAAAAACAACCGTATAACAATAAGATTAGAATACATTTTACTGAAATTACGATCGCATAAAGTTTAAGTAGTAACTGCCGAGCGCGTACGGTCGAGGCGAAAAGTGCCATTTGTAGGGGAAACTTAAATGAAAATACTTTTCGCTAAGTTGCTGAACTATGAATATTAACTAACTATCACAGTCATGTTTATATTTTTACGGAAAGTTTACTGCCGACGCCTTCGGTTAGAGTTAGTTAGTACTTGACTAATACTCTAACCGGTATTCAACTCAAAATAATCGGTTAGCTAAAGTATTTTAATAGGTCACAAAGGATGCTTTCCTAAAAAATGTTTGAACAAATATGCGATATCCTGGAATTATTTAACGTTATCCAACACAGCTCAGCGCATTTCAGTTTCTTGTTTGCTGTCAATATTGCACATTTTATTGACAACCCGTTACCCAAAATGATTTTTCAGGAAGAGCCTCAAATGGATACTGTGAACCCGTTTATACAAATATTTGTTTAGTTTCCGGGATACGGTATATTTCTGGCTAGTATGCCTAATAGAATTTTGTTTGTTTGGTATCATTATAGGCCGTATTTTTTTAACGAAGAGCTTGAAATGCCTATCACGACCTCTCTGTAAGATGTTTGTGACACGAAGAACACTAATTTAATATAATGATGAGTCAGTTGAAGCTTTTTCACACAGTGTTAATTGGATGTTTATTTCCACAAACACGTGCAATATTCGTTTTCGAACACAACAGTGTGTATCCACCGCGCTCGAGTGAAATCGTGTCGTAACGTTTGATTTAGTGTTATGGCCTATTTCTTTTATTAAATTGTCTTATGACAGATGTGATTGCCAATTTGTTTCACGTTGTTATTATATTGTTGTAAATATAATAATTGGTTGACATTTTAATTGCAAAGAAATGCGAATGTGAATTCATATAATTATATGTTGTTTCACGAAAGATAACGCCTTATTTTTCTTGGTATTAAAGGGGAGTGTGTAATAAAGCCGTCGTGGGTTGTTATTAATATAATAATGTACAATAATGTTGCGTGCACCGCTGTCCGCGATTGTACGAGCACTGCGAACGGCGCGCTACGTATACTTGTATCAGATAAAATTATTCAAATGATACGATCTATTGTGTTTCAGCAACAATGATAAATAATAATATTATTACATATGTATTATTGTAAATATTTATGTAAGTAGGTTTATGAGCTTGTGTACCTTACCTTACGCAGATGTGAGGTTCATTTGTAAATTGCATACAAGCATACCACGCGATCACAGTCACGTTTAGTAAATTATTATCTTTATGTGACTGATGATATGTTTTAAAAATGGTCAATGCCATGACTGAGGAAATTTTCAAGCCAGCCAACAAGATAATGATATGATATACTCCCTTAAAGCAAATATTAAACCTATATATTACATTATCAATAATTAGAAAAAAAACTAGAAAATGTCCGCAACTGAGCCCGCATATTATTTTAATTTAATCGTTTCTGCCCGATCCCGGTTGAACGTCGGAAAATCCCTTCTTAGTGCAGTCCTACAGTCCCCAGTAAACAAATTAAATTTCTTGCGGCCAATAGTTTTGACTGTGCGATGTCAGTCAGTGTGTAACGGAACAATTTTATATATACAGATTACTAAACGCATAAAAACACGTTACCAATGTTAACTAAAAACAATATACCTAATAATAATATAATAATAATATTCTACCACATACACACATCACCATCTATACCCAAACTAAGCAGAGCTTGTACCTACTATGGGTACTAGAAAATGGATGAACATACATATATACTTTTTTTGTAAATACATACATATCATACATAGAAACACCCAGACATGCACACAAATGTTTGACTCGAGCGGGAATCGATCCCGCGACCATCGGCGTAGCAGTTGCTTACACTCCCGCTGCGCGAACCGGTCGTCAAATTAAACAGTCTCAAAATACCAGACAATCCGCATTTATTATTTTTGTTTGCATTCTTGGCAAAACGGTCCTCATAATATCTACGAGTCAATTACTTAATTAGTAAATACTTACTGCTCAATTTACAATCAGATATAGTTTTTAATTGTATTGGATATAGGATACTCATTACCATGGCGTAGTTTTGGATATGTCAAAGTAGCATCAGAGACTTTGAGCTTACGACTTACGACATAAAGACTTTATTTCTCTAGTGTTCTGATTATTATAAAATGAAAATAGACAACATGTCTAATATTTTGTGCTTTGTGTTAACCATGAACATTCTTTAGAATCTGTATGAATGACAGTAACGTGTCTAAGAGCCAGCAAGAGTGTAATCTTGTCTTATCAAGTAAAATAATTGTATACTGTAGCTAATTTGTGTGCAGGTTTCGATCGACCATAAAGACGAAATTCGAAATTTATTTTTTGTTTGAAAGGCAGATCTGTCGCCTGCTGCAAGGAAGCGCAAGATGATGTAGTTATTTGTGATGAATTGATGATGATTGAGGTGCGTCTTGGTTGACACTTCTGTTCTAGTTTTATCAAAGACTAGAGGACGCCAGCAGCTACGCATGCATTTTTTTTTAAATTTACCCGTTTTGGCCGATACCGTGAGAATTTCGGGAAATTCCTTATTAGTGCGCCCCTACGGTCCCCAAGGAACATACATGCCAAATTTCAGCTTCCTGCGCCCAATAGTTTCGGCTGTAGCGTGTCTGTCAGTCAGTCAGTAACGCAAGGATTTTATATATTAAGATAACAACTGAGTTTTAATCGGAGGTCACATGGCAGACTTTCTGTGGAAAAGCTTTTTCTGCAAAATCTGGCCAATCTAGTGTACGGACCTCAGGCTCCAAGACAAAGTCTTAGATGCATACGCATGAATAAATGGATGATACTGGATATATATTTGTATAATATCGTGAATAATACCGATGCTCTGAATTTTTACCGTTTACTTACATAGTCTACTCCCGTGTACTACCTGTGTACTCCCGAGGGGTACTTATTCTCCAATAATAGACTCTACCAGTCAATAATAAATATTACCATTCAAATAAGTATTTTAACGATATATACACTAGTTCCTAAGTATTTACCTAATAGTAACAAACTAGTTTGTTGTTTATTACATAAAGATGATAAAATAGCTTATAAATGTCGATCATTTTTATTTATTAATGCACAATAAAACGATTAGCAGTAAATAACGTCACGCGAAAACAATTCATATTTTAACTGTTTTTATTTAGAACGATTTGTTTTTTCTTGGTTCTCATCCAATTGTTTTAAATTCTCTTATTGTTACATCACTATTTTAAAATAAATGAACTCTTTGAAATCAAATAACAGTATCATGCTCGAATATATTCATTATAACTATTATTTTAACGATTCTTTTTTTAAAGCTATTAATTTGTGCTAGTTAGATTACGTACAGAGAATTGAACCGTAAATAAAATATTATGAAGGCAAAATAATTTATTTCATTCACGAGATTTAAATTGAATTGCATCAAGGTAGTTTAGTTTGTAATGAGAACAGTGATATTAATGGCTATAAAGATGCGAACTAATAAGTATGATAACAGATAGTCTTTTAAATGCAATTTATTATTAAGCGCCAAATTGATCATACATATTTTAATAAAATTGAACTGATGGCATATGAATACAAGGTTTATTACGTTGTGTTGGGTTGACCACGTTTAGAGCGACAGTTCAAAAAGGTTTGCAAATAAAAAAGAAAAGTGATAACTCTTTATCCAATAAAAAATAATACTGAAGTTCCATTTTTAAATCGGTACGAATGATCGAGTAACCTCTATGTGTTCTTGCGCATACACATTATACGAGTACGCATCGCAGAATCCCGCACCCATCTATCAAATGTTGGAACATTTAAATATATTATAAATTACAATTACAATGTACAATGGAGTCATCGACCTGAGAGTATGAACGTCTAATAGCACGCACACTACGACGAGCTCACGCACACTGACGCACCTCATGAGTCAGAACTCATTTGAAAACAGTAGGACAACTTTTGAAGTTACGAAAGTACTGCAGTTAGTAAGTTAAAAACAATGCACTGTTTAATATAAAGAAATATGCTTAAATTGTTTTTTATACTGGGCAATAAAAGTAGAAAAATTAAGTGAATTTTCAATTTTGCTTTTACGTTGTTGTTTTAAGTTTTTACCTTTAAATCCATTTTATTCTTCAATAGTTTGCCCGTATTTTATAAATTAACCAGCAGACTTTTTGTATATCTGCCAAAGAAAAGTGCTCCAAAAGTCAACATCAATATTCAGTTGCCAATCAAAATTATGAGTCTGCTGGTTATGTGAGTATGATCTATAAGGTGAGAACAACGACATCACACAAGACTCACTACTCGTATTTTATTTAAAATGCCAAAGAAATGCCATTTTTGAATGAACTTAAAACTAAACTTAATTGTGCATTTTCATTTAGTTCCACTAAGTTTAGTTTAGTTTAGTTTGAAAACTATTGCAACCAGCCTACAACGACATTCGGATTTTCAGTTTGAAGTTTTTCTCAACGTTAGTTAAAATACTACCTACCAGATATTTTCGATTCTGTCAGTGCCAATGAAGTAAGAATCAAGCAATTGTAATTCAGAATCTGAATTTTCTATGTGTTCATCTATTGAAAGTTTGTAAAGTGCTCCACGAAATAGAATGGATCGATCATTTCGCGGGGGTAATATAAAAAAAGAAGTATTTTACGTGAACACCATCAGTGATATTACGATTTTATCAAAACCACATTTTGAACTACTCGAAATACAGCAGTTGGCAAATTTTATTCTAAACAATTGTCTACAGAAAGACAGCACAGACTTGTGATACTGTTACTCATTCATATCGCACGGTACTCTGCATTAATATAAACCAATAACGTGTTCAAATACAGGGATCACAAATGAAATCGACCTTCGCTACGTAATGTAAACCACGGAGTGTTTTATAGTCATCGATGGTACCACAACGCGATCACTTGCCGTGGTAAGTGTGCTGGTGACAAAAAGGTACCGTAGGTACCGGTAGGTAATACATATACGTAGAAGAAAACTTCATTTATGTTCATACAAATATCTCTACGTGTGTTTTTATATTTTTTTGGATTACTCGTTTTTGTCATATCTGTCATCATATATGTAAGCCGATAGACGTTCACTGCTGAACATAGGCCTCCTCCAAGCCTCGCTGGACTTGAGCAGCCTGCATCTATCCGTTGCCCGTGATCCCAACAAAAACAATGTAAGGACTATCACTTAGACTCGAAACAAAAAAATATCTGCTAAAATAGAAGCTTGTTAAACTTGAACATTGAGAGACCTAAGAAAACGATGATACCCTTTTTTCCTTCTAACTTGTTTAAAATTCTAAGCTACTAGCCGCTTCCTCCTTTTTAGAGTTCTGCACCAAAAAGCTGCTAACGCATCCATATTACTTGACCAATGGGCGTGCATAACTGCAAGCAGGCTGTTTTTTATAAGACAATATGATAGCTTGCAAAGCTATCAAACGGTTTGTATAGAACTCCTCGTTTGCGAGTCCCGCTCGCACTTGACCTGTTTTACTACTATTCCATATTACCATCGATTTAAAATGTCAACCAACAATGTTGCTATTTCCACCGTATTAATATTAAACATTTTAATATATACGGAGTTTAATAATACCGGTCCATTACTTGTTATTTTTATTATTATAACGTACGTAGTTAAAGTACTCATAGATTGAAATACGCTTAAGTTATTCATATACAATTATGTATAATATCTACTTATACAGGTTCTGAAAATTCTTAATGTTTAATAGTATTAACTGTCTGTAACACATTTCTCGGTATTTATATTAATTGCCTCAATGAAGTTGGATTTTCATAATTTTGCCGAATAAAACTTCACTACACGAATAACGCCTGCATTTCACATGCTTTTAAAATATAACCAATGTGACACTTTCGCGCAACTCAATTTATTTAACGGATTTAAATCGGGTAAACATATTTGAGGGATTAAAATCTCCCTATGATTTATTTAGGGATAATAAACTTTTGCGATTGATAAATAAATATTTTCACCCACGTAGACGAGTGTATTTTATGCTCATTATCGAATAATTACGCGATTAAGCCTCTTTATGCAAAATTAAATATTTGTATAAATATTGATTTTGTCATTTAAAATGATTTGGCATAAAAACAAATCTGCGATTCACGACATTCTCCGACTCGGCCATTTTCAATATTCGAACTATAGATAGATCTGTAGATTTTAGATTCGTGTTTGACATATTTTGTATGGAGTTTATGTCAAAAACTGTCAAAAACGAATCTAATCTACAGATCTATCTGTAATTCGAATATTGAATTCCGTAGAAAGTCACTGATAGTAATGCTACGAGTCTTCACACATTGTAACCTCGATTAATGTATGTTAAAAAGTGCAATCTCGCTCATTTGAGGTTGTAAACGCGCGCTCCCTAAGCCTAGCGTGAGCTTCATAATCGCAGTAATAAGTTAAGCACCCACATGTAAACTGTCGGCTATGAGCTGTTCACACACACGTAATTACACACACCATCTTACAAACAGCTGATACTCTGATATTGTGGAACTGGTTGCGATGACATTCAAGATGAGATCTATACGCTGTAGACAGTTATAGGTAATACATTATTATGTAATTATGGAATATTTGTATTTTTATTATTAAAAGTTGTATTTATTTAATTTAAATAGTAACTTGTATCCAAGTCGCCAGACCTACAACAAGTTTTAAGTTTGGTGTGCGTTCTACACTCGCTTTAAAAGAACTTGCTAGAGGATACTCCTAACTGGTATAGTACTTCCGATCTTTTGATAGCAAATAACTCCGGGTAGTTCAGACAGTACTCCCTACAGGACCATTTTTACTGGTTAATACTGAATACAAAAACTAAAGCAATAAATAAATGTTGTGAGCATACGGAACTCTAAAACTATATTATTTACGGTAAGCAACGCGGGTTTCTTGTTAGGGGTCCGTTGATGCGTAACTTTTGTGTAACGATATTAATTATCCATTGTGTTGTTTGTATGCATATGTTGGACAGTCGCCTCGACAAGTGCAACCATGCACTATTACTTTGTAACGATTCGCATAAAAAATATAATGTAACGTTTCACTGTACATGAACTTGAGCGGAAAGAATATAAATACATTTTAAACTTAAATATCAGTACAGGTAAGCACAAAAGCTTAAGCGTAAAGTTGTTGTTTAAGTATTGATACTTACGAAAAGCTTACGTCTGAATTAAAAATATCATATTGTTATCTATGGTTGTTGTATATAATTTCCCTATTTTAAAGCCGCTTATGTTTTTATTTGTAAACCTCTCGCTAAAATCTGCTTACTTTTGTTGTGTTCGGCTATCTGTTTATTCAACAGTCATACAACGTATTTATATTTTTAAGATTTTGTTTCTATAGAGGAATATATTTATTTTTATTTGTTACGTTTCTATTAAAAAATAATTGTATTTTGTATTATTCTCTAATAAATTATTTATACTTCCATAGCTGTAATTTATAAGTAATTGCTATGGCATAGGATTTATACCAAATAATGGCATATTAATATAGTACATTATAATAAGTTTAGTCGTATGTGCTTACTCATCTGCTTAACCCTTTGAAGATGTGAAGACATGAGGCGAGATTAAACTTTAAGTGATCTTACCTGGTTGCATGATGTTACCTTTAAGAAAAAATAGCATGTGATTTTAATTCATAACATGTATTATAGTCACTAAACAAAAATAATATGTGCCAACTACCAAGAGACAAAAAAAATCTAAAACATATTTAAACATGCAATAAAAATCTAAAGGTAATCTTACGCATCTCTGTTCTGTCGATGAAATAGTAAAAATTGCAAAATCGCAAGACTTGTAGAATAATATGCTATCTAGTCTCAATGCTGACTCAAGACGTGTTGGGCTTGCATGTATTTGGGCAAAACCAAATTCTGCTGGTGTGTTTAATAAACACGCCAGCCCAAGATATTAACAACGTATACAATATTTGTTTCTCATATGAGCTTATCCATATAATGAATAACCGATTAAGTATGCAACAGACGCGTGTCTGTATCAAAATGTTGAAAACACACTAAACCTTGCTCTCCATAACATCACCGTTCTAGCGTTATCCCAGTTGCAAGACTTTTGCCTTGAAGGCTAGGATACGCTTTTTAGACTAACCAGACTTGTAAGAATATAAACTTTTCCTAAGAATGAATGCTGTCAGACCTCCGTACCCCAAGGGGATAGCGATACGCCATAGTTAAAACCAGTGTCAGTTTATTCAGAGTTGCTGGTTGCTGACTCTCTATAAGAATTGTCAAAGATCATCATGATAGCCGGGACCGTAAGCTTACCTAACGCGCATTCCGTGGCACGGGACTAGCGATAAACACCGCAGCACTGTTCTCTATATGGATATATAATTGTGATTTTACTCGAATATTATAATTCCCAATAGATACTGCATACGCCACAAGTATTAGAAGTTTAAGCAATAATTCAATATCGTAAAAAACAGTAGCTTCTCCAAAATACAACATTAACATAACTTCATGCCTTTTATCCCTGAAGGGGTAGGCAGAGGTGTTTTTTTACACACCCACTTTTCGCCAGTTATGTTTCGGTCCCAATGTAATAGGGGGTGAACCTATTGCCATCTACCGGGCACATTATTAAGCGAGCTATAATTAACATATTTAATACACACATAAGGCTGACCCCACATTGGGCGTGCGCGATCCTCGGGCGTGTGAGTAGCGCGAGCGCCGAGGATCGCGCACGCCTAATGTGGCGTCAGCCTAACTTCGAAAGCCAGAGGTGTGTGCCAGCGGTACCTGGGAATCGAACCCGAGACCATCGTCTCGGCAGTCCGTTACGTACTACTACTTACATACATTACCTAAAATTTATTTAAAGTGCTCAAACAATAATTATCACAGCATAGAATATCTGCTCTGATAATTTTATATCATGATAAAATATGTACTACAACACGTGAAGACCGGTTGTTGCCGACTGTACAACAATTTCTATAAGAAAAACCCGAGTATACATTGTTGGCGAGATTTAAATAATGATTTCAAGTATACATAATTATACTGATTGTAAGTTAATTGCGGAATTCCTTGTAATATATTAAGAGGGAGCTGTTATCTGTAAAGAATTCTTTTAATGTTCTATTGTTTTACGACGGTGATGTTTAATACAATTAACTACAGGTAATTGTTTTATTACTTATTATATATAAACGCTGACAAAATGGTCGAATTAGCATTTTGTTACATTACTTTATTTCATAAGATCATAGAATTATATTGACTATTTTACAGCTATATCCATTCCCTTTTTTTTAATAGGAATAAAAAGGCAAACATTCGATCATTTCAAACGCATACTATTCTAAAGTATGATACTTTAATATTTAGAAGATTTTGCATAGTAAACAGCAATCTAACAGCAAATAATGATCGTAGTCTTATGTTGAATGTAAATGTGCGTAGAAATAAAAGACGCGTATCTAAAACATAGTAATAACCGTTAAAATATTTTATATTGTAAGAAAAGAAATTCCAAATACACAACGTAGCAATTTATTTGTTTGCACACATCGAGGTACAATGCATTATTCAATGTAGCCGGCTTGTTAGCAAGCGCGTCCACTGAAGTCCACTCGATCTCAAACAGACTGTGAGCCACAAAAATATCACCAGTAAAAAAGATCTGTTGAGATTATGAAAAGTCTGCCTCCGTGGGCTAGTGGATAGCGTCTGCGTCAGTTGGTGGGGAGATCTCAGGATCGATTCCCGGGTCGGGCAAAATGTTACTGAGTTTTTCCTGGTTCCCAGTAGCAGCGCGGAGTATGGATATATACCCTGTAACGGCAATTGGCTCACCCAATTCATGGCAATGTGGGTGTAGTATTACACCTCTGCCTACCCCTAAGGAAAAAAAGGCGTGAGTCTATAAATAAAAACCGATATTAACATTTTTATTCAGCGTTAGTATTGTATAAAGCCAGTGTGATGCGTTAGAAAAACGAAACTATTCTCAAACAATGAGACAGACGTTTGATCAATGTTTATTACTGTATCGCGTTTATAAAACTCGTACACACGCATTTTTCACTATATCTATTAACATAATTAGATGATATTAGATTAATTAAAATTTAGAAAAAAAACTATCGCTCACGCTACGACAGCTGAAGGCGACATTACAAAGTATTGCTCGCATGTTCGCATTGATAACAAGTTTACTTATTAACATGATTCTTCACGGCTGGCGTACTCGCTTTACTGTACTGCAAAAGTCTTGCGTACAAGTTTTAAAATATTGTATGAAAGTTTGATTTACGCTATTATTTTAATGAGTGGAAGAATCTTATTCTTAAATTTATATTTTTGACTTCTATATAGCGTCACGCCTGTATCCCAGAAGGTGGAGGCAGAGGTGTTATATTGCACCCACATAACGCCTTATTAATTTTAGGTTCCACTAATAGGGGGCGAGCCTATTGCCGTTACCGCTCCCATTGCCAGACTCCGTGCTGCTACTGAAAATGCGGCAAAACTCAGTAACACTTTTGCCCGACCCGGGAACCGAAATCGGGACTCGGGACTCCCAATCAGCAGACGCATGCGCTATCCACTGGACCACGGATGCAGTCTGAAATGTGTACTGCTGTATAAAAAGTATTCACTATGCAAGATACATTATCAGAAGGTGAATGAAAAATATAAGCAATTGGCATGTTGCAATACCTGCCAAGTGTTGCTGCATGGGTGGTTGCATGTTGGGTGCATGTCAACCCTTGTTGTCGTCATGACAAGGTTTTACACCTTTGCTTAACCCTCGGGCAACGCATATTAACGTATACCTACATAGATGTAAGTGTTATTCTATACACAATGTTTCTTTAAACAATATAAATGAGGCTCAAGGTCTAATCGATCATCCAAATATAATTACTTCATATTAAAATTTCACGACAGACTATCATACGTACCTATGTATGTGATATTTATGTGATTCCTCAATATTAATTTTATCCATTTGTTTATTCATTGTAAATAATTATTTATGTAAGGCAATCAATTGCGCGAAATGTAGATACATGATATAAGACTGAACAATGCAAGTTAAATTTCTTGTAATTAATGATTAGAATAAATAATAAAATGTAAAAATAAAGACTGCCTCGTTGGTCTCGCGGCAGAAATGTGCGCGTGGGATTGAGAGGTCTCGGGTTCGATTCCCGGGTCGGGCAAAGTGTTATTGGGTTTTCCGATAGGAAATTCTCAGTAACAGCACGGAGTCTGGTAATGTGCCCGGTATGGCAATAGGCTCGCTCCCTATTACGTGGGACCTAAAAATTCATGGCAAAATGTGGGTGTAATAGTAACACCTCTGCCTACCCCTTCGGGGATACAGGCGTGAGTCTATAAAAAAAATATAAATAAAATGTGCATAATTTATAAGCCTTGTTATTAGATACTGTTTGTAAAGTGAGATATCTTTTGGAAGTATAAAGATTTTTTATTTTTTTATTTATGATTGTATATTTTTTGTGCCTGTAAATAGCATACTTAAATACAGAAAAAACATACGCACATAAAATATTATTTTATGTGCATGCGCGTGTGCTAATACCCGCGCATGCACGCGCGCGTTTCTGTGTGCTAATATGCCTGTGTGGGTATTTAGGGTGTGCGCGAGGCGCGAGTGCATGTGTGTGTCTGTGTGAAAATATATTTATTATAAAACAAATATGTCTCGCTCAAACATCGTAAACAAAATGTTTATTATTTAGACAAGTCGGACTTCCGTACATAATTATTAATTACTCGTAGATAACAGCATTAAATTATTACTTAATCGAGGAAACGGCCAAGTATTTAATACATATTACAATAAAAACGCACCGACAGAACTGTTTGAGCACTGAGAATATAAAAATAAATGCAATTTGTGCAATTAAGGCTCGTTTTCAAGGCAACAAACAATACAAACTTATTATATTAAGCAACACAAAGAGATAAAGAGCGGGCAAAAAAGACCAAGTGTGTACAGCATTGTTGCAATTTTTATAATGACGCAAGAAGTTTACTACTGGACCGGTGCATTGAATTATACTGATTAGAATGTAGATAATAGAGAAAATATTTTATGGTCGAGGCGTGCAGACGAAAACAATATTTCAATGAAATGAAATGCGAGTATAATTGCATCGCACACGAAAATGTTGCAGATAACGATGTATGAAAAAATATCTGTATGTAATGAACAAACACTTGTCGATCTGATTGTGCCTATTAGTGAACATATACGACATAATTTGCTGCTATTTTGATTGTATTGTCACCTAGTGTACGTATTTTCGTTTGTACGACGCGGTATATGACAAATTGATACAGGAATTCAAAAACTTAGTTCTCTGGGTACAGTTTTATTTAAGCACTGCTAGGCATAGGCTTCTCTTGATTTGCGACTTACTACAGAATTTAATATTCGAATTATAGATAGATCTGTAGATTTTAGATTCGTTTTTGACAGTTTTTGACATAAGCTCCATACTAAATAATGTCAAACACGAATCTAAAATCTACAGATCTATCTATAGTTCGAATATTGAAAATGGCCGATAATTGCATTGAGACATTAGGAAAATTTGGCCTGCTATAGGCACCACGTTGGCCAGATGGGTTGATATTGTGTTTGATATCGAGATTGCAGTGTCTTCCGTAAGACACTTTGCTTCGGTTATTTTTGTATTCTTAATCCGTCACCACACCGGGCAGTGATTATTAGTTTAATAAAAATAAATCTTTTCGTGATTTAGAAGAATAGACTAAATCGCTTTAGCATTATACTAATCTCGTAATATCTTTATCTATAGCATGCATACATATGTACATATACTCACGCTTTTTTCCCGTCGGGGTAGGCAGAGACAACGGAACACCACTTACTTCTATCCATACAAACCTCACGCGCTGCCTCCACATTCATTACTCTTTTCATACATGCTTTTATCTATAAGTAAAGTAGGTAATAAATAAGTAGAGTAGATAATATAAGTCTAACCAGCGAAGATCTTTTTTTGCTTTCTATCAGTGATATACGTAGGCATCATGCTGAGTATGATGTACGTTAGAAACATTAAATAAATGCAATGTCCCACACAAATACAATCAGCTGATTAACCAATATGTATGGGAAAACCTCATGAGTGCATTTATTAATTATTATGAGTACTTTAACCCCTTAGCAGCCCTCAGTCTTAGTAACGGAGTATAATAGACTAATTTAACATGTTAAATGAACTATGTATAAATAATTTTTACATATCGGCTAATTATAGTACTCAATCTTCACTAGTTCTTGGTGAGTGTGAAACTTTAATCGAATACGCATCGTTTATCATAAGAAAACATGTTATAAAACTGTTTTTCTTGCTAATAGTATCTTTACATAAATACAAGAGTGTGTACGGGTGTCTGTCCCGTTTCCACGTCAAAACCGTTGAACCTAATTTTATGAAGTTTAGTGTGCAAATAGTTAAGACCTTGGCAGCGGATATAGAGTGTCTTAAATGTTACGAAAATAAAACTTTAAACGGTTTGAAATAGGGTTGAAAGCTACTATAGTAAAACTATAAGGTATTTTAGGTTGCGGATCCACTTGTGGTTTTTCATACCTATTCCTTTAACAAAATTTGACCTTTCATCCTTGTGCAAATCCACGAGAAACCACTAGTTATTAATAATCGATATATTATGCACAGTAGTGCCGTTTCGTTACTATAGCGTTCATACATTTTGTAACATTTAATCTCAACGATCTAAGTATTTTCGCACGTCCACGTAGCGGGGAAGAGAAAGAAATAAAATATGCACAACAAAGAATGGAACCGGCAACAAAACGGATACTTGTTATAACGTAACTGTTACGTGTCACTTCCGTTACAAAACGTTTTATAACTAGTTGTTTAGCTGTTCTAACTGTTTAACTTTGTACTCTTGGTTATCTCTAACAATTTATTGCCCTCATATTATTCTAATATTGTTATGCATGAACTTTGTGCCCCTACCTAACGTATTCGTATTTCGTATTATTTTTTCTTAGTAAACTATTCGACAAAATACATATCTCTATAATTGACTGGCTGATCCGACTGCCAACGACGAACGAAATTACAATTCTCATAAAAATCTCTACTCTTCAACTAGGTATTCGTTTTTTTTTGCAGTTCCTCTGGGTTCCCGATTTTCTTTTTTTGCGAAAGACGCAAAAAGAAAGTTTATTCAAATCTCAACCATTTCCGTGCTTTTGCGAGCCTAAAGAACAGTAATTGATTTTGAAATATATTGAAGTTGATTGAAAATTTCACGTTGCATTCATTCAATATGTTTTTCGCTCACCGTGAAAACTTTCCTAGAGCTTATAATTAAATTTATTATTACTTATAAATAAAAGGTTTTATCTATCAATGAAATATATCGGTTGTAATCGCATATTCTCCGAAATTGCCATCAACATGTTACTAATTAATTTTTATTATGATTAATTAATATTTTATTGCAATTGGTTGATTAAGATTGCAAATTTAGTGCGATGGCAATTTAATAACGCCATTAAGAAACATTGATGACAGATGGAATCTTTGGCCTACGGTGAAACGTCAGTCTGTCAAGTACAAATAACGTTCGGAAACGCATTACTAGTTCCTATTTTAATTTTTATTTGATTGTAACTGAGGCATGCATTGTGTATTGTATAATTATAATAACATGTATATATTTATTTATAACCTATAAATAATTTGAACACTATATACGTATATATTTTATATATAATTGTGTGTATATATATAATAATTTTTCGCTATTTTATTTTTATTTCATTTACTTATAGGTAAATTTAAGCTAGTAGGTAAAATTATAATGGCATATATAGGCCTGCAAGAATACCAGCGTTGCAGTTATACAACTGCAACAATAGCTGACGCAGTTGCCTAATTTGTTCTCCTCATACCGTTAATGTTAATCTTAGTAAACAAATATAAATATGTATGTAATGTTATGGAGAAACAAATAAAATATTTTTTGTTTTGTTTTGTTTGTTTTGAAGAATGATGAACTCACGAACTTGAGATTATATTTTCCTTTGGTTTCAGTGAGAAATGAAGATAGTAAACGGATGGTATGGTATGGCATTATAAACGCAGCTTTTTTGATCGGCCAATATATTAGTTTGAGCACTTGCTGACCGACTTCTCAATAATTTTCTTAAGTCTTTTTTTACCTCGCTCACAGTTTAGAACAGCGAAGTGGACGATAATTGAAGTTATAAAATGAGAAACAAAAAGTTGTTGTGAAAAGCAAGATGGTTTTGAAATCTAACTAGCAGCTGAAATATTTATTTAGCATATCTATCGAAGGACAATACCTATTCAGACCCACATCTCAAGTAGCGATGTGTCTACAAGGCAATTATTAAGTTTCAAACAAAACTGACAGCTCATCAACATAACCGGAGAGCATAACTGTCAGTACGTATATAATTTATAAGGGTTTTATAATGCTAGATAAAGGGATGATAAGCGGCGGTTATATGCCGACACTAGATAGTCCTTTAATATTATGTTTCATACTTCAAAATAAGCAACAATGCACTCACAATTTTATATAAAACTCGCAAGGTTGGTTTTTTAATATGCTTTACATTTGTAGGCGATAAGCATTATCTAATGGCTGGCGGGCATTTTACGTTAGGTACTACCTGTCCTGCAAACGTTGTTTTGCTTTATACTCGTACTAGACTACGCGCACGGCTCCACCCGCGTAGGACTATTTTACCCCTTGTGGGAATTTCCAAAAATCTCTAAGTGACGGACGTTGCCGTGGTCTGAAATGTTTTTAAAAGTCACCTGTAATGCTACTGCTACACCTGCGTTAGCGTTAACGTTAATGGCAATGGCCAATAACGCGTCGGTTAACGCGTTAAAAAAATCGCATAGGAAATTAGTATTTTAACTCGTTAAAACGCTGGCCACATCTACGTAGCGCCTAAATTAACGCGCTAATTGACTCGTTAAGACGCAGGTGTAGCAGGAGCATAAACGTGAAAAGCCCAACTTTGAGAACATCTATATAGAACATAGAGCAAAGAAGAGTTCGGTCAACAATAGCCAATGAGTTGAAGTAGTTCCGTCGAATGAAATCCAACAAAACCGAAAAAAGGTATTCATCGTGCTTTTCAAGAACTAAAAAATATCTTGTTTATTATACGCAACTATATTCGCCATTAAATTCTATGTCATGTTTCATTTCGTGTTTCATTATCTTTTGTAAAAAGGGGTAACATTTTGAAAGATGGCAATTTCGACATTTACCCGGTGGAAGTTTTTGAGATCACAGCGTTATGACAAACAAACTCTTTAACTTTTTCAGTGCAGGGAATTATCCAAGTAAGTTTCAATATCAAACAAGGTAGGAAGAAAAATGTAACCAATCTTATCATCAATTTAGGTAACAGGTTGGTAAAGATATGTTTAAATTTCTATAAAATTTTCAGCAAGGAACGCGGGCAGAATAACAGCACTATATAAATTCACAAATATATAGACAAAAATGCTCATATATTATTTTCGTGCAATTGGACCAAAAATATATTTCTACAACATCATCAGCCTCATACAGTCCACTGCTGGACTAGGCCTCTCCTTTGAAAGGAGGAATTGGGCTACTATACCACGCTGTCCAAACGGGTTGGTATAGGGTTTGTATCAAGTTTTCCTTCTCTTACAGGGCTGTTTTCTGCATAATATACTCCCTCTGTCGGCTCTTACGACACCCATGGGATGATATGGGGTGGTGATACAATCCGTATTCTTAATCCGTCACCACACGGACAAATATATTTCTACCACGAATTAATTTTATTCTAACCGTTCTAACCAATATTAAATTCCAATTGCCATCGGTATCTTATTACACGTGTGAATTGTCAGTCGTCCATAAGCTATTTTAAAGAAGAAAGGTATTTCAATGTGGTGAGGACTCAGAGCCAACAATAATATGCATAGCGGGATGAACGCTAGGTATTTTATCAATCAGTCAATTGTTAAAGCGGTGCAAAATGTGTATTCTCTCAACATGATCATAAAATTTTGTATAGTACGTTAATATCATTTAAAAATTCTGCTCCCATCACTTGAGTTACCTGAACAAATATTCTTTTTGCTGTTGTACGGTCTTACAACACTTATACCGACACTAGTAAGGATTTCATAAATGTTCTATCTGATAAGTAATATGGTTAATGCCTTCAAAGAGTATAAAGACATAACTTCTAAATCAAATAAAGGAAAAATGCGACGTCTAAGACGAGCTATGTGATGAAAAGCTAAATAAATATTGCAAGCATTTCAATGCACCTCTTTCTTTAAAAATGTATTCTATAAGCGGTGTAACAGCCGCTATTTCTTCGTAGAATATAAACTCCCATAAAAACAATATTTGTCAAAAAAACCAAGTCTCGCAACCGTAAAAAGTTGTGAGATCCATCGCATGAAAACACAATATATTTCATACGTATTTTTATTTTTTTATTGTTTAGTGCAATTGCGAAGTCAATTTATTTATTTAAAACATTAAAGATTTTTTATTAACCGACGTATTGTTTTATGGGATCTCATTTCTTTTTGTAGATAGTCTTACTTTTGTCCTTCCGGTACCTTCTACATCTTGTACACCAACAACGAATTTTCTTACTTAAAGCCCTAACTGTAAATGTAATTTTGTAATCCTATATATTTATATGGGACTAGAGGATGCCCGCGGTTACACCCGCGTTATTGAAGGCTACTGCTCCGCGCGTTATTTAAGGCTACTACTCCGCTCCCGTCGCTCATAGCGCGATGTTATATAGCTTATAGTCTTCCTCGATAAATGGGCTATCTAACACTGAAATAATTTTTCAAATCGGACCAGTAGTTCATGAGATCAGCGCGTTCAACCAAACAAACAAACTCTTCAGCTTTATATTGAGGAGTCTAGTTTCAAAGCCCTCTAAAACACTTTTTACTAAATGAAGGCAAAATTAAAAAATAACCATATTTTATAATATATTTGGCAAAGTGAGACACTTTCTGTGTTACATCCATTTTATGAGTATGGCAATACTAAAAAACTGCTTTTCAGTGACAAACTATCAAAATGTAACGTAATTATTAGCAAAAATATTTTCATGTTAGGGGGTTTTGACGTGAACATTTGATTATAGCGGGAATTGCAATAAACATTACTTGTTTTAGCGGGATTTGCAGCTGACAGTTTTTTGTAAATGGATGGTATTATTCAGCTGTAATGATAGTATAATGAATGTAAAAATTAAAATACAATTTGTATAATATGAAATATCAATTATTTATTTATAATAATAACTTTACACGTGAGAGCCAATATCCTCAAAACCAGGTTCACAAACATTTTCTTCATTCTCAGAATTGACATTGATCAATCCTTGTAAATCCTCAAAGTTCTGTCTTTCTTCAATGCGCTTATAATAATCTAAAGTAGGTAAATTTCGAAACTCAGCTCCGAAATGCTTTTCAAGAAGTCTCGTAACGTCGTCCATTTTAGCTTTCTTTGGTAAAATAGTATTTGGTGGTATTATTTCGGGACAGATCATAGTAATTTTTTTGTTCTTTTTTGTGATTATTTTTTTATGGTTAAGTTCGCTTTTGTAATTTATCTCACCTTGAACCAATATGTTATCCGTTTTAGATCTGGTCAAAAAAAACCGCTTGGATTTCATAAATGGAAAGTGCCAGGAAGTTGTAGGTTTTATAATAGCTTCGTAGCTATTCTTCCAGTTGTAAACTGGTATTTTTGAAAGATCTGTAACTGTTCCGTTTTCTTCAAGAACAGACACATATTCTGCTGGTGAAGCTACAATTTCTTTAGTTCTTAATATTTTTTCGATTTTTGCGAATACGCGATCGGGAGGAATGAATGAATGTCCTACAACGGGATATATTATTTCAATTTTTTTTAAATGTCGAGGTGCTTCCGTGTACAGCCATTTACCCAACATTACAATCATACCAGTGTTTTTATTTTGTCCGGAGCAGCCATCGCAAATCACACGTAGAATTTTAACTTGTTCGTTAAGTGTCATTTGTTGTAGGTAATGATATACTGCACTTACTATTTCATTGCCTCCCTTATTGTGGGTCGTTTCAGTCCAATAATATGAATGTACATTTTTTTTGTTTAATGGAGCAGAATTAGCCTTAGGATTGCCGTCTACTATTGCAAAATGATAAAAATTAAATTGACGACTATAATATGCCGACTGGTCAGGGAGCTTTGGTAGCGGCTGGTTTTTCTGACAATCAAATGAAATTGTTTTAATAGTATCGTCTTTTTCCCTCAGTATTTTGTAGAATGCTTTATATTTTAGTCCGTGAATTGCTTTCGATGTTATAAGCTCTTGCTTTTTCGAGGAGTCTGTTGCAGCTTTAATTTGTTCTTGCAAAGAAGTGCATGTAGAACAGACGTCAGTTCTGGGGGAACCGAAACCAATATTGTAACACGTATTAAATATATTGCGAAAGAATCCTTGTTTCACCTTGAGATCATTGTCACGTTCTGCGTTATACATCCGCCATAATTTTCGGATATTTAGCTCGGCTGGGAGGTACATTCTTTCTGTTTGTGAGCGGCAATAATGACTTTCTTGACATTTAATTTTTTCTAGGAACCATTGCACAGACGGTCTTCTTGCCTCATATTTTTCGGTTTTGCGATCACCTCCTCTATTTTCTTGTGGATGACTACCTCCACTCTTATGAAATCGGTTCATAATACCTTTTACTCTGTCTTTTTTTACCAAAAGTGCGTCCAAAAATGTTTTTTGGCAAACTGGAATCATTTTTCCGTAGTTAACAATAATATGATATTTTGTCGCAACCTTTCTTTTACTGTTATTTAGTTTGGAAGCCGCTGTTTTTACAGTACAGTATTTCAATATAAAATTGTCTTGAGCAATCTTAGTCGTACATTTGTAAAAATTTCTATGGAATCTGCTAATATCCTGACAGGTTAATTTGGAGCATCTAAATGCCTTTTGGTTATGATTGCATTGAGAAAATATCGGCAGACCTTTGCTTTCATATCTGAAACAATTTAAAAGAGCAGGTAAATCACACTAAATACTTCAGTAAACCGACAGTAATAATACCTACTTGCTTTTTGTCAGACTTTCTCAAATTATTATCCCAGTTACTTTCAAATATTGCACTTTGAAACCCAAGGTCTACCATAACAGTACTGCAATAGCAATACTGGTGCACCCAGATACAGCAGTCATTCAGCAGGCACGGAGCAACTGCCATCTGATGACCGCAACCTACGGGACAAACTTCATTCCGATTTGGGTTAGATGAGCCGTTTAAGGGTACTGACTCTCCAGTACGACTGTTATAGATCTTCGTGACAACCGAAACCGATGGCTTAATGTGCACATCTAAGACAAGGGAGTGTAACAACGCCAACTTCTAGACTCCGCGCTGTTACTGAGAAATTTCTATAAAAAAAAACCTAGTAACACTTTTTGACCTGACCCGAAAATCGAACCCGTGACCTCATGCACAGCAGTCTATTTACTACAGCTGCATCACCGATATAGTCCAGGAACATCCCAAATTATTGTCTTATAAATTATTGCCCTTTCATTTGTCAGTTCATCTTAATTACCTACTTACTATCTTCATAGGTCGGTTTACCCTTCGATTAATATTAGTAGATAATTAGTGAAACGGAAGTCTAAATTACGTCGTAAAACATTCGAACTCGCTGAAAACGTACTACTGATTTACTAATTAGTACATATCAATCACTTATTAATATTATCTAATAGACTATTTTGCATAACACCATCCCACTCATTTTGAAAAGTAAATGCATGCAACTTTTTACATACCGTTTTCTTTGCTCCATGACACGTTTCCACTTTGATTTATCACATAACTTCTTCCGGGCATGTTTAGGATCACATTTTGTTATAAATTGGGTTAAATCATCCATGTTATCTAATTAAAATCTTCAAAAAACCGTCAAACTTTTTTCACACTGTGGACAAAATCGCCATACTGTTTTTAGTGTCACGTGATTGGAAGACCGGGACGTGATTGGTCGATTTCATTTTAGGGGAGTTTGAAAGAAACTGGCATTGTTTTGGTGGTGTTTGCACCAAACATGTATATTTGTCAGCTAATTTGAGGGGGTTTTGGTGGGTTTTGCTAAAATCTGACAACGGCAAGTGAAAGAAGTATCAAAGAAATTTCACATTCAAAAGAAAAATTGTTTTTGTTGGAATAACGTTTTGGCGGGTTTTGAAACTAGACTCCTCATATTAGTATAAGAAGTATAAGATTACAAAGTTATTTATGCAGTTGATGCACAGACATAGATCTCTATATCTGTGAGTTGATGTATCTCGAAAACTAGACAGAAATTGAAAAATATTTTAGTTTTTTCTTGATTCATACTCTAACTAACTGTATTCTAAATTTGAAGCTTCTATATCCGCTAGAAGTGCCTTTGACATTTGATGATCGGTCAGTGAGTGACAAAATTAAGAAACTTTTTCTCGTTATGATTCTTAAACTACGGGTTCAAATTGAATAAAATTTAAAATATACCATGTTTATACAATGCCTGGTTCGTTACTAAAAAATCAGTCTTCTAGTTTTATCCACAACGAAATTATAGGGGGTCGAAAATGGCCTGAACTGCTTCGAGAAAAGGATGGTACGGCCGTGCCACTTTTTTTCTCGACTTGGCGGGGGCACTGCCGTGCCTCCAGATGCTTTAATTGGATGTAAGTGGCTACAAATAGGAAGAACGATCCAGAAAATGAATTCATATTTAATTTGCTTTCCTCGCATTGAAATACACTCACATCGACTTCGATAAAATTGTAAAAATATTATTGCTGATAAACTCGCAGCCGAGTTCAGCTTTTATTTTATACTCATATCAGCTCACTGCGAGTCTAACTGTTACTTCCCATTTTTATACAGATTAGTTAGAATATTTTTTATTCTGTCCATAATCGATACGGATTTTGAAGAATAAATTTGATATTTAGATCCTTTTGCCCCTCGTCTTGATGGATAGAGAAGAGCGAGAGAGAAGTCTCTTTCTCAGCAATTTTTCATGAGTAAGTACTTTGGAAATCACTATTTTTATTATTTGTATTTCGCGATTTTCTGAAGGATTGTGATGCTCTCGATGTGAGTACTGAGCAGTCTGAGTACTTCAGCCATACATTTATCTGATATAGATGCCAATCATGACAAATCAATTACTTCTAAGTTGAAGAGACACAATAATACCGAAATTCATATACTGACAATTACCTCAGTACAGAAACACAGTCGTGAAACATGGCTCAATTGTAATAAGCTATCAAAAAAGTTCTTGCCATATTTAATATCTATTTAGACGTTTTGAACACAACAGAAACAAACCATTCTCTGTTTTAATATGCTCAATAAATAATAAAGCGGCAGTCTTCATTGCAAGTTGAATATAAATTGTCTAATTAAACTTAAACGTTCAGAATAAACCAAATACAGAAGCGAGTGACGCACACAGTTGTACCTACATTGGCTACATTATAAATGTTGTGTGTGTGTAAGTATCTGCATGTTTATACGTATACCATTGACTACTTCGCTATGTTAATGGAGCGTGACAGAAACGTGTGGTCATGAGAGTTATATGAAAAATCAATACATAGTATAAGAGTACATAATTAAGTATATTTTACTGAAAATATTTATAAAGATGAATTAAGAGTAAACTTGATGCTTGAACCTTCTTTCTAGATATTGAGACAGATCGTTTAAAATAACTGTCTTGGTGTGAAAATGTAGAATGCTACCTCAACTTCAAGTATTTTGTATTCGAATGATTAAATAATATAATAAATACAACCTGGCCAATTAATCGAGCCATATGATTGGTTCCATTCCTTTGAATGAATCATAATAAAAACTGCACACAATTATTTACTCAATAGCTGTCACTATAATTTATTGCCGACACTCCACGATGTTTTAAAATAGCTTATATTGTAGCGGATATGAACCAGCTGTCTTATACGCAGCCTATAGGATACGAAACCGTTCACAATTTACATCGCAGTTAGCTGCGTACTGAAAAACATTCAATGTTACTAACAAGTCAAAAAGTTAGTAAATTATTCGGTCTCAAGAATAATTTAGTCTCTACTATGACCATTTAAAATTATTACGGCATTTCTTTCAACACTAACACCTCTTTTAATGGCAGACTGGAATAGACATCTGTCAACACTTAAGACTTATTTATTTTTCAAGTCGGTTAGGTGATACTAGTTTCCACGCCATTACCCTTCGAATTAGCTTAAGGCGTTAAATAAATGCGCTGTTTTTACGAGATACGTTAAATGGCTTTTGATCAGAATTTTTAGATAATATAAATAAACCTACAATAACATCTGCCTATGAAACAAAATTCTTTATTATTCGTTCAGAGCGGTGCGGTAATGAAATTTGTTGGTCATTAACCAACAAATATTATAACTTTTACAAACTTTTTATATACTATATCTTGAAATAGGAACTACTTGTCAACGGCAAGTAAACCTAATTATTAGGGGGGGGGTCCGACGTTCCGGTCCCACAAGGTGGACCGAAGATCTGGTTAAGATCGCGGGAAGTGGTTGGATGCGGGCGGGGCGGCTCAAGATCGATCTGTGTATGCTGGAGTGGACGTCTGAAGGCTGAGATAATGATTATATTACTTATCAGAATATAAATGTGTTGATAATATTTATTTTATAGCAAAGAGCAAAGCAAAGGCTGTCTTTATTATCATACTGAATACACGTCTGTCTGTATTCGCAATAACCTGTAGCAGGGCAATGTAAGCCTTTCGCGAAGGTAATGTTGAGACTATCGAGATCCCTACAGAGAATTTTCCAGAATTGTGCATGTGCATACACAGCCTAACGTACCCAGTGGCTAAGATTCAAGCGAATTGGAATACCTACTTTTAAGCTTCATACGCATATGTCGCAGTTCAGATTCCCAATGTACAATCATAATTTTGATGTTACCAGGTACCAGGTAATATGGAATATTGCTATATCTTTGAGTTGCAGATGTCTGACAGGCAGTCGCTTCGTGGAAAAGCTCATGTTCACTCAACTCCGGTTAGACTACTAAGCGGACCCCACCTACCGGACTTCAAAAGAGCTGGTTTCGGTATACTCCCCTATGAAGACTAGTTTGGTTCTTGTATTATTTCACAGGAACTTTTGAACAGCCGGAGTTGGATAATATCATCCTCCACCTTAAAAGTAAACTTTTGTGATTTTACCAAAGGCTTTCCAGCATCACATACTTTAATCTTATCACAAACGTTTTTAAATTTAAAGTTATGTTTAAACATGGATAGTCTTCAAGACTTTAAACATCCAGACAGTAGCGTCGTAACTTCAAAAATCTCTGCTACCATAAGGAGTCCAAAACCCACTATGGTTTATATTATTATTCTGTAACTGCTCCAAAATGTATTCTCCTAGTACTACAAAACTATAGTACACACGGCGACAGATCAATCTAGACTCTTTTACCTTTGTACCTACCGTAGGTAATAAGGATTAAAATCGTAGTGCACGTGTGTAGCTTGACCAGTCGCCGTGTGTACGATTTCTCCCCGTAAATCGAACCACAAGAAGGCGAAAGAAAAATAAGTTGTAAGTAAAATTAGATATATCGACTTTGAATTGAAAACCGGAAAATAATATTGCGTGGCAAACAGTACGAGGTGTTGTTACCTAAATAGTTAGAAATTCTGTTACATCGATTTTAGGTTAAACTTATAACCTAAATATATTCTTGTGCATGTGTATTTATGAATATGTAATATACATATTTGACTGCTTTGTTATTCTTTATGTGTTTATTCTAAACTCAAGTTTACTGGCTAATATTTTTTGGATATTCTGTAAAACGACCGCTGTAATATTTTTTTTATATCATCAGCCCTACTGGGCACGAACCTTCTTCCTTTGAGAAGGTTAAGCCTATAGTTCCAAATGTTTATATGGTTCTTTAAATAATTATTTTTACCTTTAGTAAATGTGAAGGGATCTTGCAGTGTCAGCTTGTCATGCTACCGCATCAGATAAGTGCAACAATTTGGCATGTATCGAGTGAAATTAGTTTCTTTCAAGTTCTACGCTCAAAGCTTATTTTGGCGCACAGGTATTTTGTGATCTAAATGAACAATT
The DNA here is from genome assembly GCA_944739405.2 of Euclidia mi. Taxonomy (NCBI): domain Eukaryota; kingdom Metazoa; phylum Arthropoda; class Insecta; order Lepidoptera; family Erebidae; genus Euclidia; species Euclidia mi. The sequence continues at coordinate 33,078,374 of OX123199.2, read as the reverse complement.
ATAATTTGATAACGAGAAGGAAACATGAAGATTAGAAATAGGTCAAATAGGAAGTCGTGACCACAGATTCAAACAGACCCAAAATATAAAAACCGCAATTAAAGTTTCTAACGTCCTTATCCTATCCTAAACACCTGAAAATTGTTCGCATCTATTACAAGGTGGATAATCGAACAGCAACAGTTCAATATTATTAACATCAGTGACATTCACGCAAACCACACACATTATACACATATGAAATGAACAAGATTCATCGGAACGAGACGCCCGTAGACTGACACAATGCTCTCAATGACTCACAATAGCGAATTATGTATTATTTTAAATTGACGTAATTGAAAAATATGCAGTCGCTCGCGCGCAGCGCTCGAATAAATTGATTCATGTATAATAATAACAACGACTAAATAATTAAACAGATGGGACTCGCGCAACGGTTATTGCCTACGAGCTTCATTTATAAACGCACCCGCATTGATTGCGATATTCTATATCATTTAATTAATAACATCTGTCTTGTTCTAGATTGCTTTTTGGACTTTTGAGATGTGTGACTAATCTGTATATATAAAATCCTTGCGTTACTGACTGACTGACAGACACGCTACAGCCAAAACTAGAAGGCGCAGGAGGCTGAAATTTGGCATGTATATTATTTGGGGACCGTAGGGGTGCACTAAGAAGCGATTTCCCGAAATTCCCACGGGATCGGGCAAAACGGTCAAATAAAAAAAATGTGCGGGCGTAGCCGCTGGCATCCGCTAGTTGGACATATGTTTCAAGTGTGAGAAGTAGCCAGTGTCAGATTTGTAGCGGTTCGACTGATATACTTTACAGATGGGCAACAAGAAATTTATAATATTCCTAGTAAAATAGTATCCCAATAAAATCCGCAATAGGCTAAATAATTCCTATACGATTATGCACCGGATATGTTCAACTAGGACATAAACACAGAAATATTTGTCGGATTATATCAATACCAATTTCAATCTGTCGAATAATCTTTAGTCACGAAGTAAAAGTGAATTATATTGACCTTAAGCATCTTAACAATTGCTTAAAGATGCCGCATAGCTGACAGCTATGACCTAGGACATACATACATCGTATTTACTCTGATGAATCACATAAGCAATATATTTATTTTGATGACTTAACCTAATCCTAGCACAGACATGAAAATAAATTGAATGCTTAGGTATTCGCGTAAACATGCGTTGTTCAACAATTTATTAAAGTAACAAAGAAATATAATGTAAGTACTTATTCAAACGAGCGGATAACCAATTTTAGATTTTAGAATTGATTTTGGAGACTAAAGTGTGATAGTTTAATCACTATTCCACACTTTCCTTACTGGTAGGTACTTGTGCAATATGATAAATATTATATGCAGTCTTATTTGTATACCTACTCTTTGGCAGTACACTCAGGGCCAACGTACTGTCCGCGGACGGTCACTAAAACGAATAAAATGAACATTATTAACGGCACGTTAGAAACATTGTACAGTCGTGAATAAAAATCGTACACACCATAAGAGAAAGTTTCGTACTTAATGTTGTTTCGTATTTTATTTTTAAAATCGGTTTGATGTATAGACATATATTTATCCCCAAGGACTTAGTTTATTCATATTTTGCGTGATAAGTTTTTAGCTGACTGCAGAGTTTACGGGCTTATTACTGAGTAGGTTGTGGGTTTGTGAGCTCAACAATTTTGGTGTTTTGATGTATTGATGATTACTTAGTAGAAAATCTGTGGTGTTCCACGTAATTTTACGACAGCTCTTGTAATGCTGCACCAGGAATACGAGGAGTTACATAAGTTAAAAAAATTACCAGCTACTTTCGCCAAGAGTTCCTCATAAATGTCTGAAGACTAATAAGTTTCCCCAGGATGCTCCCTTTTATCGAGGTACAACCTATGGTACAACTGACTCACCCTACCAACCTTGCGGACTCAACGGACCGAATTGTGGGATACACACGTACTAATTGCATGGATTCTTACAGGTGCACAATTCTTGACTTTCTACAAATTGCCCGGACTGACCTTATCCATCCCCGGTGCCCCATTCTAGGGTAGCGCAACGGTACATAAAACACTTCGACGAACGTTTAAGGGGGAACAAGTAAAACAAGGATTAAGTAAATGAAAACTCAAAACATATTGTTGTTTACAACACTATATCATCTATAATTAAGTCATAACCGCCACCAATCGCCAAATCGATAATAAACATTCTATAATACGTTAAGGATAGCTCAATAAACACACTTTCCCTACGACATTAAAAGTTATATTTAACGTGGTGGAAACTAACAGCCAACAGGTATGTTAAACACATATATGAATATAAACCGAAAAATATACTTTGGCACGCCCATATAACACAGATACAAAACTAATTTAAACTGTATTGCATTTAGTTAAAAGCTTTTTTCATTTGTAGCGTTTATAAAAGTTGCCTGGTGTGTATAACCGGGTATTTTATCGAACTAGTTGTACTTCTCACTTAATTAGCAACTCACTTTCTTATTATACATAAATATGTATTTATACTTTTAGATATTTATATACATATTCATGTTTGTGTCTAGCTATGGTGTGGTTTAGTACAGTTCGAGTGAGAATCTTTGTGATATAATGTGAGGAATAAACAACTGCTTTATACACAGGGGGTTACGTCGACACTGCTCTAGTCTTCCTTCACTTACATTACATATTGATGAAACTGCGAGAGTTTCATACATCTCCTCGGGTGTACCTTGTTTACCTTCGAAAGTGACGTAGAAATTCGGTTTAATATTAAATATAATATTTTGTAATAAGTAGACAGCTAAGTAGTCATTTATACAAAAATATTTCTGAATGTAGTAGGAAAGGAAAAAGGAAAGGAACTTAGAAGCCTGCTGATACCCACCAACTTTGAACTTCAGCTTTCCTCAAAAGAGCGTGTTTCCACGCATCCCTAATTATGTCATAAGTCAAATTGAAATACCTGTGATATCTTTTTTCGTGTCGATTTTTTTGGTTTCGAGTGATTACAATTATTAACTTCAGACGTAGGCAGACGTCATATTAATGACAGATGGAACCGGCTGACCAATTCCATGATATGTTCATTTTTTTTTTTTATTGTTTCGAATTGTTAGAAATATTAAAACCGAGTTATAGTTTGCACGGACAATAATTGTCAGTTATTTTTAAATTTATTTGGTCTAGTTTGGTTGTCAGTTTACTATTGTTTAACAAAAAACGTATGACAAAATATCATTTTACAAACAACGTTTGAAAAACTAATCATTTCACAAACTTTCATTTCGCAAACATATTACTTTAAAAACAATCATTTGACATAATACAGGTTTCGCAAATGTTTTACTTAGGAAATAAATAATCTGTTAAAATATTATTTTAAAAATAATCACATGACTAAATTGTTCGTTTGCCAAATTGGTGATTGTACAAAAAGAAGATACCTAAAGTATTCGTTTTTAGAAATCACTAATTTCTAACCAATACTTACCTACGCGAAATTTTGAAAATATTAAATTGCATGGTTGCAATTTTCATCTTGGACAGATTATTTATAGGCAAGTGATAATTTTGTATTAATACTAATTCCATAGAAACTTAAGTTTTCAAAAAAAATACACACTGCCTGAATTAAGCGAAATAGGTAGAATTCGGTTCTGGCGGTGGTCGCAGTTCTAACCTAACCTAACCAGCCATTGTTTCAGTTGACTCTACACAAAGATTGTTGTATTAACGTAGATTTTAGTTAGTAAAATATTTACCAAGCAATGCATTTTGTCAAATGTTATTTATGCTTTACGTTGTTTTGCCAACTAACATGTTTAAAAAATAATCAATTTGTAAATTAATGTTTTAGCATAACAATTTTTATTTAGTAAATATATTGTTTAATGAGTAGTTTATTAAACAATAGTTTGCAAAATAATAAATTTATCAAGTATAATTTTTTCAAATGTAATTTTTCAAATAAAAATTTGTTATTTGTTTTTTGTCAAATGATCGGACACCTTGGTTGTCATCTTCCTAGCGTTATCCAATTCCATTTGAAGATAAAATACAACCTTCGATTTTAAACTTTCGCGATTTGTATACATCATAGAAATTAATTTAGCGGGTCTTAATCGCGTTAACTTAAATTATTTAAGGTATAAATACCTATTTGTTACCGACGTTTCGCTCGTCTTGCACCGAGCGTGGTCGCGGAGAGACTGATGAGAGCTCAGCGACGTCTTGTGGAAGTGCGGGTTTCAGCACATACCCTCACTTGGTCTTTATTTAAGTTAACGCGATTAAGACCCGCTAAATTAATTTCTATGAAATACAACCTTGCAAAATAATGGATATCGTGTTTTTAAAACTAAACGGTCTAGCTAGTCAATGGGTTAAATGTGTGTGGGCCCTGCTGGGTTTGATTCTAGAAGGGGTGAAGATGTTTAATATCTCGCAATATGGCAGTTGGCACCGACATCATCTATTTATTCATTTTATTTCTTAAAAAGATCATTTTAAAACGGCAATGTGTCATTTTAATTGCAAAATAAGCACAAAATGCATAAGTACCAACAAGACTAAATTCACGTGTACTACAACTACAGGTGAAAAGTATTGCAGTGTATATGCCAGTACCAAGCGGGATGCTTATTCAAATCTCCACACGCAGCTAATAATCACACGTCTGGATATGTTTTTTTAAATATTTATGCGAACTATTTCTGTATGTGACTGTACTCTACACGGACAATCTAGTGTAAGAATATGAATGTTCTGCTATAAAAAGATGACACCGTCATAATATTATTGTTGCTACTTTCCCATACAACAAGGTACATTATAAACTTGTTTGTGCCTAGGTTTTACCGTAGCCAGTCTGATGAGTACTATGCTAAAAATAAGCAGCTAAGTATATAATTATTGGTAACTTAATACTCTGTCATAATCTTATACTAATATATAAAGCTGAAGAGTTTGTTTGTTTGTTTGTTTGGTTGAACGCGTTAATCTCAGGAACTACTGGTCCGATTTGAAAAAATATTTCAGTGTTAGATAGCCCATTTATCGAGGAAGGGCTATAACATCACGCTAATATATAACATCACGCTATGAGCGACGGGAGCGGAGCAGTAGCCTTAAATAACGCGGGTGTAACCGCGAGCATCGTCTAGTTTAAATATATACAGTGGTTGGCACATATAAACCAAACAACGAAAACTGCAGGATCTTCAGGGTCATCATTTAAATAAAGATTTGTTTTTGACTTGTGAACAAATTCGACAGGTATAACTTTTACATACATTACTACTTCTATATTGTCTGTTGCTTTACTTGATGTCTAATTATGGTGAATCGCTTTAAAATATAATTTCATATGTCCGACGTTTTGCATTATAATAACGACCGGCTCACCAAGTCTATCACGATTGTGTCTAGGCGCGAAACGTCACCGCTTAAACGGCTATCAGTCGACAGTATCACATATGACAATATATTATGAGACAGTCCGACGCCTTCCGTTGCAATTTCCACCTTAACACGGAATTAAAACTAGCAAGTATTGGTATACTTGTGGTATCAAATGTGATTCTAACTGGTGATTATGAGACAGTCCGACGCCTTCCATTGCAATTACCACCTTAACACGGAATTAAAACTAGCAAGTATTGGTATACTTGTGGTATCAAATGTGATTCTAACTGGTGATTATGAGACAGTCCGACGCCTTCCATTGCAATTACCACCTTAACACGGAATTAAAACTAGCAAGTATTGGTATACTTGTGGTATCAAATATGATTCTAACTGGTGAGATGGTTCTCACCAGATAGAATCATATTTGATACCGTACTTATCATAGAATGGTTATGAAAAATACTATTTTACCTTCCTTCTTTTGCGACCTAAAAATATTTTTGAAAATCCCTCGTCCCTCAAGTTATTAGAGAAATGTACTAAAGCCGATTAAGTTACGGTTGTAAAATTTTGCATCTTTAATGTAAGTATACAAAGAGAACATTAGTCGTATTTATTAACAATCTTACTACTGAGCTGCAGCACCGCCAAATTCGAAAAAGGTTAAGTGTTTGATCAAGTGTGATTGACTAAACAGACAACCATTCACTGACACACTCACTTTTGCGTAAATTACCAACTTAGTCCCTTCTCGCCATGTTTGCAAACAATTTTAGTACACCCTTCACAAATATATACTCTACTTATTATACTTAAATATGTTGTATGCGGCAGGTGTATATCAATTACAATATAATCTATAATTATTAAACCACAGATACCGATACTTTTATCAAGACAATATCAACAAACACCACCAACAACAAAATACGACAGATGTATTTAAAAAAAATAACAATCGTTCCAAAATTCAGTTAACGTTAGCCTGGTATTCACATGACAATAATATTTTTTATTGTTATTATAATTTTTATTTCATCGTCGGAAAAAAACTAACGCTAATAACGTGGAGAACTGCTTGTATTGAACATAATTATAGTAGTGGTATCTCGGTTCGATGGTTACGGGTGCCGGGCCGATACCTACGTCGGAAGGGTAAATACCGTGTTGAACCATTTGGTTATATGGATTAGGGTTGCTACGCCCCGGGCAACCACATATTTTAGTGTTGTGAAAAAAATGTTTATGAATATTAATGAAATTTGCATACTAACTGCACGATCGGATGCCTCGTTGCTCCTGTTGGTCGCAACCAGCAGTCAGGGTCATCTGGTGTGACGTAACTGGTGCTTATTGTCAATAGCTATTAGATTACCTATGTCATACTTACTCACCTACGAATCCGGGCTAAAAGACCAATGTAAAGAAAGACTATTAGATATATACCATCGACATTTTAAAGTTAATTTGACTTAGGATACACACCCTAATTGAAACTACCTTTAAAAATGTCGATAGATTCACCTGTGAGAATAGTATTTATACGACGTCCAACAGCTCAGAGCTTATTCTAATTGCGTTACCCGTGAAGATTCAAACAGCTAAACTTCTAGGAAAAGCGCGCCCCGCTTTTCGAGAGATTAACAGCCATGCATTAAGCATAGTGCATCACTCCTTGCCAAAAAGCCTTAACAGGCTACTGTGGGGTGAAACAAAACACTTTTTTATAATGGCCAGTACAATACGGAATAATACCTAGGTTTTCCTCATAAATCATTATCATCACTTACACATTTGTAAAAGAAGCAGTCATCTTGGATTTTGTATGGCATGAATTAAATGTCATTCTTCTAGCGCTCCTCTGGTCACCCCTTCAGAAAAATCGAAGCGTGAGTCAAACATTAAAATATACATTACTATATTATAATATACGTTTTCAAATTGGAATCATAATACGACTCGCTCTTATACAGTTATTTGGCGGCATAATTGCTTGCGTGTAGATTATAAGTTAAAATAATATGTCTATATTATTCGCTATGAATGTTACTGTCTATGTTATTATACTTATAAATAATGATACAGAAATGTATAATTTATAGTTACGGAGTTTTATAGAAAATATTATAGGGTAATTCTACCTAAGGTTCCATATAGTTTTGTTGTGTCAGAACCTTAATAGTGGCGTAGCGTTCGTGAATGGTATTATAAATTATATATATTTTAAACTAACGTCTGTGCATACTGAGAAGGTGTTATGCTGAGGACTTCTCGAGACGTTGAAGACGGTTAGGATCCATTGTTGCAGAAATATTTACTTTAAAACTGTTGGTAATATAGACGTTTGTATAGAGTTTAGTATGTTTTCGATGTTATGCATACAAACATGTGTGAATGTAGATGATATCATTAGGTCATAGAGTGTTGTGTTGAATATTTAGAAATGAAAGTTTTAGGAACAGATTAGATTATATAGAATATACAGATGAAAGATTTACCTTCAAATGATTAATAACTTATCGTATTTAATAGGACACGGTTTACCACTTTTTTGGACATTAAATTGCGTGAATAGATGTCGAGTGTCGAGAGTCGAGAGTCAGCACAGTTCGATTTATACGTTTGAGTGTTACATTTGATTCAAAAACGCTTAGAACCAATATGTTTCCATCTGCCACCCAGTGACCCAGTGTGTTCCAAGTTGACGGGGATAAGTAACATCAGTAATACACACACAACAACCGAGTTCAGGCGAGCGGAACCGCGAACGGCACCGACTTATATTATACATATAATTATAGTATAATTTATCGTACGATGTTGCACGGAATTATAATAAAGATAATTTTACAGTACATCATTGTCTGACAAGGACGTCATATTATTATCATTTATGAAGACCTGTGCTTAGATAAGCAGAGCTATAGGCGTCTAGATATAATTAATAAACTATTTTCACTAGCGTATGTCAATCAGCACCAAAAATTCTTGAAAAGATTTCATATCTTAAAAATTGTGTAATGACGTTATAAGTTAATAGTAAAAGTTTTCAAAGAAAAGTACCTTTTTTAAAAGAAAGAAGAAGCGTTTAAATTAAAGCTTGTTATTCAAAATATTGTTTGCTCGTAATTGTTTACCAGTCTAAAGATGCTGCAGCTAGTAGCCCTTATAATGCTTACACCCATCACTAACATTATCGAACCTACGCACACAAGGTAAAATCAGCATCCGATTATTTCAACCTGGATGACTGTGACCATGTTAATATACCACGCGCGTTCCCAACGTTACCATTCAGATGTCATATGTACATAATAATGATAACCTGTTATTTTGATAAGGTACTAACAAGCGTTACTAACGTATCAAAATAACAGGTTATTATATAGCACGAAGATTGACAAACACTTTATTATTAGTGTTATTATAAACAGCATATGCGCAACGTTACTTGTAAAGGGTTGTCTCTACCACGACTTCTTCGACTAAACTCAACAATCTGAATTTATTTTAGAAATTTTGTAATGTAAATAGTGTGTCTGTCGTTTACTATAAAAACAAAGGGGAAAAAGGTCTCTGTCGAACAAATAAAAAAAGGTCCGAGTTGAGAGACGAATGCCATTAAAATTCCCGAACTAAATATTGTCCTCACTTTATTATTTTAAACAAAACGAATCTTTATATTGAGTACCTACGTATAACCAGTGACATATTTATTTTAAAGTCAAAGGTGTACTATACTTCCCTGTAAACATAAGTAGCGCTAATTTGCTTTTATGTTTCCAAATTTTAATTTGTTTAGTGGACCCGGCAGTAGGAGGTAATAAAAGTGCATCACTTGACTCAATCCAAGCTTCTCGAATGGTTTTATTAGAGAAGTATTCCTTTAAGCAAAGCCCTAAACAAGATTTTAAAATTGGCGCACTCTAAATATGGCCTGCTCTATATCCCTATGCTCCTCAGGCTTAAAATGAGAAATTAGAAAAAAAATCAATATGGCGACATTATTAACATTGAAATTCAGAGCACTCGCAATACCGACATATTGTTAATTTATTACAACGGATGTACTGTCATTATTGTCAATTTTTCAATTAGTTCTTATATGGCCGGTTGTTGTTCTGTCCATTTTACATTTTAAGATCCAATGGGTTATACCCGTATAAGATACAGGTGCAAAAATTACCTTTTTTGAACATTTCTTTACGGAAAGTAACAATTTAAAGAAGAATTCCTAAAATTAATAATCTAATCTTATTTTTTAGACTTTATAAAATCAAAAGAAATAATAAAAGAAAAAGTATTTAGGTTTGTTGGTCTATCCTAAATGTGCAAAGTATAACGTAATCAGACTTAATTCATAACTTCTGACGAAAAAGGACTTTTATATGTTTGGGGACGAAATTATGAATGTTTCAATAGAGGCAAAGACATTCAGTTGAAGGGGTGTTATTTTCTTAGTTACGTCCAACTAAACAAACAGACACTGCAAACATGCTGTAGTGATGACAATTAAAACTAAAACTATTTTTGTTCTTTTTTTACGTATTTGTTGGCAATGACAAACTGTAGAGTACTTACTTATGTTGTTAAGTATGACATCTTCTGTATACATATATAAAATCCGTGTAAGGGTCAGCGCAGACAGAACGGAGCGCAGCGGAGAGGATTTTATTAACGCACTTGAAAATAAACTTTAAAATTATTACAATAAAGTGCATAAACGGGTTCCCGCGTATCTTCGAGGACACGCGAGCATTTTTTGTCAGGTTCAAGCATTTATGCACTTTATTTTAACAAGTTTAAAGTTTAATTTCCAGTGCGTTTATAAAATCCTCTCCGATGCGCTCCGTTCTGTCTGCGCTGACCCTAACTATTGGGCGCAAGAAGTTGAAATTAGGCAGGCATGTTCCTTGGGGAGCGTAAGGATGCACTAAGAAGGGATTTCTCGAAACACCTAAGGAAGCCGGAAAACTTGGATAAATGGGCATCCTCTAGTCAAGGAAATGGTATAGATCTCCTAAAAAGTGGGAACCTATATCAGGAGCCTACAAAAAAAATTAGTAATGAAATACCTATGTACGTCATTGTGTTGCAAGTAAATAAAAGTTACTAGCATGTATATTGTAGAGATTAAAATGCAACTTTGGTATTACGTGTACGGTTGCGTGCTGCCGGCTGCCTATATGTTATAAATACAATAATATCTATTGTTCAAGATACATTGTAAGGAGACAGCTGTTTTGAATTCTATACGTATACAAATAATAAATATTGCATTTTGTTTTAGTGTTGTCTCAACGACCGGTGACTTGTAATTATATATTTTGTATCATATCTATTGTTATACAATTAAAAAGATAGTTATAATATGTGTGTACTAGATGAGTCTGCAAACTTTGTTATGCCAATAACTCGTACCTACTTGGTGTTAGAGGTAGTTTTTAGGACGAGTCAATAAAAAATATCGAAACTATGAAGAAATATAATAGACTACGACATATTAAAGAACAACAAAAAGACATAAAAATCGGTCAAGCTTTTTCATATCAAATACTGTAACACAAGATTTTATCAATTAAAAAAATTGAAAGTTGTATAAAAACTAATTTCGCATCAGTATATCACAACATTCACAACACGTATCCCTTGATTCGCTCATATAATCGAGGCACACTTGAAACTGGTTTTGTATACGAGTGTCAATGTGCGTGTAAAGCAGCACTGGAAGCGACGGTATCTTGCTGAGCCATTCTCGCCCTTATGGTGGTCTAGCGGGAAGTTGTTTGACTGTACATTGGTAACATTTCAATCATCATTCGAATACCAAATACTAAATCGAATCACTCCAATAAATCGAATAATCATCATAATTTTACCGCTGTCCTGTTTACGATCGAAGACCTTCGCCTTAGAGCCCGGGGCTCGTTACTCCAATAAATCGAATGTTATTCTATACCTAATAGGCTAGTTAACGAAAAAAATTTTATAAGTCTGTCCTTTAGATTATTCAAAAATAAGCGATACGTATTTTTTATTTGTAAATTAAACTAAAAATGACCAAGATATAGCTCATTAAAGTTACGTATAACGTCACACCGTGCTGCATTTTTTGATTTCGCACTAGATGACGTCACACGTAACTTTAATGGGCTATATCTTTGTTATTTTTTATTTAATCGAAAAAAGAAATATACGTGTCCAATATTTTTTATACCTAATCTAAAATACGGACTAAATAAAATGTATCTAATTATTTTGACCCTGGAAACTACCCTAATAGGGTAGTTGTAAAGATTTAATTATCGAATACCATTCGATTTATTCGAGTAACGAACCAGTAAATCCTTCGTTTAATGGAAAACTGTAGTTTCAGGACATACCAAAAACTTTTTCCAGCTTTTTCCGTAACGTGTCTTACTACGCGTACGTGAAGATTACTTGAATCCATTTACAATACTGCTGCTTGAAATATCATCCGCTCACCAAAGAGTAGAACTGCTCGTCTAGTCCTCCTCAGAAGCTATTACACAATTGTATTCTTTATGCCTTTTGTGATAAGAGCTACATTGGTCCGAGTTGCCTTTTCAATCATCGCATAAAAGAGCGAAGTCCCAGTAGAGGCCGGCAAGTCTGTGAAACTTGCACTGATTTAATAAGAGATGTTTTGTCTGCATATTTAATTACATTGAATACCTATTTCTGTATTGAAGAGTGCTCGTCATTTTTTCTTGTTAGTTTGTAGGTAAATTGTGAGATTCAAATAGATATATAGGAACTAAATGAGTACATCTTCGTGTCTTCTTATGGAAATGTTCATATTTTGAGTTAGAATGATGCATTTTTATAACAAGCATGACTTGATACATTTCACTTTATTTTACGTAAACGGTTAGAAGTATGTTTTTAAGGCGTAGTTTGTAATATTTTCATTAGGTTTGAATAATGTTCTTGATGTTTGATTCGCTTCATTGGCTTCGTGATGTATGATTGCGGACATTCATATTTGGTAAAAGATAATAGTGGTTGGGTAAAAACGTGAGGTTTATGTGTAAGTACGTCAAAGTGTATATTTCTTTTATAAATTCATGAAGAGCGCAGCTTGCAATATACTTTGAGTAAAAAGGTATATTATTAGCTGCCATCAGAGATATACAGGTAGAAATCTCGAGATAATTAGCACCTAGTCATCTGTCCCTAGACTAGGGAGAACCTACTATGGTAACCAAATATATTAATGATAAATATGTCCAATATCAACCAGCTGTTGAGAGGAGAGGAAAGGTGGATGGCGTTTCCTAGCCATGTTATTTGTGCTCTATTTAGCGCAAATACTGTAAATATAAATGGTAGGTATATTTCTTATAATTATACTTATCATAACGAAACCTTTTCCGGCTCAAAAATTATAGTACTATAGCATTCTGTCATCTCAACTTTTACTTTTGAAGAACTAGACTAAAGACGGTCTCAAGTCTATTATTAAGAAATAGATACTATGATAATGTGTATTCATAGGGACGCCGGGCGCTTCGGTGCAGCTAGGAAGGCCTAGCCGCTATAAAGCGCTGTAATAACAGTTATCAAATGTAAACTGTGGAGGAATGAATGACATAGGGTCAGAACAACGGCGGGCCTTGGATACACACCACACGCCATGCCACGATGCAAACAGTTATATTTATTTAGAGTTTTAAAAAGACGTACCTACCTACTTGTTGAAGTTTTAAAAATATTTTGATTGTAAAGTTACATTGTAGGTCATTGAGAGCGACAGGTCATTGGAGTGAAGAGACCGTAAGTAAGAAATGTTAATAAAACCGATATAGAATAGGTGGAACAAATGGAACCTCTCGCTGGCGTCGACTAGTATACTAATATAATCTCTAATGATAATGAAGGATAGTCATCTCTATAGGTATATACAATATTTTTATGCCTACGGCAAGACAAAGTGAAACTTATACAATCTACAACAACAATTATGTGTAAGGTACACAATATGTTTCACAAATCTTATTTATTTTCATTTCATCCGATCGGAACCTACGGGTTTGGCTGTGAGCCGAAAATTTGGCAGATAATGATTACATGTGCAGGTTCTACTGACTTTAAATTAATTGATTAGGTAACACTGTAGCTGCATGTTACGTGGTAATACATTAATACAGTACGAATGTAAGTACAACAAACGAACTGCAATACTTTTAATTGAAAAAAAGAAACAACCTAAAATCACAGTTATAAATAATCAATTTCTAAAGAAAGTGGAACCATTTCATTGTAACAGCAATGTACGCGGTTTGCAAACAATCCTAATTACCTAGGAAATCGATTAGATCGATTGTTATACGTAATTCTCGCTTGTCATTATTGTCCAACCTAAATTGAAACATTTCGGTGTAACACGACACATCGCGGTTACTATAAATATTAAAAAGTTCATTAACAGATGGATTGTTTGAGTTGAAAAGTGGCACCGTGCAGGGCCGTGCGTCGAACATCGCCTCCCGCACCCCATTATAATAATCTGGGCGAAAACGGGATAGAAACAATATTAGAAAGGAACAATCGTTGCCATTACGTCGAATAAAAAGAAAAGTTATTATATTTTTTATTGGAGAGGGCCCCCCACCCTCCCGGCCGCCAAGAGGGTTATTTTTATTTTATTTGAAAAGTTTATTTTCCATTTGTTTTAACTTGTATATTCGCGACGCGAGGGGTGGAACTCTGGCGGCACGCACTCGGTCCGCTCAATGAGTCACTAATGCGTACGGTATCATTATATTTTTATATTTAAACTTTTGCTTGAACAACATTAAAATGAGAAAAGTTTGTAGAGCGTTATTGTGATAAAAGCAGAGGGCGCGGGTGCGCACGCCGAGCGCCGGCAGCCAAACTTATTATATCTCAACCGCCTATAAAGGCGCGTTTAAGTATTGTACAAACATTGATGCAAAACATTTTTATTGTTATGCCTGGACCAACTGCACCGTAGCCTGTAAACTATTATCTCAGCAAAATTTAAAAACTTGTTGATTTTATCGACGAATGTCACAAGTATGCACGAGTAAGCTAGCTATAAAAATGCATCGTGAAATTAGCTTTATTATTATATGTAGTTCGTATGAATTGTTCTTATTTTACTGGTATCTGATCGCAGGTATTTCACTTAGAAAATTGTCTTTTCAAATGAGATACGTACCTATTGTATAATTTACAAATCGGTAACGTCTTAAAATATTTTAAAAGCGTTTCTTGCAAGACTCTTTTCAGTGCAATTTTCGACGAAACCTTACTTTGATACCGCGCATCTCAACAGTCTCACAAAATGAATATGTGAGTACCTATTTGAAATAAAAATATTTTACTTGGAGCTTATATTTATTTAGCTGCTGTAATATCTTATATATCTTGGAGTTTTCCTTTCAAAGATGTTAATATCCAAGAATTAGAATAAATTATCAGCAGCAGTAATTGGCAACATTTTTTGCGTGTCATCTTTATAATGAAATCCAATAAGAAAGACACGTGTCATTCAATCACATAAGCCATTTAATGACATTGTGGGTACAAACGCGAGTATCACCGTTCCTTTGCAATCAATTAAAATCTTATTATCAATTAAGTATCCTACAATGAAACATGGCCTACGTCCGGCACTGGAAGTCTTTACGCTGAGATGATGAAAGAAATATACTAATAATTATAATCTCTAATGATAATGAAGTATAGTCATGTCTATATATGCAATATTTTTATGCCTACGGAAAGACAAAGCGAAACTTATACAATCTACAACAACAATTATGTGTAAGGTACACCATATGTTTTACAAATCTTATTTATTTTTATTTCATCCGATCGGATGGCAGTGGGCTTCAGTCCGTTTTCTTTATATAATTTCACATGTTATCTGTAGTTGTATGTATTTGTTGGTATATTTTTTTCAAACTTTAACCTCTTCGTAGCTCTCTATTAATTACTAAACACGCATAAAAAGCTTACTATCAATTAATAACAAAATTAACCGCAAACAATGCTGCCAGAAATCAGGATTACTATAACTTACTATTTACGTTCAATAATAACGCGTTCAATCCCAACTACTGAGAACAAGAGTGACCACCATGACATACAAATCGGTATTATTACTGTTTAAACTAAAGTAGTCTGTTTACAAAAACCTGGTAGTTTTATATTCTTAACGAGCACACCCAAACTTACCACGAACCACACAACGTGGCACACTATTGACATACTATCAATACAGAACTTACATAACAATAACCGAGGGTAAAATGCCTCTAATTGTTATAAAAACAGGCGAGACTGCAGGCGCAGTATGATTTAAAAGTGATATTCTCAAACCATAAAGCAGTTTCACGAGGCCATGTGAAATATTTATCTTAATATTATAAGTAAACTTTAAGGCTGGCCGACCAGTCCAACGCCACGGATCAACAAGTCTTGATAGTTTTGAAACTAAACTAGTTTTTGTGAACTCAATAATAAAAAAGAAAATATAAATACAATAGGAAGCTAATGTATTTTATTTGTGTATAAGAAGTTCATAGTAAGACAATTATTTAATTTTATTGCATGCCATAATGTTAAAGAAGTCTATATCTGGAGGGAGGAAGAGCACTACAGGATCCTTCTATATTTCGAATATCGATTTATTAAAAATCCTAATCATCCATAATTTTGGAAAGTGCGATGCGTTTGCGAAGATATGGGTAGGTATTTTATCTACTGTATTGCAATGAAATTGATTTATGATTTATACTGCAACTCAGGACCGCCATGTCTTTTATCAGCCTGTAGCATTTAATAATAAACTCTGTTGGCATCTAGAGTAGCGAAGCGTAGTAATTTAATTTAAATTGTATTTTTTCTAACTTTCGGACAATTGAAATGCAGTTACTTAATTGTGTGATTATGCTAAAATACCACTATTATTAGCGATCAATCTGTGATTAATCTGCGCTAATATTATAAGGTTGATCAGGGATTGTTTGTTTAGACCGCTTTAATCTCGGGCATTATTGACACCAAGCCACTTAAAACTGGCATCAGCGTGTGCTCTAAGCAGCTTGGTGATGAACAGGTTACCCAGACCGGTCTTAAAGTTTAGAGAGGAAGCCGAAATAAATTTTGTATTGTTTGTGTATTTAATGTAACTCAGTTAGACGTAAAACCATCGCACAAATTTAAAAAATAATGGCTATTTTTGAAGATATGTTCTCGTAAGTGTTGGTTATCATACAGTGTGTATAGTGTTTCAATTCTGGGTATCTTGAAGGGCTTTTTAACTATTTTGTAAAATATATGAATGACCACCTCTGCCAACGCTGTACCGAATCAGTATGTTCGCACCATAGACTTCATCTTTTTTGTGTAAACATTTAAGTGCCTAACTTACAATTCAAAGAACGCCTCATTACAAATCTGTTAAAGATTTTGTTATTATATTACGAAAGTACGTTTCATGGTCTTAGACTATTACAAACTACAACAACTCTTAATTGCAAATTGTAGTGTGTTAGTCGCTGCCACCGACGCAGCAGTAGCTTAATTCATCATATAAAATCTTTGTATGTAAAATCGCGATCTATTTCACGCCCTCAAACATTCACCAAGTTGAGGATCAATGTCACGTTACCATTTTTATTTTCAGGAGTACGATAGCTTAAAATAGATGTTACTTTTACCTTTGCTTATTTTTACTTCGGTTCTACAACCGCCGGACTTAATTATGTAAAATTGGCTTCGTCAATTGTCATTCTTTGGACGTAAAGCTTTTCGACTCCCGGAGCTTTTGGCAAGTTTCAACATTAGCTAACTGAAGTAAATGCGGTAGGATATTTTGGGGCCAAATTTAACTTTTTGTGTCGATAGGATGCTAATAAGAAAATTGCACTCATACACCGAAATATCATAATGCCAAAATAACGTAAGTTTTTATATTTTCCTCTTTTTATTTATAGTTACTTTCAAGGAACTAAAAGTCAGTTGTAGGTATATATTATTCTTATAAAAGTAAGTATACTAATTCAAAAACATGCTTTTATGATATATCGCGTTAAAAGTTCAAATACCACAGCAATATCTTTTTTACAGTATTAAGATCTTAGTCTTCTTATTCTTTTTACGAGATCAGTGATGAAATGGTCAACAGTTAGGTTGTGTATCTACTCTTTGGCTGCCACAAACTTAGTTGATTACTGGTTAGAAGCCTCACTTATACATTGCCTAACTTAATAACGAGAAGATAGGCGAATATTTTTTAAGGAAGATAAGTCACTAAAATTACAAGTTCTTCATTTATTCCAACATTTTTCTACACAACTACGATAAATGTTCTCTAGAACTCACTAACAAAGTAAACCTAAGATAAGATATATTTCACAAGTTATTTTTAGACCCGGCGTATATAGAGTCAGCCTGTCGTCTAACGGGTTCAATTTAGAACCTACCTGCTGGCACTAAATACTCTGCGGGATCAAATAATTGGAACTGGAACGATTCAAAGGCAGCTGCGGTGAAGCAACTACGCTAGTATAACATTATAATATCTTATCTTAATATTCTGCGTGTTTATTAACTGACGCAAGGCTAAGCACAGACCTTTTCTCTGTCTGAGAAGGCTCCGTGCTAGCGACAAGGACGAATTTTATAAACGCACCTACTATTATCGTATGTTTACTATGATAAACATACAAGTCTATGTATCCTTAAATACATATTTTTGATAATTTATACGCAGACAGATAACACTTAATTGTGTCTATGACTAAAAGGTTTGTTAAAGGTGTGAGTCGAACCCACAACCTACATAGTGTCTTTGAAGAATCTTGTCTGAGGAATGATGTATTAAGAGCTTTTCTGTGCCAACGCCTATTGGATTATCAAGGAATATAACTTTATTTTAGCACCTTCTATTTTAAATGCAAGTCGTGCACTAGGAATAAATGCTGTGTCGCGGGTGACCTTACAATCAGTCAATTAATAAACCATATCAATAAAAGTACCAATCCATCAAAAATCTTAGACTGGCCGAAACTAATCAAGTATCAAATCATGTGGAGCGCAGTTAACAGTGTTTCAATTAGGCACATAGTAGTGGATAGCACAGAGCCCTTTCACACCGCGTTCTGTTCCCTTTGTTTGACTATACATTTAAATACTATGCCATAGCTCCGAAGCGTCCGGTATAAAAAAGATAAACAAACTACGAAGGCCAGTAATAATTTATGAGTTTACCTTTTTTTAAAGTTCACCGGAATATTATGTAATGTGTTGCAGTTTTGATATATGAAATAAATAATTATTTGTAATTTATTATAATGAAGGTATGGTGAATCATTGGATTTCAAACGACTGAACATAAAATGTTGAATTCTATTTACAAAATTATCATAATTATATATCTGTGTAAGGCCAATCACGAATTACAGGAAATTTTACGTATGTTTAACCAACGGATATGAGGAGTGCCCAGACGCGCCAAAATTGTCTGGTCTATAAAAGTGATATCCCGTATTCGTCCACAACACCAGAATCAGTGTTGAGCAGCGAAGCAGTCGTTCAAACCACTACATCATCCTGGTAGATAAGACATTGAATGGCCAAGAATTCAGTTAAGTATTGAGGCAGTACGCACGCGTCATTTAGACCACAATACACTTCAAAGTATTCCTTAAGTAAATCTAAGAACAGCTGGGAGTGAACCGCCATATTATTGTATTTATCATTTCAGACTTCTACTTACTACTTAAGAGTTGCTAGAATGCAATTCCACGTCGCCTGGTTCCATAATCGTACCTGGGACTTCATGATCGATAGTCACGCGAGCCGCGGTAACACTGGACCAAGCCGTGTGAACGTCACATCATCACGACTATTGTAACATTGTAATAAAATAGATAATATTGCTAAATTTTTATTATATAATGTACCTAATATTGCACCATATAGCCATTCTAATAATTATTAATAGTCGCCAGCGCCTTCGCCTGCATCCTTTATTTTACACCATTAGGGGTGGCATATTAAAAGATCCTTCTTTAGTGAGTAACTATTTCATAAAAGCCAAATCCAAATTTTTATTTTAGCAAAGTAATTCGGACTAAAATTTAAGGCTAAAGGAGAATTTGACTGACTTGTTGATTAAGTGCTTAACTGCTCTAATGTTTAGTCAGATGTGGTGGGTTAATTTTTTCAGCTTCTTCAAACTTTCGAGCGATTAACATGATCCTTCTGTATCTGTGTGTATATATATCAGGTATATTGTGTATTTAGAAGTACGTACCTACCCACATATCTCAGTTGTCTGGTTGCCATCGACTGCCTAACTTTTGGAGAACGTATAAAAACGGTGTAGAAAAGTAAATATTTTGTTATAACTGTTCTGCATCATCACAAGAGTACACTAAAGCCTCGGAACCAGCAATACCTATGTAGCGGTGTGTGCACTTAATAGAATATTGTTCTGGAAGCTTACCTCCCTATAGAAAGAAAGACAAATGTCCATAACAATATTTGTTCACCATAACAAGTCCAATTGTTTGCCCAAACGTTGGCGGCATTGGTCACCTACGTTGCAAGCTTAACGCTGGCTAAACCAGTATGGTTTAGCGCCAGATAAATAACCACTTAAACAACAATAAACTACGAAAACGCACCTCCTAAGTGGGTAATCTGTAGTGTCGGTGGAACCGGTACTGCTTATGATGACCAATTATATTTGAAGCGTTGAACACTTTTTGTGTTGGGACACACGTCACTTCACTTTGTATACGACGAAGACACGTCAAATAATCCTCATATTTTACTGAATGGTATTTGCAAAATATAGTATCTATCTGTATTGTGTATACAAGAAAATACAACCCTTATGAAATCTTGAATACAGTTTGATATCTCCGTTGTGGGTGAGATAATGTTTGAATGAAAAATAATAAAATTTGGGCTAAACATAAAGCGAAACCTAAATAACTCTTAACTGTAATTGCCCGCGAATTCCCAAAATAGGAAGGTAATTTTAGCGTCCGTATAGGTATAAAAACATCACATGTATAATTGGTATGTGATGTTTTATATTCAGTTAAATTTTAACAGCCTAACGAAAAGAAATTAATGTGTAGGGATTTTTAAGATAAGTTTTCATACAAGTGATATTTGATATCATTCCCAGTTCACTTCGAAAAAATACTACTACTTAGGTAGGTAAATACTTAAAATGTTGTTTGGATTATTACCTACTATTTAACTGAGTTTTTTGAGGAAATAACAGCATTTTATTTATTTAGTACTCACAAAACACCGATCTGACACGTGCAAAAGCAAAAATAAGATACTTTCCAAAAATGGCCTCGAGCGAAGTATACAAAACAATGTACGTATCGCACGCTGTCGGGCGCAATAGGTAAGTTCACGCGGATCAGCTGTAAACGAACATTCAATGAAATTGTTGTATACCTCTGAAACTATGATGGGCTTGACCGATTAGTCGACCGACTAGTCGGCTTCTATAGCGCTGACTGTGAGCCTAAGGTCGTAGTCGAAAAATCTCGCCTTATTAATTATTCTGATCTTGTGCAGATTTTTTTATATCTTTTCAATTATTATTGAGAAATTATTGGCTTAACGCGTGAACTGATATGATATTACTACGCATCAACATAGTTATATTCCATAACAACAAAATTAAAATATACAAGAAAACGTCCATAAATCATATTTTAAAGGGAAAATAAATTACTGTTTTGTTTAACAATAGTGTGAATAATGTAAGAAATGTTATCAATACAAGAAAAAATAATTAATCAACATGTGTACTTCCATATTAATCTCAGGTTAATTAAAAAAATAATCAGATTTTTACCTGAGACGCACGCGTTGTGTGAGACGGAGGAGTGATACGTTTTTATTTGATTGATTGAAGACACGAATAATGTAAACATAGCTCTAAAATTAATCTTTTTTCTTATTATGAACTGATAAGGAAAGGTGCATGAATTTAAAACATTGCATGGCATCCTCTAAAACTCATTCATAACTTTTCTTCGTTTTATAGTTGGTCAGGTATATATTTTACACGCTTTTATTTACTTCCACCTATTCCGGTGTGAGTAGTGAAATCTTGCAAGATAAATTTGGTCCACGTACCGATTTTCCTCTATACAAATTTAGCATGCATGTTTTTAATTGTAACGACTTACGAACAGGGAGGGACACACACCTACACATTATCAATAGACATCAATAGTGGTCCTCTTCTCCCGGCGCTATAACAGACTCGAAGTGACCACTAAGGCCATTGTATTTTGATTGTATGATTATGCAAACGATTTCACGGTGATGTTTGTTATCATCAAATTGGAGGTAACAATGGCTGACCAGGGTTTTCAGACAAAAAAATATCCTGGTTCACACATACAGTCATCTAAGCAAAAAACTAGGCAACTAAGATATTCTTCAATATTTAAATATACTCAATGGGAAAATACACCTAGACACAAAAAACAGCGCATTATACAAAAATTTGTCAGGAGTTTGGAAATCAAACCCACGAACCTCAGTTTAGCTGTTAGGGTTACAAACCATTAGACCAACAGGCCAACGTAGCAACTCTAAACGAAACACTATTTGGAATAAGCCCGCCGCGCTCAACACTAACACATACACACAATCACACGTCCGACACACACGCACACACACAACGATGTCGCTGGCCCCTCGCGCCCACAAACTTACAGTTAAATCCAAACTGTGCAAACAAAAGACAGACTAAATCATCCGTAGACAAAACATTCATCTTTTTATGTTCCTTGGAATTTTTAATCCAACTAGAAAAAAAAATGTATAATGGAATTCGAAATCCTTGATATGTTAAAATAGCTTTATTAAATTTACCATTTGTTTTGTAGATAACATTTTAATGTAGTACCAAGGTTATTTGTCTGCCGCGTGCCAAACCGGTGTCGCATGATGTATTACGAATAATAGTGAATACAATGACTAGATCTTACGTCTAAACTAAAACAATTACTGACATTATTCCAATGTATTAAATCATTGTGCAAACTAAATTAGAAACTGTGTCAATACTGCGGTACGGTGGGCGGCATAAGTTTCGCGCTCGACTAGTGTTGCCTACTATTGTGTTGTTACACACTCAATACGGAAATGTACTCATTAGGTTTTTTAAATATTTTGATTTTAAGATGCTGAGTGCTGCCCTGTAAGAGAGCCAACGGACATGATGAAGATGGATACAGAAGTAGGGATTTCAACAAGTTTAAAGGTAATATTGTTTATCCGTATGAACCAGTGTACTAAATAAATCCTAACATTTACAGAACATTTCAAACAATTCCATGTTTTGTATTAAAATTAAAATACTAGGTACATAGGTATTCTAAGAAAATGACGATGGAGTCTCCATTTTTTTACCGATTTATTCACAAGAAACGTAATCTAACATATCAAATATTTATAATTATCTACTATATTAATGTACATACAGCACCTTAAAAGTACCTATCGCAACTCAGAGTTTGCTGCAGCACATAATTATTCTGCATAAATCAATTAATGATTGATTGACGGTTAATGGTTACGGTAGACTTCGGTGTAAGAAGCTCATTTTCGATACTTTGAAACAAAATCGTGACATTATACTTACTTGTCGCCTTTAGTAAGCTGAGATCTTCAAAAGGACAACAGATTGACAAAAGCTCTATGATATGAAAACGTGTACCTATAGCACTAGCATTAGTATCTACAATTTTCATTATGAGAGCTTTTTATAGAAAAAAAATACTTGTGTGAGTTCTTTCTTTATCTGTACGTCCTCACTTCATACAAATGATACCATATTTACGAAGGATCATCATAAAAATGCACTCTGTATTAAGAAACACCAGATTAAATTGTCCTCTATAGGCTACAGGCGATAGATATACTGATTATATCGTCTAAAATCGACCTGATGAAGTAAGAAATTTATCCTCTATTTGAATTTCTTTCAACATAATATTTTATTCTAAGCGTTGCTGTTTTCAAAGTCTGTTAAAAAACATTATTTAAAGTATTCAAAACCTCGTGGTTTTCACATTATTTGCTAAGAGCTGATGTGACTTTTTAATCAGATCACATTAATTACGTGCCTAATTATTAAAACAATTATGTTTCAACATATATAAAAGCTCAAAAACCACCGAAACACCACTCATAAATTCTATATGTATACCAACAAACTCACACGTCCAAGCGTCGTGTGTGTGCGTGCGTGCTCTACCGTGAATTGTCAAAGTCTTATTAAAGTCAATAATTGAGAGCAAACAGACGTACAAAATAAGTCACAGCGGAAACTGGTAGTTATGTGACGCGCCACAGAAGCGGGTGCGACTCACACCGACACTTCACTGGTGTTCAACTCTTGTGGCAACTATTGAGTATCGAGCGATCTGTGAAAACCGATCAGCTTGTACAATTTGACAACGGATCGTGCTAATGCGAATAAATTATTCAAGTTTTATTGAAGAAATTATATTGTAGGTTGAGATTAATCTGTTAATCTACTGTGATGAAATTGACGAATTTAGTATTGTAACGGATGCCAGGAATCGAACCTTTGCTAGTCCGCTACAGTGCGCTGGTAGTGTGCTGCTGACGTGTGCCTACGACGATGCGTGTTCTTCTATGTGTGTGGACTGTATGGCTTCGATGTGTAAGGGCTTCAGAAATGAAACATCTTCATACGTTGAGAGCGATGCTGTTCAGGTGTGCGGTGCTTGATGGTTACAAGATGGTGGTTGAGACGGCAACAACTGCCCGAATTGGTGGTCGCTTAAGTACCTCGAAACTTTACCTTATCGACGACCATCGCACCGAACACGTGCACAGGGAACCTTTCCTTTATTTTTATTTACAAAACAGTACAAATGTTACGTATGTTTAGATCCTATTATGCATACATACATGTTCTATACATCGTTAGATAGGTCTCATTAAGTTCTATCTATTGGTATACAATACCTAAACCTAACTATTAGCGTCACTAAGTTATTCCATAAAAACTCCCAAAAAATGCTGCCACACAAGGGCCCGCCCACTATATTTTCTATTGAAAAACTATCGTATACTAAATTTATATATATAATTTAGGTAGGCCGTTGTGTGCAACTATATGGGGCATCTATTAAAACAAACACCATGAAAATATCTTTATTCAATTCGAGCATATGACATGATAACTTTGAAGCATAAAAATTTTACAGAATTTCTTAAGTAAATACTATCGTAAGTAAACAAATTTTATAATAAAGATACGAATGTTTGTTATTATGCTTATTTTAACTATATAAGGTAATAACTAGCAATAAAAAGGTATCTAGACATGATTTCAAGTCTATATGAAGCTAAAAAACACTTATAAAACTATAATACGAATATGTAAACAAACAGCTGTTTTATGAAGCATTAACTCTTATCTGTCACTACTGATAAGGCTATTTATGATTCGATATCTAAGGTCCCTATGGTTAGCACAAGTTTAAGACTAATGTTCATGTATTACATAGTTGTTATATATTAGCAATCTAACCATTTACACTATTTTAGCTATTTTGTAACGTTTTGACACGTCCGGGAACCGAACCCGGTGTACCGCACGATTAGATAACACTGATTTTAACGATTTTCACTCGCGGTTTCGAATACACTATTCACTGTCATAGTTTTAATGTCTGTCGCGAACATCTCTCCCGCCGTGCAGCAACGCGCGTGACCCGTCGTGTGGCGGTGCTGCAGAGCACCCGGTGAGCGACACCTCGTCACTTGGGCAGGGGGACCAGCTTCTTAGCCGGCCGTTTGAGGACGCCTGCTGCTGTGCGCACCTCGACAGTGCGTATGGCGCCGTCGGCGCCCGGGTAGACAGCCACAACTCGACCGCGCGGCCAGGTGTTGCGCGGGAGTTGGCCGTCGGCGATCAGGACGGGGTCGCCGACCTCGAGGTTGAGCCCAGACCCATGGGGCTCCCGCCGGTGTTGCAGCTCGGGTAGGTACTCGCGCACCCAACGGCGCCAGAACATGTCGGCGAGGATTTGGGCGCGCCGCCAGTGCTTGCTGCTGTTGAGGTCAGCCTCGCTGAACTCGCCCAGCGGAGGGAGGCGAGCAGAACCACCGAACAGGATGTGGTTCGGGGTGATGGCCTCGCTGTCTGCTGCGTTGACGGAGACGTGTGTGAGGGGTCGACTGTTTACTGTGTACTCGACCTCACACAGTAGTGTAGCTAGGACTTCTTCGTGCGGATGGCGCTCATGAAGGACCGTATAGAGGGCGGTCTTCACGCACCTGACGAGGCGCTCCCATGCGCCCCCCATGAATGGCGCTGAGGGGGTGATGAAGCGCCATATGATGCCACGGCGACTCGCTTCCTCGGCGACGGCGTCTCTCATCTCTCGGTCGGCACCGTGCATGTTGGTGCCGTTGTCCGAGTAGATCTCTGCGGGGCAACCTCGGCGCGCTGCGAACCTGCGCAGCGCCAAGATTGCGGAGTCGGCGCTCAGGCTGGCGGCGACCTCCAGATGTACTGCCCTGGAAGTGAGACATGTAAACAGTGCCACATAACGTTTGTGACGCTGTCTACCGACGGTTACGGAGAGCGGCCCGAAATAATCAAGACCCGTGTAGGTGAAGGGCCTCTGATGGTGAGCAAGGCGCGCCTTTGGATGGTCCCCTGTGGCTGGCTCAGGCGGCTGCGTTTTTCTAATGCGGCATGGTAGACATCTATGTACTATTTTCTTTGTAGTCGGCCGCAGACGAAGAATCCAATAGTGTTGGCGTATTTCATTGATTACCAACTCTGTACCGCTGTGATGTAATTTTCTATGCGTCCAATCTATGTATAGCTGTGTAATACGATGATCGCCGTCTAAGATCGGCGGTCTCTTTGTTTGTTCGGAGATTTCTTCTGTAGCTGTTATACGACTGCGTAGAGTGATCATTCCGTTGTTCATCTCCACGGGTAACGAGTACAGGCGGCCGTCTCTGGCGACACCTCCTCCGCGCCGCAGCTCCCGAAGGTCGGCGCCGAAAGGAGTTTTCTTGTCCCGCCTTCACAAGAAGGTCCTCGGCGTCGAGGGTGTGTTCAATGGGGCGAAGCACGAAGTTTCGGGAGTCGGCGGCTGGACGAGGTGCCGCTCTGCCCGACTTGATGTTGTGCTTCGTCTTCGTCACGTGACGCCAATCTGGATCCTTCTGTCTATTTTTCTGCGTTCTTTTATAGAGAACCTTCTCTGCGGTTTTCTTACATAATGCTATAAATTGTAGAACTCTTGCTGTCGCTCGTAAGA
This sequence comes from Euclidia mi, assembly GCA_944739405.2. NCBI lineage: Eukaryota > Metazoa > Arthropoda > Insecta > Lepidoptera > Erebidae > Euclidia > Euclidia mi. The sequence goes on along the minus strand of OX123199.2, from coordinate 33,051,555 downwards.
GCCTCTCCCATTTGGAAAATCTATACGGGTCCGGTACGGCTTCTATAATTCTATGTGTTTGACGTTTCTCTACAGCTGTCAGTGTGCGCTCTTCGCCTGTCGCGTCAGGGGCGATGTGCTTCTCTACGGGCCATAGTGACGGGTCTTCGTACAGGAACGACGGTCCGGTGTACCACTCGTGTTCGGAGATAAAGCTGTTTGGCACGTCGCGTGTAGCCGCATCCGCCGCGTTCAACTTCGTAGGTACCCAGCGCCAATCTTCAACTTTACTATGCTCTTCTATGGCGGCTAGGCGGTGCGCGACGAATGGTTTGTACGCCCGTGCTCCTTTTCTTATCCACGTTAGTACGGTCTTGCTGTCCGTCCAGTACACGACGGCCTCGGGTTTGACGTGATGTTCTTCTATTACCGCTTGAGCGACTCGCGTACCCATGACGGCGGCTTGCAGTTCGAGTCTCGGGATTGACACCACCTTAAGCGGTGCCACTCTCGCCTTCGCCATAACGAGCGTCACGTGCACACGCCCATCTGGTGTAGTCGCTCGCCAGTACACCGCTGTTGCGTAGGCCACTTCACTGGCGTCCGTAAAGACATGTACTTGGAGTGTACAGGCGTCACTGTACCCGGGATAACACCGCGGGATGCGTATCGACTTCAACTGTTCTAAATGCTGTATCCACGATGCCCATTGCTCTCTGAGGCTTTCGTCAAACTTCTCGTCCCAATTTGTACCGAGTCGCCAGGCTTCCTGTAGTATCTGTTTGGCTCGAACAGTCACGGGCGATGCGAGGCCGAGTGGGTCGTATAGCGACATAACTATTTTCAACGCTTCCCGTTTCGTAGGCGCTTCGGTGCCGATGAGTCCGTCTGGAAGCCGTGCGAGTGTAAGGTTGAAGCTCAGCTCGTCCGCGCTCGTTTTCCACATCAAGCCGAGAATTTTCTCTTCTTGCCCCTTGCTGGCGAGGCCGACTGTCTCCTGGCGATGTTGACTTGGTTCTATTGCTTCGATGACGTTTCTAGAGTTCGACACCCATTTCGTGAGATGAAAGTGCGCTTGTCTGTGTATGTCTCGCACCCGTGACGCTATACTCGTCGCTTCCTGTTCGTTCCTGAAGCTGTCCAGATAGTCATCCATGTAATGATTATCTATGATGGCTTCTGCTGCTTCCGGGTACTCTTCTGCGTGCTTGCGAGCGTTCCAATTCTTCGCGAATATAGCTGTACACGGTGAGCTTGCCGCGCCGAAGATAATAGACTTCATACGGTATTCCTGGGGCGGTCCCTCCCGCCGGTCACCTCTCCACAGGTAGCGCAGCGCGTCTCGGTCTTCTGGGCGTACTCTCACCTGCATAAACATCTCTGTTATATCAGCTGAGACGGCGACGCGGTGTCGACGGAACCTCATCAACACCCCCGGCAACGATTGTAGCAAGTCCGGCCCCGTGAGCAGGTAATCGTTGAGTGACATACCTCTGGTCTTCGCGGCGGCGTCGTGAACTATACGAATCTTCTCAGGCTTCATGGGGTTGTGTACATCGAAGTGAGGCAAGTACCAAGTCTTCCCTGGCGTACTATTCATGGGAGCTTCTTCTGCGTATCCCTTTTCTATCAGTGAGTTCATCTGTTCTGTATATCTTGTTTTCAACTCTATGTTTCTATCTAATTTTTTCTCTATGTGTGCGAGCCTCCTTGCCGCGTTCTCGTAACTATCTGGCATGACGATGTCTTCTTGTTTCCACAGAAGAGCCGTCTCTATATGTCTATCTTCTAATTGTTTCGTATGTTTTTCTAACATATCTGTAGCCCGCTTCTCGGGGTCCGAGTTCGGTCGACGTGGGTTCACTATGAGCGATTCCAGTGCGAAATATTCTTTCAGTTGCGCTTCTATGTTTTCATCTATAGCGGAGAGACCGTTGACGAAGTGTACGGTGTTTCCCAAGGTGCGTGAGCGCGCGCCGTGCAGCACCCATCCCAGCGATGTAAGCGATGCCACCGGTTGATCGTTGGGTCCTCTTCGTACTGCGTTCGCTATGAGCAGGTGCCAGTTGTCTTGACCTATTAGCACCTTTGGCACGCCTATGTCATACACCAGCTTCTTCTTGATGCCTTCGAGGTGTTTGCAGTCTATCAGGTCCTCTTCGGCGATCTTCTGCGGCGACAGGTGTAGGCTGGCTACGGTGCGCGCACACAAAGGCACTTGTTTGCTGTCGGCGCCGGCTCCTCGTATTTGTATGTCTACGCGTCGCGACGTTGGCATGTCGATCGACGTATCGCCTATGGCACGGATCGTAAACGGGTCCAGGCTCCCTTCCGCGCCGACTTCCTTGGCTATGTCTTCGTCTATGAGCGATACGGTGCTTCCGTCGTCGAGTAGGGCGAACGTAGACGCCTCTCCCGCCGGTCCGACTATCTGCACGGGCACTATCTTTAAGTATGCTTGAGCCTTTGCACGTATGCACGAACTGGCGACCGTTTCTTGCTTTTCTATGTTCACGTCTTCGGTCTTATGGGCTCCTCTATCGTAGTGAAGCAACTGGTTGTGTGTAGCGCGACATCCCTCTACACCGCACTTCTTGGGCTTGCACGAGTGTTCTATTCGGCGTATGCGTAAGCAGCGAAAACACAATCCATGCTGCTTAGCTAGCTGCCATCTCTTCTCTGCGTTGGCGTTACGAAACGTGCTGCAGGCCGACGAGTAGTGTCCTTCGCGTTCACATATCCTGCACTTCGCGTTAGACGTGTCCGTATGCGTTCGCTTCTCCGTCGCCGTCGCCGTGTACGTCCTCTGCACGGTGCGTCTGCTTGGCGGCCCATCGGTGATGTTCTCAGCCGGCGCGAACGCGCTACAGTAACGCGCGTACTCTGTCACGAAGTCACTGAATCGGCTGAGGTCCGGCTTCGACTGGCACTTCTCGGTATACGTCTTGTACCACTGCACACGTAGCGAGTTCGGTAGCTTCTCGGTCAACACGCGCACTAGCTCCGCATTGATGAGGTAGTGTTCCTTTTTCAACGCACGAAGTGTGACGACGCCGCTTCTAATCTTGCTCGCGAACGCGCATATGTCCTTAGGTGCTTCGCTACAGCGTGGCAGGGTCCTCAGCTTGTCCGTCTCTGCCTGTGCGATCGAGTCTGGTCGTCCGAACTGCAGCTCCAACTCCTTCATGATCTCATCTGGTCGCGCATGCCCAATCAGTTCAGAGCTAACTGTTTCTAACGCTCTTCCCTTGAGACTTCTTCTCAGTCTCGCTGTATTCTCCACGTCGTTGAAGAAATTCTTGGTGGTGTCGTATATCGCCTTGAACGACAGCCACTCGGTGTGCGCGCCGCCGAACGTCGGTAGCGTCATGATGACTTTCGAAACCGCCGGGTGTGGTGCAACTATCGATGTGTCCGGTGGCTTCCTGTCGGCGAGCGCGGCGATCGCGGAGGTGAGATCTGTGATGAACGGCTTCAGCGAATCACCTCCCTGTTGATGAACGTCCATCTTCTGTGAGGGCGGTCCATCTTCTATATCTATCTTCTGTGCCCCGTCGACGTCCCTCTTCTTAGTGGGCGCCGATACCACTATATCTATCTCTTCAGGGCCGGGCTGGGGTTCCGGAGCCTCTTCCAACCACGAACGTATGTAATCTTGCTTTGACTGTCCATCCTCGTCGTAGTCATCGGAGTCCGCCTCCTCTTCAGCCTTCTGTAGTGCTAACTGTGCTAACTGTAGTTTTATCTTCAAAACTTCTTCTCGAGCCAACATCACATTTCTATTGGAGCGTCCCGTAGCTGCTGAGCGTTGGTCGCGTTCCCTTGTTGGCTTCTTTCTATCTCTATTTTCTATTATGCTATGTTGCGCTGTACAAACGCTCGATCTATCGGATGGTTGCAACGTCCTTTCCTTGCCATCTTCATTTTTCGACTGCACCTCTGCTCGCTCCCTTGCATCTTGAGTGATGTTTCGTTCGTCCCTCCCCGCGGGGCCGGGGGGGGCCGGCGGCGGCGCGTCGCTCCCGACTGTTGTCGACGGCGATCGCGGTGGCCCGTCGTGACGGACGACCGCGGCGGCTGGGTTGCGGGCAGCGGCGGCGCGGGCAGGGGTACTGGAACTAGGCCCGGCGCCGGCCGCTCCCCCGGCGACCTCGGGAGCACGACCTCTTGAACGCGTCGTAGGCATTCTTCTTCAATCCGGCTCGAAGCGACCAACAAATGTAACGGATGCCAGGAATCGAACCTTTGCTAGTCCGCTACAGTGCGCTGGTAGTGTGCTGCTGACGTGTGCCTACGACGATGCGTGTTCTTCTATGTGTGTGGACTGTATGGCTTCGATGTGTAAGGGCTTCAGAAATGAAACATCTTCATACGTTGAGAGCGATGCTGTTCAGGTGTGCGGTGCTTGATGGTTACAAGATGGTGGTTGAGACGGCAACAACTGCCCGAATTGGTGGTCGCTTAAGTACCTCGAAACTTTACCTTATCGACGACCATCGCACCGAACACGTGCACAGGGAACCTTTCCTTTATTTTTATTTACAAAACAGTACAAATGTTACGTATGTTTAGATCCTATTATGCATACATACATGTTCTATACATCGTTAGATAGGTCTCATTAAGTTCTATCTATTGGTATACAATACCTAAACCTAACTATTAGCGTCACTAAGTTATTCCATAAAAACTCCCAAAAAATGCTGCCACACAAGGGCCCGCCCACTATATTTTCTATTGAAAAACTATCGTATACTAAATTTATATATATAATTTAGGTAGGCCGTTGTGTGCAACTATATGGGGCATCTATTAAAACAAACACCATGAAAATATCTTTATTCAATTCGAGCATATGACATGATAACTTTGAAGCATAAAAATTTTACAGAATTTCTTAAGTAAATACTATCGTAAGTAAACAAATTTTATAATAAACATACGAATGTTTGTTATTATGCTTATTTTAACTATATAAGGTAATAACTAGCAATAAAAAGGTATCTAGACATGATTTCAAGTCTATATGAAGCTAAAAAACACTTATAAAACTATAATACGAATATGTAAACAAACAGCTGTTTTATGAAGCATTAACTCTTATCTGTCACTACTGATAAGGCTATTTATGATTCGATATCTAAGGTCCCTATGGTTAGCACAAGTTTAAGACTAATGTTCATGTATTACATAGTTGTTATATATTAGCAATCTAACCATTTACACTATTTTAGCTATTTTGTAACGTTTTGACACGTCCGGGAACCGAACCCGGTGTACCGCACGATTAGATAACACTGATTTTAACGATTTTCACTCGCGGTTTCGAATACACTATTCACTGTCATAGTTTTAATGTCTGTCGCGAACAAGTATTGTAATAAATATAACAAATCTAATTCTTACATGTCTGCTTGAACTTTAAAGCGGACCTCGGGATAAGATGAAAGTCATGGATGCAGCCGGGATAATGTTAGGACGATGCTGAGAACAGATGACTTTTTAATTTAAGTCGGCAATATACAAATAACGAAAATGTAAGTGAATCTAGACCCGACGCGGCAGTAATGCTAACGCAGTTCCCGTGACCCCGCCATTCAATGGGATCGGATAGAGGAACATTACAGTGGTTTTAGTGGGTAGTCCCGGCGCTGTTCGTCGGGGAGTCACCACACCCTCCCTAGGCTGAGCCCTTTAAGAGCCCAGCCCGGAGGGGGTTAGCCCGTAAATTGTTTGGTTACAAGCATGTTTAAAAAAACACAAGAACAAAAAAAGGTGAGTCTAGACCCGAAAAAAGAAAGACATGAACAATGAACACCAAACATTGCATATGGTTACTAAATTACTTTCCTAAAAGCTTTTATAGAAAAAATGCACTATTTAATCTTCAATACCGCCCTATGTCTTCTTCAAGTCCTTTCGTAAGTTTAGCTTTATCAGAGACTCAGTAAGATAGATAATGGTAAAAGTACCAAAATATGTAATAACTCATAATAATTTAATGAAACGTAATACGACAAAAATAATACCGAATGAAGTACATTATTACAGGTTAATTTGATGTTCAAGTTTATATTGCCTAATCTTTGGATTTGAGTCAAAAATCTCCGTACTATGGTACTTAACCTATATTTAATAAGAAACACATGTTGCAGACGAACTTTTGTTTTGTGTAGGGTTGTCAATATGAGCAAGCATTTATTGAAAAAGAGTTTAAGATTAATCTTTTAAATTATTTCGATCAAAAACAGTAGTGTACTTTTCTCTTTAAAGCGTATCTTAAAATGCTTAAGAATTAATTGTGACTGACTGCTTGGGGTTCTAAAAACTCAAGCAACAAATGAAATGAATAAACATTAGTTCCCAAAAACTTTTTGTTGTATTCAAAACAACATTTTATTTATGATATTTTTAAAAGACAAATAAAAATAACTATTAGACACAACCCTACCATAAAATTACATCTATAAAACAATTATTATATAGCGTACACGCCCAGTTATGTCGCCCGGTTTTGTCTGTAGATAGGTATTACAATAGTTTAATACGTTGTAGTAATTTAAATTGTATTTTAGTACAATACTTCTATATTAATATATTATGTTTGACTGTTTGTATTATTTTAAAGTAATTGGGAGTTATTTAATTGTTTAATACTTTTTGACTAAGTTGGGTATATTGCCCTTTAAATGGTTGCAATGTTTTCTTTGACACAATGTAGTATGTTTATAAGCCAAAGAATCTCTTAGACAAAACTAGCTTATTTATTTTATTAAATAATTATATAGATTATCATCTACGGAATTCTTGTGGATGTCGCCTACTGAAAGTTTCATTATTCCGGTAGTTGTTGTTCGAAAACCCTTGGATCCATAGGTGGCACAGACTAAAAGCATGTACTTAAGAACATAAACAACCCAATCCAGCCCAACAGAACTGTCAAACAATCCGACATCATAATTCGTGTACGTTCTACAGACAAACTGACAATTCAATTACTATCAACATATCGGGATATAAAAAATGAGAACGATGTACATTTTTATTATAGTACGCTCTTTTAACGGGTATAATTAATACCCGGTGTAATAAACAGCCAACGTAAAATGAATGTGTAATGTACACTCGGGCAGTTAAAAATATGTTTAGCGATACACTAGTATTTAAGTGTTGATTCAACAATGAAGTTATCGCGCTACCATCTTGTATGCGGATATAAATTTTCATATAGAAACAATCTCTATACTAATTATGTTAATAAAAACATATGTATTAAGATTTGTTACTACGGCCATACGAATGTGAATTTATATTATACTGCGTACGTACCCTACATAGGTGTATAAAGCCAGTTCTCTATTTGCTGCGCAAGCTTTCTTATTCAAGTGTAAGGGCGCAAAAAAAAAATAATCTACCTTGTATCGGCATACTTTTAAATAACGGACGATTGAAAACTCACCTAACGCATTCGATTAATTATATTGACAATTACTTCACGGCGATATTTATTAAACCTATCTGTATTAACCAATCTATCTCTTGAGTGAGTCTTTCTAGATTGATCCGTATCGATTTGTCATCATCATCTTAGCAGCATATCATCAAAGCACGTATTTTGCCAAGTTCATCTATCATGCAATCCGTCTCCGGTAAATCTGACCAACTAGTTTACCAAATTAATGGTATAAAGCAACGAATTCCCACAATAAGTCTTGTATATTGCGTCAATGAGCACGTATTACTATAAAAGTGTCATCTCTATTTCACGCTACATAGTGCGGTACCACTTTGTAAGTAATTTTGATCAAACAATAGATAAGAGTTTATTACAAGCCGCTTGATGTATACATATACATATATGCATAATAAAATGGGGATTAAAAAGTTTTTGTACAAGTTAATATATTCTGAAATACGGTACAAAACTGTAATAGAATAATTAAGCGAATATATACAGTCGAAAGCTAAAGTGTTAAAGGCGATGGTATTTTTCAATTGTGGGACAAGTTTAAGTTAGTTTATACTTTTTTCTTGGAGTTAGTACCTACTTACTTTGTCTAGGTCTACAAGAAAATGTTTCTAAAGTCAAAGTCAAAATCATTTATTTATTTAGGCCAAAAAGTGATGCTTATGAACGTCAAAATTAAAGTTAATTACTTAATGATAAAGGGTTATATAGGCAAGGTATATATGTACAGCGATATATTTGCATACTATGGATATTTTCTTGTTTAATCGCTTTTTTAATTAACCATTAATGGAATAAACTATTCATTAAATCAGATATTAATAATGCTTGGTAAGGTTGGTACCTTTAGTCATTTTCACTATAATTAGGTGATAAATTTAATATAGTCCCACTTAGAACACGATTTCCAGCAACAGAGGCTTCAAAGAATATGTAACGTTAACCATGAAATTAAAAACACTTTTGCCGTCGCCTGTACCTACGAAAATTATATTGTATGAAAAATAAAAAAAGACTTACCTCTTTTGCCCGAAGTTTCGTATTATTAATTTTAGCATAAAATAATAATATATACGTACCTGCAACAAACAGTGTAATAAGTTAGATTAAAATAATAAATAGGTACACCTACATTGTAAAAGGTTATAAGAAGGGAAGATCATGTACTTAAGTATAATTGCAAAATATACACGTTCATTTATTAATGTATTTCGCCTTGCATTGATTTCTCATTACCTACACTACAAAATAACAAGTGCTTAACGCACATTTTAAAACATTTTCTATAAATTTCGTATTATTTTAAAGAATGTAATATCAATAATTACTTGTCAAGCTTACAGAATAATGAGAGCTATCTGCTGGCAATCGCTTACACTCACACATCACTTGACACACACGTGTCTTCTCACACAATAGCATTTACAATATCTGAAGATAGTGCGGTTAGCGAAGGAGTCATCGCTAATAGCCAATGCCTTGGGATTACCCACAACTTAATTTTCATTGAAATCTAGTTTTCATAAGTGCACTTTCCGCATAAAATGCGTATTGCTTTTGTCATCATATAACTATTAACTAAGCCTTTAGCCACAAGTGACGCAAACTAAAGCCCCGGACGCATAGTCGAGTCTAATCCGTACCAATATTATGAATGCCTAAGATTGCGATAAGATTTTGAATGATGTTACTAAACTGTAACGATTGTTATTTATTTTAAATACGTCTTCTGTTTTACTTACATAAAAAATATATACGTTTATTACAGCTGCATCATACTTTAAATAAAATATTAATATTATTTATACCCTTCTACTTTGAAAAGAATGAACGCAGTTCGCTTTTAATACAACGTCTCTTTCTTAAATAAATGTTTCGCTATAAAACATTATGTAGTCCTATAAATAATATTTTATTCCTAACCAATTAATTATAAACGATATAAATGCTTTCAAAACGAATAAAAATAACCAGCACTACAATTCGATGTTGAATTATGAACGTTAGTCAATTGGCTGTGCAAGACAGGCAATTCATATATAATTCAGAAACAAGAGAGTTGATATTATTTTTAACGCTACAGTTGTAGTAGCATAGTTGTTTACACTATTACTGATTAAATATAATGCATTATTGTTTATATAAATGACGGCTCACAGGTATCGTTGCAAATTGTATGATAAGATTTGGCGTCGACCAATAGACCGCGAGCGATCGCGAATTATTTTGACTAATAGATTTTTTTATTGATTTTATTGCACGTGTGTTATATTTTATGATTCGATTTGATAAGCCGTTATGTGAGAATAACTATTGATACAACTTTATTCTATATAGGTATTATAATTATACATAAGTAGCTGCCAGTTGAAGGTAGGTAATGTAGATATGAAATTCATCCCGCTTACTTAGACGTATTAACAGTTAAATTCGAGTATAAAAGCTAAATGTAGCGTTTTATTATTAAGAAACACCAAATAACATTTTAAATGTTCATAGTGTATATTATAATATATTTATATGAAACTTAATGGTGTTTTTAAGTATACAATAAAACTGATATCGACAATAAAGTCACTGAATTACTCGTAACATTGCGTTATAGTTTACGTGAATATAAAACAATAAAACGCGAAACGGGAAACCAAAGAACGAATTACACATTTAATAAACGCAGGCAGATTTCGTAAAAATCTAACAAACAAAGAATGGGTGTTATTTTTAGATGAAATTAACGCACATTATGATCGTACGCGCCGCTACCGATCGTGAATCATATTTGAGCACCGCCGCAGTGAAAGCGACTAGCGATTATGATAGAAAGACGATAACAGCTAATAGAAAACATTGTGAATTGTTTATTACACTTTATATTATTATGCCATCCTCATCAACCTGTCGCAGTCCACTACTGGATAGAGGTAACGCCAATGACACGCCACTGAGCTCGATTTTCGGCTCTCCGTGTCTAGCCGCTACCAGCCAGTTTACAGTATTTATACAGTCATTTCAGTTTGTTGGTGGACTTTCTACGCTACTTTTGCCAAGGCGCAGCTTAGCTCTAGAATTAGCAAACTAAACAAAAAATAGCATGGTTTCTTCTCAGAATAAAATTAACAAATTGAATTATCTTTAATCGTCAAATACTTCCATGTTTCATAAACTAAAAAACTATACGATGCATACCTGTTACGTGATTTCCCGAAATATTTTATACACACAACTCTCCTAGTTGGAAGCAAATGTTTCTAGCGTCAAGTCTGCCATTTACAATAGCAGACTTGACGCTACAAACATTTGCTAAATAATATAAAATATATCAGAATAATCATAACAAACCCTTGTTTTAATGTAACTCCAAAAGGAAGTAGTAATATGTTGTATCTTTAACACATATTCTTTCATAAGTAGTAGGTGTGTTTCAAGAAACACAAATCGCTCCTCTAAGGTCTCCGCTCGCAGTGAAACCATGTCGAAACCAAGGTCCACGTCATCGCAATAACAAATATTTTCCACTGATTCTATTGTATATTGTTGGCTTTTCCTATTAAAACATTGGTTTCTTTTAACCTACTTCCAGAGATAATGGTTCCGCGTGTACAATACACAAGCTTTCAATGTTTAGATATTTGTTGTGGTATATCAACAACGTATATGTAAATTTCCTAATTTGGCTTTTAGCCATTGCGCTGACGTCATCAGATACTTGTGTCTTTACCGAATTAGGTATATAATGATGGGTACTTTGGTAAGTTAAGAATAGATTTTGGTCCGTTGATAACTATGATGTGTAATGTGGAACTGGTGATATCGAAAGCTTCTAATGATCTCTACTCACTACTTTGCTCTCTACCTCGGAAAATGGCAAATATTGTCACTAGAAAAATGCAGCAAAACGTTATTTATACAATATTGAAGTCACCTTTAAGAAGGTGGCATACATTTACTGCAGGAAATAGTTGTTAAAACATAAAGCCGTTCAAATTAAAAAGAAGAAAATTATTAGAGATGATGTGGTGATTCCTATTTCACGGTAAAAGTTGAGAGGTGGTTGTTGACCTAATGCAATTGACAGTTATTACAAATTCAAGTTTAATTACGAACAATATTAAGAGCGGAGGGAAATCTAAATTATTACCTACTGCAACATTGGTAGAAACACTGAATTACAAATTTTTACTTTGACGTCGGTAGGTGCGAAAAGCTGGCAATAATCGATATACAGATACAAATTTCTGTAGTATTAGTATCCTTAAATGGCAATAATATATACCTCTACCAGTTATAACAACATTTAGCTAGATGCTCATCTTTCCACATTTTATAAAAAATGTCTAATTTTAAAGCAAGAAGTATTGCAAGGAAATGTAAAGGGAGAGAAGGTAAAGGTGGTTTATTTGCTAATATGTAAAAGTGCCTCACTTTTGAAGAACGTAGGTATCAATAATTTGCATTAAACCAGCTTTTAATAAAAAGCAAATCTGCACTATTTCAATGCTTCCAAAACTTTGAAGTTAATTCACACATTAGAGACTGAATGAAGTACAAAGCAAGCGAATCCTTGAATATGTGTAAGTTGTTACTGCCAGTTACACAAATATTCATGTCTTGAAACTTGTTCAGGAACAAATAGTAGATATCTACATGACTTTCTAGATAATAAGCTGATATGGTAGGTTTCATACCGGCATGAATTGCAAGTGCAACTTAGCACACTGAGTAACTGTCAGAAGTGACGTAGCATTTAAACTGATAGAACACTAAACGTGAGGAAGCCTGCATGTCTGAGAGTTCTCTATACTGTTCCCGAAAGACATGTGTATTGTACAGTCTGCCAACCCGCGCTGGCAAGCGTAGTGAACTTCCTTAGCCTTCTCGTATTGAAAGGAGTCCCGTACCCAACACCTATATATAAAGCGACAGTACCTATACCTATATAAACTACTGATGATGATAAAAAGGCAGCAATAGCGCAGTGGAGAGACTGACTGTCTGCTACGCAGAGGGTTCGAATCCACGGTGTGCACCAATGACTTTTTGAAGTTTTGTGCGTATTAAATTGTTAATTATCGCTTGCTAAACGGTGAAGGAAACATTGTGAGGAAACCTGCATATCCGAGAGTTCTTCATAATGTTCTCAAAAGACACTTGAAGTCTGCCAACCCGCACTTGCCCAGCGTGGTGGACTATGGCCTTACCCTTTCAATAGTGAGAGGAGGCCCGGGCTCAGCAGTGGGACAGTAAGTATATAATAATATATCTACATTGATTGAACACTATACTGCTACTTATTCCCGTGAATATTTTATTTACGCGGGTTTCGAACTATCAGAATAGTAAGTATAGCGTTATTTTATACCATTCGTGTATAAAGGAGCCAGTCTTGATGATAGCATTTACGTAGGTATCTAATAACACCGGATACATTAATCTAACATATGATACATCTTCGTTTTGTAAACACTGTAACTAGCGTCGTGCAACTGTTGCGGAGAAAAATATCGAATAATTCCGAAATTCCGTTCGATTAATACGAATTCGAATGAAACGGTCGAATCACTGTTCATCTTTTGGTTAAGGAGTAAATAGTGGTACGCATTTGGATTTATGCTGGTCATGTCGCGTGATGTCAATTTCTAGACAAGTACTTTATTATACATGTTGTTTTATTGATTAATAGTACACAGTTAAATTATATTACTTTAGCAATTTTATTTCTTGCCATACTGATAGTGATTTCATAATAATAAGCTTTCTTGCAAAGAGTCTACCAGATTTCGACGGTGATTTAATGTTTGCGTATACTGAATATTCGATAAAACCAAATATAATGCAAATCAAATATAATCGAATTTCTTAAGCATTCGACTATTCGATTTATTTATCGATAATCGCACATCGCTATCCGCAACAAGACTGTCCAGTCTTTAGAAAAGGGATATTATAATGAGTGAATATGTTAAATAACCGGTAGGAACATAGTTTGAATGAGTCGACATTTTGTGTAATCACACTGCTATGTAATAACAAGAAGTAATTATAATATTATAAATAATAAACCATTTATTAAACTTCCCTTGATTATGATTTTGAAATCCAGTATGGGAAACTGGTCTTGCGGAATGCCGGTAAGATCTGCGGCTGGGTATTGCGGATGAAGGTGTTCGTTGCACTACTTTTGAGTTGATTTGATTGAATCTTAGGGCCTTATCATACTAGCGGTTTGGGAGCGGTTGCGGGGCGGAGCGGACGCGCAGCGAATGCGTCGCGAACACGCCGCGGCTGCGCAGCGAAGACGCAGCGGACGCGTGGCGAATACGTTACGTTTTCGTCGCTTGTTTGTAGCAAATTATCGACGTATAGTACATCCAGTAACTGTACAGTGTGTGTCCAGTAACTGGACTCACACAGCGGTTTGGGAGCCGCTAGTATGATAAGGCCCTTATTGCTCAGGACAGGGCTGATTATTTAAGAAAGTTACTCAATCTTTTGCTGCGGCAGACCCCGAGCAATTTTTGGCAAGGTCTTGGATGCAACTGGAAGAACGCCAGGACGATGATGATGATGATGACTCAATGTTTTGCAATAAGCTAGCATTTCACTTTGCGCTTTGCTTGGATTTTGACTGATTACGAGTTCCTAAATTCCATGCAAAATCAGACAACGTTTTGTTCAAATGCTATGATGCTTATAATTATAATTTTAGTTAGAAAATGTTTTCATAGGGTAAATTTTCTGATTTAAATTACAAGAAGCAAACTAGTGACCGTTAATAGTATGATCTTGTTTACTTGCTACAACTTTGTAATAACGTTATTTTTAAAAAGCAAAAAGATGTGTTTCATAAAAACACATTAATTTACAACCAGGTGGATTCAAAAGCAACGTGTGATCGTTACATACCTACACAGGTAAACGTGCATGTTCACTAATGTATATAAATATATCTATCGCAAGTGTTATAAAATTATACCCATATTAATAGGGACACCGACAATATTATGATGGTAATAATGAGATATGCCCAAGCTATATTATTTACCTAGACGAAGTGTCTATGCAAATCGATAAAAAAATGCAACTTGTATGGGAGCCGGACATCTTATTCATACAAGTCTGTACAAACGGGTCCATAAGATGATGTGGATCATCCATTATACTAACGTTACTTCATTCGTTCTTTCGAAGTCAAGTAAATATAAAGCTTAGTTGGTTGAAGTTTGTTTCACCTATCGATCCTTTTCATTTAGCGATAATTTTATTTTGCTTGTATGGTGTAGCGTGTTGTTACACCTTGTTATCTATGCCTTCTTTGACAATTGGGCTGACAAAGGCAAAATGATTTTAACCGACTTCAAAAAAGGAGGAAGTTCGCAATTCGATTGTTACATACTTATTTTTATATTTGCTACCTAAAAATTTCAACATTTATCGAGAAGCGATTGATGAATTTAATTAAAATTAATGAAGTCGAATAACGTGAGTTCTTTTGGTTTATATTTCTTTAATTTATTTATTTATTTAATTTCAAATCCAGGCAACTGGTACGTGACAGTATATCTAATATATGTTAGTATCATTAGAAACGATTGAACCTTAAGTATTTAAAAGCGGCCATCGAATATCATACATAGTAGGTACTTATAATACATTTAAGAACTATTTCTCCTATATGATTCATAATATAAGTAATATAAAGAAAATAATGCATAGGTTAGTACCTACAACAAACAATATTTCAATCACAAATGTGTAAGTGTTAATAAAAACGAATTCCTTATATTTTTGTTAGGTGAACATTAAAGCCTATATGTATTTACAATAGCTACAACATTGGCAGCAAGTCCCGTTTATCAAGTTATTTTTTTATAAAAGCAGCAGCGATCCTTAAAACACACATACATGCCTACATAGACTTACGCTTGTTTCCCGAAGGGGTAAGCAGACACTACGGAACGCAAAGAAAAGAATATTTCCTGCAAGGGAATATTTGTTGTAGTATTCCTACAATGTTTTATCTTCGTACTAGCTGAGCCGGCTACTGCTTCTCACCGGTGGCTCATAGCGTGATGTTAGATAGACATTGACTTCCTTGGTAAATAGGCTATCTAACATTAAAAAAAATATTCAGTTCGAACCAGTAGTTCCTGAGATAAACGCGTCCAACTAAACAGACAAACTCTTCAGCTTATATTAGTATAAATATCATCATCATCAGCCTGTATATACACTGTCCCACTGCTGGGCACGGGCCTCTTCTCACTATGAGAAGGGTAAGGCCATAGTCCACCACGCTGGCCAAGTGCGTGTTGGTAGACTTCACATGTCTTTCGAGAACATTATGGAGAACTCTCAGACATGCAGGTTTCCTCACGATGTTTTCCTTCACCGTTTAGCAAGCGATAATTAACAATTTAATACGCACATAACTCCGAAAAGTCATTGGTGCGCGCCGTGGATTCGAACCCGGACCCTCTGCGTAGCAGTCTGTCGGTCTCTCCACTAGGCTATCGCTGCTCCATTAGTATAAATATGGTGAGAGTATATTGATATAGCTATTTCTGGCATTCAGGCACATTAGGTAGCTTTCGATTTTGCATTGCTCTTACTTTAGCGACATACCTGTACAATGCAAACCCACCTACACACTTGTCTCTCACACATTTGATTACATATTTACAGTTATACGCGTACTGTTTACGTCAAACTATACAATTTTCACTTGTTGATATAACAGTAACCGAATAGATACAAATTACTTGTCATGGAAAGAGACTTTGAAAACTGCGTCAGTTTTGTACTTCTGTTAATATCATCGTTTCAACTGAATGTTTTTTTATGTCTTCCCTATAAGAAATCAACTATAATACATACATACATACACATACACATCGTCACGCCTTTTATCCCCGAAGGGGTAGGCAGAGGTGTATTTCTACACCCACTTTTCGCCAAATATACTTTAGTCCCGATCCCACGCGCACATTTATGCCGCGAGACCAACGAGGCAGTCGTATAGGGTTTGATGTCGAGGTTTCCGTCTCTACGCAAAGATGGTATTTGCATCGTGTTATCCCTTCGTCGCCTCTTACGACACCCACGGGAAGATAGGGGGTGGTGACACTTGTATTCTATGCCGTCAACCACACGGCAAATCAACTATAATATCAGTATAAATATCTAGTCTGAAAGGTCTTTGGAACTTTACTCTTAATCACCACAGATATCAGATTTTTTTATATTTATCAAGCAAGTCAATAACTCTACTTAACAATATCAACGCAAAAACTGTAGCAATCTAGGTGAATTAAAACCACATAAATATTTCTTATTCGGAGTAAGCTCAGTGAACGATACGCATCACTAATTGTTAATACAAATCCCTTAACCTCAAACAAAACACCTTCATAAATAGTTGTACGTTTAGCTATTTTTACTCAGAACCCAGACAGTTCAGTAAAAACTTTTATATGATATTCCGTCGTTTTTATTCCAACCACTAATAAGTGTTGCACTTAACAGCAACAAAAAGTAATTGTATATGAAAACGTAAAGCATAGAGTAATACCTTACTATGGTCCACTGGAGCAAAGTATGCAGCAATTACGAAGTTTTCTAACTGGACTTCATAGTTGCTTGTTAAATTAATGTGTCATAAAGATTATGTTTTATGAAACGCCCGCAGTGGCGATACCGTAGAACTGTCATTACTTACTAGTGACACATTTAAAGATGGAAGACCGTTTACAAGGTATATTCAAATGCCATAGAAGCCTGTACGCCTCAAACCTTATCAATGGCTCCTAAGGCCCTACCACATGGCCCTACCAAGGCTATCAAAATTTTGGAACAGTGAAAATATACTTTGAATAATAGGCGATCTGTGAATTTTACCCCAACGTGCAGAAAGAGGCGTGCTACGGTCCTCCATTCTAATTGTCTTCTAATTAACTCTCATAAAAAATACTCTAACAACCCAGATATATCCTATCAAAAGTCCTATACATTTGTCATTGCAAACGCTAAATCTAAACTGGGTCTAAGCATTTCGCTATCCATACAAGTGTAAAAACAAATCACAGTTTATTTGATACCTCGTTGATCAATTAAATCTTTCACAGGTGGCTGACACTTTAAAATATAGGTATCAGGTTGTAAAGGTATGCGCGAACTGGGGCGGCATAATAGTGATGCTTTGCATGGCGTCAAAGCTTTAGAACAAAATTCGATGTTAATTGAAAGTATAATAAGTTTACTGACAATTATTCTAATTCAAGTTATTCAAGCAGAATAATTGATTCAATAAGAATATAATTATGCGCTAATCATATTTTCAATTGGTCGTTTTAGACAGACCAGGTATCAGATAAGTAAGTAAGTAAGTAAATAGACAATTGGAGATACTTTGTGTAATCAATCACATTGGGTTCTTCATTAAGTCGGTGTACGCCTTTAAAACTGGACTACCATTCAGTCTTCAAGGCTTTGCCTTTGATAATGTAAATATTTCGAACTTCTACTGTTCGGTTCGTACGCTGATGTTCTGTCACAACCAAACGCCTTGATGCACCTTTACGATCCAGTGCAAATGTGTGGTATATTAAAACAGTTGTTTTTTGCGTGGTAGGTTGACGTTCAGCGTCCCACCCGGCGACCACGGCCGCAGTAAAGGTAGTTCGCGCATCGATGCGCACTCTGATAGCCGTGCACATAATTATACCCAGTTAATTATGTCACCGGTATGCCGTACCCATAAGTTCATTACCGTTAGGGTATGAGCACAGGAACATATTTATTCGATATGATTGACAACACAGCCCTCTCAGCGTAGCTTTTTGTCGTAAAAGGACTAACCATCGACCGCAAAATATACGTAATTATACTCAGTATTTGCTTATATTTTCTCTCACTGTGAGGTAATTGGTAGTGTTTGTAAATCAGAGTGCAATTTTGCTTTTACAAATAAATTATTAAGTAAGTAAGTAAAGACACCTTTTTTAAGTGAGTAACAATTTCTGAAATAGTGTAAACGACAGTATTTAAGACAAATACAGGTACCTATACTACTAACTTTACGATAAGCATACAAATGCTAGTCAGGTTTCATGAAATATTAAATTCGGCTAGTATGTACTATACAGCCAAAAATGTAAATATTACAACACAGAGCAAGTAAAGAGAACTCGGCCAAGTGCAAAACTTTTTTGTAAGAGTCAAATATGAACAAAGCCTGGTGTTGACGATTCAACCTATTTTTAGTTATCTGTGGGTCGCGCTACTGCGTCCACGTGTTTATTTTTATTTCGCCGACATCACAATGTTTAGAAATGGTCACCAATGAAACGCTAAAAAAAGTATAAAATATATTTTATCTGTGAATTTAATGCAGTTATCCTTGTTTGTTCGATTTTAAATTTTAACCAATTGTATTGAGGTTTACTTAACTAAATCGTCTTTTGCTCTTTTGTTCTAATTAGTTATATTACAGAGATATGAAAATAAGTAACGTCAATGTTAGCAATTGTTGAAACTTGTAAGCTGTGTAACTGTATGTGTCAAACATAGTCGAATAGGTGCGAAAATACCCACCACGCCTTTTCTAACATACTTAATGTATTTTTATAAGACGGACATAAACTAATTATAATTTAGGGAATGTTCAGGACAATTAGGGCCAAAAGAAATCGTCATATTTTATTACAATTTAGTACATAGCTAAAATTTAGGGTGCCATATTGCCTTAGTAATACCAATGAAGAAAAAAGGAACACTACCAAGTATCAGCAGGCATACATAAACGGCAAAAATATTTTTTTTGCACCTATGCCGAATTGCCTAATGATGGGCACATGTTTCTTGTCATCCTTGTAGATATTTTTAAAGGGTTTTTAAGGTTTGGTGAATTTATATGTTCGTGTCGGTAGGTAGGTACGTTTGTCACGAAATAGTACCTACTGCTAAGACGTCCCACTGCGTTTTCGACCAGCAAATCGCTTACACTCATGACAAAAATCATTTATTCACGCATTATAATCCGCTCATCACCACATTAAAGTTTACAGCAGTGTACTGTGATTACCAGAGCAATCTGCTAACAAGAGACCGATCCTGTATTACAGTTCAATTGTTATATAATTATGAGCGGTGATTGCTGCGTTTTTATCAATTAAATGTGCATGCAACCGGGTATTATCATGTACCACCACCATGACAATAGTGGCCACTATTGTAATGCATATATTACGTTTTAACCAAGGACATTACGAGCAGCGTCTGAACTTTTTTAATAATTGATGTTTTCTGTGAACTACTGTAACAAAGCCTTTATGTATATATTACGACTTTAATTTCGAATTAAATCAACAAAAAGATTTAATATATACCTATTGTGAATTTCTAGCTTCAACTACAATAGGAACCTATACTTCTTATTAAATATTATTACATTTTATATAATAATAAATCATTTTAAATTGTAGCTGTAATGTTGATGTTGAGCGATATTTAAAACAGTAGCTTCGCCTAGTGTAACCTTCATTTTTACACATAAAAACGCTTCAGAATCTACAATAAATTAACCATCACGAAAACCAAACAAAAATCATAAAAATCCATCTTCACCATACCCGAGTATCAAACCTGAGATCGTGTCAAGCGAAGCTTTAATAAACAACTATATTATAAGCACGGTGGCAGTAGCAGGGACTGGACGGTGCGTGAAGCAATATAGATCTTAATCTCGGCCGCGGGACATGTGTAGCACAAACCCGCGTGTTAGCTGTCATCGCCGACATAGCTTGACATCGGTTACTTAACCTTCAGTACATGGGCCAGTATCGCTCAACTTACGGTAGCGGGGTTAAGGTACACCGTTCTGTATTCAACTAGTGATTGATGTATTGGGATTGTATTATGTTGGGAATTTCTCTTGTATTAAACAGCTTTTTTATCCTGCGCGTATTCATGTTTACGATAGGTCATTATTTAGGTATCAAATATGGAGGTGCAATGTTTTTGATGATTATTCCCTCACAAACTTACAAAAAATGAAATAATTTAAATTAGGTAGGTAGGTACAAATTTTTTATTAAGTAGTTTATTTCAGGAAGTATATTTCCTTCCTCAACTGGAACTACGCGCAATAAGCTTTAACGCGTCAAAATTGTATAGGCACTACAAATTTAGATTGCACATATGGCGTAGTGATTTATTAAATGATAGCCTCGCCCTGTGGTGTGGGTTCGAGCCCAACAGGTGATAATACATTGTGATCGATACTTTTTGGTTTAAGTATGGATGTTATTTGTATCTATTGATTAAATGTCAAGCTCCCACGACAAGAAATTTACTTTTAAATAGAATAAATACCTCATAATATTAAGGATATCACGTACAACTTCTTTGCCAGAGAGACTATTAATTCAGCAAGCTAGTAAATTTTTTATACATGATTAACTAACCATAATAATAGGTAAAGAAATTTTATATTACCTCAAGGCTCACGCAACTCATCCAGACGAGTATATGTAGATATATATAAAAAATAAAGATGCTAATTATGTACACTTAGTAATGCAAATTTATACACTTTAATTCATAATTATATCGGCAATTATCTTCTATATAATTAAGTATATGAGCAACATATTAACTGTAAGGTGAATTAAATATTATGCTGATGCCCTGATGGTATAAGTCGTGTTGTTTCTCAGTCTGATGGTTTACAGTTCATTTACCGTCTGGGTCAATGATAATTTTTAAGGCTTTTCGATCACTGCCATTGCAGAATAGTCCAAAAATTATGTAGGTACCTACTTAAGTATTACCTACATACAACATGTGTTTATTTTATAAGTTCATACAAGTTTTAGTAGCTTCCATATTTGAGGTGCCTATCGTCCTACACATTCCGCTTTATTTCTTGACTTTTCGTCTGGTTGCATCGGTCTTGGCCACGGCAAGACTAGATATTAAGTAAATAGGATTCTCCCAAATAGTGCAAGTTTGAAAACATGAGAATGTTTTCTTTCCGTTTTGTAACTCTTATCCAACAACTATCCCAACTGCCAAATATCGCCAAGCGATAACAATTCTTGAGATGCATAATAACAAATATATATAAATAAATCGTTATAATCACCAGCAACATATCAATGCAAGTTTTTTTTAATTCGCAGGAGCAATAATCACAATTTTATGCAAAAATGCCAACATGTTCATAAAGTAACGTAATTTTAATATGCCGACAGATACCGCCGAATAATGGAAACGGTTTATTTTAAATAACCTATAATGACACAAGTGTATTCTTGGTTATATTATATTATTTTTCTGGTTATTCAATATGATGATGAGTATTAAATTACAGGCCTGTTCTGCTGTGTCTATGGATATTGAACAGTTATTCAAAATAAATTCTTCACTCATCTATTAGCGAATGCACGTGCAATAAATAGGCACTTAAATAGGGAATAATCACCGCTATTGAGACACCAAGTCTGACCAAATCTTCGAGTACATAATAACTCATATTTAATTTACTAGAATTGAAGACTAATACTTGTTGAACTAATAATAAAGAGTCTATAGGTAAATAGCTACCCAACAAGGAAAGAGCCTAAAAAGGGGTGTACATTACATCATTAACTAATGTAATTAATGTAGAGTCGTAACATGTACCTACCTATTTAATTATTTTAAGTAACCAAAATTGGGGATCCATACTTTTTGCTCTAAAAATACAAATTATAAATAAGAAAATACAAATTACCTACATTTATTATTACAAAATAACCTCGTTAAATACATCAACTTAGGCGTTAGAATTTTAAATCATTTGTGTTCTAATAAAAGTTATTTCTAGTTGTGTATGTAATTCAAAAGTACGGTAAATGTTTACCATATTTTAGTTCATATTTAAAAAATCTACTGTGGCCTATTATGAAACGATAAAGATTTATTTCGAAAAGATAAGCTATACATACTATACATTTTATATCTTAGGAGCATTAATAAATTGTAGCTCTAACACGTAAAGGCATAGGTATGAACTTAAATTCTAATATATAATACTTGAGTGCTTAATACGTGCGATATGTCCCGATCCATGTTGACATCACGTTTTTAATCCTTCCACCCCTCTCCCCCTCTCCCTCACTCCTCAGTGCCCCGCATAAGAAGGTCTCATCACATAATTTTATTATATTATCATAACTTACATGTTTGATGTAACATTTTTTAAATCTTGAACCGACGTCCTCATCGATACATGATCCTATAACGTTTTAAATGTAAATTTCGACTTTAAAAAACTTAAAATGTTTGCCCGTCTCGAAGCGGATAATGCAAAAAATATTCATAAGGGATATTTTAATTATAATTTCACATGTATTCAAGTTATTTAATCCTACCGGAGTTGGATCAATCGACACCGGCCAGTCAGTAATATATTGGCAATATGAATAATTTTAATATTAAAATGTAATTCGATTGACTCGATGAGATATCGATATACAGCAACGTGTGGATTGCGTTAGCGATTTTAATGTTCCCGGCTGTGCGGAGCGGTGCGGTGTTTCCCGATTATAAGTTACGAATATTCATAAACACTATCTCGACTATTTTTGTGATAAAATGAACAAGTGCCGACGTCTGTGCGACGGATAACGTAAACTCTTGGCTACTAAGTAAAGACTTTAAATGGGTGAGCTAACTAAGCTTGTATTAATATTAAAACTGCGGGTAAGGACCTAATAAGTGCACCTGTATCATATTATATTATAACTTGATGTTTAGGAATAATAATTCAAATAAAATTACCTATAGGTATAAGTAGTCCAGATAACATTGAAATAAATTATATCAAAATTGTATTATAGAATTCCTAAGAGCAACCTTCTCATCAATGTATTCTACGACTACTATAATAAATTGAAAGAATTAATAAGAAGGATGTTTAGTTCTGTTAATTTTTAAACATTTTATTTTGTTTTTCTTACTTTGTAAGACTAAATTATCAATCATAAAATACAATAATGATACAGGTTAGTATAGTGAGCGGACAAAGAACACAGAAATAATCACATACAGCTTCTTATAAAACTTTATAAATTATCTATAATATTATGGCAGATCCTTTATTCTTATTTCATTATCAACAGCCCTATTTATTTAAGCGTCCCACTGCAGGGCACCGGCCACCTCCGACTTTGAGAATGGTCAATATTCATATGTAATACAGTTTAATTTGACTGTACAAAATTGAAAACTACTAGCTCGTTGTAAAATGGTTGCTTGCACATAAAACGTTAGAAGCTGAAAATTAATAATGGGTAAGAAATAGAACCACTCATCTATTACTAGAAAGAATAGAAAGCTTCCGTAGATGATTGTCGTACTATTTAGCTAAGGTAATAAGTGAGTAACACTAGTACAGGTAGTTTTTCAACCTACAATTTGTATTCATAGCGCAATGGTTGACGAAGCCCCATGGATCATTGCTTTAATAGTTCACATCGTATGGATGACTTGTACTCATTATTGAATTAACCTTTCAACAATTATTCAATTATTACTTTCAGCCGCGACTTCGTTTATATTTAATTTGCCAGCAATTTAAATACGGGTTATGTTCAGATAGGGTTTGCATAAATGTGGCAGTAAAGATAATTATAGTTATGAGTATAATTTGAATTTGTTCTTTGAGACAGCTGTCATACGTTCTTAAGAAAAATTTAATTAGCTTGCACTAAACTAAACCTTGAACTTCAAAGCAAGCGTCTTTGGTCGCAACTTGAAGGTCGATGACGATGTACCAAAGCCTCATAGCCTCATAGAATATATTACAGAATCTGTAACCAGCCAGTGATAACCTTAAACCTTTCCACCTTTTTAAATTAAACTCCTTTATCCAGCTTTTTACTTTTTAATTAGAGTATAGCTACTATGCATACGGTGATTAAAGCGGTGCTATAATGATAAGTGAAGTAAATCTCTGTACACGCTTGTTTGTTTGTGTTCGGCTACTGCGCGCCGGCTCGCGTGTTTACATACCTAGTTTAAAAGAAACGAACGAAATCCACCGATCCGCAGCCTCCTTAGAACTGATAGTAAAACATTTGGATTATTTAAGACGTTATATTCATTGAATTTCAATAGACTGCATAATTGGAGCGGTAGGTAGAAAGATGCTTGTTTATATGTTAAGACTGTTCTGATATGAGTAGATAATATGGTTTGAAACAGAGGACAAACGCGCTGGATTTACCTTAACTAACCTACTACAGTTCAAACGAAATATACATACAGATCATGGTTTTTTAATAGTTTTTCTGACAAGCACGGTTTAGAGGTTAATAAAAATCCTACCTTTTTTGGAGAGACTTAGCATAATTTTAGCGCTAGGCTCTAAGAACACAGCCCTGGATCACAACTGAGATAACGCCTAGATTCTGTTGATTTTAAAGGGAACACTACCGATTGAATCATCAAGCAAAACCGTACGAATTTCAGTGTAATATTTTTGCCAAATCTAGATATTAACAGTACCGAACTGCCGACAAAGAATACCTAGTTATGAATATAATCGTGGTATAAATAAATGCCTCCAGTACCAGACAATTAAATCGAAATAACGTACATATTATATATGAAACGCCATTTCTTCAATCCACTTGAATATTTATGTGCGCAAACTAAATAAAGGTTTGTTTATACAGATTAATATTGAAGTTATCGATAAGCAATAAAAATCTTTGAAAATATTAATAATCGTAACGAGATATTTTATAATGTTCAATTAATATTTATTTGCCCGTGAAATTAAAAAAATATATCGATTGATATTAAAATTTACGCTATATGCATTTTTTTATGATTTCAACCATAATAAAAGTTTCGTTTGACGTAAGTTAAGCACGCGGTTATGTCTGTATGTCCGTGTATTTTGTATGTGTACGGTGCATGAATAGCATGTGTTGATGACTGCACCGTCACTTGACTTTTATCAAGTAATGAGGTTTGATGCATACCTATAGAACATGCTTATCACATGCTCAAGACAAACATACGATTCATCAAGGAGGTTTTATTTATGACGCTTGGAAGATGATCGTCAATATTAATTATCTGTTCTAAAAATATTTTTAGGTTTAATTAGTCTACACATTAGTATCTTTGGTACAGTTTGCATTTTTAGAGATAGAGATAGATCTTGATTAAAAAAAGGACAATTTTCCAAAAAAGGAAAGGAATTGGAAAGTTTGGAAACTATGTGTTATTTCGAATCAAGGGATTCCTCGGCATCTGAAAACGTACCGTAGTCTTACTACAATTAAAACTAGATAATATGTGTGTAGTCTATGTGCATTAGCCACAAAGAAAGCTTAAACGCGGTGCGTGTGTCGGTAGACAATGACGTAAATGAAACCTTACCCTCGACCTGTTCCCAATACCGTTGCACTCGCCTTGTTTTTCTACCACGGTCAGTTAGAGGAAAATAAGATACAATGCATTTTGCAGTATTATTCGCTACGCAAACATACGGGTGCACAACAATCATGAATATTTAATAAAGTAACGGCGCTGCACTGTTTGTAAAGTCAGTGTCGCATCGGGCAAATAACTCGCCAACATATTTATATTTTAAAAGGGGATTTAAAGGTCTAATTCAAGATTACAGCGTCATACGCTTCGATTGTCGAATATATGAATGGCTGAACAGCTATTCTGGGGCAATCAAATCGAAATTTAAATTCAAGTAAGTGTCATCCGCGGTCGTCGCTCCGTACTATTCTATTCCCCGATTCATATTATGCGCAATGTGATCAGTTTATTTCAATATTGTATGATGCATGAGTTGGACGTTTACGGCCGAGGTAAAGGGATTCTGAACTTGATCTGGTGTGATGTACGCACATAATCATCGACACCGATCTCGTTTCTCACCGCGACGCCGTCAATGTTTTGTGAATATGCTATCACTGAGACGAAAGGTGACAGGTCTAGACGACATAAGCGATCAGCTGACTAAAGTCGAAATTGAATTTCAAGTGCTATTTTTTCATGCGAAGATATGAATGCGATTATTTTTTTCTCGTGTCAACTTGGTTTCCAATTTGGTCAGACACGTTCGTTTGAAATCTTTACCTTCATAATTATCCATTCTTTTTTAATCTCTGTCAATACACCTATCTATCCCTAATGCAGGATTCGTGCAAATAGTTCGTATCACATGTCTTTTAAATGTTTAATTAATCAAATAATCATCCTGGCCGCAATCACTTCGGATGTAATACATGTCGTTGTTTAACCCCTAAGTGCTCGTAGTTTAACCCACATGACGCAAAAAGAGGGGTGTTACGTTTGACCGCAACGTACATTTAAATTGCCGATATAATATATTTCCAATAGGTATACTTTAGATATTTTATGATACTTTCCAAAACTTTATTTGTTACAAAGAGGACATGAATTGACTACACCCACACGGTTTTTGGAAATGGAAAGGTGGTCATCAAGTGACCCACGAGCTAGTCGACTAAAAAGGCTGTTAACAGAAGCCCTGCCAAAGCACGAACAGAAGTTTTAGTCTTAGAGTCCATGAAAGATTGATTGCGCCATCTTACTGGCAAATGTGTTTCACCTCTCCTTCACATAAAGGACTTTAGGCATAATTTTAAATAAGATTAAACTTTCATTAAAATATAATGTAAGCAAGGCCTTGACACGACAAGGTACCTACTATTCCAATAGCATTTCCTAGCCTAATTATTTTGACTTTCTGTCATGGCGACAAGGAGAAGGTCTTATAAGAGTTGTAGTGCCAACCCTGGATTGGAGCAGGCCCACCAAAAAACACTAGTCCTTGAGAAGCTACGGGCAACTAAATACACATTAAAAGCATTCACTGCAATAGTGACAGCTTTTTAGATCTTCTCGTAAACATTTTGACTACTATTTAATGTACCTTTGTGCATACCATCCCTATACTTTCTCACAAACATATGTTGCTCTTAACTACAGAACATGCAGGTTGTACCCAAAGTTACGTCCCAAGCAAAATATTATATTGAATCATTATTGAATTACAGGGTGTAAAAATACCCTTAACGAAAACTGAAATCCCATGTTGTACCAATCACTACAAACATTTTTTACTTCAGCACCATACCTGGGAAATTACTGGTTCAGGAGATATTGAGGCTGAAAGTTAGTATGGAATTTTTCTAATTAGGTACAAAATCGATGCATTTACCCCACCAATATGTTCTTTAGATGCCCTATGACTCCATGGATAAGTAGGTATTTCGAACATCGCACGCGCGCGCTTTGAATTGCGATTCAAAAATGTGAAAAGCTAAAAAAAAATGTCGTTTCCCAGGTATTATTTTTGGTTAGTATGACTTGGCATGATGTCCACAACGAGTAGACTTCAGCTTGGTGATGGGTCTTGTGACACCCTGTATATACAATCGCAATATAATAACGATTCAATATATGAAAAGACACATGTGACGAATAAAGTGTAAAATCATACACCTGAGACAATAGCACGAGTACTAATGGATAGGCAATTTTCGACACATGTATATGTCGATTACAAAATAAACACGATAAAATTATACGTTATCACGATACACACTTACGCCACGTACAATACGTCTTAAACAAACTTGAGCGGCAACACTTCAACACTTTTCATTAAGCTTGTACATACATAAGATATCTCTTTAATTAAAAAAAAACACGGATAACATAAAAAAGTGTCAGTTCATATGAATTCAGGTTAAGTTTTCGTTGACACGTCGATTCTTGTGACCGCCGGTGTGCCAACAACTTTATAATGGAGAGCACACATGTTGTGTTTGTCAGAAAAAAATAACAATTCGGGTTATTTAATATGGCTATAGACATTTTTAAGACGACTGCTCATATACCAGTGATGGTTTGAGCACAATTGCAGATCTCCTCCAGAATCAGGTGAAGTTTATTTTGCATTTTGAGACTAGCTAGAAATCTGCTAGACAAGAGAATTTCAACTAGGAATATCAACAACATGGATATTTATGCTCACTTTTGCTAACAGTACTTAGTGTTGGTTGCGCAGCCTCCTATTATTTGCCTGTTGAGGTGGAGAAACAGTCTCGATATACTACAGGCCCTCCTGCTTGTTTTTAAGTAGACGGACGTACCGGGAAAACTGAACATTAACGGCCAGTCTCACCGACGTCGGATAAGTTCCTGTTCCACTTAGTTGTCAGATAGTTGTTGCAAATTTCATTCCGGTTTTGAATTTATCTGGAAGATAAGGCCTATTCGTAGGTAGTAAAACTGGACTTAACTGTCGCAACCTTAATATATAAAATCATTGCGTTACTGACTGACTGACAGACACGCTACAGCCGAAACTATTGGGCGCAGGAAGCTGAAATTTGGCATGAATGTTCCTTGGGGACCGTAAGGTTTCACTAAGAAGGGATTTCCCGAAATTCCCACGGGATCGGCCAAAATGGGTAAATTTAAAAAAAATACAGGCGTAGCTGCTGGCGTCCTCTAGTAATTATATAATAATACAGCACCACGTAAGTATACAATTTTTATCACGGTGTATAGAAGATAAATATTATTATATGTTCCATGTGTCCATGCGACCAATAAATGGAGGCTTATTTTTCATAGAGCGTGACCTAATCTCCTCTATGGTATATTTGTAAAGGTATTTATACACTTGCATAAGGATTTATTTCAATACGTAGACCGTTGAGCAAGTATTGCAACACGCCATGGTATTTACACATTATGGCTTTAATAAAGTCTACGGCTAACGTAAGATAATGTCTTAGTTTAAACAACACAATGATAATACAAGTCATAATTATTTAATCTTATCTTTGTATAATATTTAGCCGACCGAGCGAATACTGCGTTTAGTATTTTGGCAATTTATGTACTTACCTATTCTTATTGTACATGTTTCTCTGTCAGTATTGCTGTAAATGTTTTCGGTAGATAAAATTAATTTCAAGGATAGAAAAAGTGAAGTTATCCTTTGTGGACGATAGCTAAATACTGTAGCTAACGCCGTAGCAAAGAAAAACTAAGAGCAGTGCATACAAATCCAGCATCGATCATTGAGTAAATGTCCTATAAAAATATTTGTCAGATGTTATTATATATCACAATCGATTTTTTCGAAGGTTTCTTAAGTATGACGTACCTTTTTTAGATGACATCATCATCATCCTAGTTTATAATCTGTCTGCTGGGCACAGGCGTCTTTTGATTCTGAGTAGGCTTAGGATACTGCCCAAGTTAGGTATGGCGGACTTCACATGGCAACAAATTAAATAATATTCGGCATTTACAAATTTCTAAGTTAACGAATTTGTTTCATTCGATAGCACCTTTGAAGGTAACACACGAGTCGTGTTACAGGTTCAAAGGTACCGCTCGCGTCCATCCGCAAAACCTCGCACCGTGGGCAGCCGACTTCAGAAAAACGGTCTTGTCAGGAGAATGATCGAGAAACTTATCCTATATGAATACTATTGCACCTATGAACTATAATACCTAATCCGGTCGTGGCTTAAACATAGTAAACTGGCCTTGAAACTCCAGATTTTCTTGATGAGTCTGAGCGTCCCACATCCCAAAAGCCTCCCTACTTTGCTTTTATACCTATATCCCTAATCAGAATAATACAAGGTATATTATAAATAGTTATACGCAGCTGGCAACACTAGCTTTTGCAAACAGATGTTTCCCTAACATAAAAATATTTGTTCCGCCACAGTACGTACTACCTACTTATCTTTCACCACCTTGTTCAATAACAACAATTTAATCGATGAAACAAATAACCGATATCAACGGTTATACATTAACCGTTCATATCAATTAAAAATGAATTAATAACTAAAATATCTATTGCAAAGTAGGGAGCATCATGTTATTGAACAAAAATGTCCCCTAAGGGCATCGAACCGGTGACCTTTAAACCCCTTTCGCAGACCTATTTTAACCCTTTAGTCCTTTCATGGCGTTGTATGTAATAAAATTGAGTTAATAAAATGTATCTGTATCATATTCATTGTTAATGAGTATCAAAGTTTAAAGGAAAGCAGGATTTTTAAAATGGGGCATACAGCAGCAGTATTTTAGCTTCCAGATTAATCATAATCTTATAAGGTAGACTCGAAAGATTCAAATAAGTAATCTTTCGATCTCATAAGAAGATGAAGCGAGAATTCAGTTCCTTAGTTGGTCATATTCCCGTGGTAGGGTCATTTCGCCTGTTCGCGTCCACCCCCTATTCGCGTCCATTTTGCGGACCTCCCTTTAAAAATGCTCGGAAATAAATATACTAACATATTAATAAAATGAAAAGTCAGTATCGCCAATACCTCTACGTATACGAGACACGCACAAATAGACAAAAGTTCCGTGCGCCCAGCTTATCCTGTTTAAAAAAATTAGTTAATCTCGGTTGTTAAACAAAAGAGTGCAGATACGCGGGATATAAATAAAAAAATAGTGTGCAGCGGCGTGTTTGACGGTAAGTATTTTATTGTTTTATGTGAATTTTAGGATACATAGCTGTTTCTAGACATTAATAATGAAAAGACGAATAGTATGAATTATGAATTAGCTTGTTTTTTTATAGTTAACAATTTAAATAAGGTGGACGCGAATTACACCACCGAATTTATAAAACTTCCACTTTGCGTCCACAATGGACGCGAACTCGTCTATTTATGATTTCTTTAGTTGTTTATTTTTATGTGATTAAAATATGAGAGAGAAATTGGGATTTTGTTTATTTTAACATTAATAGTATGCAATTGTAATGACCAATTTGCGTCCACATTATGATTGTAATAAAAGATACAATCGATATAATAATCCATCACAAGTGGACGCAAACTATACCTGCAAGGGATAATATTATAGCAAATTGCGTCCATATTTTCATGAAATAGAAATGATCGCATAAATACATTCTATATGTATATTTTTTATAATTTAAAATGCATTTTTGTTTAAGACTGAGTTTAAAATTGAATTATTTCATTTAATTTCTTTTATTCCATATTTTTTCTATTCAAGATGAGTTCTTAGGAGACAAGAAAGAAGAAGGAAAAAAAAATACAAAAGATGATTAAATAAAGAAAGCGTTTTGTGATATTCGTGAGAAGAACAAATCGATAAGTATGTACTTACATAATTATGTAAAAATTATGCTATTCCGAAGACCACAATATTGGACAACATGTATCGTTATTTTTTATCTTTGATTTTAAGTTCCATCGATGTTGAGAACAATAAATAGTTATTTATAGTTTCTATAAAGTGATTTAATAATGATAATAATGTAGACTTTTTATAACTTTAATCTTAAATGTAGAAATTGTTAAAAGCCAATCTTCCTTTAGATTGTCTTAACAATATCACCCTTATATGAAGGATTATAAAGCTGATATTGTTAAGACTAAGCTGGTGGACGCGAACTGGTCCACAGGTGGACGCAATTTGGATTTTTTGGACGCAAACTGGGTAAAATGCCATATTTTGAAGTTTGTCTATTTAAAAAAAAACACAACAAGTTTCGAACAAAACTGAAAGTTATTATTAAAATAGACTATATAATGAATGCAATACATAAATTTTTCATTGCATCAATTTGCTTGAACATTTTTATTTTCTCCTTCAAACTTGCCAACTGCACTAAATGGACGCGAACAGGCGAAATGATCCTAGTCGAACCACAAAGGTTCTTCGTTATAATCGCCTCTGTACTGGCACTCACCTAATCAGACTCGCCCCCAATAATGAGGGTCCTATGAGCTGAGGTGGTAAATGAATTCGCAAACTGTCGGCCGGTAAGTGGTTACCACACCCTGTGAACGTTTGCAAAACCACTTTAAACCACGAATTTAACAATTTTTTTGCAAAAGTTACAATAAATACGTATGCATTGGTTATTTTGCATAACATTCAAACGATAACTGAAACCCCAGTTCAAGTTGATTACGCTATTAGCGACATCTATCCACGATAGTGCTTCAAAATGCATTTAATATTGAAGGCAGGTATCGCCAATAAAAGTTAAAAAGCAGGGCACGTCTCATTTATTAGTGCTTTATCACTTCACGTGAATAGCTAGAATAACCTAAGGGGATGTAAGTAATTATAGTCTCGCAACCAAAGGGGTGGCGGCTGCTTTCAACCACCAAAGCGTTTATTTAATATTACTTTCTTCCAATAATTCACTTTAATACAAATGAAACACTGACCATTTTACAATGGAGTATCAATCATGCCACATTTTTCAAGAATGTTATGGAAAACACACTTTAATATGCGCATAATTTTACCTAATGTGTCATTTGTTACCATCGAGGCTGTAATAAAGTCATTATATTCATAGACATATTATATGAAAATAATAAAATGCTATAAAGAAAATTGTTTATAAGTACATAGAATCTTTGAAAGTTCTTTTTAAATTAGAACTATATCGCCATGGCCTCAGCTGGTGTTTCGATAATCAAGATGATTGAAAACCGGTAGCGGCTAAAAAGTGGCCTTTTTGTCGAAGCGTTCACACTAATGTTAATCATAATACATTTTCGAGGCCGTTTTCAGAAATATTCAAATAACAGACGTGTAGATGCCTTGGGCTCGTTTAATATATAATTTATTAGTGTTTGAAATCTCTTTGCATTAATAAGATAATAAAGCAAAGCAGTGACTTAATTGGTTCTCAATATCTCAACGGAACAACAACCGTTATTCGAAGTAGGTAAATAAAAAGTGCAAACTTGTATATCAGAGTAGTGTCGCGTCTGAATCGGGGATAGTGTTACATAATGTTTAGTACACATTGTGGCGGTTCAGGCACTTGTAATGCGCTCCCATAATCTGTATCTACACGTTCTAGTTGCATCTGTTTAAGTGATGCTGCGACGCGTCCGGATATGTATCACGGCATATCACTCGTGGTAATGGCGGAAATGGTTTATGTACATCTCGTTGCAGCCTGTATTGTGCCTAGGGTTTAAAAAGAAGATTGGTAAACCTTGAGTGCAAGCCAGTTATGGATTGGGGCTATTTGTTTTCCTAAGCTACAATAATATTATTGATAAATTATATTTAAGTACCTACGTGTGCTACTGCATGAACAGCTTCCAAAGCTTTAACCATTTTGTTTGATGAGCATTTTAGTATATTTCTTCTCATTATTTCATCTAAGTACCTATACCAAAGACTAAAAATATGTCCAATTATAAAATACACATATTCACAGATACGTCACTGGTTTATTCGATAGAAGCATTTGTTTTATGGATACATTTTGTTCCACGTAACGACTATGACACATAGTCAAACTATATTAATGCTACAAATAATAAGTGGGTCGGCCCAGTCACCACCATAAAACAGTTCACTGCTTACTCACATATCGGCCGAAGTACCTAATGGTCAGAAGCCACTGAATCACGACCATTAAGAAAATAATTACCATTTTATCTTTATGGGCAATGAACGCAAAGCTATTGTTTCAGCAATACAAAATTTACACTAAAAATGTTGTTACGAAATTATTATTAGAGCGAATATTGTACTGACGAAATGCTAAAGATCTCACGTTTGTCAGATTAATCCCATCTTTGCTTTTTGGCCTTCATTCGTCTAAAACCTGCGTTCATCAATGTGCATTTTTTATGCCCGTAATAAAGATACCCTATGGCAATGTGGCGAAATGTAACCTGGTGTTACCTACTGGAAGTTTTGGAATCGAAAGTATAGAAGAGAATTTTGGTTCTCGATGGCGTTATTGAGCCCTGTCCACTGGATTATTGCGTTTAGTCAGCTCAATGGTGTTGCTTTGGTGCGTCCGACAACCGACGCTCGCTTCTTATACACACTTAATTACTGCTCTAGTAACTGACAGTCAGGTACCAGCAAAATAAACTCTTGACTAAACGCAATAATACCTGCAGTTAATATCGTGAATGTACTCATAACACGATGCGTCATATATTTTTAGATGTAGATGTATTAGATTTACTTTATTAACTACTTTCGGAGGTCCCGGGTTCGATTCCCGGGTCAGGCAAAAGTGTTACTGTTTTTTTCCGAATTCTTAGTAGCAGCACGGAGTCTGGTGATGTGCCCGGTTACGGTAATAGGCTCGCCCCCTATTACGTGGGACCTACAAATTCATGGCGAAATGTGGGTGTAATGTAAACCTTTGCCCATCCCTTCGGGGATACACGCGTGAGTCTATAAAAAAATATGTATCTAGGTCTTCCTGTTTTGATATAAAATAATTCTTACTGATCGGATATCAAATAATTAAATCATGGGATGATTGTAGTGTAACGTTCTAATTAATTGCACGTGACCATTTTCAGTTTCAGAAACCAACGTGAGAATAAAGCTCATTACAATATTTTTTTATATTGTTGATCCATAAATATCTGCAAAGTTTCACGATACGTACACCTACTAATTTGTACCATGTAGCGGGTTTATCCGCGACCACGACTGGTGTTAACCATGCCGAAACGTCGGGGCAAATAAGATAATGTATATTTTACCTATATTTTAAATAACACTGCCTCGTTGGTCTCGCGGCATAAATGTGCGCGTGGGATTGGGAGGTCTCGATTCCCGGGTCGGGCAAAGTGTTATTGGGATTTTCCGTTAGTAAATTCTCAGTAGCAGCACGGAGTCTGGCAAAGTGCCCAGTACGGCAATAGGCTCGCCCCCTATTACGTGGGACCTAAAAGTTCATGGCGAAATGCGGATGTAATATTACACCTCTGCCTACCCTTTCGGGGATGCAGGCGTGAGTCTTTAAATAAAAAATATATATTTTAAATAAATTACACGGTATAGACCCGTTAGATATAAATATTAGTTGTTACATATAAATATTAGATGTATGATCCGATACGTTTTGTTTTCGATTACCAGTTGTTTTCACCTCGCTCTATCTACCCACTGTCATTATCAACCGTTTTTATTAACCTACTGTTTTATTTCTCTCATTGTTAGTCGACACTCTCAACGGACACGCAATACCACTGCAAAGAACATTAACAACTTTTTTGGCCTTGAACCTATCAATAGAAAATATCATCCCCAAAAAAAATTAAAATTGGCAAGTACCTATGGATATATATTTTTTTAATTGTGATGGGCACACTATTATAAATATCCACACCTTTTAAGTTATTTTTGTTTTTTAATAGGGAACTCCCGCTCTAGGACTGAGAATGAATCCTGTGTAGCGGTGACTTTACAAACATACAACCAACGGACACATAGTACAGTTCGTCTTAAAGTCTTCTATCCATACGTCCACGCTCTACACTTACTCATAAAAACATTCAATATCAATAAAATATAATACCCACATACATATATTAATGTAACTGTATTACTTAAATTACATTTACCTACCGTTCGTACATAATAATAATGAATTATTCAATACGCTACGTACGTACGTTCGTCATTTACAATTTTAGTACGTATCTGAGTATTCGTATGGTGAGGTAGTTAAATATTTTTTTATAGACTCACGCCTGTATCCCCGAAGGGGTAGGCAGAGGTGTAATACAACACCCACATTTCGCCATGAATTTTTAGGTCCTTCATAATAGGGGGCGAGCCTATTGCCGTTACCGGGCACATCACCAGACCGGCGTGCTGTTACTGAGATTTTGGCAAAACCCATTAACATTTTTGCCCGACCTGGAAATCGAACCCGGGACCTCCGATCAGCAGTCGCAAACGCAAACTGGATCACGGAGGCAGTCGTGTGGTAGATTCTCAGTTTCATTTTTCTACCAGCAATTTTTGCCTAACGGGAAGAGCGAATATGAAAAGAATGAATGAAATGTGTCCGAATAATGCAAAAGAGTTAAAAAGAGAATCTAGAAAACGCGCGTGTGTCGGCATTGCTGCTACTCGTAGTTCTCGACCATGTTATAAACTAACATAGGTAGTACCTACCTAAAGATTGAATAGTTTAATTGAGAAAAGTCTACAGGTTCTAAAATAGCTTTAGTTAATTGTTTATACTTACGTATATACCATAACATTACTCTAGTTAATAAAATTATACTTAATTTTTGGTCGAATTAGATAAGTTGCAGCATGCGTTTGTAAAGCGTTTTGCGTTAATAATTATTATTTATTTTTATTTACATTATAGATCACAGCTTTATGCGTTTCCCGAGAAAATATAAGATTTTCTTTAAAAAGTAGCAGTTCAAAAAAGTAATAACAAAAATGCAATTCCGAATTGCAAAACTGCATAACAAAAGGCTAAATACGTTTTATATAAATATACAGAAAAAGTTGGTTCGTATTGCAATCTTAGACGAATAGGTAAGTACCTACCATAGGGAGTATTGTAGTCTTTCTTTCAAAGAAACAGTACTTACTAATACCTAATGTATATAACAAGTTGCAGTAAGTCCTATCATTAATATGGCGGACGATATTTTTCACGAGTATCTTCAGAATCTTACCTATAAGGCAGATTTTAAATTTATTTACGTTAGGTACAAAGTAACAGTGATTAATACCGAAGCTCCGAATTTTATAAGTTGCATCGAATGGCGAGAACGTTTACAGAATCACTATTATCTTTTTCTGCCTATCAAATTGATGGCAAAACAAAAAATCTTAAACAGTCATAAAGCCATCCAATCAATATCATATCAATATGGTATGATGGACCGCACATTGATGACCTGGAGTGTCTTAAGCTTTTAC
Organism: Euclidia mi; assembly: GCA_944739405.2. Classification (NCBI taxonomy): domain Eukaryota; kingdom Metazoa; phylum Arthropoda; class Insecta; order Lepidoptera; family Erebidae; genus Euclidia; species Euclidia mi. Next base: position 33,014,315 of record OX123199.2, on the reverse strand, counting down.
ACACTCTGCTTTAAAAGACCTAGGATCACAGACCATAATTTGAAAAAGTATCAACTGATTAAGTACGTTCAAATCATTAGACCGCGCGGTCCTACGTCAAAACAAAATATGCAGTGAACTTCTCCAAACGCGAGGACCGAACCGCCGTCAAAATACTTACATATTATGTAAGAACACTTACAACTAAACAAAGTTTCAACATTCCTGACATCGCAGTACTTAGCGCAAGTTTTCGCAGCTGCCTTGGATGTTCATAAGTTCCTTTAAGTTGTTGTGAACAGCTCGCCGGCGGCTAAACTCGGAGACCGGGCTCAAGACAACAAAATCCTATTTTACCACCAACATTTTATAATAGAATCTTGAGAATTTTTTATCGGGATGATATTAAAAACATATTATAAGGCACTTTTACGTACTTAAACGTATGTCCAAAACTAACGTTTTTAGAACTAATAAAAATGATTCTGCTGTACATTTTCGCCTGACTCGTCCCCTCAAGTCCGCCTCAGGCCGGTGACGGGACACAGAGGCAAAGATATCAGCAGAGTCTCGGCCCATATTAAAATGGATCGAATCGTACGTAGGTAGATCGTTTGCAAACATTTGATAAAATTGAGAATGAGAACTCCAAGTCTAAGTGGTTTACTAAAAGTATAAAGTCCCTCTTAGATTATTAGGTTGATTGATACGACTACATTCGACTGAATAAGTTTACCGTTGTAGTAGGAGAAGAGAGAGAGACTCCTACTTATCTAGGTAACTAAGTAAGTTGTCTAATCGTGTTATGTTCCTATACCTATTTGGTGTAGAGTAGGTACCTACCTACTTACATGAGAATCGCATATATCTCATAGTTGTGATCGTCACAGCAAATCGTGATATTTTACAGATTGTCACCAAATATGACAAAAGTTTGATTAATAATTATTTGATGAGGCACCGTTCTACAATGACTTGCGTAGTAGACATGTATTTACTTATCATATTTATAAGTAGGTATGTATGTGTATTTATTTAAATAGTGGCTGCACTGTTTCTACAGGACTTAATTGTTGTAATATCCAATAATGTAATATGCCTAATAATTGGCAAACTCGCCGCCCACTTACCTAAATCATCAGATTATTTTGATTTGTGGATATAAAAATATAATAGATGGCTAAGTTGGTTCTGTTACCTACCAGAAATTTAAAAAATGCAGGACAAATGTGCCTAGTCATAATATATCTAGCTTAAAAATATTTAATGTAGGCATTAAGGCGTATTAAAACCATAGACATAAAAAACATTCTTCCATAGAGTTTGTCCCTTAGGCCATAACTGTTACAGGACCGCGGAAGCGCTTTTCACACAGAAAACTAACTACCCATTTATGTTCAAAGGAATCTTCTTTAAATCTTAAGTAGGTACTTACACGGCTCATTGATTTATTACCTTGCTACTCATTAATTAACTATCGCTATTTTATTTTAACGTTTCAACTAACTGTTAACCGCAACTTTTATAAGTACCACCTACCCATGCAGAAATTTCATCAACGTACATTTGAGCGCAAATCTTGTTATGAAAAAATGAACACATTCATAGAGTACCTACCATCGAAATCGGCAATCCGATAACAATCAAAACAGGTAATATTTTGTTTTATCAAAAATATCGGTTTTGTTCTAGACGAGTGGGTAAAGAAATAACCACGCCTGTTCTAAAAATACAGCCCATATGAAATTAATCTGTCGGATTTAGAGCACCACCACCGTTTTACACGGAAAAATACCTGTTATGTCTTTGTGGAAAATTGTAACTTAGGTGTTTAGTGATACGATTGTATTTAGATTGAGTTTTGTTTCTTGATACGCGCGAATTTATGATGAAGTTTATAGGAAGTTTAGTTAGGGGTTTATTTTGTTATTTACATCGAATATACATATGCATTCGCTTCGATTATCACAGTTGTTTATACTTTTACATTTTCCTATTTCATTAGGAACCAAACCAAATTTGTTTTTACATTTTTGTGGCAATAAAGATATTTGAGTTTGAGTCGTTTCTATTGGAGGTTCAGCCGGATTGCGGAAGAACAGGTTCCAAGGTGTGGGCCTTGGATTGCAACCGGGATAGCGTTAGGATGATGATAATAGTGTCGACACAGAGTCACTTTTGTATTATTAGCCCTGGGATCTCGCGTGCCTTTTTTGCACTAATTCTAATACTACAATTTAGAGACAGTTTCTTAAATCCAAATTGGTTTGTAACGCTACTTACCCATATTGCATTATCTATAAGCTATACACTACCAGAAATATAATAAATTGAAATCGTATACGCTATAAAACGCAGAATAAACTAAAATATATACCTAATATATATTTAATAGGCATACCTACTTAATAATTAGGTAAATAGGTACAATTGTTGGGACAAGAGAAATTGAATTTAAGTACTTAGGTATCAACTTAAAACTGAAAGTGGAGGGCAATGCCGAATTTGCGTACATAATTATGTAGGTACGTACTTACCTACGTACCTAATCATTCGATTTAAAATCTTGTTTTTGTGAAAAATTGTGATAGTTTATTTAGTTCTTTTTGTTTTTATTTTTATTTTTTAGTTATTTAATTTCTGTTAGTTGTTTTCTTTTTTGATTTTATTGTTATTTTATTTTAAATTGGTGTAGACTGTAGAGTATCTGATTGAAAGTGCAATCTGAGTGCATGCCGAGTTTGCCTATAATTGGATTTGCATTATGTTCAAGATAGATATATACCTTTGTTAGTCTATAAGTTTAAAATGTAAAATCTGTTGGCGAACCTAACAATAAATAAATAAATAAATAAAAACAAAAGGTGCCACCCATAAGCTCTTTACCCTTCTCATATAATATCATAGTGTCTAGTGAGAAGAGGCCCGTGCCCAGCAGTGGGACAAATTATATACAGGGCCGATGATGATAAGCTCTTTACTGCCGACTTTCGGTAACACTTAGCCAACGCTTGAACAAAAAGTCGACGGTTCTTAACCCGGATTTGAATTACGCGAAGCAAATCAATGGGAAAATATTGGGGCGTTAAAAACGATATTCAAGGCTCTCGTGAGGAGACATTTGGAGTGCAAGTAATGCGGTAATCTGGTCGCCTCATGAAGCAAAATATAAATTAATGTTGGAAGGTGACCAAAATTAACTCATTAGATTTAAGCAGACATATTAAGTAGATACCTAATATACCAAACCAAATTTACGTTGAGGTAAGCCTCAACGTAGTAAGCTCTATAAGCGCTAGGTATATGACTACGGTCTATGTGGAGAGTCTTGGCGAAGACCTATGTCCAGCAGAGTTGATAGTTGACTACAATAGGCTCAATGTGAGCGGAGAGGTGGTTCTGATTATGTATGTATTAGAATATCTGTGAAGAACGGTACACAGCTATATCGACCACAAGGGAGGAGAAAGTCAAGGAAGCTTTGAACAGTCTATCGCCAACAGCATCATTATTCTTCCAGAGACAAATTACTTTCTGGGATTCCCTTGATAAAACCTTCTTTCACCAGGTTCAAGTCTCCTAAATCTAAATAAGCTTCCTCCTCAATACAATATCCTGAAGGCGGCACTGTCGCCAACGATGGTTTGACTTGGTGTCGTCTGCTCAAGGCACTAGGTACCTATTGGAAGAGCGCATCCTAGCGTACTGAAAGTTGTGCTTACTGACCCAGCTTTTGTGTTTGTGTACCTATGTAGATAGGTAGGTATGAGTGTCCAAAATTAGAGAAAAGGAATTAATTACTGTAAGCATTGTTAAACTAAAATAATCATAAATAGAAAGACTTCCACTTAATTAAAATAATATCGTAAGTGAATGCCGCATCCAACGCATTCGATTAGTCTGTAAATCATTACACATTACGGATGGTGCCGATGTAGCGTGTTAAAACAATGTCTGGTAAAATATTCAACTAACCCCTTAGATGATAGGTAGATCGTAAACCTCTACAGCACAAAGTTATACGCAATAGAAAATATGTAAAAACAGAGAAAGAAAAACACGTAAAATATGATTGTGAATAAAGTAATAAAATCGGTCAGCTTATCAAAGTTTCTTCGAGCATTGGATATTAACAAAATTAATCGCACACCAAGTATAATAAATAGGCTTATCAACCGGCATAAATTAATCTCCTACTTAATACTTATATTTTTTTTATTCTCTCTACTTACATTTTTAATTACGAACGTTAATTGAAACGTGCATGCTTGTGTCGATTTCATATGCGGAATTAATGTTAAACTAGTTACTTCTTGAATTAAAATCAACAGATTTTAATGTTTGGATACAGAGATTACGAACACAAATCGAATAATTAATTAATGACATTTTTATCTTTTAATTGTCTTTTTTTCATTGATTAATTTACAATGTGGTAGCGTTATATCACCTATTTTCAAGAAGTATTCACAAGGGTACGCAGTAGCGATGCATCTAATTAAAAATCTGCGTAATATTAATTAAGAAAAATAATAAATGAATGGTTGCTTGATTGTGTTCAGGTATCAGAATTAAATTAAAATTTTGTTTTCAAACCTAAACCAAATAGCAAAGTCTAAACTCTTCAAAAATAAAGTCATATTTTTCTACAAAACTTCAATAAAAATAAAAATTTTCTTGATGTTTAGTGAATTTTACTAGGAGGTAATAAGTAAACGCTAGTGATGTACCGGCGCGACCACATTGCACTATGGTTCGTCTAGAACAAGCTAGCTAGACAAAATTATTTTATTTGATTTTTATGTCTAGATGCGGTTAATAAGCAAAGATATAAGGTTTTTGGTACTTTTTTCAAGGCAGTTTGTCATTTGAGCTGGTATCATGAAAAAAAAAAACATTTATCGGGCATATGTGTATAATATATTTTTTGAACATTTTATAAAGTGATTTATCCCTCGACGTCGCTATAAAATCTAATAACAGATGCATAAAATATCTAAGAACTAAATCTATTACTCATTATCATCACTATCATCAGATGAATCATCCATTGAATAGTCATGATCGTGAGGGGCAGAACTATGAAAAGTAGAAATCATATTAACATTTTGTTCCTTACAGCTAGGTGGGACAATTAAATCTAATACTTCAGTTGGAAGCGTACCTATTTTCTTCCGAGGAACTTCTCGTAAACCGTTTATTACAGGGTCAGATGTTATCAATAACATATTAAGTAAATCTCTATTCGTAGCCTCCCGTGATCGCTTTCGTGTGTTGTGCTCACGAAATCTTCTGCAGTCCTTATTCCGAGCTTCCTGTGCTTCCTCGGAAAGCTGGCCTATAGGTAGAAGGGACGATCTAATTACTTCGCCACTGTGCAAAAGTATTTTGTGGACAGTAGCGGGCATGTAATACCATGAATAGAGATTTACATAAAGTTGTCTAGTTTCTTGAGCTAAGTTAACGAATTTTTCAATATTTATATCATATCCCGATGATAAAGTGCGAAGTAGTATGCCAAATTTTTGTATTAGTGAAACATCTAACCCTGTAATATCGGCACTAGCCTCGGGATTTCCAAAAAATCTTCGCGCGGTGTTCCCGTCATTAGTGTTACCGAACCCTGGTTTTGGTTTGTCTACAATCAAGCCTATTTCGCTTTTAAATCGTTTTTTAATGTCATCTGAACGTTGTTTCACACTAGCTTTGTCTTCGGCTGTTCTTAACTGCCATTTTTTTATATTTAGTCGATAGCTAATGTGAAGCAAGCATTCAAAGCACCTTATCCAAGCGTGCAACGTAGACAAACCAAAACCAAGATTATCTTTGTCCGCAGCAAACTCTTTTGACAGATCATTCATCATTGTTGGAGTTGCCCCACAAATAAAACATTTTTGTGAGGAAGAAGTTTCGGTCAGAGCATTGCAAACTTTTCCGTCAATCATTGTTAAAAGCATAACATGTGTGACAGATACTTCGGTCTCCATCACCTTGCAGGTTGTCGGCAATAAAGCGTTTATCTCTTCTAAAACCTTATTGGTTTCCGAAATCGTAAAATCTTTCGTTTCCTTAGAAAAGATAAACTTTATTGGCCGACAATACATTGTAGAACAGGGCCGAGGATTCTGCCACACAATATTACCACTTTCATCTTTCAATTGAAGAGGAACGAAAGAAAATACAAATAAAAACTCGTCACTATCGTCACAATTAGTGAATTTTTGTTTGTACATACTATGACCGGAACTTCCATCACAACCCCATTTACTGATTAATGTGAATGACGTGCAAGGTAACAGACTATGAACAACTTCTTGTTGTGCTGAAACTAAACGTTCGGCAGTCTTATCAAGAATTGCCTGAACTTTGATTTCAGCATGCGTTTCATTGACTGTAATTTGTTCACCTGACGGGTAGCAGGCTATTTTAGCCTTTCTAACACTGTACATTGACGGAAACACCTTATGTCCAGCTTTAATACTCCACTTCCGAGTCTGCTTATAGCTATGGCTACTTGATTTACTATCAACGTAGTACGCTAAAGCTTCCTCACTTGTTAAACTCCTGGGGGCACTTTCTTCACTCGTGGTCTTGGTTATTGAAGGATCACTAGTCACATCTTTAATTTGACGTGCTACACTTCTCTGACCCGATATTCGAGCTGACACTTCAGCGGCGTAAATTAATTCACTAGCACTTCTGGACTGTAATAGATCGTCTACACGTCGTCTCTTCGTTTTGAGACTAGAATGTTCAAAATCTTTAGTAGGTCTTCCGGGTCCCGGTTCTCCAGATGTAGTTGGCAGAGATAAATAAACGGACACATCGAAAGATATGTCAAGACCCTCCAGCCACGTCGAATACTTTTGTAGGAATCGCTCTCGATTTCTTCCACAGCTGCTCCACTTTTCAGCAAATTTCGTTGAATATCTTGAGATTAGTACTTTAATATCTCGCAGAGACTGCTCCGTAACACCATCAAAATTATATCTCAAAGATATAAACCGAAAGAGCTCCTCATTCCGCGTTTCCTTCGGGTGTTTCAGCCATTCTTCGAAAAAATCCATTCTTGAGACGGTAAAAACTGTTGAAAGAAAAAAATAAATAAAAATTAGTTGTGCAAATATATCGCAATGAATTTTTTTACGTATAACTACTAGACACTTATGAGAATCGTATATGATAGGTTCTACGGTGGGGACAAGTGGGGACATGTTATTATTTGACCGATGAATTTGAAAAAATGAGTAAAAAAGTGGGTGAAAATTCAAACATTTCATTTTATAAGACTAAAGAATGAAGTTCCCATGTTGAAAATGAAATAAAATATAACTACTTACCCTTACGTATCCATCATCACAAAAACACTTTCACAAATTTCTTTTAGTGACATAAACAATGCTATCAAATATGATGTAAAAATGCAAATGAATGCCCTTTAAATAGTCAACATCTTATAAACATACCTTAATGACGCTCTTAATGAGGGTAGTATTGATAATTAATAGGTGTAATCCTCAATGTATAGGGGTAATGAGTTCGTAATAGTAATTAACTTCCAGGAATTTAAGAGTTGTTTTTGTCTAGCTAGCTTGTTCTAGACGAACCATAGTGCATTGTGCGAACAAATTCTGCGGCTTCATATATTAGTTGAGAGATGCGGCCGAACACCGCGCACCGGCTAGCCGGAACGAGGGGCATCGCATTAGTACGTAAACACTAAACACTATAATATCAACTTACGCTTTTTCTTCAAAATCTTGTATTCAAGGTTTTTATATTGAATACCTCATCATCATCAGCCCTACAAATTGTCACATTGCCGGGCACGAACCTCTTCGTACCAAGGCACACCTTTTATTCAAAATATATAGTATTATCATCAGCCCTGTGTATAAATTGTCCCACTGCTGGACACAGGCCTCTTCTTACCAAGAAGAGCTAGGCCACCTACCATTACTATTTTTACCATACCTATACCTATCTTACAATTAATTTAACATTTCCCTGATTTCTTTAATCTATAATTAATTATTTAGTTACGCATTTTCCATACGTTCAGAAACACCAAATAGAATCCATGTTTTGTAATGCACTTGATAATTACTTAGTCAGTTTAAATCCAATAAGAAAATAATGTTCATTTGTACCGGGAATCTGTGCTGCAAATACCTGCAAGCTTACACTCGTATTAAAACGTACCTATTTACCGCTTTATAATCCTACGCATTCAATGAAAAATATAAATCTTTCAAATTGTAAGTAGCTAGGTATAACGGAAAATTATTGGTTAATTATTAAAACTGTACGGTTTTCAGAAAGGAATACGCGATTATTTTTCTTTTATTACCTACTTATTTATTTACAATGATATATTATAATTAAGCAGTCTTTCTCCCTTCTAAGATACCTATGTAGTACGCCTACAGTTATAGGACTATCACCGCCATAAGACAAATTGTGATATATTGAAAACATACAACAGAAAATTGAGTACTCTGATAAACAAATTTAGATACCTACTACACTAAAGTCAAACAAAATTTTCACGCATCCCGCGTCGGTCCGTTCCGATTACCACTTTTATCTACATTTATTCGACCGATCCGAACATAATAAGGCGCTGAGAGAGATTAACACTCATCTCCATGAAAGAATACTGTTCAACAGATAAGCGAGGAATAAAGCCGTGAAGAACCAAACCGATAACAAGCTAAAAAGAACCTAAACGGCACAACACTACTCTCATTCATTTTTGCGCCGTACCTATATGGTATCGTCAAAATCCGTACTGTAATATCTTAACCGAATATCTAATATCTAACCGAATATCTAAGTGTTAGTATTGATATAACACGACGTTTCTATTACACAAAGCAGTACTGTGATTTTCTAAATATCGCAAAATAGAAGCGTGAACAATTGCAGAAATATTGTTTTAATACTGAACGCATTTTTTAAACAAATTATAATTGAAAGACATGCTCCTTGATTTTTACGATAATGATTCAATAATATTGTACGGTAGGCACTCACATGGTTATTTTTAATATAGCTGAGTGTTAGTCGTTTAAGTAGGTAGGTACACTGCCGTTAGACGGCGGACCGATTTGCAAAAGCATACAGAACTTTTATTTTGAATCTGATGATATCATGGTGCATTTTATGTGTGATTTTGTATTTCGTTACTACACTTCATAATTGTACCTATTTAGTTTTAATTAAAAAATGGCTACGTGTTAGTATTTTGTTGAGGTACCTAATAATAATTATGATAAATACAATAGGTAATAATATAAACTTTTCCGTATATTATGGGGCATTTACACTGCAGTTACTTTTTGTTGAGCAGTATTTCAGAATTTTGTAGCACAACATTCCATATAAAGCAGTTGAGGTATCTCCATAGATCGTGGTTAAAAGTTATTGAATGTTACCAAATGTTTCCATGATTCTAAGTGTTGCCCAACAAAAACTATGCATCGCACGGAAAACTGCGGTGTGGATGCACCATTAGTACCTACCAACAGGCGTTATATTTACTTAGGTTCCTTTACTATAGTAATGAATTATTGTAGATTTGTAAAACGGCTAGGTACATCCCTATCAAATTATAATGATTTAGTTATTAGAAGACAATTTTTTATGAAGATAGGCAAAGGATATTTAATCTCATCATTATTGCCTTTCCGCAAATACTAACAAGAAAGTAATCCTTGTTAATAAATTACACTAGATAACGTTAAAACATTTATGAATCTATTAAATGACACCGCAACTGTATGTGTAGTACCTATAATGTTTGCACCAACGGCACTGCATGTCACAGCACTATGGTTATTCGGCCTCTCGGTCTTAGGGGTGGCAAAGATTCATTTGCTATTCGGCCTGGGCCCGCAGTGTCGTATCTACCGCGTAGGTAGGTAGTTAAAACTCCTTACCCTAGCGATAAAAAGGTAAAAACGCCGCTAAATAAACGTAACATTTTTTACCAGAGTAGGCAGTGGAATAACACAAACATTCACTTATCTATGTTGATTGCATTGCTAATTGTACTCAAACAATATCCTTTTGTTACAAGAAAGACCTAGTTTTGGTCGCAAAATGCTAAATTATACAACTTTGCACTAACAATGGACGGTTAGTATTTATATTTTCAACAAAAAAATTATGTTTCTACAACTCCTTTGTGACTTTAGCCAACGTTTCTTAGTATTTCTTATACTTCTGTATAATTTTATTCTACTTTTTATACAACAATTTATAAAATTATAGGTTTAATAGCGGCTCTTTGGATCTTTTGAATGTATTTTACGCGGCTATATGTATATTATAAGGTGAAGCAAATTGTGCAAGCAGCGTAAAAAATGAACAGCAATTAGTTTAAGTTTCCACTTTTTATAATAATTTCATATACCTAGGTACATACATAAGTTAGAATGAGTTGGATTTGTAATTTTATAAATTACTTTGTCTCAGTATTTTATACCATATTTGTTTTATTTTCATTGCAGCATTGTCCGTATCTAATGATGGCGCATAAATTAAGGAAACGGATATGCGAAAATTGTCGGTATCCGTACAACGTTTTACATTTTAAAGATTAATTTATAAGGTAAAAACTATAAATGGAGTCTTGAAAGCAAATATATAAAATATAAAGTTATAAGAATTATATTTTTTATGAGTCGTTTTTTAAACTCTCTTTTTTATCTCTTTGCACTTAATTTTATTCTAATGATGATACTTCCACACTTTTCCATAGATCAACGACACGTTCCTACATAATGAAAAAGGTACTTGTATAAGTAGGTCGGAAAGGCAAACATAACCTAATTAGATTATACCTACATGCACAAGTTTAGCGCGGCAAACAAAATAAGGAAGTTAAATATAAAACTGTTGAACCTAATTAATATTAAAAGAAAACTTTAATCTACCTAGCTTTGTATTATTATTTTTCAGAATTGCCTATACCTAGGTATAGGTATCTAGTTTTAAAGTGTTGCAAACTATCACAGGTATTAAATAAAAAGCGTAGTGTGAATACAATCATGGGTAATCCTTCCCCCTCAGTTAAGCCGCAATGGTTCGATCGCACGCTTTTGTATAAATTCCCTTCGGACGAATAAACGTTTGATTTGATCCTGTAAGACTTAAAGCTGGTGGACATTTACAATAAAGACAAATTATATAAAGGAAGACAAAATAAATTAGCCACGGTAAAAGTTTTCCCGCAAAGCTTTATGAAAGATTTGCAAATTTTGTTAAGACGGTAAGGTGTATTTTCCCTTAAGGAATATCGCTTCCGTATATTTGAGCCGTATTTGACGCTATAGGTACTTAGGTAGAAAGCTTATCTTCATACAAGATAATTTAGCGGGTCTAAATCGCGTTAACTTAGCTTATTTACTCTGTCCGCGGTCTCTCCGCGACCACGCTCGGTGTAAGACGAGCGAAACGTCGGAAACAAATAGGTATTTATGGCTTAAATAAGTTAAGTTAACGCGATTAAGACCCGCTAATTTATTTTGTATGATGTATACAAATCGCGAAAGTATAAAAATCTTATAAGAATCTTTTCCGATTATTTGTGACGCGTCTGGCAAAAAAAATCTTGAGGAATAGGTATTTTGTACAAGTAGATAGGTAAATTAGGCCCTATTGTAGGTACCTACTAGGTACTATTAGATACTCATTTAAACATGAGTACCTATGCTTATAAAATATTAAAATGTTTCCTACTTCATTTCTTATTATTTGTTGCTTACCGTAAGTACCTTCGAAGGCACCTATTTAAAATAATCTCTACCTGTACTTAGGTACCTAAAAGATAGATAGGTAAGTATTAGAATTATTCTAGACTACCTTAGTAGGTCCGGACCTAAATAATTACCTATATACCTATCTATCCTACACCTACCCATCAAATACCTACCTGCATATCTCTATCTAACAATTTAAATCACATTATTGATTTATCCCACCTACCACATTATTGAATTATTTTATGGTGATAAGAAATTGTCATAATACAAATATTGTTAGCTAAGTACTTATCTACTTATTAGAATTAAATGCTAAATTAATTTCACTTTGATAGATATTTAATTCACGTAAAACATAAAATTTTTCAACACAAATCTATTCACTTAATCATATTCTTAAATATTTTCTATAAAAGAATCATATTTTTCAATTTCTCCGCTATAAATATAATACTTAATAAGATTTTTCTTCATAACATCCATTTGCTACTTGTCTAGGTATGTAGATGTAGCCAAATATTTGCAAAAAGTTTTAATCAATAGGTAAGTAGGTACCTAAGTACTTATGCCTACATTAAAAGGTGTAAATTTACCATGACGTCAAATTTCTCTAGTTGCGGGAGAAAGTTTGCGTGTTGCAAAAAGTGTACCTAACAAATAATAATGATATTGTCTGAAGCGAGCTATCCCAACTCAAGTCGACGAAAGTGATTTATCATAAAGGTTGCACCTGAGGCCTGCGGGAAGTACCGACTACCGGGTACCTCAACAGCTATAACTTTCACATTAGCATTAACAAAGTAGTCAAGTCAAAAATAAATTAATTACGTAATGCGATACTGTATGGAAAGTTTGTGTCGCGGGGGTGAGGCGCGCGCGGGGCGGCCGGCCCTCCCGGACGGCGGGAAAACTTTTCCTCGCGAGTGTCCGCGGTCCCGCGGCGCGGCCCGCGCTGGGACCGGCGCCGTGGTAGCGGTGTTAGATATAGGTAAGCGGTAGTGTATGTGTGTGGTACTCACCCGCTCCTCCTCGCGGATCATCTCGGCGATGCCGGGGCGGATGTCGACGTCGTCGGGGTGCAGCGGCGGCAGCAGCGGGCCGGGCTGTGCGGGCGGCGCGGGGTCGCGGTCCTGCGGCGCGAGGTCGGCGGCTTGCGGCGTGGGGCTCGGCGTCGGCGGGGCGGGCGGCGGCGCGTCGTCGGAGCGCCGCCGCGCCGCCGGCGAGGCCTCGCGCGCGCGCTTGGCGCCGCGCCGGTCCTGCACCACCGCGTGCTCGCCGCTCACGTCCGTCAGCCCGCGGATCTTCAGCGACTCCGCCACCTTCAGCAGCGCCGGGATCTGCTCCTGCGACACGTTTATCTCCCCGCGGTACATAAAGTCCACCGCCGCCTTCAGGTCGCAGTACTTCGTGTCCCGCATTATTATGATCGGGTGCTGGCACGGGTTGTCCATGAACAGCGACTGGAAGTACGGGCTGCACGCCGACAACACCACTTTGTGCGCTTTCAAACTTTGTCCGTCGCAGGATAGAGTCACGTCCACGAACGACTGAGTCTGCAAAAGTTGGTCGAAGCTGCTGGTCAGGTTGCTCTGGTAGTTGTTCCACCGCAGGCAGAACTGCTGCGGCGAGTCGACCGGCTCCCGGCACTCCATCGCCGCGGGGTCCTCCTCGGCCGGCATCACTTCAACGACAGCGAGATCGCATCTGCAGCGGAAGGAGCGGTGTGAGAACGCTACGCATGCGACACGGACGACGACTCGCGAGGCACTGAGCGTCGACGGCGTGCTGCGCGCTGCGGCGCGCGGGGCGGGGGCGCGGGGCGGAGCCACACGGCGCCGCCGCCCAATGAGCGGTGCGCGCCGCCCCGCGGCCACGCCCCGCCGCCGCCGCGCCGCCCGACACCCCCGCATCGACCGCCGTGCGCGCGCGCACTCGCCATCCTTGTGCAACGCTCGCGTTACATTTGACGATAAATTACTATTAAATGCCGACTCCATTAGTTCGTAGCGCGATAAATACAATTTTTTATTGTTAATCGGTAGAGTCGGCTATCAGCGGCGGCTGCGGCGGCGGCGGCTAGATAATCATCTTCGCAGTTCTGCACCCGACGATAATCAACGCGATTACAACTCGCGTGACATACTATATTGCGTTTCACTAATACTTACAATTAATAATTTGTTTGTGATCAATTCGATCATTAGAGTTAATCATGGCTCGAAATAATTGCACCTACGTAGGGTATCGACAATCAAAACAAGGGCATCAGGAACATACTTACCTAATTAAAGGTTCAGACTGTTACACATTTAGCTATTAGGAAATTTTATTCCCTACCTATAGGGAACAACCTACCTAACTTAAATAATGTGCCTTTCTCAGCAGAAGAGGTTTACAAAGTGCTATTTCCTCTACTTACCTATGGTTTAAAACCAGATAGGTAGGTACCTACCAACCATCCTGATAGGTCAGGACTTAAGCATAACTTACCTCTGTAGAAAGCTAGGTAGGGAGGTAGGTATGTAAATTTCGTACTTGTGCAGATATAGGTAAAATAGTAAAACAAAACTTTAATAGCCACGCACCATTGCTTCGTAACGTAATTAATAGTGAAGAATTATATGTTATAATAACACCTATTCCTACCTACTTAGTCAATTTAAATATTCATTACCTACCTATCTCCTTGTGAATAGGTAATTTTTCTACCTATAGGTACCTAGGTACTTAGGTAGGTATAAGTTGGTAGGTACCTAGATCTGTATCTACCTAAGTACAGTTTTAACGAATGTGTGCGTAAGTAAGTCATTTGTATTAGGTAGACAGTTAAACTCAAACCACCTTATTAGGTACCAGACATGGACTAAATTTAAATCTAAGTTTAGTCCTAGTCTTACCTGCGTTAAATTTATTAATAGTTAACTTCGTGCACTAAGTATGGACACATTTTTGTAAAACTTAACACTAATATTCGTGGGAAAAGTTAGGTACCTACCTACTTACCTACCTAGTAGGTACCTAAGTACAAAAATAAATAGGTATACTTAGGTAACTAGGCAGCATAGTCAAAAGTCTGTAAAATGGAGATTTCTAAGACTTTTTAGCGGTTTAGTTCTCGGTGTAGACCATGGACTAAAATTGGTATTAGGTAGGTAAGTAGGTAGGATAAGGTTGCGATTTTGGACCAGCGCTTTGATTGGTTGGATCACTTCAATAACTCACGAACGATTTGGTTTAAAAATCGTTTGTTACATCGAAACGCCAGCTCTATGACCACAGGCACAGTTCGTGTACCGCCTGTGTCGCCGGAGGCCATTGAATCGGAGGCTTGGTTGAGCAGAGACACATGTCGTTTAATTGCACGTGCTTTTGATATAAAATTGTCGCAATATATGTCTCCATGTAAGTACAGTTCTATTAAGTACTATAACGTATAATATATTTAATAACGTTGTGCATTTATTGGTGTGGCTAATTATCAAAATAAGTTTTTGACAACTATTTAATTTATTTTTTTATAAATTTTTCAATGAGGTTGTAGTTTATTGCCATCAATGAACCAGTGCCTGGCTCTTTGATTGAACCGGTCCAATCATGGCAACTTCTCAAATTGTCGATTTAATTTAATTTTTGTCGTTTAGAATGGCGAAAAGAGTATTATTTATTCATGGAATGAGTCAATTATGGATTTAGCGTTACAAGCGTTACGTAAAGGTAAGGTGGGCTTAAATGAGGCAAGCAGGATTTACGGCATACCTAAAGCGACACTGAAAAGACGATACGATGACAAAAATACGAAGGCCAAAGGTTGTAAGCATATTGTTGGTTCAACGGGAGATCTGACTCCAGAGTTGGAGAAAAAACTAGTTAAACATTTACTACATTTTAGAATTGGAACGATGTTTATATGGTGTAACACCAACTGTCATGTACCTACCTAAATGTTGGATGCACGAGGAGTGTGCTTGTGTAAAACAGGGCAAAAAGAAATATGTGTAGAAATAAGTGATGAATATGAGAGTTGAGGGATATAAGGCAAGAGGAAGACCAAATAAAAGATGGATGGATTGTGTGAAGGCTGACATAATGAAAAGGGAGTGAATAATCAGATGACGGCTGATAGCAGAGAAAGGAAGAGAAAGACATTCTGCGCCGACCCCTAGTACCTAATATGACAGGGTAGGAAAAGAAGAAGTACCTATAAATTTAAGATATAGGGTAAAAGCCGGATAGTTGCGCCACTTTTCAAAAAACCTCTGTTATTAAAAATATGCACTTAATAATTGTATATTCAAAGTATATATTAAAAACATTGGTCATTGATCTTCTATGGTAGACCGTTATTTTTAATATAAATTTATTTAATTTTGAGTAAATCGCGTTTTATTTGACCCCTAAAAAGAGGGATACTTGCCTACGATAGCGGATAGTAGCTTAACGTTAAAATTGCTTCTGGGGATACTTGCCTCATGTAAGGATAGACGCCGCTCTATGTTGTTTTTAAATTAAAACAAACTTGTAATCCTTTAAATAATCAATCTTTTTTATTTACTGCAATATTTTATTAAGTACTAACCAAAGTTAAATTATTATTATAAAATTTGCAACAAAAACAGTCTCCAAACTGGTAATTATTAATATTATTACTTATTTATTTAAAAAAAAGAACAATATGGTTAATCATGTATAACCAGTAGCTGCTTTGTCTTTTCGTATCGTGTTCCTAAGGTTCAAGAAGGAGATATACCATAAATTCGGGATATTTCGTTGATTCCTTATTGTTTTTCCAGTTCTTCAAACGCAAGTGCTAAACTATCTTCGGTCCAGTTGATGTGACGTGGCACCACGCATGGCTTTCGCTGTTACTTACGAGGCATTTTGCTGTTAAGAATTTATTTTAATTAAGATAAATTATAAAAAAAAAGTTGAAAAATCACTAAGAAAAACGATCTGTCCTTGCTCGCTAAAAGCGCTTGCTCGCAAAGCTTGTTGCTGTTTGTGCTTGCTCTAGGGCAACAATCCGCAAAAGTTATTAGGGCAACTATCCTTTTCAATACGGATACTTACCCTTTCTGTTTGCTAAATAAATAAAAACTATTTATCAGTAAAATGTACTAAACATTGAAATTAAAACTCTAATGCATGTAAAGAAATAAAAAAAAGACTGAAATCTCAATCAATAAAAAAAATATTCAACAGAGATTACTTACTAATATAATTTCACCGCTCGACAAAGTTTCGCCGCGGAAGATTTTCGCTTACACGGACAAAACGCCTGCACCTAGTCCAACGGGTTACGCGGCATTGAGGCACGCACGGGGGACACTTCTGGTTATGATCAAGCGTTAATACTTTCGATAAGCCTAACATAGTGCATTCGAAACTGAGGCATGTATCCGTCCGAGGCAACTATCCGGGTTTTACCCTAACTATAGGTAAGTAGGTACTTGTCTTTCAAATGTTGAGTAAAAATGTGATTAAAAAAACGTTGCCTTATGTGTTTTCCAAAAATGACACATTTTCATAGGCACTTTGAATGGACCAGTAGGCCAATATTGTCTAAGTCCAATGATAGCACTTGCTATCATTGGACTTAGAGTGGTCCTATGAAAGATACAGTGGTCCAAACAAGGCAACCATATTTTATTTATTTATTGCTATTTTGTCACTAAACGCTTAATTTAAAAAAGAAAATATGAATACTGCGGATACTTCAATAAAAGAACAATTCATTTAACTAATTTCTGTATTGCCTACTGCTATAGTTTTGATGTTACAACCGTCCAAAGTTAAGTGGTCCAATAGTAGCAACCCAACCCTAACTACTAATTAAGTTCATCCTACAATTGACTCACAGTGAACTGTAAAGCAAATTAGAACAGGCTTTTAAATTTGGGAAACGATGTTCAGTAAAGTTTGGGAAGGAATAGGTAAACTAAAGTTTTTGTGACGCGGAATCCACTGCTCTCCTGAATGTCTCTACGAGTGTAAGAGATTCCCAGTCTTCCCCAGATCTATCTACCAATGTATTAGGTATACCTACAGGACTAGATAGATTACTACTCGTCAAACTAGGCACTCACCGTTCTTATAGTGTAGGAAATAAGTACCTACCTATCAAAATCGTACTGCAACTGTTAAGCTTGACATTGCCCTGTATGTAGGTACCTACCCAACTATCTATCTACTTAAAATCATGTTTTTTCATAGTGACTCTACCTACCGTATTGTATCTACTTACCTACCTAAGTACGTACTGTTATAGGCCACTCTAACCACTGAACCTGCTATCTCTATCAGATAAATCCCTTACTCATCATTTCTCTTAGTTATCGCTTATCGTAATGATGACTACTAAGTAGGTACTACCACTACCATGATCCCCATCAGTCTGTTCCTATCCTCCACGGTGCGTGGTACTCCAAATCACTCTCATCATTTGTAAGTATTTAATTGTCAAGGACAGTATAAATAATTTGTCAATTTAAAAGCTCTTTTTTAACGCTTTCCTAAGTCGCATCGTAACAGTACGGAATAATTTAGATATTTCCTTTCGCTCCTTGCGGTTGAAGTACAGTCATGAACTAAAGGAGAAAATTAAAAATAGACATAGCTAGGTAATCACCCAAGCTGACGAGTAGGTATAGGTACACACATGTACAACTGACTTTTCAAAGTTAAGTGCGTATTAAATTGCTTATTATCGCTTGCTAAACAGTGAAAGAAAGTATTGTGAGGAAACCTACATGACTCAGAGTTCCTCACCACTTTCTTGAAATTGAAGTAGGTATGTCGATGGTCAACGTTTTGGCCGAATACACATAGTGAAAAAAAAAACGATTCCGACGAATTGAGAACCTCCTCCTTTTTTTGAAGTCGGTTAAAAAGGCCTTTTACCCTTCACCTACTAAGACGAGCTTGGGCATGGGCCCAGCAGCGTGAAACAAGAGAAAACCAATGGTCTTTAATAAAGACCTACGTAGGTAGTATAAAGACTCTTTATACCTAGGTACCTACATTGAAACTTGGGTAGGTGCGTGCTACAACAGCCACATTTACGAATAAAAACTGAATTTTAAAAACCAAAACATAATTCAAATTGAATGAGGTATCTATAGGTATAGGTACCTACCTATCTACCTATGAATACTAAGATCTTAAATTTGCGTCATTTTTGAAGTAAGTAGGTAGGTACCTACATGGGGTGGTGTTTACAAATAGGTAATACCACTTTAAATTATCGTGATAATAACTTCCTAAAAGCTTTCGTAATGATCCTACTACGAAGTCCCACTACCGATTTTGATGAAATTCGGCACGAAGAATCTAAGACCAGGTCAAGATGTTTTCATTAAGTTCACAAGTTTAGTTCAAACGCAACTAGCGAAATCTCTAGGTATTGACATTCCAAATAGACATATCTAGTGAGTGCTGCTATATAGGTAAGTATGTTTAGGTATTTATTGTAAATCTATCGAAGGCATAGGTAGGGTAGGGGTGTGCAGGACTGCGCACTTTAACTACTATGATTTCTACAAAAAATACGCAGCAGTTTAGAATCAACTTCAGTCTTTATTCGTTTATTTAGGTTATCTGCCTATTAAGAAAAAATATTATAAAAAATATAAAGGTAACATTTTAGGAAATATTTCAAAAAATTGCTGCATCCTAAATGCGCACTCTTGCACAAAGTATGCGGACAAGAGTGCGCGGCCCCGGTGTGCAAGTTTGCGCATATTGGTCAATGCGCAATACCTACTCACAAACATCACATTGGAAGTTCCCGTGACACACATATGCTGTGCATTTGTCTTGCCACCATTCTTTGAAACAAATACACTCAATCCAGTCTTCGGTAATTGGCTCAATGTACACTTCTGAGCAACCTGGACATGACCATATTTTTTCTTGGGTGCATTGGCTGGCTTCTTTGGCTTAACAGTCTTATTCTTTTTAGGTAAAGGCTTTACACTTTTCTTTTTAGCTATTAATAAGCTTAACAGCTTACATATAGCTAATGAAAAACTAATTCCAAATTAAATATGATTCAGTGTACCAGAATTCGCGCGCAGTCTTGTACACGATAGCTATGCGCATTCTTGCACAATGAGTAATAAACAGCTTTAAAATACCACAAGTGCCATCTATTGACTTGAATGTCGTACTGGCTCAGGCGAAACACACTTCGAGAGTAATTTGATAGAAATAAACAGATAAGAACAGCTTACCTGGTTTATATTTACTGCAACCACGTTTATAAAAGACCTAAATTATGTAAGACTGGTATCAAATTTAGTTATTTTCAAATAAATTTAAGGAAATTGTATTAAAAACGTAAATTTTTGTGCCGGTACAGTTAGAATGTCGGTTGGACGCTGTCAATTGAAGATGGCCGCCAACAACTGCTTCCTGATTGGATAATCGCTTTGCGCAATCTTATACACTGCGCAATCTTGCACACCCCTACCCTAAGTATGTTTAGGTATTTATTGTAAATCTATCGAAGGCATAGGTAAGTATGTTTAGGTATTTATTGTAAATCTATCGAAGGCATAAGTATAAAAAGGGTATGTACCTACCTAAGTTGGCCTATGTACCTACCTACAGCTGTTGACGTCTCTAGGCTGATGATGATGGTGATGTAAGTATCTACCTTAGTATTTCATCGTAAATATATTATTATTGTCAATTTATTTGATGTAGGTTGGTCTTGTCATAGGCACCTGTTAGGTAGATACCTACTTACTCTAGATAGGTACCTAAATATATCTACCTACATGTAACTGCTGAGCAATTCAATATTGATTCCTGTGGAGAGCCTTGGTTGAGGTCTATGTCTAGCAGTGGACGTCCTTAGGTTGTGATGATGATGAAGAAATTTATTGTAGTAGCTATATTAGGCATTTTGGTGTACCATGAAGTAGTAGGTACCTATAACTATTAAATACTTGTCTGTCTATCAATGTCATTTTAAGAGTCGTGCGATGCGAAGATACAAGATTACAATCAACCAGCAGATTTAGGTAGGTAGGTACCTACTACTGTATTAACTACCTATATGTTATTTACTTAGTATTTGTATAGGCCAAGTCTACGAAAACAGATTGTAGCTAAGATTTTAAATAAATAATTTAAATAAATTAATTAATCAGGTACGCCCCCCAAACTATAGGGATGTGCCTGATTATATTTAGTTGGAAGCAGGAAAAGTACAATGAACCTACATCGGAGCCTTCAACAGAATTGAACTAGAGCCTCTTAGGTTGGGAGATATTTATACTTATGCTGTCCAAAAGGCTTGAAACTAAGCCAGAGTTGCTTGTCCATTTCTTAAGTTAGCTTAGGTGTTTCTTTATACAGCGTAGGTGATATAAGCTAAGTAGCATTGAACGTACCTATACGACAAGCATCAACAATGTTGATGGGTCATCAACATTGTTGATTCAACATAGACGGAATAGCACCTTAGCATAATAACCCGCCTGATATAAAATGTCCAATCAATGCCTTTAGCACCGCTGGATATAGGCCTCTCGTGATTGGCATCGTCCGTGTGGTGACGGATTAAGAATACCGATTATCACCACCCCATATCATCCCATGGGTGTCGTAAGAGCCGACAGAGGGAGCATATTATGCAGAGAACAGCACTGTAAGAGAAGGAAAACTTGATACAAACCCTATACCAACCCGTTTGGCCAGCGTGGTATAGTAGGCCAATTCCTCCTTTCAAAGGAGAGGCCTAGTCCAGCAGTGGACTGTTAAAGGCTGATGATGATGATTGGCATCAAACAAAAATAGGTAGGTACCTACCTACTTTCTAAATATGGTATTATCAAACTCTGAGGTACTAACAGTTGTTCGAACAGGATCATCGTAGAACCTTACGCAGTAAACTCGTGTACCTACATACCTAAGCCTCTCTTAATTTGTGTTACAATAGCATTGGGCGTCAATAGCAGGATGTGCCCTACTAGATTTGTCTATACCACGCTGCTGGTCAGAGCATAGAGATTTATAGGATAGAGTGGCAGAATAGTACCTAACTCAATACTGTGTCGTGTCCGCCGGTGGGAGAGAGAACGCAACAGTTTAAAGGCACCCTGCATCTCTCTTTAACAACGGATGCTCAACATTTTACAATGGGGTTGGCAACTGTCAAAGTGTGTTGTCGTTGTGTCCCCAAACATTGAAATTGTATAAATAAAAACAACTTTCAAACTATTGATTACTGATAAACTGATATCAATAATAGTTACAGGTAGCACGCCAATTCACGCCATTGCGCAATGTTGTGCATGTACTGTTAGAGAGAGATTCAGGGGGCCTTTAACAGTAGCGTTCTCTGTCGCACCGACGGACACTCATTGGCCCCTCTCTGCCACTCTATCCTTTATATCTCTATAGGTCAGACTGGAGTGTCGACACTTTGTTTACCTACTGAGTCTGTCACCACACGAACGAAACGAATAGGAAACATACATTATTCTAAGTACGCTAAGGTTACGTCAAATTTAGATCCGCTGCATGTTCCGCCTGCTATCTAAAATTGAGATTGTACCATTAAATATTTAACTACTTACTTACATCGATTCGCTGCATTTGAACTAGCCTTATTGTACTTAAGTATCTATTGTATCACATACCTATAGTTAGGTACCTACATTAGGTAAGTTTCACCTACGTCTTACCGGTGAATTCAATATTCAATATTTCCTTTTTTTTGAGATTCCATATACCTAACAAATATGTCAAGCAGGTATCTTGAATCTCAAAATCCATGACCTGATCGAATATTGAAACCGGAATATTTTAAGTTAGGTAATACCTAAGTAACTGAACAATAACTGTTCAGTTACTTAGGTAGTAGGTACCTAACAGATGTTAGACAAATATTAACTATTGAATCATAAGCACCTGACAACATGACGACACCTTCATCTCTGCCCTTGTATTTGTATCTATAAGACTGTAGAGCTAAACGCAGATTTGGTAGAGCCCCCTCAATTTTATTAAGTTCCTCCTAGGACTCTTCTTCTTCTTCTGCCTGCCCTGTTTCCATATTACTTGGGGTCGGCGCAGAATGTTTATCTCTTCCATTTTCTCTTTTCTCCTATCAGACGTCATCTCATCATTCACTCACTCATTGCAGTATTAAATAAATACCTACCTAATTAATACCTACTGGTAAATAAGAAAAAAATAAAAACGGACATAACTGTACGACCATTTATGTTTTGGAAGTTATTCGGCCATGTAAAAAACTGCACACCTACTTACCTACTTATTAGGACTTGCTTTTTAAGGCTCACTTGGCAAACAGAACTAGGCATAGGTAGTAGGAATGATTCGGTCAACGAAATACGCCTAGTACCTAGGTATTGCCTAGTAAGTTAGCCATTAATAAAAAAAAAACTCTTCTGTGACTCAGAGCTTAATAAACTTGAAGAATTGTTTGCTCAGGGGTTTACTTTTTTATACATATAAAACACATACCTAAGTACCTTCCTACCTACATATAATAAAGTATACATAAGCAACAGAAACGATGTGTTGACAAGGGTTAGGATTGAACTTACTACTCTGCTAAACGATGTGGCTACCGCTGCCACTAGGCCACTCGTGCATCGTAAATTCAATACAGGCTATGTACACATTGTTATGTGTAGGTACATAAAAATGTGTGTTCACCAAAAGCTCGGTGCACAGTGAAGTAAGAGATTACTTTACGACATAGAAGAATATCATTTAAAACATGAAGTTAGAGTTGAAATTTGATCGAACAGCATAAATGCCGAAAGTTCGTATGGCTTCCGCTAGGCATTTAGTGGCGCGGTATGCCTAGTGATAATCCGCTTGCTTTTTGTTATAGGTAAGGCCGAATATAGGTAACGCACTTAGATGTCGGTCACCAGTGCTCGTTGTGAAAAACTAGTCTCTTGCGTCTTCATTAGCATCCTTTCTCTGTCTGTCCGACTGTTGGACAAAGCCACTTCTCGATAATTATCGCGTAATTATTGCGATAACTTTTAACGCGCTAAAGTAGGTGGCTACACTTGAAATGTCAACGTGAACGCGTGAATTCTTGCGTTAGTCTCTTTGATGTACCGCCACTTGAGCTATCGCCTAACGTCAAACGGCATTGTTAATGCCGTTGTCAAATTATCGCGATAAGTCGTGGCTACACCTACGGTTAACGTACATTATCGCAATCAATTAATGGCATTTCTCGTTAGTGTGGCCCCAGCATTAGGGGATTTTAGTAGTAGTTTCAGTGGAGTAGGTACAAAACGTGGGTGATGATGAGTACTAGAGTAGCTCCAAGGACTTTGATGCAACTCATAGATACAAGATGCATGTCACTAAATATGTAATTGTAATTAAAATCCTAATACTAATACTTTTACTTTGTTGTTGATCTTGTACCAACTTTATAAACTAGTAGATTTAATATAGGTATCAGTAATCAGTCCCTACATAGGTGTGTGCGAAAACTTATTTAGAATCGTGTGAAGAATGGTCAGTGCATAGTGATAAATGACCATTAGATACATACTTACACACATAATAAAATACATGTGATGCTAATAACCGCGTGTTAATAACAAAGGTGCCGGACTACCGACTCTGACATTGTTGTTGTGGTGCATAAAGTAAAAGCAATATTTTTTATTCCTAGAACTTTACTGTACTTCGACAAAGGTCAAATAGGGGCATGATGTCTATTCCTAAATTTTTCCATAGAATAACAATTTGATATAAGTACCTACCTGCCTATATTATTAACTACAGTTAGTGTACCTAATGTAATTCAATAATACCTAATCTAGAATAATACAACAATAATACATAGTACTGGATATGTTTATTTGAAGTCCCTTGTCTAAATACTACTAGTTCAATGTAAAAGTTTATCGTTTAATTTTGAAAAAAAAACTCGCTTTACTCTGGTTTTGTTGCGACATAGAAGCATACCTAAGCTGCGGTTTCACCAAAGACAATAGGCTATAGGCTGTGTCCACTAAGAATAAATCGGTTTGATTGTAGTATCTAAAGATTCATTATTATTTGTAGATGTTAATGAAGTTAATTATTTATCATAAAAAGTTAAGATAAGATTAATCTTTCAGGTTTCATCAGGTTTTAAAACTAAAAATAAATATATTTAATCATGTGACAGTGAACACCAATCAGAAAGCATTACGTCAAAAAGTGCGTCCGCCATTGTTGTTGTTGACGTTTTAGTAGTAGTTACAACTAAAACGTCAAAATAAAAGTAGGTACTTATACCAGCCCAGACGTCATTCATGCAATGAATTAATAAAGTGAGAATGGCCCTTTTGTACATATATAAAAAATATTTATTTTATAAAAATATAATTATACGAGATCGACATAAATCCACGAAACATAGTCTTGTCTCGTTTTGTCTTTGTAATATATCTGGCAGAAAAAAGAGATAGCCATAGTTTACAAAATTCACTCATCACGGCAATATTTTAATAGAAATGTCTACAGTGACCGTGTCGCTAAGTACATTCTTTGCCGAGTTTTGTGGTACTTCTGCTGTCAAATCGTTGTGTGTCCAACATACATTTTTGTTTCTGTGTTTAAATATGTCTAAAAATCAGATTAATCAATACTTCAGGCTTTGCTAGAGATCGTAAAATCATGCCTATGTGTTGAATTAAACTGAGCAGTGCAAGATAAAGCTATACCTAATCAAAATATTTTACAATAACATTACATGTTAGACAAAAGTGCTGTTATTGAAATACTTGTGATACGATATTCTGTCAGTATTATTTATCAGTTTTTGAATTGTTTGTGCAGCATTGAACTACATAAGACGATATATTTTTGTCAAACCTATTGTTTGTGTCTTGTCTACTGCGTTTGTGTGCGTGGCTAGTGTAATTACAGAGTCTTCAATAGAGCTTCAATCGTAACGTAGGGCGTGCTGTATCTACCTGTTTTTACTTGATCTGAGATCCTCTCATGGTATTGCATCTTGGCTGTGCGTTTCGTTTCGGTATGTATGGCAACATTCATATCGGGTGTTTTTCAGCGACACTGTATCAATATTGATTACTAGAGAAAAAAATATTTTGATACAAGGGACGTTTATCGCTTAAGCATATTCGACCGTATTAGCATTTTAGAATAAACTAATCTGGCGAAAGATTTAAAGTAGGTATATAAAGTAACGTGATACATATATCAATCTACAAAAATGTCTTGAAATCTAAAATTATGTGTTACCTATTTACCCTGCACCGGCTCAATGTCGATCGATTATATTCTCCGGTATAACCCAGATGGCCAACTCAGTAGGGCCAGACCATAGTACTCATAGGCCAATGGTTTTGTTTTGCACTTTGTGACGTCATTCAACCGCCATGATGGTTTACAGCGTTTTTGTGTCAAATTCAAATGGGTTTTTAAAAAGCCGTAATTAGTAATGTTGCTGATCAATTTTAAAGTAAAATTCAGTTATTTCGTATCAACATCTAATAAAGGAACGATTCAATCGCTAATTACATTTTAGGACACACATTTTGGTAACAAAAACTAGCAGTGACTCGTGACTAGCACACATTTTCCAACTTCTATATAACAGGAGAGTGTTGGAATATTAAAAAAATCTTCCATAGTGGGTGCCTACATCATGAAAGGAATGCAGTCTACATATTTCATATTTATAATTTCAGTAGTTTGGGCTTTGCAATGATAATATGTCAGTCAGGTCAACTGATTTTATTTTATCTATATGACTTTATTGATAGCCTTGTGTTAGCAACAAAAATCGTAAACTAATTAATTCGCTCTGTGGATACCCTAAGTAAGTTGCAATCATTATAGTGTGTATAGTAATTGTTTAGTAATAGAACATTATAGAGGTGGTAATAGTACCTACCTATAATACCATCATCTTTCAACGACATGTTGCCTCCAACACTACTGGTGGAGACAGCTTCTCTTTATTTCCGTGCTGTTAGAGATTAAGAATACAAAATATGACTTCCCCATTTCGTTCTGTGAGTGTTGTAAGAGGCGATTAAGCAGAATAAACGAAGCAAATACTATCTTTGCGAAGGGACATAAAACTCGACATCGAATCCTATACCAACCCATCCGGCCAGCATTTTATAGTATTCCATATCCTCCTATTGACACACAGAGGTACTGTAAAGCAAATTGGGAGAGACTGAAGCCCACAAGTGGACTGCAAAATTTAAGGCTATAAAGAGCAGCTAGTTGTCAACTTAATTATTTTCAAATTGTTGACAATATGTTTCAATTTGGTGTAGACACGTCGGTAACAAAAGTTGGTGATCTTTTGGAGAGTTGGGAACACAACAGTTGTGAACAGTTTTATTGGATAAGCACCTTAGTACGTTAAAGTTATGTCAAAAAATGGGGCAAATTTAATCCCTGTTTAAATGCCGAACGATCGTGCAACACTATTTACAGCCGGTCCCGATATTTGATCTATCCATGAATTTGGCTACCACGGCTACTATTGATAGATAGAAGTACGGTAAATCTTAAGATTTACCAGTAAATCTTAAGATTTACCAGTAAATCCTAAGATTCACCAGTAAATTCTAAGATTTACCGAAGGGGACTGTCAGACTCTTACTGACAAAATACCAACCCGTGTTCCTCATGTACTCGTGTGTCGGAGTGTCGGGTGTCGCCGAAGCATTCTTCGCTACCTCCCGACGGGGGTTTTGTTCAGGGCCCGCCAGACGGTCAGGCGGGCCCTGAACAAAACCCCTTTGGTGGCGGATGAAGGTGTTGGGCTCCGCCGCCAAAACACCCAGCGGCCGCAGAGGATAGGGAGGACGCAACGCAACACCGCATCTCTTCTTCCTCTGCGGCCCACCGCGACGCAACAATGGTGCGCCCCCATTTGGTCGCGGGAGATAGGGCGCGCGGCAACGCAACACCAACACGCCTCTCCTCCCGCGACCGCGCCCGACTGTGAGGGACAGAAGAACTGTCCCTCGCACCCGCACCCTTGGGCGCATCCTGCGCAGGCCTTCGTCAAGCCCACGCGGAGCGTCCAGTCCCGGGATCTCGCTTAGCTTCACCGTGGGTGACCTAACCACGGTTACTGAGCCCCTCACCACGACAAGGTGGAGATCCCACGCGGGGTAAGTTTATGTTTACTATTTTTGGGTTTACGTTACCTAACATAACCTAACATAGCATTTTGGCAACTTGTCTATTTTTATACACAGTGTCAAATATTAGAATTATCGTATATTGTTACTGTAAAAGCCCATAAGGTTAGGTGAGACTGTAGCTCAAGTAAATAGGTTATGTTAGGTTCCCTTGAGACCCTTAAACCAAAAAGAGGAGCCCTGCGAAGCAGGGCTTCGTCAACTTGCTGTTTTTTTTATAAAAACATTCGGACATTTACCAACTCATGCTGGTAAATGTTTAGTGTTGGGGTAAGTAAAAGTTATCAGCCTGACGTTATTCCTTTTGCTTCCAAGAATTCGACTCTGACCTATAGTTTGGACTAGTGTTACGATAAATATAGGAACTAATACTAGTCCTAATAGTTACCTATGGGAAGTCAATACCCTCTGTATTGACTTCCCATTACGCCTGTCTTAGATGTTCATCACAGCCGATGGCATAATATAGTTTTCCCCCTTTTCTTTATTGTTTTTAAGAGTAGGTATGGACCAGAGTCATGAATCACCTATGTTTTCAAATAATTAAGCGATATATCTAGTCCCGTTATATAAATAAAGGTACCTATAGCCTATAGCTACGCAATTATACAGTGATTATGTTATATGAGATGCAGTTTTATAATGAACATGACAGAGCCAAAAAAAAGATGCATTGATTTGTATTTCACTAGCCAAGCGGTACTTATTCATTCGCTGGCCAGAAAAAAAGATTTATAGTTTTGCTTA
This sequence comes from Euclidia mi, assembly GCA_944739405.2. Lineage (NCBI taxonomy): Eukaryota > Metazoa > Arthropoda > Insecta > Lepidoptera > Erebidae > Euclidia > Euclidia mi. The sequence goes on along the minus strand of OX123199.2, from coordinate 32,985,631 downwards.
TTTATTTAGGTTTCTTTTTAATTCACAGAGTGCTTAATGCCAAGGCCGTTACCGCTTTCGTCTGTCAAGAAAATGTACTGGCATAATAACATAATATAACTTAAAAACTGTTAAAAAGCTTATATTCTGTCACATCTGGCCACACTAGACCCCGGGCTTGTAGGCGAGAAGTCTTGCAAGCAACTGGGATAACTCTAGGACGATGATGATGAACCCAAACAAAGTGAAACAACCATGTCTCGACTTGTTACTTGAGATTTCTTGCTCATATAAATGTATGTAGCAGTCATCATCATCATCATCAGCCCTTTATACTGTCCCACTGCTGGGCACGGGCCTCTTCTCACTTATGAGAAAGGTAAGACCATAGTCCACCACGCTGGCCAGATACGGGTTGGCAGACTTCACATGTCTTTCGAGAACATCATTGAGAACTCTCAGACATGCAGGTTTCTTCACGATGTTTTCCTTCACCGTTTAGCAAGCGATAATTAACAATTTAATACGCACTTAACTCCGAAAAGTCATTGGTGCGTGCCGTGGATTCGAACCCGAGACCCTCTGCATAGCAGTCTGTCGGTCTCTCCACTCGGCTATCGCTGCTTACAGTAGAAATAAGAAAAACCTGTGTCGCGAACTTTATAAACATTTTAACAATGGACACAAACTACACCCAAATTCGAAACAACATTTTATGAAGCACATTCGTTTTGGCTTATGTGGGATCGAGCCTACTTCAGTAGGAGTAATGTAAAACATCGACGCCTCCGGTTAAACCGCGTTGGTATGCATACGTGCAGACACTTTACATTGTACGTAATTAATATGTGCGAGTTGAGGGAGCTCCTGTGAAGCGTTGTCCTCTTTAACTTTACAATGATTTTTTTAATAAACATATAAGTTCAGATAAATGTATATATGTATAATTATTGCTTTACTGACTGACTGACAAACGCACAGCCGATACTATTGGGCACAACAAGCTTTTCGGCATGTACGTTTCTTTGGGGCACAGAGGTGCACTAACAAGGGATTGCCCAAATGATTGGAAAGAAAAGGTCTAATAAAAAATGCGGGTGTAGTTGCGGGTATCTTCACTGCCACATAATTTATACCTAAACGCAGTAAAAGTACCACTTACTGCATACATGGTTGTTTGAGATATATATTTGAGATGCTGCTGTTACGATGTACGAGGATCAAAAACCCGTTTTTCTTTCTAGATAGAAAGTCTTTTTTACTAATAAATATTAGTAATACATTTTGAGTAAACTCAAACAAAATTTTACTCAGATCGCGTTTTTCTCGAAATCGTTCACATATTGTTTACTGAGTTTATAAATTGTGCAGCAGCTCTAGTCAGTTAAAAGACAAAGTTGGCCCCTGTCAGATGCTTTTCCGGCATGATACGTGGTTCCTACAAAAAATTACTTAAAATACAACTTTATTTAGATACCTACTTACGAAGAAAACGCGAGACCTTTGCACAAACTGTTGCAGAGCTATTTATGTAAACATACCTACCGATCATGTGAAAAACCACATAACAAAATGGCTATAAAACAATAATTCAATGCATAGTTCATTAAATCAGTCGATTAACCGGCAATCCGAGGTTTAATGCTGAACACAGGTCACTTTGAATATATTCTTTAATTGATTAAAAAGTATAAACAATGATTTGAACCTTTAATGACGTCTAAAAACCGTGACGCGTTCATATTTCCATTTTCATGACTTTAACTTTACAAATAGCTTGTAATAAAAACATCATATTTACTTCTGTTTAAAAGATAACAGTATAATGGCAGTTTAGTTTAACAAGTAATGTAATAACTACATACAAAATTATATTCATTGAAAGTGCCTCATTTGACTAGTTAGAGACATCCCTGTTGGCATCACATGAATTCGAGAGATATCTCTTGAAATCCTTGACAGACACCGTCCCAGTAGACTGCTGCAACATTCCCCTATTTATTTGTTGTTTGTAACATAGATGTATGATGTTGCTGTTTATTATCAATCAATAAATAAATAATAAAAGCATCACTAATATTTTCGTAGAATGCGATTTTACTAGTGACCTAAAACATTCCAAAGTCAAATCGCATTGAAAACCTATCTCTATCAAATATCCGATTACGATTCGAGAAATGTGTACCGCGACGGCGCAAAGACTAACATTCGAATGCGAAATCGCACCATTTACCAGCCATTCCTTTTTTATTTTTCGAAATTAGCGCTCGCACATCGCTTTAGTTGATTGAGTCGTTTTTCGCTCAGCAACGAAAGTATAAGTTGAGAGTTTAAATGGCTGGCGTTTTCGCTTGACGCCACCGCCGCCTACCGCTTTGTACGCCGAAGGTCACTGACGATTGTAATAGCCTTAAGTACCTACTTATACGGCGTCATCGTAAAGCCGGCTACACAACGTCACCGTAAAGTGCCACCGTGCCACGTCCAAGCCGTGTATTGGTTATTTGAAACACAACAAAAATGAAAACAAACAATTTGTTTCTGTTACAATCTTAATTGTTTCTAAGGATTCGACATTTTTACACGTACTACAGGTAAGTACGCGAATTTAATGCGTAGCCATTGGTTTATGTAAACTGAATCGTATTTATATTTATGTGCAGGTATATCTACTGAAGATTAGAGAAAAGTACATACGACTGATATATCTACCTGTATTACTTTCGCTAATTAAAGTAAAATGTATAGAAAAGTAGAACTTGATACCAAAAACGAGGTAATTGGAAAAAAGATCTTCTTTAACATTCACACCTAAAATTAACTATTTTCATGAATTGATTGTTTAGCGGTCACTCAAAATTAAACGCCTCTCTTTACGATCTTCGTGCGGAGTGAGAAAATACAGATGATGGTTTACCCGTTTCGTTACTACAAGAGCTTTTCTAAAACAGAAAAGTGATGAACAGTTAATATATTTTTCATCTTGCGCCCATGACAGCGAAACGGCCAGGCAGAAAAAATGTTTTTCTGGTGTAGAGTTTATGTAAGGGCTTGTAGAGTGTGGCCGTGTAGTGTCAGTAGCTTGGCTCTATATGATCTGATTACTTTTAGACAATGGGAACCCCATTGTGTCGCTTTGGCAACATTGCAATACATTACATGAAATTTTTTATGGACAAATTTCACATTTTTATTCTTTTATAAATTCTCATATGCTACTTACATAAAGTTACCAACTTAAGAAAATTTTGAAGTTGTTTACAAAGGCCCACATTATAAAAAATTACACCCCTGATGCTGCTTATAACGATTTTTTTTACCACATGGTCCTATGCCATTGTGATTGCCCAATCTAATAAGTTTTCTTTTGTAACTTGATGTCACCATATTTTAACTTCTCACGAAGTACATAAGTATCTGCCTATTGTTATTATTTCGTAAAATACATATAGCTAAGTAAAATAATGTAGTAATGTGTTGAAACCAGACTAAAGCATACCCACACTTTTATCTTCAAATTTAAGAGGTCGAGAGAAGCTTTTTTAATATCTGTGTCTGCGAATGTTTATTTGCAATAACAATTCTATGTAGGCATCTAGTCAACTACATACATACTACAATATTACTATAATTTTCTGATGTCTAGCATGAAAAATTTACTATAGGCAAGCCTATACAAACCGCAATTCCCTAATTTAAAAATGTGATGAGCATAAATGCCATTTATAAAAATGTATTTTTGTTCATTGCACATACCTAGTCGTACTGCTTAGGTTTAGATTAATCTTAACTACTGAACAGGCAACATATGTGTTTAAAAGTTTTACACATAGTTACAAAATAAGAGTAGTTTTATTCAGTTATATCTTAAATTCTGACTGATTGTTAATTTAAATCAATTATTTAATTGGCATAAAATCAGTTACGTACGTAGTTGTAGAAAAAATGCTAAATTAATCTTTTTGGCAGGGTCGATCACAAAATCTCCCTTAGTGTGTCGGCACAAATACCGACTTGAAACTTTATTTTTTCCGATAATTTCCGGATTTAGACTCGTTGCATGAATACTAGGGTGTTCAGAAAACATAAATCGAAATTCTGCCACCAAAGATACGACAGCTGACTATCTCTCACATATTAGCTAAGTTCAATGGATAACAGCGAAATTACTATTATTAGAAAATTAATCTAAAAATTGTGGGTGTAATGTTACACCTCTGGCTACCCCTTGGGGGATACAGGCGTGAGCCTTTAAATTTGGAAGAGGCAGTTGTTTCACTCTGCAGTAGAACAGAAGAACTACAGGCTTCACTGATTGCTTACATTATTAGCTTCTAGTCAGCTTGACGGAAGTATATTTATAACACGCTTTTATTAGGTCGACATGTATGTAACTATGTAATGGAATCTAAGCTAACAAATTTAACCATCTTCCAAGGGTCGTAGCGTAACGAAAATTGGCAGCTGTATGAACTTCTGATGGCAATACCGTCGTACCGTCGAACTGATCTGATGATGGAGCCGGAAGATATGAACTGGAACTTCATGATGGAAAATCGTATCATAGCTGTTTTGGATTTCCTAGAAAAGACTTGTAATGAACTTTGACCACGATTGGGTTTCAAGGCCTGATGATAAAGCCAGAAGATAGGCAATGGCATGCCATGATGGAATATCGTATCATAGTCGTGGTTGCACTTGTAAGAACGGCCTTATAATTGACTTTGAATACGATGAGGTTTCAAGTTTATATATTGTAGACCACGCAGTGTTGTTCTTAGGGACCCGTACTTCTGCGGCTGGACAGGCGTATGTAGCCGTAAGTAGAGTAAAATACTTAGTGGTCTCGAGATCGATCTCGGTCTCTAGATTGAAGAGCTAGATTGTTTTAAGCTGACAGATAAAACACCAGGCAATACAGACGCACTGGCGAAGATGGAGAGGATGCGAGCTCATTAGTCCACTTAAAATAAATGTTAAAAATATTTCGTTATCAAAGACCAAAGAGTATAAAATAAATTAATAGTTTAAAAAACACTACTAACACTTTATTGTTCACAAATACTAATCCTTACTTGCTGGCGGAAGCTGCATGAGGTCGCACAAGAGCATAACATTTATGCCGCCAAAGGGTTACCAAAGGTAACCAAATATATCTCGTCCACGAACAAGAACTCTACATTTTGCCACTGTTGACGCATTACCCTTATGTACTTAATTTCCTGAAAGAAGAGGCGTTAAAAATGTCGGTGATGTCGTCTCTCCTCGCTGATGGCGCATGTTTTGTCTGAGTTACACAAACTGGTACTTTGAACAGACTGTTTAATGTAGAGCCACCTACTAGTCGTGCTGCAACTCCAGTGAGAGCGCAAATCTATGTAACCTGCTGCCCGTAACATCTGTTCACTTGATTTTTGAACAAGTTAAACAAGAACGTCTTTCCTGTACAATCAAATATTATAATTAAAAGCACATAGTTGACACATCAGCCCAGAAATAGAGACAACTTGAACGATCAATAATTTATTTTTTGTTTTACGTGCATTTACAAAAGCGTGTTTTTCTAGTGTTTTTAAACTATTAATTTATTTTACTTTAGTAGAAGAGTAAAAAAATTGCTCTGACAGAAGTCATTGCATTTCATTTTCGTGTCTAAGAAATCAAATTACAACAAAGGTGCGACACTTGCATTATAATCAAATCCTGTATGCAATTTTGGTAAATCACTAAGGATTTATTTTTGCTTGTGCATAATAGAAGTACTAAACAATAGTTATAATAACAAAATAAAATACAAGACTGTTTTAATATCTATTAGCTGGTTCGAAATAAAATGTCAGAATACATCGAAAACCAACACAATGTTTTGCCGCGGATTTCACCATCGGTTACTTGTAGGATAGTATATGCATTAAGATTCCCGCTCAAGTTAAACATTTGTGTGCATGAACATGGATGTTTGTCTTGGTCTGGGTGTTTCTATGTATAATATGTATGTATTTACAAAAAAGAACAGTCTAGTACCCATAGTACGAGCTCTGCTTAGTTTGGGACTAAATGGTGATGAGTGTATGTGATAGAATATTATATTATTATTATTTAAAGTTAAAGGAAAGGAATCTAAGCCTAGAAGATGTGAGAGGTAGGTAATCCACGTCGGCAGCGTTAGCATTCTACGTCAACTGCACTGAGATTGTGTTGCTAAAAATATATTGTAGTCTGAATAGAATTAATATTCAAATGTTAAGCTTGTAGCTACATTGCTTGCAGACTGTGTTTAACTATGGCTATATTTTTGTCTCATCATCAGTCCTGTATATTAACTGTCCCAATGCTGGGCACGGGCCTCTTGTCACTATGAGAAGAGTAAGGCCAAGAAGTTTTTAAGGTAGTAGAGCCTTGCTGATTTCAGCATGAATGGGCCGGCTCGACCGGGGAAGTACTACCCTCTCACAGAAAATCGACGTAAAGTAACAGTACCTAAACTGTTGCGTTTCGTTCGATGAGTGAGAGTGCCGGAGGCCCTATCCCCTATCCCTTCTCCCTGATCCCACTCCTCATCCTATCCCTTTTCCCAACTCCAAGGGGCGGCAGCGCACTTGTGACTCCTGTGGTGTTGCTTGTGTCCATGGGCGGCGGTAATTGCTTACCATCAGGCAATCCGTCTGCTCGTTTGCCGCCTATTACCATAAAAGACGCCATAGTCTACTATGCTGGTCTAGTGCGGGTTGGCAGACTTCATATGTCTTTCGAGAACATTATGGAGAACTCTCAGAAATGTAGATTAAGCTTTCCTCGCGACGAACAAATTATACGCCTATGGAGTAAGAGGAAATGCTCATGACTTAATTAGGTCTTACTTAAGCCATAGAATGCAAATAACACAGATCACAAGCATAAGTACATCTAGTAAAATTGCGAGTATTACTAACCATACCTCACAAAGCAGAAACGTATCACTTGGTGTTCCCCAAGGTAGTGTTCTGGGTCCGCTACTATTTATTATCTACATAAATGATCTGCCAAAAGTAACAAAGTATAATACAGTCTTATTTGCCGATGATAGCACAATTATATTTACTGGCGATAGCAAACCGCAATTAGAACAGGAAATAAATTTGACATTGAATAATATTATAGCTTGGTTGACATTAAATAATTTAAATCTAAACATTGACAAAACAAATTTTATGACATTCAGGAATAGGGTAAATAAAATCTCAAACATTGACATTACTTGTTTAAATAAAAATATTGCCGAAGTTGATATGACGAAATTTTTGGGGATGTATATTGATAATTCTTTAAATTGGAAAAATCACATCGAAATGCTTTGCAATAGAGTCAATACGTTTTCATATGCATTGTATATGCTAAGAAAATCAGCAAGTCAAGCAACTGTGTTGACTGCATATCATGGATATGTTGCGCCTCTTTTAAGGTATGGTATCATGTTTTGGGGCAACTCAACTGATAAAGAAGCTGTTTTTGTGGCACAGAAAAGGTGTGTAAGGTCAATATGTCATCTGAAACCTACAGAAAGCTGTAAACCTTTTTTTGCACAGCTGAATATATTAACACTCCCATGTTTGTATATATTGGAAGTGCTTTTGTTTGTAAGGAAAAACATTCAGTTGTTTACAAAACTAAATAGTAAAAGACATAATTTAACTATAACTATGCCACCAAATAAGACAGCTTTATTGAATAAAAGTATATTGTGTATGGCATCACGTATTTACAATAAATTACCCAAATCTATTCTTCAAACTTCAGATTATAATGCATTCAAAAATAGAATAAGATTATTATTACTAAATAAGTGTTACTACTCGGTCAATGAATATTTAAGTGACAATTTTTTATAAATAATTGATTAAGTTTGACATTTCTAATAAATTGACATTATTGATTACATAATTTTAACTCCTTTATAACTATAATATAAATTTAATTAAATATTTATTGACATACTATTCCTGACATTGATATAGGCTTGACATATAAGTTGACATAATAATTATACATTTGCTTTTATTATAATTTCTGATGATAATATAGTCACTTGAATTTTAACTCAATGATAATATAATATAGACGTATTATACCGCTTTTCTCCTACGTGGACTATTATGAAATGTTAAGAATAGACAGAAAAGTTGTATTTAGCACAATTAAGTAACATTTTGCATGCCTACCTGGCTGAAATATGGTGATACCTTACTACCCCAATTGTAACAACTGATAATATTTGTAACACCCATATATCGCAAATAAACAATTTGAATTTGAATTTGAATTTGAATTTGATGTTTTTCCTTCATCGTTTAGCAAGCGATAATTGATAATTTATTACGCACATAACTCCGAAAAGTCATTGGTGCTCGCCGCGGATTCGAATCCGGACAGTCTGCGTAGCAGTCTGTCGGTCTCTCCACTAGGCTATCGCTGCTTATATATATTTTTGTCTATTCGTTTCGAATTAATGCTTGTGTTGCAAGAGATTTTATGCTAATAGCGCAGGACACTTGCTGCACTTAGAAATATTGTAAATGAAAAGAATTAACAAACATTCAATGAACCTAAAATAACAGCCAGAAACGAAACGACTTGAAGATCACACAGCGATTTGCCTCTTATGGGGATTGATCTCGCAGTGCTAATCTAATGCCATGCGTGTTCCTACTCAAATTAGCTATTACTACGATAGTCACATAGGTCGTCAAATTAAATCAAATGTTGTAGATTCTAGATTCATCATATTAACCGAGAGAAATCCACTGCTAGACATAGGCCTCCCTCAAAGCTCGCCACGCAAACAAACCTTTTGTTCCCAAACATTTATCCGCTGCCCGCGATCCGAATAATACCGTTGGTCCATCTTGCAAAAGTCCTACCTCTGTTGCAACCAAGTTTCTGCTTTGTAAAGTTATTCTAGAACAAGTCTGGGCCTATCGCAAGACTATGGCACTTAGTCTGGTATTTATATTAATGTTGCAGTAAGAAAATTCAAATACTTTGGCCGAATTGATTATAAAATTTGCGATGGCGTTTGCCATTTCACAGACGATATGATAAATGTATAAGCCTTTATAGTAATTAGTCAGCAGGTCAGTACACGCGTGGAAATAGCCCATTTGCAAGCACGACAACAAACAAGTAGCTTCGATCAAAGACAATAGACTATGTTACACGAGTCGTGGCAACATAAAGTCGTTCTACGAAACCAGTCGGAGTTGTTTGGACAGGGGCAATATAAAATATACAAGGGCTCTCCGCGGACTGCAAACAAATATAGAGTAACGTATGCTCCCAACGAGGCTTATGCCTCTAATAGACGCGCCCTTTTAACACTCACAGTGTTTTTTTTGTTTATTACTAACCTGACTGCAGTGGCAATTTAAAAAATATATATTAAGGCGGTTTCTGGAGTAAAATTGTAATATTATGCGACATAGTTATAAGCGTTAAATGGAATTTCCTAACCCATGTTTTTTTTCTTTCTTCCGACATAATAATTTCTTCCCGACTGAATACATGATGAGGGCAAAAAATATCTTTTACTTTTTAATCGCAATAAAATTAAATTCTTAAATCATACATAATATTTGATACTGGAGAAAGTTGTAATCCAAATGTATTTACCTTAAACCCATCAGTAACGTTCTAAGTAATTCAAACATGAAAATGCATTCTGTTTGCAATTTGCAAGAATTAATAAAAAATATGGAAAAGGCAGACTAAAAGTGTTCAGTGTAACACGCTTGAGTATCAGAAGCAACAAGTAGACAAAAATTACAAGTCAATCAAACAATACTTTAATAATTATTATTTAAGCTTGATAATATACAAGAAACTAAAAAAATATATAGAAATAAACGAATAAAAAACAAAATCTAGCAACTCTATACTTTTTCATTCTACAGAACAACAGGGTGGAAAAAATTCGTGGTGTAAGTATATAGAACAAATATTTTAATAGTTTTGCCTTCGTACAAATAGTTAATAATAGTATTGTGTGAAGTCGGTCCGGGTTCGCCCGCTGCCGGTGCCGGGCCGGACCACCGGCCGAGACGTTTGTTTGCGCTCACCACACTTGAAGATACCTAGTTATAAAAACACAAGGTTACTGGACCACGCTGTCTAGGAACACGTTCATGTCATTCATTGATTATATCATGCATAACGTAGGGAAGAAGGAGTACCTATCTTGTTTATATATGTGTATCACAGAAATATTTGCCAGAAGGGCTTAATTTACACTTGTACATGATCCTAACGCACAAACCATGTCGCGCCTTCAGCTGACACCTGGCTAAAAGTAATGAATGTAAGTGCTCATGTAAGTTCTCTTGTGTGTTGTGGGAACTGAAGATAAGCAAACACTATGCTAAATAGTTAAAAACCAACGCTAAGAAGCATCATCCATTTATCTTTAAATTGGATACAATCTAGAGAAGATATCTTACGACGACGTACTACCTACTTAGTTATGCTTTTTTACATATTGTTATTATTATTATATGTATACAACACTTTTTTATTTATTGCATTGATAATTCTTGTACGCGACCGGCTAACCCTGCGCTTTCCAAGTGGTTGACATCGCGCATTTCTTAACGGTGTCATTAGTGCAATTGTTCGCTTCAGTTAATTGCGCATGGGTATCGGTGTCAAATGAAATTCCTTTAAGAAATGGATTAATTAGAAGCACGCTGTCAAAAGTAGCAGAACTTTTTGAAAAGGGTCGGACGACACGTGGCTCCAAACACTTGTTGCTCTATCCAGACCTACTCGTACCTAAGATCAGCCGATGCAAATAAACTGAACACATATTGAGTTGACATTATTTATTGTTTCTACCCTTTGATACACTTGGAAATCTGAATATATGTAAACGTTTTGGATACTGAGGAAAATTGTTTTAGATCAGCGTAGATATAGATAATACCCAGGTATACGAGTAGTTGAAAATGGAATAGCGGAATACCTTTACTTGAGTCGGAGATGAATGAGTCAAATATTTTTCATGTCGTGGGTATGTTGGGGCAAGAAGAGCGCAAAACGAGAATGGTTAGATGAGGCACCACCAAAACTAAATGCATATTTAGCCACACGCCATGCGTGCAGTCAGTTGAGACGTGGCACTATGGTTCGTCTAGAACAAGCTAGCTAGACAAAATTATTTTATTTGATTTTTATGTCTAGATGCGGTTAATAAGCAAAGATATAAGGTTTTTGGTACTTTTTTCAAGGCAGTTTGTCATTTGAGCTGGTATCATGAAAAAAAAAACATTTATCGGGCATATGTGTATAATATATTTTTTGAACATTTTATAAAGTGATTTATCCCTCGACGTCGCTATAAAATCTAATAACAGATGCATAAAATATCTAAGAACTAAATCTATTACTCATTATCATCACTATCATCAGATGAATCATCCATTGAATAGTCATGATCGTGAGGGGCAGAACTATGAAAAGTAGAAATCATATTAACATTTTGTTCCTTACAGCTAGGTGGGACAATTAAATCTAATACTTCAGTTGGAAGCGTACCTATTTTCTTCCGAGGAACTTCTCGTAAACCGTTTATTACAGGGTCAGATGTTATCAATAACATATTAAGTAAATCTCTATTCGTAGCCTCCCGTGATCGCTTTCGTGTGTTGTGCTCACGAAATCTTCTGCAGTCCTTATTCCGAGCTTCCTGTGCTTCCTCGGAAAGCTGGCCTATAGGTAGAAGGGACGATCTAATTACTTCGCCACTGTGCAAAAGTATTTTGTGGACAGTAGCGGGCATGTAATACCATGAATAGAGATTTACATAAAGTTGTCTAGTTTCTTGAGCTAAGTTAACGAATTTTTCAATATTTATATCATATCCCGATGATAAAGTGCGAAGTAGTATGCCAAATTTTTGTATTAGTGAAACATCTAACCCTGTAATATCGGCACTAGCCTCGGGATTTCCAAAAAATCTTCGCGCGGTGTTCCCGTCATTAGTGTTACCGAACCCTGGTTTTGGTTTGTCTACAATCAAGCCCATTTCGCTTTTAAATCGTTTTTTAATGTCATCTGAACGTTGTTTCACACTAGCTTTGTCTTCGGCTGTTCTTAACTGCCATTTTTTTATATTTAGTCGATAACTAATGTGAAGCAAGCATTCAAAGCACCTTATCCAAGCGTGCAACGTAGACAAACCAAAACCAAGATTATCTTTGTCCGCAGCAAACTCTTTTGACAGATCATTCATCATTGTTGGAGTTGCCCCACAAATAAAACATTTTTGTGAGGAAGAAGTTTCGGTCAGAGCATTGCAAACTTTTCCGTCAATCATTGTTAAAAGCATAACATGTGTGACAGATACTTCGGTCTCCATCACCTTGCAGGTTGTCGGCAATAAAGCGTTTATCTCTTCTAAAACCTTATTGGTTTCCGAAATCGTAAAATCTTTCGTTTCCTTAGAAAAGATAAACTTTATTGGCCGACAATACATTGTAGAACAGGGCCGAGGATTCTGCCACACAATATTACCACTTTCATCTTTCAATTGAAGAGGAACGAAAGAAAATACAAATAAAAACTCGTCACTATCGTCACAATTAGTGAATTTTTGTTTGTACATACTATGACCGGAACTTCCATCACAACCCCATTTACTGATTAATGTGAATGACGTGCAAGGTAACAGACTATGAACAACTTCTTGTTGTGCTGAAACTAAACGTTCGGCAGTCTTATCAAGAATTGCCAGAACTTTGATTTCAGCATGCGTTTCATTGACTGTAATTTGTTCACCTGACGGGTAGCAGGCTATTTTAGCCTTTCTAACACTGTACATTGACGGAAACACCTTATGTCCAGCTTTAATACTCCACTTCCGAGTCTGCTTATAGCTATGGCTACTTGATTTACTATCAACGTAGTACGCTAAAGCTTCCTCACTTGTTAAACTCCTGGGGGCACTTTCTTCACTCGTGGTCTTGGTTATTGAAGGATCACTAGTCACATCTTTAATTTGACGTGCTACACTTCTCTGACCCGAGATTCGAGCTGACACTTCAGCGGCGTAAATTAATTCACTAGCACTTCTGGACTGTAATAGATCGTCTACACGTCGTCTCTTCGTTTTGAGACTAGAATGTTCAAAATCTTTAGTAGGTCTTCCGGGTCCCGGTTCTCCAGATGTAGTTGGCAGAGATAAATAAACGGACACATCGAAAGATATGTCAAGACCCTCCAGCCACGTCGAATACTTTTGTAGGAATCGCTCTCGATTTCTTCCACAGCTGCTCCACTTTTCAGCAAATTTCGTTGAATATCTTGAGATTAGTACTTTAATATCTCGCAGAGACTGCTCCGTAACACCATCAAAATTATATCTCAAAGATATAAACCGAAAGAGCTCCTCATTCCGCGTTTCCTTCGGGTGTTTCAGCCATTCTTCGAAAAAATCCATTCTTGAGACGGTAAAAACTGTTGAAAGAAAAAAATAAATAAAAATTAGTTGTGCAAATATATCGCAATGAATTTTTTTACGTATAACTACTAGACACTTATGAGAATCGTATATGATAGGTTCTACGGTGGGGACAAGTGGGGACATGTTATTATTTGACCGATGAATTTGAAAAAATGAGTAAAAAAGTGGGTGAAAATTCAAACATTTCATTTTATAAGACTAAAGAATGAAGTTCCCATGTTGAAAATGAAATAAAATATAACTACTTACCCTTACGTATACAATCCATCACAAAAACACTTTCACAAATTTCTTTTAGTGACATAAACAATGCTATCAAATATGATGTAAAAATGCAAATGAATGCCCTTTAAATAGTCAACATCTTATAAACATACCTTATTGACGCTCTTAATGAGGGTAGTATTGATAATTAATAGGTGTAATCCTCAATGTATAGGGGTAATGAGTTCGTAATAGTAATTAACTTCCAGGAATTTAAGAGTTGTTTTTGTCTAGCTAGCTTGTTCTAGACGAACCATAGTGCGTGGGGTGGTTTAAGCGTTAATCTCGTCGTTCACTATAGTGGTAGCGCAGTAGGTATTGTGGGTTTGATCCCCACACGAGGCAACACTTTGTGTGACAATTATTTGTTGTTGCCAGTCTGGGTATACTTTGAGTCCGTTGACCAAATGTTTGTAAAGTCCCGGCGATATAAGATTTATTCCTAGTACGTTCCTAGTCGTTTTTTAAAAACATTCAAACAAAATCTAGACATCACATCCGTCTTACATGGAAGTCGACCGCATTGAGATGACACACGTGGTCTTTAAAGTCAGTACTAAGCCTTCTGCACATCTGACTTCATCAGAGCTCTATCTTACTTCACCATTAGTTATTGATATTTAAATGGTTTTCTTAGTATACGCGTTTAAAATTAAAGGAACGAGTCAGTAAGATTACAATTACATATATCAAGTAAGTTTTATGAGAAATCGAATTGCCTACACCCGGTCACGCACACAGTGACACTGTCTATAGACAGTATGGAGATATCACCATTACACATACCTAACACATTCAAATATGACGATCGTGTACAACCCATGAACATTCATTATCATTACAGTTTTCACTTATAAGCAACGTCCATAAAGAGCGCCGGTGGTAAATCACACGGCGTATAAAAGTGTGTGGCGTCGGTATTTTTCATTATTTTACATCAGTCGTAAAGAGTATGTGACGACAGTGGACGGCCGGGTCACGCGATCTACCCAAACATCAATTAAATTGTACCACATAAAATGTTCTAAATCATAATCTCAGCGGGCGACGTCGACCGAACACGTTATTAATTAAGTTATAAAAAAGTCATGGGTGTATTAGCATATTTATGGATCTATAAAGTCGGCTGGGGCGGGCCGCCGCTACCGTGTGCTACCGACATCTACCGGCGATTGGACGACTCGACGCCTCGCCACCGGTGTGTGTTTTTCATTTGTACCTAAGAAACTTTTGTATTTTCATCTTGATGTTAATTAGAGGATAAAAACCGGGCATGTTCTAAAAAGTTTATTTGCAAGATGGGTTAAACAATTGAAATCCATTACCTACAATAAAGAACTTTTCAATGTACCGTTTTTTTACAATACAGAAATATTTCCGAAAGGGAATTTACGCAACCCTCGGTGGTAATTGCAACTACAATGGCTGGGTAAATTCCCATCCGGCTCAGCAGTCTGGGTCTCAAACCACTGACATTCCTGTCAACAAGGCTGTCCACAAAAATATACGACAACTGCCAAAATTATGCGCGACACAGTAGTAAATTATACTTAATTTTGAATAAAAAGCACTAAGAAGTAGGCAAAGTACCATAGATCGAATCTTGTTCTAATTTTATTATTATTCCATTAGCTAGAAAGAAAATACTAAAGATAAAGTGATCGAGTAACTAGAACCACGGTCTGAGTTATTGCGGATCCAATCGCCGTAATCCTCCGCGAATCTATAGACAGGGACAGAACGAATTTACAGGCGGGACAGCTGTTGATGTTTACAAATTTCGTCTAAGGAATTAATTCCTAGCGTAGGCGGTTTCGTTTTAAGAAAGAAGCAGTTTAATTTTCACCATACATACATTCTTAATCCTTTGTTACTGAACTACAATATTATTATGCTCTTGCTTTTGTTATGACTGATACCTTTGAAAATATATTTTCTAGAAACCGATTCATAATTCCCTATAGCCTGGCCTCGTTAAAACAATGGCCGTCACGACGAACCCATAATGATGCGTTCTCTTTGCCGACGGTGCACACAATGAGAAAGTAGGTTCGGTGTTATGTTCAATAATGGATTATGACAGGTTCGACGCCTGGCCGTTTAGAACTTTAAGTCAGTGGGTCATATCATCGTCGCTATTTTCAAAACAATTGTGACGTGCAGGAACTTTATCTTATCAAGAGTTTCGCTTTAACATCTCGTACATAGAACAGCAATAAGGTTAATTTTCTATTAGGTTATCTCTGATTTGACATATCAATTTGAACTCAGTATATCGCTTACCTACAAAACTTTTTAAAACCTCCACAAATAATAGCTATTTATTGAGAACAGAGCTACGAAATCAGTCAAGTTTACATAGAACAATAATAGGTAATTTTAAAGTACTATGCGATTATATTGTATTATGTACTGTACATGTATATAACTGTGACTCTAAGAAATAAATTTCAAAGAAACGTTCTCGCAGTTTTCACTAGAACGTGATAAGATTATATCTTCAATTGAAATGTATGATGTTATTATCAACATTGGCAAGGCATGTTGGTAAATACTACAATGTTGTGAGAATAACGGTTGTTAGTCTCTCGAATATTCTGACGAATATTTTAGTATTCCATATATATGGAATACTGTTGGTGCTTCAAATTCTTGCGCCGAATGGTATGTCTATCATAGGCAACAATGCAATAAAATAAAAATCTATGATATTACAGACGGAAATTTTGAGATATAGAGTAAAGTTTATTACCTCTGATACACTTTTAGCGGACAAGTCTATACTACCATGACCTTAGACACCGTTTAACTTCGTCTGTTACCTACTGCAAACAATCGGCTAGGCTCAAGTTTGGCTGATCCAGTTCAACCGAACAGGAGAGTATTTGAAACGACTCTATAATATAGGGTTTGTTTTCTAGTAGTTTTTTGTGTATGCCACCCCAAAAATTCTATGATTTTAATATAGATCATCACGTAGTCATATGGCGCACGTATAGTCTACTGCTCGAATAGAATATAATTATTCTATTCGATGAACTTGAAGTTGGCTTTTCCTTATTTTTCCATAGGGCGATCTAGCCCAAGTTGTCGGTACGCTTAGTTGTACTTATATGAGACACGTTATCTCCCTATAGACGTTTGTTTTTTTTTTCTATTGCTTTTTTGTTTTTTTTTTGTGTATTATTTTATTCATTTTACTTTTATTGTGAACCATATTTTGTGTACCTGTGTCTCATTTAAATGGGAAAATAAAATTATTTTCTTCTTTCTTTCTTACTTTGTAAGTTTAGACAACGAGAGTAATAATGCGTATTAATGTTATAGTCTAAAATCAACCCAGAAACATTACACTTAGCTTCTTGCATAAAATAATAGTTTCTTAAAGACAAATATATTTCTACCAAAATTATTAAACAAGAAAAAAATGTGCCAACAACAACATAGCTAGAAAGATGTATATGGTACTAAGTTTACATCGGCCACGTTTCATTGACTGAAACATGGCGGTTCAAGAGCACACCAATATTTGTCGAGACTATTTAAAAACGACGCGGTTAATTACACTTTGTTTGGCGTTTAGAATTAAATTCTCAGAACGAAACGCACACATATGGAGGAGTGCCGCACGCGTCCGCCACACTCAGACTTGAGTCAACTTATAAACCGTGTTATTAGAGGCCATTCTTACTATTTTAAGTGTTTATGTAAAAGACAACTTCGAGAGAATAGATAACTCTATAATACACACATCAAAAAGTCTAAGCAACACATACTATTTCAAATTATTAATCAATTGTTATATTATTTCTTACCAAGTAGGTAATACCTATGTAAACTTTTTTCATCTTGTGGACATACCTATTGGCTGGTTGTAAAAAAAAATCGAGTATCATATTTGTGTTGTTTTTTCACAAATTTGTAGTTTTGAACAAATTTGGATTTTGAGACATTTTTTACGTCATGGAGCGACATCATTTGAACGCAGATGAAATGCAAAGAGCTGTAGGGATGTTGCAAGCGGGAATTTGGTATCAACAGAAGCGTTATTTGCCGTCTTCATCAGCGTTACATTAACACGGGAGATCCTGCTGAGCAGCACCCAGGTCGAGGTAGGTGTACAACCACACGGCAAGATCGATACATACAACTGACTGCAAGACGCCAGCCGATGTTAACCGCCCGAGAGATAGGTTTAAGGCTACAAAATTCAAGTGGTGTTGTTGTTAGCTGCCAAACTGTGCGAAATCGACTGCATGAGTATGGCCTACAAGCGCGACGGCCAATTGGGTGCCCACCGATACGTCACTGGAATCGTGCTCGTCGAAGTGAATGGTGTAGGGAACACATTACATGGACCCGGGAACAGTAGGATAAAATTTTATTTTGCGATGAGTCTCGATTTGGGTTCAAGCCTGATACTAGAAGGGTAAGAGTGTACCGTCGTCCTGGAAATACTGAAAGACTGAGGTTGTTCAGGAAGTGCATCTATACAACGGCCCAACAGTTATGGTTTGGGCGGGTATTATGAATAACAGACGAACTGAGCTCGTTTTGTAAATGGTAACATGAACGCTGTAAATTACGTTGAGGATGTTCAAAGGCCTTATGTCCGTCCATTCGCACAAACGCTTGGCTCCGATTTCATGTTGATGCATGACAATGCGCGTTCGCATACAGCTTTGCACACACGAGAGTACTTGGCAAGGGAAAACATCCTGGTATTGCCTTGGCCTGCACAATCGCCAGACCTCAACACCATCGAGCAGGCATGGGACATGCTCCAGAGACGTGTTTTAAAGAACTTGGATGGTGTGACAACTACCCAATAACTGATGGACTTACTAAAATTTTATTGGGAGCGATTGCCGCAGGATAACATTAACAATCTCGTCGATTCTATGAATAATCGGTGCCAGCAAGTTCTCAATAACAGAGGAGGCCACACTTTGTATTAAATTATGCAATTTTTTTATTTTAGTTTAAGTTTAGTTGATTAGGCACCTTCCTTTGTACTACGTACATACAGTACTTACTCGTAATTATTGTTAATTAAGTATAATTATAATTATTTAAAAGAATTGTTGTTTAATATCAAAAAAGCATTACAAAATAATAAAAATAAGAAAATACTAAGGATTTAATGCGAAAACACATTGTAAAATTGAAATTTGTATGTGTTGCTTAGACTTTTTTGATGTGTGTATATTTCAAATTGAATAGGAGGCCTTAACGGTGATTGTTGTCCTTTTGGTTAGGTTGTCTTTGTCTCTCTGTGTGTTTTCCGTAATTGCAGATTACTTTGAGACATCCATAGCCACGGTTAAAGTGTAGTCTATGCACGTGTCTGCAAAATTTTACTTCACACCACGCTGCAATATCAAACATCTCTTGCTACAAATTAAGTGCCTGAAGAAATTCAGACTTACCTATAGGTCCGGGTAGGACTGTCATCATTCTATAAACTAAATACTTTTAAATTTGCAATTTAATTTAATTTTACCAAGATATAGATGAGATGCAATCTTTCAGAGCAGCAGCATTTGTACATCCACGAGATACAAAGAGGATTTCTTAGCACAGAGAAAGTTACTATATCTATCATTCATATCTAGATAGGTATTTTTTTATAACTAGAAGATAAGCAACTACGCCCGCATATTTTATTTTTATTTAATTGTTTCGTTCCGGTCCCGTGACAATTTTAGGCAATTCCTTTAATGCACATCAATGATCCCCAAGGAATATACATGCCGAATTGCAGTTTCTTCGTCTGTATCTATATGCTTTCTTTCTTTATCGTGTGAGTGTATTTGCGATTGGACCTGACGCATACACGCAGTGGTGGAAAAAAAGTATTTAACAACCTCGTCACACTGGCATTCGCACGTACGATACAGCAATTGTACTTTAATAAAAACTAACAAGGTGATATCTTATGCCATCAAACATAATGAAATTATGTATTTATAATATAACAAACAGAGGGTCGAGACCCATTATTACCGCGTATAAAATATAGAAACACAGTTTACATTTATCGCAATATCGTGCATAGTGCAAAGTATAACATCAAACTAGTTGTACGTACGTAATAAATTAAAAGATACACACGACAGATAATGTTTTATTGTGTACAAATGACTCACGTTATGTTATTTGTACTGCGGACCGGGTTGTTAATTAAAATAGTTTTTATATCGACAGGGGAGCCGAGCAATACCACGATTCAAAGACACTGAATGAAATTATTAGCCGCTAATGGAAATGGAAAATACGAAGAGTTATTACTTGTACGCAGTTTTTCTTGTAAGTAGATTAATTTTCATTAGCTCGTTGGGTGGTTTCTAATATTGAATCATGTCCCTGAATTTGTGGCAAAAGATTTTGTGTTCTATTTGTCATAAAATACACCACGTGGCGCATATAGCGATAGTCATCGTATATTTATGTACTTATATAATACTAGCGACCCAGCATCTCGTATTTACGTACGTATTACTATTTCGATAAAATGTAGCAACATAATTATAACTATTGCATATCCTTAAGATCAAGAATGTTGTTAATAGAATATTAATCTTGAATTTGTACAGTATTTAATAACAATTAATCTATTCGTTTCAGCTATAATCTAATCATGCTATAGTTAAGATATCATTTATGTATGGCTTTCAGCGTTTTGGTCTACCTTTCTTTTTTTATAAAATTTATATGTCAAAGCGTTCGGTGCATACCAAAAAAGTGACACACGCACAAAATAACGAATAAAAATGTAGAGGCTTCAATTCGTTTCCTAGTTGTCACACTTGCACATTTTAAGTTGCAGCATCGAACAGTGCCTGTCGCTCCCGCCATTACCGAGGGCTTAGCACTATGACTAATCTCTCAGGTGCCAGCAAACGCAAACAACTGAATGTTTCACGCCGGGTTTTGAAGAGCACCTATCATTTTTAGTCCAAAGTGGTATCACGCCTATGATGCTAATGAACGCAGTAAGTAATAAGGATGAATACTCAAAACTATTTCTTTGTCATTGATGCTCTGTCTGACTAGTTCACGATTTATAACCACAATAAAAATATACCTTATTCACAGATTTGGCTTACAGTTCAGTTCTTATACTAAATCTCGACAGAATTCTAAGGAAAGGCAACCAAGGCGCACCGTTCTGGAGTAACTCAGGGGTAAGAGAGAAGAAGAAAAATAGTACCTAACTGATGTTAAAGGATAGGTAGTACTTATTCTGTCAAGCTGGCGTAATCAAGCAATAACCAACAGGACGAAAGCCCCGCAAGTGAAGAGTAAGTTCTCCAAGAGATGTGTCTGAGCCTCGCATTCGGATAGCAACATCTCAATAATCTGCAAGTCTGCCATCCAACATTGAAACAATAGTCGGCTGATGTATAAAAATAAAACATGAACACTCGTAACAATATTATAAAATGTTATTACAACATATCAAGTTATTGTGCTGGTAATTAATACTTTGTTGTCCGTTACAATACTATCGAATGCAGGCTTTGAGGCTTAGCAACATGGAGATTCCTAGTTCTTATATCAATAGTAGTATATAACGAAATGGTCATCAGTACGGACGTCAATTGACTACGAAACGGAAGTACATAGATGGCGCGCTTCGACAGAGTCTAGTGACGTTCGCTACAGTCGAAGAGGGGGGTGACGGTTGACGTTCAACGGAGCGACACAACAAGGATCACTTCTCTTGGAGACTCCGGGCGGGTAACAAGTATCTAGAAACTGGCACTCGTTTCGTGTTCAGTAATACAAAATAGTTATAGTCAGATTTGTTAGATTTGATTTGGTGTGAACTTATAACGAACTCTGATGTGAGGTGATACCGGCCAAGAATCAAGCAATCCGCCGTCATATATAATAATATCACAGTATAACTGTGATAATATTATATAACATATAAGCAATATTAAAATGCTTGTAACCAACTTAATATGAATTTTACAATTATGTTCTGTTATTTTTTATTTTCGATAAAGTTTTACACTATTTTCTATTTATTACTTACTAGACGTCGTCGCCAGCGGTTTCGCCCGCGTCAATTATAAATATAAACTTTCCTCTTGAATCATTCTATCTATTAAAAAAACCGCATTAAAATCCGTTGCGTAGTTTTTAAGATTTAAGCATACATAGGGACAGACAGACAGACAGACTTTGTTTTATA
Source organism: Euclidia mi (assembly GCA_944739405.2). Classification (NCBI taxonomy): domain Eukaryota; kingdom Metazoa; phylum Arthropoda; class Insecta; order Lepidoptera; family Erebidae; genus Euclidia; species Euclidia mi. The sequence goes on along the minus strand of OX123199.2, from coordinate 32,963,696 downwards.
CTATGTAGTGATACAATGTGTAGACACCTTAGCCCACTGATGAAACGACATAGTCAATAGTGTACAGAGAACAAGATCATTGAGAACTTTCAGAACTTTTTTCTTTTCATGCAGGTTACCTTATGACGCCGGGAGGTTTTCTGACTATTACCGAATAACGCACATGGTCTCGAAAAGTCGGTGGTACTCCTTGAGTTTGAATGAGGAACTCGGAGTCTCACTGTGTAAGAAACTATTGACCTACCCACTATAATAGGCTATCGCTGTCTATTAGGTCTGACGATAATCAGTAGCAAAAAATCACGTTTTGTTGGAAACAAAAATAATATAATTTTACCATACATACCTACATACTCACGATATACAAACTTTTATTGTAACGCGTCAAAATCGGATAAAAACAATATAATCCATGGATACTAACGAGCTAAATAAATACCTAGGCTACCAACAATCCCAACAGTTAGATAATAGAGCTATAAAGAAAGCTTGCTATAGAGAATATAAAAACAGGGTAATTGCATTTTGTAAGAGACATCTAGATCGTCACGCCAACAAGAAAAAGAGTTATGAATGACAGAAATCAATACCTGTGCAATTTCAATTCTAAGTTATTTATTAACGGGCGATGGAACGATATTCGACTTCACTAGTCGCCGCGTACTTATATGTTAGGTACCTATATTGGGCATGACTTTTTAGACAGTAGTCGGATTTTGATTATTCTTTTCTTATTAGATACATGCATTACATTTTGAAAAAAAGAACCTTCGACATGGGTACGAACGCAGGAGATGATTGTTTCTTCACTCACTGATTTAAATGTATGATTGATAACATAACTTTAAGAATTACGATTTTGCAGAAAAATAAATTACCTTATTTTAAGAACTAAGTTCGTAAGGTTAATATAACAAGTTGGTACATTTCTTTTTGCTTTTTTGGCGTAATTAGGTTATTAGAAACTAATTTCAATAGGCTGGTATCCTTAATAGTTGCTGACGTGAAATTATCTTCATCCTTAAAACGTGGAAATATTACGGTAGGAGTATAGGAGAACCGATAAACAATCTTAGATATTTCTTTCATAAGAAAACAGCAATCAATGAGATACACACAACTAATACAAAAAATGATAGCAATTTTAAGTCTGATTCCACCAGTTTACGTAGCATCCTGAGTCATGTCGCGTATTTTAAAATATAACCTTGTACTTACAGAGTTTATAAAATGCACTAGTCATTATTTAAATGATACATAAGAAATCAATCGGTTGGTAAAAGGAAAATAAGTTCTTAAGCCGTACGCATAGAAAAGTTCTATTTAATGATTAAGCACTGTACATCTGGTTCAAATCCACGGCGCGCACCACTGACTTTTCGAAGTTACCTTTGTGCCTATAAAATTGTTGGCCCGGTTGCCGGCGTCCCGGCTGCCACGTAAGTTTGACAGTCGTTATCGAAAGTCAGTATCGTTGAATATACTGACTAACTACCAGTACCCCTAACGGGTTGCGAGGTTTTAGACGACAGTCGCTCGGTAGAATAGCTAACATTCTATCTAATCTGGAAGCGGACACCAAGTTCGATGAAGATGAAATATATAGGTATGTATATAGTAAAGTCAGTAAACCGAAAGTTTATAAAAGTAAAAGCCTGAACACCAGTAAGGGCAGTATGTAGATTTTTTTATTCTAGCCGGTCTACTTGCCCGATTTGTGAGTGTCCTGTGTCGCAGTGACGTGTGGTTAATTGGAAAAGGGCGGTAGACAGACGAACCGCGATGTCGGGACGTGTCGATATGTGTGAACAAGGATTTTGAACAAGGATTTTTTGCGCTGTCGCCTCTATTTTTGCAAGACATTAATTGAAATCGCGAGCTGTCATATCTATGAATATCGGCCATGTTCCTTTTTTGACAACTTTAAATTGAAGGGTTATAATGGTTTTTAAACGGTAAGGTCAGAGCCAATATTCGAAATATGAATTTTAAGCACATTTATTTTTATTTTTTATTGTTTGTAATTAAGTAATGCAATAAGCAAACATGACTGTTTAGCTTCATGCTATCTAGACAGGTGAATTGCTTCTTAAACAGATTTAAATGGTTTCAGAGCGATGGCACAAGATCTATAACAGAGCTTACTCTTTATTCATTATTCTACTGTATTTTTAAGCTATGAATCCAAAATACATTTGAATAAGCCTGGGCATAAAAATTGGAAAATTTCTTTCAACTAAAACATTTAAGATTTTATATTTAAGATTTTATTTTTAAGATTTACCTATAGTCTATTTTCTGAATGCTACGTTTAAACGAGCTCATTTTAATAACTAGGAAGCAGTTTAAAATACTTTCACTGAACGTTTTGTTTCTTGCTTAGGTATACATTCCGTCGGCATACTTGATCGATTTTAAAATTCTTGTGCTCACATTCTTTGTCAGGGAACGCGATATTGTTAGGAATGCGCTAAATATTCTTTATAGTTTTATTTCATTTTAACAGGGATAATGAAAAATCTGAGACACATACTTGACTTTCATTTAGTAAAATACTTAGGTACTTACTTTAAATATTTCTTACAAAATATTGACAAATTTATTAACCTTTACTTGCAAAGAAAATGACACACAACCTGTAGAAAGCGTCCTAATTACGTACAGGTTTTAATAATATAAAATAATTAGTGAAGAGTCCCATAAGGTCATCTAATCCCATACTTGATCGAATATACTTACTATAGCGCGGTAACATATTAGATAATATTACCGTGACTATAGACAGCTGATCCTAAACTTCACTGTAACAGAAGCCACAGAGGCACAACTGAGGCCATCTGTAGAACATAGACACAGTCCATTGAATTCATTGTTTTAGTTCATAATTAGCAACCAGCATTATTGTACTTTGCTTGCATTAGGCTTGAACACATAGTACCTAAGATCTTTTAAAAGCCTTGCTGTCTCCATCTTGAGACAAGACAAGGCTTTATTTCTGCAGCCAATGAGTACAAAATCACTGAAGAATATTACAATCAGAGCAAGAAACCTCTTTTTGCTTCGATAATGCTGTGTACAGTTAGCTTCGAACAATTAATCAACACGACGGTTAAGTGTCTTTGTGTTGAGATGGTAATACACTGAGCGCGAACGACGTCTTTTTACTTACCATTTCATATTTTTTACGTTATCGATATGGTAGGCATAGACCACCTTTTTAATACCCTGCTGTTATTTCACATTTAAATTTAAATGACATTTACTTAATAATCCAAGAGAAAAGATAGAGATGTTCTAAATAGTACCTTTATTTTTTTGTCTACGTATATACGTACTTAGGTACACGTATATTTATATTTAGACGAATAGATCTATATTGGATCTATCAGAATATTAACCTTATTTGTGTAAAATAAAAGTAAACAACCAAAAAAAAACATAATGAAGGCGAACATTACTTTGAAATATGGCACGCCAATATTATTCACTTGTACAAGATCAAGACTTATAAGAAACTATTTGTTCTACGGCTTCGCCCTCGTTGTACTTTGATAATCCTGGGCTAATCCTGGTTTATTTGTATAAACTACCTATATATCTAACTTGGTAATTAGACATACATACATACTTAGACTCACGCCAGTTTCCCCGAAGGGGTAGGCAGAGGCATACTAAACGCCCACTTTTCGTCAGTGTTTTGATCCCACATAATAGGTGGCGGGCCTATTGCCGCTTATCGGGATATTTTGTTTGCCAGAGCCTTGTCCGTTGATCGGCAGGTGCACCACTTGCACGTGAGGTTGGCTTGGGACCCTAAGTTCTTGGTGGGAACCCTATGCTATGTAATTAGACTAAACTAATATAGTCTAATTGTCTAATATTTTAGTGTTTGTCCCCTGTAACACAGGAATTTCTTAGCTCGCTAGCTGCCTGACCTATTACATTTATTATAAAAATGATGTATGCCTACAGCTCTGTACCTTTTCTGTTGCTAATAAACTATTATTTATTTATTTATTTAATATGAAGTGTATCGCGATAGATTATACTTAAGTATAATCTAACCTAATTATTACAAGTTTATTCCATAACGAAACGTGAATTCAAAGCTAACGATCAACTGTAGATAAAGATATAGCTACTTCAATAATATTATACTAATTTTGCGAGACGATTTTGAACATATGGGACATACAGATAAATTATTTTTTCGAGTATTTAGATCAAATAGACATTCGTACAAGCCGGTCACGTCACACAAGACGATCTCAACACGCGGTCAGTGTGTTCCAAACTTTACTCCGGGAAAGAGGAGTAGTCGCCCCTCCTAGACTTTTACATTTCACTCCATAAACCATTTTAATGGAAAATCGATGATATAATTCAATTACTAGATGGCACTGCCACGCCACAAATCAACTGGACTTTTTTCAGTTTCTTTCCTTAAAAACAAAACAATGTCGCATGAAAGAGAAAAAACAAATTGGCGACTATAATAAGATTTCAACGAGTCATTTGTTAAATGGGTTAAGTGCTCGCGACTTCGCGTCGAAGAAGTGATTTGTTTGTCGCACTCATTATAAAACGAATGGAAAATTATACATAAGCACCTTTTGTACTATCGGTCTTTATCTTTCACTTCTTTTAATTGTAGACTATATATTTCTCGTGTCTATCTGTACGTAGTGTTTACTCATTGCAGGCCAAAGCTTGCTGATGAAGATTTACCTACGCTTCGGAAATCTGTGGTGACGATGCAAGCTCATGCATTTGTATAGAACATTTCATTATACTGCATTTAAAAAACATCTATGTCGTAGGCCTATCTGCGAGTTATGTCGCCTACTCCGCAACTACTATCTAGGTACGAGAATCATTCCAATTCGTTGCACTTTTACACCGGGCAAGGATTGAACGAATTGCGACACACTCCTTTTTAACAGTAATAACAGTCTTTTTATATGTACTTACATGAATTATTTCGTACAACAGCAAGGCCCTTTATTACACTCAGTGTGTTGATCAGTAGTAAGACAACAAATAAATCTTGGAAACTGTTATATAACTACTTAGTGCCTTCTGATGTGAGTCCTTACTACATTGACTCAGTAGCGACCGTGTGTGTGGTGACGGATTAAGAAATCAACGTCTCACTACCCCATTTCATTCCGTAGGTGTCGTAAGAGGTGACTAAGGAAAAGACAGGAAGCAAATATTATCTTGTGGAAGAGACCAAAAACTCGACATTAATGCTAACTTGTCTGGCCAAAGTGGTATAATAGTCCAAATCCTCCTGTTGAGGCCTTTGTCCAATATTGGACTGGACAAAATGCTTAAGACGGCGATGCTTTGGGAGTGTACACAATACATTAACAATTCAAATAACTGCTGAGCAAACTAAGACAATATTACTTGGCTATGGGTTTTCTTAAAATTCCTTGTGTTACCATGAATCTCTTCATTTCAGTATCTCTTTCTCATAATTCGGTAGTCATCACACGTAGATTCTTGTGGTTATTCGTGGTTTTGTCACACGAACATTTATTATTATTGTTGTTGTTAATAACCAAACTATCAGAAAATGAAACGTCAAACTCGTCGACGTAGCTGGACAGACGTTTGAAAGTTAGGAAATAATCGCAAAAAGTGCAGTGAGATGAAAACGTACCAATGTTAATATTGCGACCGCGGACCGCCCCACTGGGACTCCGAATAGAGCTACCACATCAACGTACTAACAACGCACTGTTCGATGGATGTGTTATTTAAAAATATACACTTTTGTAACAAAACGCTCTTTTGGATTTCCTTGTAAATATTGTTATTATCATGTTTTCATTGCCCTGTGTCTGGAAAACCAATGTTGAAAAAAGAGTGTCTGTTTTATTTTACAAAGAGGGATATGCAACACTGGCAAACCTTGGAAATATGTAACTTCGAAAGTAAATATATGTCATTTCATGTTTCTACACTAAGAAGGCAGTGAGCAAGAATACATTGTGATGATCAGCATTGAACAACAGACTCAAGAAACAAGCGCTTCTTCAAAGTGCAGTAGCATTGTTTGATTGGAAGGTGAGTGTGAATATGGTCAAAAAATATTACTAGTAACTCTGCAGCACATAACAAAAATATTTTAGGGACAAAGAGGCCTGGACGGATCTGTTACACGTTCACTCTTAGGAAGTATGAGTGAAAAGTAATGGTGACAGTAGTCTATGACATAATGATCTAGCCGTTTCGAAAAGAATTACTACGTTCATTATTTGACATGGTTTACTGAGCAGTCACAGCCGTATAATCTAATTGTTAGCTATCCCACAGCCTACTGGCGAGCTAAGTAAGGCTATATGTGACTAAGAGTTTGCTCCCCCGTAGACAAATCTGCCCTCTACAACGAAGACTCTACGAGGTATAACTCTTCGTCCGTGTTACAGACATACGTTTGCTAAATGCCTATTGCTGAAAGAATACCGGGGTTCTAAGGAAGCAATTGAGAATTAAAAACTACGTAGCACAAATAATTTGCTGCAAACTATTTGCATAATCTGACTTACCCGTCAATAGTGAAAGCGCATAGAAATTACCACGTTTCATCAAACATAAGGTAACATATAGTTAGGCGTTAAAAGTGTGGATGGTTTGTTGTGTGGTCATCATATGAACGTCCTAGGACGGATTTGTAGAAGGAGTACACATAAACTTATTAAACCTGATCTATGAGAAAGAAAATGTGATTTTTAATTTTTATATTGATTGCATATGAGAACATTATATCTTTTCGTTGCTTGTCACTTGTGGCAAGTGGATTGTTTATTTTCCAACTCCTCCAATATACCTACTTCTGATTAAGTTCGTTGCGGGTTCTAAGACAGTTTAACTTTCCCCAGAACTTCACAAGTACCACTGCTACTGAGCCTGGCTACACAGGTGATACAGTAGTGGGAATGAGGGTGGGACTGGTCCCAAAAAAAAATATTATGAGAACGGGCTGTGGCGGCGCTGAACGGCTCACGGCCCATAAACTTAACCATAGAGACACTTGCTGCATTACGGACTCACGGTGTTGAAATCAAATTGTAACACAATGCATTATTATAAAGTCACCTGTGTCTACTGACTGAGTTTTAAGGATTTCTAATAGTTCCTACACCATCATCATCCTCTTAGCGTTATCCCAGTTTCAATTTGGGGTCCGCTTTCTAGTCTAACCGGATTTGGCTGAATATTAGCTTTTCCACAGAGCGACTGCCTGTCTGACCTCCGCAACCCGAAGGGATAGCGATAATCCATGGTTTAGACTAGTGTCAGTTTATTTAGAAGGTACTGACGCCCTATAACGACTGTCAAAGATCTTCATGACAACAGGGACCGACAGCTTAACGTGCTCTCCGAGGCACGGGACAAGCGATAATTAACAATTCAATACGCACATAACAATTAATAGTTCCTACATAACACTCAAAAATTTATAAACAGTTAAGTAGTGTTTTAGCTCAGCCATGTAACTAAAATATTACTTATAGATACTTCACCGGGCCAACATTTTGGCAATAATACGACATCCAATTTAAATATATACATACGCTTGTAAGTAGCGTTGGCATCAGAACTTACCTATAAATATCTAGTTCTGCCACGTATGATAACCAGGCCTGTTTTTCAATATTGCAAAATTTAGGTATAATATATGACTTCATTATTATTATCAGCCTTAAATACAAACTTTCCTACTGCTGAACACGGGACTTTTCTCACTATGAATAGGTAAGGTCAAAGTCAACTACGATAGCAAATGGTGGGTTAGTAGACTTCACATGTAATAATAATATTCTACCACATACACACATCACCATCTAGTCCCAAACTAAGCAGAGCTTGTACTATGGGTACTAGATAATGGATAAACATACATATATACTTTTTTTTGTAAATACATACGTATTATACATAGAAACGCCCAGACCAAGACAAACATCCATGTTTATGCACACAAATGTTCGACTTGAGCGGGAATCGAACCCGCGACCATCGGCGTACTGCTACGCTTACACTCCCGCTGCGCCAACCGGTCGTCGAAATGTCTTTCAAAAGAACATTATGGAGAACATACGAACATGATAGATGAATAACGCTCGCTGCTGATATTCTATCTATAGATCGATTTGGCTACTAGAGATATTTACAAATTTTGCATGGAGGTTAGCAATTCGATCGATAGATAGAATATTGGAAACGAGCGTTAGTAAAATTTAAAAGCAGAAACTAATTTAAAATTAATTTACTATACTTAAACAGTGGCTATAAACGACTGCCACGCCGAGGGTCGCGAGTTCGATTCCTGCCCAAGTCAAACGTTTGTGTACGTGAACATGGATGTTTGTCTTTTTATGAATAGTATGTATGTATTTACTAAACAAAGTATATCCATTTTTGTAGTACCCATAGTACAAGCTCTGCTTAGTTTGATACCAGATGGTGTTGTGAATGTGGTAAAATATTATTATTATGCCGCATGTACCGTGCTGAGAATCGCATCGCTCGGTGTGCACGCGCGCGGCGCACCGCCTACTTTTATTCTCTTTGTTACGGGTTCACGTTATTATTAAAAACAATAAATCGCTGAGGGCGCCACCTACCACTATTGCTTCGCTTTCACTTCACCATACTGCCCCCCCCTTTCGTACCGAACCCACCTCAACCCCACACCCTGTCGGTAATTACTGGAGTGAAACACGCGGTCTTTATTTGAAAATAGCACTTCAATTGTTGATTACTATGAAATTTTCAATGTACATGCCATTTGAACTTTTGCGCTAGGTAACGTTTTGGACCGTATTCCAAAAGGCAAAGTAATAGGACGACAACTTCACCAGTCAAAGACGTGATCATCAGTCTCTAACATGTTTGCGTACTAACTGACTATTGAATGGTAAGCGGTTAGCAAAGGACCGCTGTCACATTAGGGTATCGAGCTGCATGATAATCGTGACACCTAAAAAAGAAACACATAGAATACTACCATGCATTAAACAGTATTTGACATATCACTTTTAATTGATTTGCATAAATGTGTAACATTGTAAATACACTTTTCAGTTTCAGTTCGCGAAGCCGCTGGCAAATGCCGGTAAAGTACTTGACGTACCATATGACGTCATTATTTGATTCGACTAATGAAATGCTGATGCGTTTCGATGTTTAATTAATAAATATCTAACTATTGCACAGATTTTGATGAAAAGTTATTGCAATTAAATAAAAACTAAACTAGAAAATAATGATTTGAGTACTGTCAAAACTACAAAGTATCGGACGTAGAAAATACCACTTGCAACGGTCTAGGTTTAGGTCTCGATGAAGTTTACCATATAAATAGTACTTCGTATCTACTTTGCGAAAAGTACTTTTCAAATCAGATGCAGATATTTGCAATCGTAATTCGCGATTTTCAGCATCTTAGGTGTATCGGAAACATTCTCTATAAAGGTCTAAGCCCACATAAACAACTCGCCTCCGCCGAACCAAGAAATATCATTCAAATATGGGCTTTAAGTATTGCTCTTTAGGTATGCAAAGTTGTTGCTGTATTCTGTAGTCACAAGATACTCCGTCAGTTATATCACCAGAGTGTAGGTACAAGAGAGACACAAGTACTCTACATTTTAGTAGAATTATTTATTAGGCAAATCTACAGTTGAACTGGAGTTGCAGTTCTGCAAAGATATTATACAGCAAGGGACAGATCAAGGGTTCTCTATTGACAAATTGATTTGCTCTTCGGAACTTTAATCTATTCATGTATGAAAGCCACAAGTAAGATCGGCTGGTCAAGGCCGCTAAAAGGCGGCAAGTTCAACCATCTAATAGTTTTTAGACTGAGAAGGTATTTTTGTTTATGGACGAAATCAACACATAATTTATACCAAGACAGCCGTGGAAGTCTTTATTAACAATGGAGTAATAAGTAAATTGGAGTAATAAGTTCATAGAGGCCTATTTTTACGAAGGAATGCTTTCGTTCAAACGAAAACTATTTTGCTTAGTTGAAGAGGAATCTAACCTGATGATGCCTTCAATTAGCAAAGAGTTTGAACAATATTCATTATTTTGTTTCCGTGACGAAAGAGAGCAGAAATAACGAGCTCTTAGCTATGCGTTTTTTCTTTTTTGATTCGCACAGGCCGTTCCGCTTCACTTTTACTAGTGGATGCTTTTTATAATACAACCTGCATTTGGGAATTGAACTGACATCGGACGAAAAGGCGACGAATTTTTCAGAACTGCATCTCGTAGGATAATTATGTGCTTAAAGGTGCTCCGATTCCGATTGCTAATAGTGAAAAATGTGGGTGAGTTGCTGATAAGCAAGTTAAATAACAGTAGAATCGCTTACTACTGTCTGAGACCTATTAATATCGTTTGGTAATAAAACTAAATATACCACGGTATCAATATAATAGGCACTGGCTTAAAGAAAAATCATGTAGTACAATAATCAATATGGCCAAGACTGCGAATCATATTTTTTAATAAATGCTGTACTTGCCAACCAGTACACCAATGTAAATTCATGGATATCAACAATAACTGTCATTCGCCCGAAATTGCCATACCACGTCAATATGTGCTAGCTAACATAGCCCAATATCAGCACAAAGTCCCGTGACCCGTGCTTAAAAAAAGTGGTTCCGTCAAAAATCAAAGATTATTTTGTCCGCGGCTGTACCAACTTGTTTGCTTTGAACACATGCAACGACACGAGTGGCGTTTTGATCCGGGGCACTATGTCGTTTCAACCTATAGCGATATTACTTTGAAGGCTTGGAACGCACGTGTTGATTAAATTTGATTAGATGTCTACAGTTGACATCAGATAATTTTATACTTGTATACTTTTATAGATTTGAAATTAAACTACAATTTACGGATTTTATCGCGATTTACTGGTTTGACTGTGATTACTTTTAACCCAATGTTCTAGAAACTACATTTATATTACAAGTCGACGTTTCGATTTCTTTACTGAAGTCGTGGTCTCGGTAGACGTCGGCTTAATTTCAATGTGTAACAGTCGCGTAAACCGCTTTTATAGTTTTTGTTTATTGTTATGAAGCATATACATATTACCATATATTATGTTGTCAATCAATCAATCAGCCTATTGCAGTCCACTGCTGAACATAGGCCTCTCCCAACATGCGCCACAATGACCGATCCTCTGCCTTCCGCATCCAGCTCGCCCCAGCCACCTTTTTTAGGTCGTCGGACCACCTAGTCGGGGGGCGTCCTACTCTTCGTTTGCCGAAACGTGGTCTCCACTCTAAGGACTCGTCTGCTCCATCAGTCGTCGGTCCTTCGGCAGACGCGGCCAGCCCATTGCCACTTCAGCCTGCTTATACGGCGAGCTATGTCGGTAACACCAGTTCTCTTCCGGGTGACCTCGTAGCGAATTCTATCCTTTAGAGAGACTCCGAGCATAGGTCGTTCCATGGCCCGCTGAGCGACTTTAAATCTAAGGACCAGCACGACCTTGAGTGTCCAGGTTTCGGCACCGTACGTCATTACCGGTAGGACGCATTGGTCGAAGACTTTTGTCTTGAGGCTTTGCGGAATAGGCGACAAGAAGACCTGACGTAGCTTACCGAATGCTGCCCATCCCAATTGAATCCTCCTCTCGATTTCCTTCTCGAATCTGTGTCTACCCAACTGTATTACTTGCCCCAGGTAGACATACTGTTGCACAACTTCGAGCAAGGAACCGTCAATGCAGATCGGTCTCGACACGACGTGTTCATTAAACATGACCTTCGTTTTATCCAGGTTCATGCCGAGATCAATCCGCCGGGAGGCTTCATTAAGGTTGTAACGCATTCTGCTAAGCTCCTCCGACGTCTCTGCTATTAGGACGATGTCATCAGCAAACCGAAGATGTGAGATGTACTCGCCGTTGATATTAATACCCCGTTCAGTCCAGTCCAGGGTCTTGAAGACATCCTCAAGTGCGTTTGTGAACAGCTTGGGAGATATTACATCCCATTGCCGGACTCCCCTACGCAACTCTATGGTGTTTGTCCTTCTGTCTTGGATCTGATCGGTCATGGTCGCGGTTTCATACAAACATCTCAACACCTCGATATATCGGCAGTCAATGCGACATTATTACAAGCTGTCAAGAACTGGCCAGGTTTTGATAGAGTCGAAGGCTTTCTCGTAGTCCACGAATGCCATACACAGCGGCCGGTTGTCTTGTGGGTTTTCTGTACAATCTGTCGAACAGTATGGATGTGGTCCACGGTGCTGAAGCCTTCTTGAAGCCCGGCTTGCTCTGGTGGCTGGAAGTCGTTGAGTCTTCTAGCGACACGGTTTGTAACAACCCTTGAGAACAACTTGTAGATATGGCTCAGGAAGGAAATGGGTCTGTAATTCTTCAATAAGTTTTTGTCGCCGTTTTTGAAGAAAAGAGCCACCAGACTCCATATATTATGTTATATGCTCCGCATATTATGCAGTAAGTACATTTAAATAGTAAGCGAATATTAGCGGACTTCAGTGTTACAGAATACTTTGATTACTAGATGCTTTGCAATATTGTGTAGGTACGAAGAAATAATAAGTTTTCCCTATAAAATGAGGCCCTAAAAGCTAAAAGTTAGGACGGTAGTACAGACTCCTCTGATCGTTTTAGTTTTAAACTTTCCTGACTATAGACCTTTAAAGGTCGATTTTGATAAGTCTCTAGCGTAGGCCGCACGTCTCCATCGTGACGGGCTTTGAAGCGGTTAAACTATTTTATAGTACCAGCATCGCACGGCAGCCCTGTTCGATTCGGCCCAAATACTATACCTTACATAAAGCCGTCAACTATTCATCATCATCATTCTAGCCCTGTTCAAAAAGGATGACTAGGCACCCAGGTTCTGCTTTCTAGTCAGGTTAAATTTAATTTCTCACAAATATCATTCCAATTTCACATAGGTAATGTATAATGAGAAGAACACAATTCACACTAAATAATTAGTATTTAGGACCATGCGGTGACGGATTAAGAATAATAATAAACCGGTCAAGTGCGAGTCGAACTCGCGCACCGAGGGTTCCGTACAAACCTGTAGGTATATATATTTATTTCAAAATATATGTGATGTAACTAAAAATTTAAGTTTTCGAAATTTTTCCTATGTGCTATACGTTACGTACTTTATGCCAAATTTAAAGATTCTAGATCGACTGGAAGTACCCTTTAGTTTTGACTCGATTATTTGATATGAATTTTAATTTAATATCTCTACGGGTCCATGAGGAACGGGGTGGTTACCTTTAAAATTATTAAAAATACTTTAATTATATGATGAAACTAAAAATGTATGGTTTTTTGCAATTTTCCCTTTATCTGTGCTATAAGACATTGCTTCGTGCCAAATTTCAAGATTCTGAGTTCAAGGAACCCTGAAGGTTTTGATTCCCTGCGAGTAGTTGCGAGAAAAAATGCGGCTTAAATGGCTGTTTCTTTTTATTGCGTTGACATAGAAGTTTGATTTCGTTACAGCTTAATGGTATTATACACCTGAGTATTTGATATGAATTTCAATTTTATACTTCTACGCCTTCATGAGAAAATGGTAATAACTTGAAAAATTACTAAAATATTTTTATGATATGATGTAACTAAAAATTTACGGTTTTCGCAATTTTTCCTTTATCTGTGCTATAAGACATTGCTTTGCACCAAATTTCAAGATTCTGAGTTCACGGGAAGTACCCTGTAGGTTTTGATTTCATTGTGAGTTTCGAAAATTTCGGAAATTTGCAGCATAAACGGCTGTATCTTTTGATTGCGTTGGTTTAGAATAAAATTGGTTAAGAAAAGTTGGTTTGATTTTTTACAGCTTTATGGGACAGCAGACTTGACTATTTGATATCAATTTTAGTTTTGATACCTTCACGCGTTTCTGAGATAATGGGTCTTGACAGACGGACGGACGGACAACAAAGTCATCCTATAAGAGTTCCGTTTTTTCATTTCGAGGTACGGAACCCTACAAAGGGTCAGTGCAACACTACATTCCGTAGGTTACGTCAGAGGCCACTAAAAAAAATACATGAAGCAAATAATATCTTGCTGAGGAGACGAAAAGCTCCTCATCAACCTGTCAGACCGGCCTGGTATTGTGGGCCAAATCCTTCTATTACCTCACAAACTAACTGTGATGCAAATGAGGAGGGGCTTTTCCAGCAATGGACTACAAAAGGTCGATGATGAAGACATCAGTAAACGTAGATATACTTCAATACATTTATGTATTACAAAATCTAACGATAATAAGAGTTCTAGTCTAACTGGATTCGTATTGGAGTGACATTCTTCTGGTTAGGTATAGCTTACTTGAATAGCGGAATAAGAAAAATCTCCATTTACCGAAGTGACCCTTTACGATCGTATTATTATGTATTATTATTATATATTATACATAATTATTATGTGTATCTACGTCTGGCCTGAAACAACGTAAAAACGTAAACTTCAGTTTAAAAGCAACAAGATTAATACGCACTTTTATATATTCTTTCTGCCTACCGTTAACAAATATAAAAAGTATTTATAATGAATTAGTACGAGATACATGCCAAATTTTCTAATACTTTATTTAATCTATACACATAAATAAAATTGGAGAGTCTATTTGTAATATTAAAATAACCGTTTTTTACTTAATGCATATGGATGTATACACGGTACATATACCGAAATGACATTTTTTTACAATTTTTGTCTGTCTGTCTGTCTGTTTGTTCTCACTAATCTCTGGAACGGCTGGACCGATTTTGACGGAACTTTCACTGGCGGATACCTGATGTACCAAGGAGAAACTTAGGCTGTAAATTAACCAATTTACAAGAACACTGCCTTCTAAAACCTGGGCTATTGAAAGATCACAATGGCCAGATAGTCACTGAACTGGACCAAATTTCGTAAGTCTGGAGAAACTATTGTCAGTCTTTGTTTGAAGATCCTCAGTCGCATAACTTTGCATCCACGGAGCCTACGAGTGATATACTGGAGCCAGATATTGTTGACTCAGAAGTAAGAGCCGCCTTTCAACACCTTAAGAATGGGAAAGCCATAGGGAAAGATGAAATTCCAATCGAAACTATTCGAGCAATGGGAGAACATGGTGTTCATATTTTCTGCACATTTGCAACAAGATATAGCTCACAGGCAAATGGCCTTCAGAGTGGGCTCACACAGTTTTCACTCCTCTCCATAAAAAGGGTTCGACTAAGAAATGTGGCAACTTTCGACTCATTGCTCTAATAACACACGCGAGTAAAATTATGCTACACGTTATCAACGAGCGACTGAAGGCATATTTTTGTCCAGAGAAATTGCGCCAGAACAAGCCGGTTTTGTAAAAGGCAAGGGGACCCGTGAACAAATTCTAATTGTTTGTCAGATTATCGAAAAAGCTCGTGAATTCAACAAACCAACATACATATGCTTTGTTGATTTTTCCAAAGCGTTTGACTCGGTAAAATGGACAACACTGTGGAAAACACTACTGGACATGGGTACACCACAACACCTCGTACATTTGTTCAGGGGACTTTACGAAGGGGGAACAGCATCGGTGCGGACATATGACCTCTTCTCAGATACTTTTCACCCAAGGGCGGGTGTGCGACAAGGATGCATAATTTCACCTTTGCTCTTCAACATCTACACCGAGCTTATAATGCGAATCACTCTTAAAGACTGGACCGATGGTGTTGTGATTGGTGGATACAAGATCTCGAATTTGCGATACGCAAATGACACCACCTTATTTGCTAGTAACGCGGCCCTCATGCAGGCATTACTTCAGAAAATGGAACGCATAAGTCTAACGTTTGGATTGAAGATCAACCGATCCAAGACCAAGATTATGATCGTGGATCGTGCCAATGACAAATCGCCAGAAGTAACGCAGATTGCGAATTACGATGTAGTCCAAACATACGTATATCTTGGGGCTTTAATCTCAAACAATAGAGGTTGCGTAGATGAAGTGAAGCGTTGAATGGCCATAACCAGAGCCGCAGCGGAGAAGTTGAGGAAGATTTAGAGGAACCGAAACATAACCAAAGCCACCAAAGTCAGGCTAATGAGAACGCTAGTATATAGTGAGTTAGAAAAGCGGAAGATAGATGCTCTAGATATGTGGTGCTGGAGGAAGATGCTCGGCATATCGTGGACAGAGTTCCGCACCAATGTGTCCATACTTCAGGAGCTCGGCATCACAAAGCGTCTATCGACCATAGTACAGACGCGAATACTACAGTTCTTTGGCCATATCTCTAGACGCGATAACAACTCAATAGAGCGGCTAGTCGTACAAGGAAAAGTAGAGGGAACTAGATCGCGCGGACGATCACCTATGCGCTGGACTGATTAGGTGAAATCCGCAGTGGGCGACTGCGTGTCAAACTGCGCCAGTCTGCTAACCGAGAGAGATGGCGGGAGATCGTGACAAAAGCTGTGTCCGCCTCTATCACCAATGTGGACGCCTCAACGTGACCACGACCGCTCTGCCAAGAGCGAAACGACAGAGAAGAAATTAACCGGGTACGCGAAGTAGTTCCTCTAGGACGCGGGTAAAACCGCGGGAAACAGCTATTTTTATCATAAATTTGTTTACTACCCTCATCTGTAAGTATTATACTCTATTGTCATAGTTTTGCAATAATGTTTTCTATGTTGACGAGTTCTACAGTTTTATCACTTTGGCTTGCAATAAAATATAACAGCTTTAATAATGGGCGTCCAATCAATGTATTGTCCACATTTTTTAACATCTTGTCATTTCATTTACAAGCCTGTAACTGCAACTACGGGTTCAATCTTAAAATCTGTTTCCCTAAAACCTGCAATAAAAACCAACAGACCTGTTCAAACTTTGAAACTTTTCCAATATTCGTGTTCGTAAATACCATTTGCAGACTACAAATATTGAAGAAATAGTCATGTCTATCCGTTCGTTTTCAATTGGCCTTGCCGAGGTACAGGGATTTACTTTTTATGCAAAGATCTTGATATATCCGAAAAGAAACAAAGTACTTTAAAAAACTTAAAATTAAAAGAATGTTTATGATATATTATTCTTAAACAATCCACATACGAGCTTCTCGGCCCTAAGGAGGCAACCAATAACTAATAAATATAGTTACTTATATATTACAAGACACAGAGAAGTAAAACGAAGGCCACAAATATTTTCTATATTTTTTTTATATTATTTGGGTGTTTCTATGTATAATATGTATGTGTTTACAAAAAAAAACTATATATGTATGTTTATCCATTGTCTAGTACCCATAGTACAAGCTCTGCTTAGTTTGGGACTAGATGGTGTTGTGTGAATGTGGTGGAATATTATATTATATTATTATTTATTCTGGGTGGGAATCGAACCAACGACCAGGTGTAGCACTCGGGATCACTAACTATTAGACCAGGTTACTAGACCAGGTCTTATGTAAGACCAGTTTAAGAATGGTTAAAGAAACTTGGTCATGTTTATATGGGCTAAGTACATACAGCCGTGTCACAGTTATTATACGAAGAGTCGGTAACTAACGCTTTAATTTTAACAAGCATCATTAACTAATGTGGAATTGAAATAAAATACTTATTTAAGAGGTCTAAATCTAGGACAGCCTTGTATTATAGCTAGTCCGTAAGTCTGTAGTAAGCTCAAAAACATAAATATGAACACTGAAAATTGTACATATTCACCTTGTTATAAATCCTGTTAAGAACATCCTCAAGTAATTCAAAGCATTTTATTGTGGCAATCCACAGAAAATAAAGAAGCACGACCAGAACCATGAGAATTAGATTCATCAATTGCTGGCTGACTAATGGTAAAGATGTACATCGTTCTCCGTGTATATTTGTAGGCCCACATCCCCGGCGAATGCCATAAAGCCCGCGAGAGCATTCTGATTTGCCGAACGTTTGTTTAGGAGGATCAGAGCCTCCAAACAAACTATTTGAGCATTAAGCACTATCTTACCGTATCGTACTCTAGTACTTAACATCATCTATTATGCATATATGAATTGGGTCCAATTTAAAGATTAAAATTCACACTGAGCTCGTTTATTACTTACAAACAAGGTATTTGTATTCAAACTAAGTCTGCGCTGCCAATTTTATTAAAAGCAGTCTTTATATGTGTGGGCAAGTCGGTCGCGGTACACGTAGGACAAACGTCAACCAAATTGGAGACATCTTAAAAAACGGCTAGGTCCGAAGCACCCGAAACCGGCGAGCATGTTGTATTAAAAGAGTAATTAATGTAGAGGAAGCACGTGAGGTTGCAAGGATAGAAGCAAGTGGCGTTCTGTTGTCCCTGCCTACCCTGCGGGAAATAGGCTAATATGTACATCTGGACGAGGCTCTGGCAATCAAAATATCCCGAAAAGCGGCAATAGGCTCGCCACCTATTACGTGGGATCAAAACACTGGCGAAAAGTGGGCGTTTAATATGCCTCTGCCTACCCCTTCGTGGAAACAGGCGTGAGTCTATGTATGTACATCTGTATGTATGATCATTTTGTCATTGTTATGGAACTTATTATGAGGACAGAAATTTGATACCCCTTTGATATTATTACGCATTTTATAACAGTACTCAGGGCGATAGGCCTGAAGACTGATTTTGCAAAACTGGAGCACCTCAACTTGGGATATATGTATATACAGTTATTGGGTTGCGCTGATACATCGTGTATCATTAATTAGGATGATATATGTCAGACTAATAGTTTTATATGTGAGTGCTGGAAAAGAACGGATCATATTCGTATAAAGCAAAAATGTTACACATATGAATTTGGAGTCTTTATTACACCGGTCTTGTTTGGAATATGATAACAATGGAAAGAGAATTTCGCCTTGAAGAACATACGAGTCATCATCTTGCCATTTGGGTGAAGACTCCGAGAAGTCATATTGTCATCCAGCTCTTTGATTCCGTCTGCTATATAAATAGCTATCTGATCTAAGCGATAGTTTTCCCAAAAAGTCTTTCAGAGCGATCCAAGGGATAGTTTTCCCAAAAAGTCTTTCATAACGATTCAAGTGATGGTTTTCCAAAAAAGTCTTTCATACCGATCCAAGTGATGGTTTTCCCAAAAAAAGCCTTTCATACCGATCCAAGGGATGGTTTTCCAAAAAAAAGTCTTTCATACCGATCCAAGGGATGGTTTTCCAAAAAAAAGTCTTTCATACCGATCCAAGGGATGGTTTTCCAAAAAAAAGTCTTTCATACCGATCCAAGGGATGGTTTTCCCAAAAAGTCTTTCATATGGATCCAAAGGATGGTTTTCCCAAAAAGTCTTTCATATCGATCCAAGGGACAGTTTGCCCAAGAAGTCTTTCATAGCAATCCAAGGGACAGTTTGGGATATTTTAACCAAAAAGTCGTTCATAACGATTCAAGGGATAGTTTGCCCAAAAAACCGATCTTCATACTGATCCTTGAGTATAAATAGAATGAAGAAAACAACAAATAAGCAACCAAACCGACCGACTCGCTCCCTAGTAAAGTGCCTTCATACTAGTGGGAATTTAGTAATATTTTAAATATTAGTGCTGGGCAATGTAGAACCTAAGAGTAAGCATGAAATACAAGTAATTGAGCACGTTCGATAGCTACACGGTTCGCACATGAGTAAAGAGTACCAATTAGTAATATTAACGTAGGGATGCACTCAGGGAGTCTCGAGCTTAATATTCTTAATCAACTTAATTGCTAATTAAAATGCGATTTTAATCAATAAAGCACGTAAGTGTTAATTATAACTTCGTTTTGTGACTTCATTTGATGTTTTGGTGTTTAGTGGTGCTAAAATTTGTTTATTGGTTTAGCTGGTGTGTATAACGCGGCTGATGATGTACAAATGGAATAATGGTATTAGTGATCCCTGTTAAATACGTAGTAGAACTGACGTATATGAGGTATGATATATGTTGGTCATGAAGGAAATTGTACCACTCAACAATATTTGTAAAGGATAAATGACAAGACGAAATACTATTTGTATTTAAATAAGGGTTGTATTTAACTGTTAGTCAATTTATTTCTGGTTTCCACCAAAAATACTAATTGCACCACTAAGCTAAGTTGACGGAGCCCTGCTTCGCAGGGCTCCTATTTTTGGGAGCAGGGTCACAAGAGAACCTAACATAACCTATTAAGTTTTCTGAGTGGATAAGTTTCCTGAGCAGACGAAACTTTTCATATCAAATGATATTTTGTAAAAAGATCATCATATTTGGTGTACAAATAGTATTTTAGTGTGCAAGTCAGTATTTTTTTTTGCGTAACTTACTTCAGTGTGGTACATAACATTTTTGATACGCTGTTAAAAATATCCCTTTAAATAATAGAAGTAGCAATATATCCTATTAGATAAGAGTCAGACTCTTTTCAAAGTCGTACTATAAAACTAATTGGAATAGTGCTGCACAGCAATAGTACCTCAACGGGGGCACTTGTTATACCTAAATTTATCTTTTATCAAGCGAGAAATAAAAGTTATTTGATATTTATACTCAATACGTATTGGTTTGTTTGGCTTTAGAAAATTTACTTACACAAAAATATATGTGTAGACGGGTATCTAGATTGTTGGCCGAAATAAACACTCAGAGTTCCTACTATGTGGGCGCAGCTGGGTATTGAATACACACTAACTAAAATACACTCAGCCTTTCTCTACACGTCATATAGATTGCATGGTTTTACCTTTCAAGATGTCTCAAATACTTTACAGCATCTTGGTCATGGAAATGCCGTGACGGAATTAGTATTAATGCCTGAAATGGGAATATATTACACGGCAATACTTAGGTGCCTACGCGAATTAAGCTCAAAGTATTACTTATTGTCAAATCACAATACCAGCAATTCATGGTAGCAACTTTTAAAAGCATCATTTTCATATTCAATGAGCAACGTAGACAACATGTCTACGTGTCTCGTCACTGAAGATCACGTTCCTACCCTCTAATAAAAAATATTTGTCCTAATCATTGCAGATACAATATAAAATCTCAAAGTACAAGATACGAGTAGAGGTACTTTTCCATGTCTTAGAATTGCATTTACCTATACTATCCACGGCCATATATCATAAATTACAATGCCGAGAGAGCTGATTAGACGACAATCATGAACGCCAAGACTATGCCTGTAATTAGCGGCAGGAAAAAGAGCTTAATAATTCAATTGTGTATAATTTTATAGTATAGGTACGACCGTATGTAGAATTTAACAATAACAGGTTAATATGTGTGTATGGACAATGATACACATACAGTCGTGCTCAGTGGTCTGTTAGGCTAATTCGATATTCGCCGTGCTTTATGTCAAGTGCATGTTGCGGTAAATATATTGTTTTTTTTATAAATATGCAGTTGAATATTCATTAATTATTTGCTTAGCTACGAAACCTGCTACGATAAGCCTCTGATTATCTACCTTCTATAACAAAGCGATAAGCATTGGTAAACAGTGAAGGCCTTAGAATTGCTTTAAATAAGAGACGATATGCGTGCTAATCGACTGATCACCAGGGATGTCGAAGACCGTGCATAATGAAGTGGAGGAGATACAGAAGGAAAGCGAAACTCGGACCCTAAAGGTCTAGGATCGCAACCGGGAGGGCGCTGGGATGATGATGGTAATAAATAAATTAAAATATAAAATTATGAATCAAAGGGATAAACATAGATAGACAGACATTTAGATCCAAAACTGTTATAAAAAATCGTAATTTCTTTGTTACAACTCATGTAAAAAACTGACACATTGTAATATGTTTCCCTAATTCTTTAACATTTAACTATATTACGTTTTTGGTAAACACTGTTTTAACTAACATGC
The DNA here is from genome assembly GCA_944739405.2 of Euclidia mi. NCBI lineage: Eukaryota > Metazoa > Arthropoda > Insecta > Lepidoptera > Erebidae > Euclidia > Euclidia mi. The sequence continues at coordinate 32,941,764 of OX123199.2, read as the reverse complement.
TGGTATGACATAGGACCCAATAATTACGAATTGAATATCAATAATACAGGTAATAGATTGTCACAAGATTGTTCCGTGGAGAACCATGAGGGAGGCCTATGTCTAGCAGTGGACGTCCCTAGGCTGACATGATGAGGTAATAGATATGTTTTATCCATTCTCCTTAGAACATTCATTTTTAATTTTAAACGCTGTAAGGTACTTTATGCCAAGTTATACTCAGGTATAGTGTATAGTAAAACTACATTTTCAGTTGGCACGCACTGCGATCGTTTTTAATGTCGTCCAACACCCACTTCGCACACAATGACATGCCACGAAAGAGAGAAAAATATGACGGGCAAGTACGCGGTAAACCCGCGCGGCGAAGGTTCCGTTCGCTGATTTATCTGCCCCATAAGATGTTTTCAATCTTACCGAAATATGCTTACCAACTAAAAATAATGCTGCAATTCTGAGGAATTAACCGCTTTCTTTTTAGGCCATAGAATTATTATTGTTAAAGGTTTTAAAGAACTAGGTATTGTATGTAAACTTTCAAATTTATTTCTAATTTACCCCAGGGTGATTTCGAAGATATGGGAAGGAGAATGATCAAGATTCGTCTTCTTTCTAGAATAACTTTAAAGTTTCAGCAAAATTATATTTGTGGTAACATAGCACACAAAAATCCCATCTATTTATTTAACCTCGCGATCGAATGTAGTGTGCAAAACATTTTTTAATTCGCTTTCCAAAAGTCATCCGCGAATTCAATATTCTGTTGTTTAATCTTCATCTATGGGTGACAGAAAAGCATATTATCAGAACCTGCCAAATTTCAACTCATTTGGCTCCAGAGTTCTGGAGGTAATTAACTGCTACAGAAGGTCAAACAATTACACGAGTGATCGAGTTGTTAGAAAATAGTTAATAGGAACAATTTTATTTACACTTTTTCTTAAAGAGTGTCGACGAAGTAGGTAAATGGACTAAATTACTCAACAGTAAAAGGCTTGAACTGTACAAAACAAAAGCTTCTACTACAACATAGAAGAAGTATTCCGATTGATTTATATTTGCTTTTAAACAGATATGTTGATAAAGATTATATTATTTACCCGCACCTAATTGTAAAAAGCAATAAGTATTTGGTTATAATCCTGAGGCAAACATTTACTCTAAAATCCTGCTTGCCATTTACCGAGCAATCCAATTCAATGAGAAGCGAAGAGATGTGAATACATCCAAGTCTACCATTTTTCAAAACGAGAATCATTTTTATTGTGCCTTACTGGCACGGACTAATGGTCACGTCCAACACTTACGTCGCCGCGTGTACCGCGATCGTCCCTACCGTCTATTATTAATAATGGTGACGGTTAATTAAAATTAACCCGTAGTTACGCGACCGGTAGATTATAATTTCTCTTTAGTTCAGCCGCACAGTGTTTACCGTGATGTGTCGTCATGTAGTTTCGCTCGTAACTCTTGCTTCCTGCATGCTTTACGACGACAGTGATGCGCTATTCCGGCTCATACTACTGAGGTGTTTAGTGACAATTTGCGACGGTAGGTGCCGCTGTAAATGTGATGTACACGACTCATCTCCGTATTACTTTACATATTAGGTAGGTGTGTATAGTATCGAAAACATTTATAGCATCCAGCTGCCACTAGGTAAATACCTAACTAGAAGATGCCCGCGATTAAACCCGCGTTATTAAGGGTACTGTTCCGCTCCCGTCGCTCACATCGCGATGCTATATAGCCTATAGCCTTCCTCGATAAATGGGCTATCTAACACTGAAAGATTTTTTCAAATCGGACCAGTAGTTCCTGAGATTAGCGCGTTCAACCAAACAAACAAACAAACTCATCAGCTTTATATATATTAGTATAAGATATAACTGATTTGTATTTTGTTTGAAGGTAATAAAATACATATACGGTCGATATTGTGTGTCACTAAAAAAAAGTTTCATTTTTCGCGAATTCTTCGAACCCTGGTTTGTTCTTCGAAGTAAGTTGTTTGCTTATCATGTACATGTAAAGGCTTATTCTGAGATATTAAGTTACACTTTTTTTAATTATTTATTCACAGTTCATGAAGGCCTTTTACCAAAACATACCCAATTTGGCCGACAAATGGCCTACGAGGTATTCCGCGACCGACTTGCCTACACACATTTGCCTTGTATATTGCCCCGCGATATATTTTCCATAAAAAAATTAATGTAGAGGAAGCCCGTGAAGTTGGTCAGGTTATAAGCAAGTGGCATCCTGTCGTCTCTATCTACCCTGGCGTGAAAGCTCTTCCATGTGTTGCTTGTTCAATAGTAATTAATTGGACTTGAGATTGAAATGTTGTTCATTGGATCTTTTTCATTGCCTTGTCGACATAGAGGCTAGCTACTCACTTCCTAAGCAAGTGTGTGCAAAGCTAGATAAATATATCTTTGAGAACAATTTAACGAAATAAAAAAAAATCGCATTGATATTTGAATTAGCTGTAAATATTTTCATAGCAATACGCCTATAATTATAAGGCAGCGGTAGCCTAGTGGAGATACCGACAGACTGCCATGCAGAGGGTAGCGGGTTCGAATCCACGGCGCGCACCAATGACTTTTCAGAGTTATGTGCGTATTGAACTGTTTTTTAATTAATTATCGCTTGTCCCGTGCCTCGGAGAGCACGTTAAGCCGTCGGTCCCGGTTGTCATGAAGATCTATGACAATCGTTACAGGGCGTCAGTACCTTCTAAAATAAACTGACAAGTCTAAACCATGGAATATTGCTATCCCTTCGGGTTGCGGAGGTCAGATAGGAAGTCGCTCCGTGGAAAAGCTAATATTCTGCCAAATCCGGTTAGACTAGTAAGCGGACCCCAGATTGAAACTAGGATAACGCTAAGAGGATGATGATGACTCCTCTGTTTATAAAAATATTATTATACTTCTGAACTGTGGCTATCGCACATGATCAAATAAGCTACGGTGCCTCAAATTATTGCTAAACGCAACGAATTTCACGAACTACCATATTACTTACCTCTGACATGTGTTATAAATACCTAGGTATAGATTTACAAAGCAAACGTACTATATTTGAAAGATAATCAGAAACAACCAGTGAGAGGGCAAAGTATCTAGCGGGTATCGCAAACGATTGACCCCTTTAGTTCACTCAAACTGCAGAAACGTTTGTTCATTTTCTATCCGTTGTCATTCAAAACATGTCTATCCACTTATACCACAGATAACAGTACGCCTCAAGCATAATATATGTCGTCAAAACTAAATGTCATCTAAGTGTTGGCCCTTTTATACTAATAAAAGGACCAAAACTAAGACGACATTTAGTCCCAATAGACACAAAAGTATAAATATGATATCACTTGTGCTCTTCCTTTAATCTCCATATATTAATTTTCTACAGAGAGCACAATCTTCTGTTATATTGGTACAGACAGAGACAGCCACAAGATTCTTTTTCATATTCCATTGCAATGTTTTATTGTTTTTTAAATACAATTTATTCGCAGACTGCTTTTGTCTCTGAAAAGGCTAGTCTGAGAGCTTGTAGTTCAGAAGTTTATAAAAGTTGAAACAGATCATATTTTAAATGATTGACAGAATTTACTTTAAGCTCATAGATGTAAAATTTGAATATATGTGACACAATGAACATGCCGCAAAAGTTCATAGTAAAAGCTTGTTTTATTTAAAAATTGCCCGCCTAAGCAATATAAAAATAGTGCATTTGTTTAACTGAATCGATGTAAGATTAACTTTCATAATTGGGCTAAAATGGATCAACTTACATCTAGCTCATGTGAACGGAAGTACGGCAGTCGAATTTCACACATAGATATGAAATAAATATGTTAATGTGTGGTATGCCACGGCTGGGCAAAATCCATGTCCCACAGAATGCCATACCTCTAGAACCTATATCTTGTAGAGCTCCCACCATTGTAAAATAATTCCTATCAAATATTTGGGGCCATCAGCTCTTGTAGGTACTATATTTTATTTCATTTGTTCCCGTGCGCTTTCAGGTCTCAATACCCGCTGAAACGGAAGTTGAAACCAACGCTTTCTTATTCGAATACTTTTAAATTGCAGTTCATGTTGATGATAGAATTTAACCTTTTAATAAAATCTTCCCGTCATTCTATGTAAATGATCTCGCACTAGTGGAAATTTGTGTCACCTTAAATTTTATAATTAAGTATGTTTTGTACACGTGTCTTAAAGCATTTTAAGCTTTACTTATTCTGACTGTATGTTACTATGACGTAGAAAGTCGAAGTTTTCAGCCGTTGTTACGTTTATTTTTGTCTGTAGTTACACATTATGTAAGCTACTAAGGATAATTCAGGTATTTATAATAGCGGTTTCCTATGGAGCTGGTTAAATTTATTAGTGATTTAGAAGTATTAAACGGTCGAATATCGGTCAACAGAAAAGGAAAAAGTAATATTTTGTAATTCATACCTACTTTACTGTCGAACGGAGACTCCTTTCAAAAAATCAAAATTGGGTGTGTTTACATAGTTCAGTACGCACCTTGTCAATTTTTGATGTCGGTCAATATTACAATGTGCATAAATCTTAATCATAAAACAATTGACAACTGTCCAACTTGCGGCGTGCACCTGAGTTTAGAGCAGATTGTAGGTATTCCTCATTGCTAATCATCCATGTTATAAAGATTCTTGTATAAATATTTTAAAATCCTAAAAACACTTCGCGAGAATGCTACGCAACTTGCAACGATGTATTTACCTAAAATATTCCCCAAAGTACTTATAGTACGCATCAGGTCGACACGCCACTTTTCTAGTGCAGCGTGCCATCAATTAAGTTTATATCGATAATTTATTTTTTCCAACACATCAATATTAAAGTAGTAAATTTTACAACCTTTTGATTTTCAAAAAGATTTAGGTACATAGGTACAATATAATAATTACGAAGTATATTAAAGAGACACCCATTTTGCTTAGAAATAGGACGTGGAGGCTACAAATTCTGGTTAAGTCCAAGCTGGAAAAGGCTTTTGACCAACCGCACCGTATTCTAAAATTGTATATTTGAAATTCGTATCGCAACGGTAACTATACAAGGGACATTCAAATACGAGGCTAAGGATTTCGCAGTTGATGTTTATTCAGAATAGCATGCAGGACAGTTGTTTTTACAATTGAAATACACAACCCGGGCAGGCTTGCCTCAAGGCTGTATTGAATGTATGTGGGCAGAACCATTGAAAGGTAACAAGTCAATAGACAGTTGTTTTTGGTCTACATGTTCTTTATGCGAAACAAACATTTGTTTGATAGATAAATACGTTAGTTGCCAACTACCAGAACAAAAAGAACGACTTCTTTTTGTTCTCGTAGTTGGCAACTACATTGCGAGCCATCCTCACCGACATTCGAGATAATGATTCGAGTTGGTAGAGATGCACCTTACAATGTCAAAGAAAGTTCTTTTGAGGCTTTCGTCCCTCGATCACAGATTTAAATATACTTTTAAGGTCATACTATATTGTTAAATAACTTCGTATCTATCTCAACCCTTGCCTACTTTAACGGGTAGTAGGTATTTAAACAAAACTAATATTTAGCCTTTCTAAAACAAGACTTTACTAACAGCAAGCAAACGCACACCTACATGATGCAAGCAAACAAACAAAATAATCAAGCAAACTAATACAGATCATTACATCAGTAAATATAATACTTCGAAATATGATAGATATACCGACTTTGGTACGTAAAACGGGCGGCAATTATAGCTTCAATTATGAATCTGCACGATTGACGGACGATCTGAAATCTCTGATTCATATGCGAAGAGTACGCAGCGTTTGTAGTTAGAATTAGTAATGCACGGCCATTGCTCGGCTCGCAGGGACCAGGAAAGCGTGGACGCGGCCGCGGCCAGCCACCAACAGTTAATAATTCACGTCGATCTCTCTGTAAGTGGAAGTTTAAATCCTATTAGAGTGGTATTTAACCGTCTAGAAAAATTTTGGCCCCGCATTTACTTGCACTTTCGGTTGAAAGTGAATTTAAAAATTCTTGATGGATACGTCCAATATTTGAAATTCGCTAGATAGTAAACGGGTATTCGTATAGGCAGTAGACGGCAGAACCCAGGTTTTCGCTTGAGTCTTGTTGGATTTTATATCGACAATTAGAATAGGTTGTACCACACTCTCCAGAGTGTAGCACAAAAACTAAGCAATTATTGGTTGCTATATTAGTACATTATTTCTGCTAGTTACCATGGTATTACAAGTAGATATTTTTCGGTTTTCAGGTTTTGGTGTGATATTGGATGTCAGCTTTAAAGACACGTGATTACACCCTTTTCGGACGCATTGTAAATGTTGTTCTCCTTATGCAGGCTCGAGGTCCAAATCTGTGATTCGATCCTGCTACGATAGTAACATAAGTGTAAAACGTAGAACATTTTGTCAAAATACATTTCGCTATAATTCACAATAAGAATAAGTCATTCGCTGTTGTCATTCGGAAAATAAATATTTAACGAAAAACATAGCATTTTTTTAACAATGTTATGAAATGATTTACCTAAAATTTAACATTTATTGGCTGGGGTCGACCAGCAAAAAAGGTTATACTAACATTATCATCATCATCATCAGCCTGCTATAGTTCACTGCTGGATATAGGCCTCTCCAATGCTACGCCACTGAGGCCAATTGCCGGCTTTTCGATCCAGCCACTGCCAGCCACTTTGGGTATATCGTCTAAGTACTAACATTACACTAGGACTCAGCAATATCCGTCGGGTCGCGCTCCACCAGGCACAATCACTTGGGCTGGTGGGATGATGCCGGCAAACTTTTTAGTAAAGACGCTTTTCCCACTCTGGTACAATACTAGGTAGATTTTATTATAAAATACTTTGTGATAATACTCTAACAAATCACCATTGAAATAAAAGCAGCATTAACCTAAATAACCAAAAAAATTAACTACAGGTACTGTGTTTGTCCACAAACAACGAAACCAAAAATTTACTAACTGACTGCAATTCTCATCAAGAAATAATTTAATAACGTTACAAATGCTATTATAGAAAACAATGTAACAAGGAAAGTATGGATAAATACACTTCCCATATTTGAACATGTAGAGACCTATTATTTTTCTGTTGAGAAATTGACTCTATACATATTATTATTTAAATAAATGATGTATCTATCAGGACGATAACACAAAACGTTTAAAATGTTAAGAAAACTAAGAATAAAGCAATCGATAAAATTGGCAGTCACCATCAGCTGTGCGTTTATTTATAAATATGTATTAAACTTATTAAACTGGCTTCAAGTCAAGAAAAAAGGTAAATTTCGTACTGACATACAATGTAATATTCATGTTTCTTGTGTGAATAACTTTACAACAAGTAATTATACTTAAAATAACTCCGTAAAGAAACAAGTCTTGGTCGATAAAGATTGTCCGATTGGAAACATTGTTAGTGATATTAAAATAGTAAAAAAACTAGCCAGGAACACGTCTTACCTGATCAACAAACTGGGTTTGAATACCAAGAGTTATATAGGATAATAATGCAAATATCCTAATAATAATGTAGATGCGAAAGTCTGTCGATATGCTTGAAGCTGACTACTCGGTAAAACTTTGTGACGGCACAAATACTCTCCCCTTAATTAATTTATAAAAGAAAGATACGTAACCGAGCCACATACTTTTATTCAAGATAAGTCTGGAGTCCTAAATAGCTTTCACATCGGCATGACATAAACACGCTTATAATTAATCGTCGTTACGTACCTTCTATCTGCTCTATACCAAGATAGCGTTGTACGTGATATAAATTGATTCTCATATGTTATTCAATGTAAATTTTATCTGTCTGAACTGTTAGTACCACGTAAGATTGAGATATGCTCGACAGTGTTGACTGGAGTATCTTCAAAGTGTTCCACAACAACAGATATCTCAGTTCAAATTGAGCCCGATTTTGCCAGAATTTCGCCTCAAAGGATCTGTCAAGTGCGATAATTGTCAGCAAGTTGACATTTGGAGTCAACTAGTCGAAAGCATCGAAAGACAGGTTAGACTGGCGACTAGGATTTAGCCTTGAGTGTTAGTAACAATATTCTAGTGCAACTTGACAATCGAATTGACAGACACAGGAAGGTATAACAGTATTATAACTTCGTTGCAAGTGTCGCCGAGTAAACTGCCACGGCATGTATCGTGAGACATCTTGAATGATTCTGTGTGTAACAAATGCTTCGGATTTTAGTTCCACTGTTGTACTTTATAACAAACCTGATATGAATAGGGATATATGCATTCGACTATTCATTTATCACTAGATGAGCCCGCGGCTACACCTGCGTTATTTAAGACTGCTCCGTGGCTCATAGCGTGATGTTATATAGCCTCCCTCTATAAATGGACTACCTAACACTGAAAGAATATTTCAGAACTCTTCAGCTTTATATATTAGTATTCGATTATGTATCTAAATAATATTAAATAAATAAAAAATGTGTCGATTCACAAGACTGATCAACTGGTTTATAGATCGGTGTATAGTCGTAATATTAGCAAAACGTTGCGGCCAGTCGAATCACGAATTTACGAATAGCATGTAGCGAGCGTCGACATCGGAGCATTGGAGAATTACTAATCATAGCATTACAGTCAATTAGACTGTGTTGATAAATTGTAATGTACAAGTGGGGTCCTGACATGGATCTATCGGGAATAGTTCTCTTTAAAAATCAGGTTTGTGATTTATGACTGTAAATAATATCGAACCGTGTAACTGGACTTTATTTAGCATCACGTTTCTCGGATTTTATTCTGAAATTCGACTAGTCAACACTCGTCTCTTCTACAGCGACATATGCTTGTCCCTATTTGAGCGTTAATCTATATACTAATATACCTATACCTACTAATAGTTAAAGAGTTTGTTTGTTTGGTTGAACGCGCTAATCTTAGTTAATACTGGATCGACCTGAATAATTGTTTTGATGTTGGATAAACTCATTTATCGAGGGTGCTTAAATGCTATATAACATCACGCTATGAGTCACAGTTGCAGGGCAGTAGCTTGTGATAAGGTGTGAGTCAACTAGTGTGAGTTATAAAACACTTCTACCTTATTACAATTACCTAATGTAATATAATAGTAAGGGAGCCCATGAAGGGATTTTGGGATTTACTCGAGCGCGACAGATATTGATAGCATCCATGTCCTACGTATTTTGAATAAAATAGGAATATTAATCAGATCGTTTGCATAGTGGAGGTAGTCGTACGAAAGATTTTAAAATACAAAAAAAAGGAAATTAATCGAGCGTGTCAGATTTTCTATATTATGTGATCCTAAAAAAGGCTCTCATGGAATAATCTGACGATTTGGATATGACCCAAGCACTTGGTCACTAATAATTAGAACGTGCAAAAAGAATTCGCCATCTTGAGATACACAAGCGCGTCATATTAAGATGTATAATGCTTCATCCTAACGTCCTAGACGTGCTTTCTCATAATCTGACGATTATCTGGAGGGACTAGTGTAACAGTTTTTTTTAAGTTTTGTAAATCGATACTCGCTCCACCCACCGATGAAAAGGTACCTATACATTATTATTAGTATCATCTTAGCTTTGCAACCCAATAGGTCTCAATGACGCTCGAGTAAATCCGAATTTAGCATCGTGGGCTCCCCTACTATAAAGCACTTCAAAGATAAATAAGAGGAAGAGTGAAAAACGGCATTAAAATTTATTAATGAAATTATTTAGGATCCAACTATCCGGGCAAGTCACAATAAAGGCTTTTGCGGTAGGAACCTTGCTTGAGCCCTCTACCTTATTACAAGTAGGTAACGTAAAGAACGTTATAGAAAAATAAGAGCAAGATTGAAAAACGTCTTTGAAAAATATAAAATAAATATTATTTAGGATCTCAATTTTCGAGCATTTACAATAAAGGCGTAAGATCCGTATCGGGGTAACTTGCTTGAGCCCAACAGCATCGCGACTAGGTTGCAATAGATCAGGGCGATGGTGATCGGTTCAGGTGCTCTCTCACCTCGGACACAAGGCATAGTCTGAAATGGGAGTGCCTCGATCGCCGGCGTCTACCTCTGCGAAGCCGACATGAAAGTAAGGAGACAGCAGAGACAGAGTGGAACAGGGAGCATCACCGCCTTCTTCTCAACAGCAAATCATACGTAGTATCGGAAAAAAAAACGATCTGCGACTACCGCAGCCTGCCTTGTATTTGACAATTTTACAAAATTAAGTAGTACATACCTAATCTGACCCAAGTTCCTTGAGAAGTTTCTGAGTATTTCAATGATAGTAACTAATTGATCCTGAGTCGCTTACCTATACTACCGCAGGACCTCAGAGGCAGTCAATATATTTTAATGGTATTCAGATACTTACAAATAATGGACGTGATATTTTCTTTCTTACGACGTTGGAGCCGTAACTTAAGAAAAAGTTGTTCATTGTCTCTTGTAAGGCAAGTTCTGTTTCGCAAGTGCAAAGCAATCTTTACACATCAAATACAGGTAGATTCGGAGGTTATATATATGCCAAACCATGGGGGAAAAGCTCATAACAACTTCAGACCTACCTTTAAGATAATTATGTAGGTACATCGTTATACGTGTGTGCAGCAAGTTTAAATAACATACAACCGACACACTACGGTCCGTAGCTCCGTCATGTGTACCTACACGGCACGTACAAATAACACCACCATTTGCGCGTATTTCACCTATGAACATACGTACGCCCACCATTGTCCATATTGTTTGTTAATTAGCCAGCGATACTGCGGAAATCACTGGAGTAATTGATCAGATTTAGACGCAATTTTATCAATAATACTTCAGCCATCACGATATTAATTACTAAGTACAGTTCAATTTCTTTTTGTGATCCGAATAAAAGATAAAAGAAAATGAAATAACAGAAAAAATAAGTAATGACCCTGAGTTTGTTAAAAGGCGGCATCATTTAGAATAGGGTTTTGAATAGTATAACTATTGTAATCACCCAAAATACAGAAATAAAGTACTATGATTTTAATCAATTACTTTGGTGCATACTGACTCAACAAGCTTGCACAAATAATAATAAATAATCAATAATAAAAAAAAGTTTGCTTCGAATAGTATTTAATCAGTTCGTTCCAAGTTTAATCAGTGTGTGTGCCTGTGTGGGATGTTTGGTGAAATGTTATTATATCTCTGGTGGCCACATGCTTAGTGAACAACTTGTAACACAAAAAGGCCAATATAAATAATTTGATAAAATCTAGACAATGAAATGATATATACGTGTTCAATTTATTTATTATACTCACGGAGACATGTCTTATACTAATGACGTGTCTATAAGAAACAAATAATAAAATAAATATTTTGAAACTTTTGCAATTTGTACTCATATTTAACAGATCTATATCATGATATCTTAATATATAAAATCCTTGCGTTACTGACTGACTGACAGACACGCTACAGCCGAAACTATTGGGCGCAGGAAGCTGAAATTTGGCATGTATGTTACTTGGAGACCGTTAGGGTGCACTAAGAAGGGATTTCCCGAAATTCCCACGGGATCGGCCAAAACGGGTAAATTTAAAAAAAATGCGGGCGTAGCTGCTGGCGTCCTCTAGTATATGTATATAGGTCTATATCATGATACAATAAGAGGTAATTTACATTTATTTTCAACATATTACATGTAATATATTGAAAATAAATGTAAAATACCTCTTATTTGTTCGAAAGTAACCCACACCGCAACGTCGGGGCAAATAAGAGGTATTTTAGGTAGCTTAATATTCAATATATTACACGAAATATACCCGTTAAATAAACACTAGTATAAGTACTAACATATTTACTGTACAAATATGTTTGATTAATTGACGAAAATGCCGAACGATCTGCGTTTAATTAGTACTTGTGCGTACGTATCGGTACTTTAGCTAATTCATAGACTCGCCGGCCATGTTAGGACCGGAGAGGCTGTATTGACTTACGCACACATTCACAACGTCTATATATAACTAAGGGATAGAACCACCACTTACCTCGGAAATGAAATATTTGAATATTAGTTTTTTTATAGGTTCACGCCTTTATCTTCAAAGGGTTAAGCAGAGGTGTAGGTACTATTACACCCATATTTCACCATGTTATGCATTTTAATATCGAGCCTATTGTCGTTACCAGACTCCATGCTGCTACTGAGAAATCGAAAATCTCAGTGTAGGTCTTGGATTCGATTCGTGGGTAGGGCATAAACACTTATGCCCGACCAATGAATCGAATCCAAGACCTGTCCCGATTAGCAGATGCATACGCTATCCTGGGCATCACGGAGGCAGTAAATCTGTGACGTTAACAAACTAAGCTATATCCGTATGAACTTACCAAAATTACATGTAATACTGGTGATACGTGATGAGTGTTTGTATTGGTGTATGACGTCAGCAGATGGTGGCTCCTGGAACAGCTGGCTCGACGTCCGCAGGATCCCAGGTCCGTCACGCCCGATGCTGTAGCTCTGCTCCACTGGTCCACCGCGTCCACCACGTCCACTCCAATGTCAACCTCACCACGAACACATCTGGTGAAAAGTAATTCTGTAGTAGATGCAGAAAACTATAATTACGAAGCGCGACCTGCATGGTATCGTAACGGGGAACACGCTATGCAGAAAATTATATTAACGAATATGATTAGGTGTTAAATGAAACGGTTTATGGGTAAATATAGCATAAATAGAGGTGCTCAAATTTAAAATGGGGTTTCACAAATCATAGAAATCTTACTAACTTCTTTAGACATAATTATGAACCTTGTAGCGTTCTCGAGATTTGTTTTAACGTTAGGGATGGGTAACGAGTCATGGCCAACGTCATAGTACATAAATGAGTATGGCCATAAAGGTCTGTCAATTGAACGAAGCCATCTCGCCGTAAATAATATTAAAATATTGACTTTTCTTCAATATTTTTATTAAAGACATTGAATTAACGTGTGTGACTTCATATGTCGAAATCCATCAAAACGCATAGTCTTTAAAGCATGCCAAAATAACCTTAAACGTACGTACTTTTATGCGTATGTACCTACATCTAAATAGACTCGAAAAACCTCCCTCTTAATCATTACAATGTCCAACAACGTCTGATTTTCTGGTACCTTTACAATATGCCGCTACGCTTGAATGAGTTTTCAATTTCAGTGTTCAGTTTAATGTAAACATGAGATGAGCCATGTCCATAGCATGTCGAGTGCAGCCTTCAGTACAGAGTCCATGGAAGTGTTCAAAGGGAAAATTAGTCTTCATGAGTAATCAAAGAGACATTGAACGTATTATCAAACGGTGAATACCATAGCAGACTTTGGTCCTGAAGTTGGACGTTGAGGCGTTCGGGTTGCTGATTTGTGATACGTAATAGGCCGTCCCAGTTATCCATTATTCTTGACTGGAATTTGTAAATTTTGGGTGGTACTTGTTTGGTCAAGTACTTCCAACGTTTACTTTGACATAGTTGGAGGAAATAGCTGTAATGTGGTGATTAGTGTGTTTCTGGTATTATATAGCTGAAGCTACAGTAAACTAACATTCTGCCAAATATTCTTAGTAAAACTAGTAGGTGGACTTCGGCATTCTGGTAAAATTATTAGATTGCAACCAAACTACTGACTTGGAGTAACCTTAAAGGGATAATAGAACCTTCTTGTGAAGGTACTGTACTGTAATTATAAACATAATCCTCTCAAAATGTCGGTCCGTTTAACAAAAGTAGTGAAGAATATAAAATTATTTTTGACATAAAAACTAATGGCTATGACCACTAAGGTCATGTAACATAACATGGTCCTGTCACAGCTATGGTGAGGAAAAAGTATCTCATAATTATGAGGTTCCGTAGTAAATATGCTAAATAGAATAACGATGTGTGTGGATATATCGGCAGATAAAGTATTTAAATGTCCGGATAGCAGTGAGGAGGCTATGACTAATAAGTCGTAAGTAGAATTAAAGCCCGACTATGTTTAAAAAATGGCTTATGAGAACGACTTAAAAAGGATGGCGTAAAAGTAATGACCCTATAGAAATGGCTTATATTTTTTTATGACATCTGTCATTCTGATATTGAAAATTTTGTAGTAGATAATTAAATGTAAAATTCACAAAAAATAATCATGGACCGCTTTACTCCCCAAGAACGTGGAATAATTGTGTCATCTGTATATATAAAATCCTTGCGTTACTGACTGACTGACAGACACGCTACATCCGAAACTATTGGGCGCAGGAAGCTGAAATTTGGCATGTATGTTCCTTGGGGACCGTAGGGGTGCACTAAGAAGGGATTTACCGAAATTCCCAAGGGATCGAACAAAACGGGTAAATTTAAAAAAAATGCAGGCGTAGCTGCTGGCGTCCTCTAGTAAGTGATAAAAACATAACGTGAATTTTTTAGGCTCTGCAGCGTATTTTTTTCAAAGAATTGAAGATGTTTCCGTGTAAAACTCAGTTGACTCATCAGCTGCTGCCTACTGATCACCGAGATCGTCTAGAGTACAGTCAGCGCGTCATAAACCTCAACCTTGAAGAAGATATTTTTTCTTCAAAATTTATTATTTTGGGATTATTTGAAATCTCGGGTGTATGTGAACAAACCACAGACTCTCGCAGCTTTAAAAGAAAACATACACCAAGAAATAAGAAACATATCGCAGGAAGTGTAACGGCTAGTTATGGAAAATGTCATAAATAGGGCTCAAATGTGCTTCAACTCTGGAGGTCAACATTTAAAAGACATCATATTTAAATCATAATGCAAGTAAACTTCATGGCACAAATATACATATATAAATAACTAATTCTAGTTTTCTAATTTAGAAACGAAGTTGTAGCTGAACCAAAAAGGGTCATTATTTTTGCGCCACCCGTTAAAAAGCTGTATAGCGATTTTGTCAATGGCTGTTGTTGCTAATGAGTTAATTATATTGTAATAGATAAGCTATGTGACAGGGGACAGACATTTCTAGTCAGGGGGTGCTTCTGTCTGTTGGTCTGTCCGACCATTAGACAGTGCTTCGGGTACGCGCTCCCGGCTCTCCGAGCTACTGTAGTCACTACCCTATATCCGTCCAGTGATTACAGTACCCCAACCTACAACCCCCTTCTTCCTTGCCATTCCATCCTATCCATTTACCCCGTATCTCCTATCACCTTCCTCTATAACGACAACATTCCCAAGGAGGGTTGGCGTCAGGCAGGCGGCCGGCTGGTAAAATTCATGCCAAAACCTTTTGCAGTATGGCCAAGTACGTACATGAGTGCGATAGGATTAGGGCGTTCCCCGCAGGCGACGCGCAGGGGCAGCACCCGGCACCTGCGAGGAATATGCAAGGGTTGTTGCACTACTCCGGGCGAGTGCAACATAAGAAGCAAGCCTGTGACGTAAAGGTGAGGTATGCAAGTTGGAACGTAGGTACGATGACTGGAAGAGCTAGAGAGTTAGCTAGTGTTTTGAAGAGAAGACGAATAAATGTGGCATGTTTGCAGGAAACAAGATGGAAAGGTACGAAAGCTAGGGAGATCGGTGAAGGATACAAGTTTTATTATTGTGGAAGTGATGGCAAAAGAAATGGTGTGGGGATTGTGTTAGACGAAAATCTGAAAGATAGCGTGACAAGTGTAAATAGAGTTAATGACAGATTGATTGCTGTGAAAGTGATGTGGCAAGGTATTATTCTGAATGTGATAAGTGTGTATGCCCCTCAGATAGGCTGTGATGATTGTGAGAAAGAGAAGTTTTGGATGGATTTCGATAGCATCATGACGAATGTACCGGAGAATGAAGAGATTATTGTGGGAGGTGATTTTAATGGACATGTGGGACGAACAAACGAAGAGTATGAAAGAGTACATGGAGGTTGGGGACTCGGCAGCCGAAATTGTGAGGGAGAAGCAATTCTTCAAGCTGCTGCCGCTTTTGACCTAGCAGTTGCAAATACTTGGTTCGAAAAAAAAGAGCAACATCTGATCACGTATAACAGCGGCCACCATATGACCCAGATCGATTAATTCTTAATAAGACGTAATCGACTCAACTGGGTCAAAAACTGTAAAGTGGTACCAGGAGAAGATTTAGTCTCGAAGCACAGGCTCCTGATGGTCGAACTTAAGATTCAAATAAGCTTTAAAAGAACCAAGCAGCAACTGACTCCGAAAATAAGATGGCATATGTTAGAGAAGAATGAATGTGTAGAAAAATTCAGAGATAGAGTGGTAGGTAAAATGTTAGGAATGGGCGATATGAATGATATTAGTGTCAATGAGTGTTGGGAAGAGATGAGTGAATGTATTAAGGGTGTAGCAAAGGATGTTTTAGGAGAGTCGAAAGGGAAGCGTATGAAAGATAAGGACACGTGGTGGTGGACAAAAGATGTACAGAATGCACTTAAAGAAAAGAAAGCAAGGTTTAAGGAATGGAAGCTGATGAAAGGAGGAAATGAATCTTTAGAAGAAAGTAAGAAGAAGGAATATGACGAATGTAAAAAGAGAGCCAAAAAGGCCGTAGCCATTGCTAGATCCAAAGCCCTAGACAAGTTGTACGGATTACTTGAAAAACCCGAGGGTCATAAATACTTATACAGCATGGCTAAAACTAGAGAGAGAAAGGCGAAGGATGTATCCCATATTAAGTGCATGAAAGACGAAACAGGAGCGATTCTTATGGACGAAGATAGAATAAAAGAACGATGGAGGACATACTTTAAAAAGTTAATGAATGAGGAGAACGATTGGAGCGGCAAACTTGAGAATGAGGTGATGAATATTGGGTTAGTGAAGGAAATAAATAAGGACGAGGTAAAAAAGGCTGTTAGTGGAATGAAGAATGGAAAATCGATAGGACCAGATGGAATACCAGTAGAAGCATGGAAAGCGATAGGAGATGATGGATGGGCGTGGCTGACTTTATTCTTCAATTAGCTGTTGCACGAGGAGACCATACCCGAGGAATGGTGCAACAGTTACCTGGTGCCCATTTTTAAAAATAAGGGTGATATCCAAGAGTGCAACAATTATCGGGGAATAAAGTTAATGCCACATACTATGAAAGTATGGGAGAGAGTAATTGAGCGACGCCTGCGTGACGAGAGTGAGATTTCACGAAACCAATTCGGTTTTATGCTTGGTCGAGGTACGGTGGATGCCATTTTCGCTCTTCGCCAAATATGCGAAAAATACAGAGAGGCACATAAAAACTTGCACATGGTGTTCGTCGACCTTGAAAAGGCATATGATCGAGTGCCCCGTGAAGTCTTGTGGTGGGCCCTGAAGAAGAAAGGAGTGCCTGGGAAATACCTGACGTTGATTCAAGCCATGTACGCTGAATGCCGAACGCAGGTCCGATCCGCAGCTGGTATCACAGCCAGATTCGATGTGGCCGTAGGCTTGCACCAAGGGTCGGCTCTTAGCCCCTACCTCTTCCTGTTAATTATGGATGCTATATCATCGGACATACAGGAAGAGGCACTCTGGTGCATGTTGTTTGCCGACGACATCGTTCTGGTAGCAGAGAGTGGACAGAAGGTGCAGAGCAAGCTGGAGGAGTGGCGGCAGAGATTGGAGAATGTAGGCTTGAGAATAAGCAGAACCAAACCGGAATATATGTTCTGTGACTTTGGCGGTCTCTCCAGTCCTATACCGGTTACACTCGGCGGTACACCTCTACCAGTATGCTCCGATTTCCGCTACCTAGGTTCACTCCTGCAAGATGACGGCGAAATTGATCGGCATGTTAGGCAAAGAATCAACGCAGGATGGATGAAATGGCGACAGGTCTCAGGCACAATATGCGACCACAAAATGCCTGTGAAATTAAAGGGCCGTATGTATAAATCGGTTATAAGGCCTGTCGTACTGTATGGAGCTGAGTGTTGGGCTACAAAGAAGATGGATGAGAAACGATTGCATGCGGCAGAGATGAGAATGTTACGATGGATGTGTGGAGTGACAAGAATGGACAGAATTAGGAATGATTACGTTAGAGGTAGTATGAAAGTGGCGCCCATAGCTGAAAAAGTGAAAGGGAGTCGATTGGCCTGGTATGGACATGTTATGCGGAGAGATGAGATGTATGTAGGTAAAAAAGTGATGGATATGCATGTAGAAGGACGAAAAGGGAGAGGACGCCCAAGGAAGAGATGGATGGACTGTGTGAGGATGGATATGAAAGAGAAAGGGGTAAACGATCGGATGACTGGTGACAGAGAAGTATGGAAGCGAAGGACATACTGCGCCGACCCCAAATAAATTGGGACCAGGGCAAGACAATTATGAGATAAGCTATGTGACAGATTAGTAATCAAATCTCGAGATTAAAGAGACTTTTAAACTATCTGCACTTTTTTTCAAAATGGTGGCCATGGGACAAGTTTGCGATCCCACAAACTCATTTATTTAACTTTTTTATTCATACATGTATTGAGCGATTATGTAGCTCAGTAAATAAGAGTAAGTTATTAAAAACCCTCTATCTTCAAATTTAAATAATGCATTATTAGGCACGAGATACAGATAGATCTAAGCCTTACTAAGTAAGTATATATATAGTTCCTCAACCGGAACTAGAATGCTAGACGGAAACGGATTAGAACCTTATTTTTAGACGCTATTTCGATGGAGATCCGGCAAACTTTTTCGATTTTCCTGCAACTGATTTAAATTTTATACGCTTCTCTTTTGAAACAGTTCGTTAATGTTAAATGGCGTCGTATAGACGTCAAGGTATAAATACTAGCGCTCGACCGACTTCACCAGCTCCAAACTATCAACCTAAATTTAACTCCCTTAGGGATGGTATATGAAAAAATCCTTCCTTGAGGGTGTCTACGTCGTATAACTTCAGTAATTTGGACTCTGCGATCATATGTCAGTCATGTCAAGTAATTTTAAATACATGATTTTTCTTTTTCACGGTTACTCTGCGGGATAACGTTTGCCGTCAGCACAATACCCGACCCTATGAAAGAGTTAGACTAGCCCGGGGTCACATGAGTAGACATGTGCCGGGGTTGAAAACATAGCTCCAATGTGTAAAACCCTGAAGACTGAGATCTGATGACTCCAACTACGAATAAAGAGTAAGGGTTCAACTGTTAACTAATATAAAAATCACTTCTTACTGTGTGTTATAGATTAAAATCCATTTACACGTCAGCGGACAAAGCGGCGCCGTATTTTATCCGCCTACGAAATATGTAATAAGATATTCAATATTTCTACCTGGTAATCGGCACAGCCGTTTTAACTAAGGTGTTGTGATAAACGGAAAGCAAGAGCAAAACATTAGAACGGATTACTAATGTATTATGTAATAAAGGATACCTTCTACAGTACAAACTATAATCCCGTGTGGAAGAGAATGAAGCATCTGAATATACAATAGTTTTTGCGTAGAATATCTGAATGTACCTACATAAATTTTGATAGGCAGGCGCGAATGTGCAGTCAGATGTAAGTCTGCGCTCGTTATAGAGCTAAGGTATTACGGGCTAACAACCCTTGAACTATTGAGTATTTCTCTCATACAGCTTAGCATGGTATTGTGGATATGATGACTTGCAATCTACAAGGAGTTGTTTGTTAATCAGATTGGAAACGATTGTGAGGTGTTCTCTGGTTAACTTTGTACCAGTCTACAAAATACTGCAAAGATTTATTCAAGCGTCGTTTCCATTCTCATAAGAATACTAATTACAATGCATGATTGACCCGTCTACTCTTCCACGATGGCTAGCTTAGACGGATGTTTTTGCTGATGCAGTTGCACTACTCTAGAGTGGGTAGTCGCCCACTGTTGTAACAACCGACCACCAACCAACCACAAAATGGGCCTCTTTATTGCGGCCCCTTTCAGCCTTTTAGGTAAAGTTAGCCGGCGAACTCACAAGGTCCGCGTAGCAGACCGAGCCCTCCTCCAATCGAAAGAGCCTTTCCATAACACGTCCCACGTCTGTTCCGGGAGAACCGTTTTTGCAAACAACAATTAACAAGTTCATAATGTCTTAAAATTACCGACAGCATTATTGCTCTGGCCATCGTAAAAGAAAGGTTAAACTATTAACATAAGCATAGGTTGAGCCTTTGACCAAGTGCAGTTGACCTGCACGGGCGGAAGCCCGTGCAGGTCAACTCATACATAACACCTCTGAACTGCACTGACTTCTACTCCCTACACCTGAGTCCGGTGCAGGGAGTGGCGAATGGCCTCAGGGGTAGCGCAGGTCGCGAAGATCCCCTTAGGCAAGGCTGGTGGACTATCCTTCCCGAGGTTGCCGCCCGTTCTTGGTCCAGTTCCTTCAGAAATGGATGCAACCAAAACCTCCAGCCGAAACACAGCAACATGCACTTTACACACGCACACACACACACACGTACACACATGCGCGCACACATCCACATCCAGGAACACATCTCTTCACCACGCCCCCGCGTGGTCGGGTGGGCGCGGGCTCGTAGTAAAAAGTCACGGGTAAGAGAAGTTGACCACCTGCGCTAGGACCTGCGCAGTCGAGCGCCGTACGCGGGGATGACGGAGTCCTGGGGGGTTGAGCCGAGCGGCGCTGGCGGTAATGTGACCGTGAGGCAACACGCCCTCTTTGGTCCCGATTTCACGCTAAACGGTAGCCCCCGCTGTGAGCCGCAGCGGGGGAAATGGCCACCGTGTCCCGTCAGAGGGCCACAGGCTAGGGACGTAGGGTCCACATCAGCAGTTGAAATTTATTTCGGCTGTTGATGTGGTAGGTGAAGGCTATACGGAGGGTGCAAGCGAGGGATGACGGCTAGAGTTGGTAACTCGGCTCAGGCCGTTAACCCGAGCGGGTGCCCGAAGTCGTGCTGTAAACCAGCCCCGCGTTCCTATATCCCTCTGGTAATCCTAACGTCCGGTATGACGTTCCCAAATGCGGGCTCCATGGAGGGTGGGAAGCCAGAGGGATGAAGTCTTATTTAAACTTGCATGGATACCGAAATCCCACTTATTACCCCAACCGCGACGGGGACTGCGAAAGCTGTTCCCGCCGCCACAACCATACAGATGGTCGACGCCGTGGCCCCGGCTGCAGGTGTCACACCATCCCCCAAGGACGTGACTTCAGCGCTGGCTAACGCTAGTACTGGTCCCGTCCTTACAATCGTCAGCCCATTTGAGATAAAGCGGGAAGACGACTCCTCCTTCGCGGGCTGGCAAGTGGTGAGTCACCACAAGGGCAAGGGTAAGGGCAAGACCACCGGTCCTGTTCGACACCCGCCCACCACACAACCGAGTGGCCCAGCTGCTACCAGCTCTGCGAAGAAGAAGAGGGCGAATAAAAACAAGAGGCAGCGCCTGGCAATAAGGCGTAAGGCTGCACAAACCGCTGCCGCCGCCGGTGCTGCCTCTACAAAAACAGCGGAGCAGGCCGCTGTCGCAGGTCCCAGTAATGTGACCAGCGCGCAGCCCGCGCTCAGCAGTGGGGGGTGCACGAAGGCCGGAGGCAGTACGGGGAAGCCGCCTGCCGCCAAGCGGCGGGCTGGCCACCCTGGACGGCATCCAGCCCCAGCACCACCGGGAAACACGGCAGGTAAAACTGCCGGAAACAAGGAAAGAGGTGAGGCCAAACGTGCACTCAACGAGACCAGCTCGCCTCGAGGGGAGCACAAGAAGCCCCGCCTCGACTCCTCCAGGACACAAGGTAAGTCCTACGCACAGGCCTCCAAGGCGTCCCTGGGCGTTGCAGTAACATGCAAACGCACAGGGAACTTGCCGAAGGAGTTCGTGGACCGGATACTCACGGAGATTCAAAGGAAGATCCTGAG
This sequence comes from Euclidia mi, assembly GCA_944739405.2. Classification (NCBI taxonomy): domain Eukaryota; kingdom Metazoa; phylum Arthropoda; class Insecta; order Lepidoptera; family Erebidae; genus Euclidia; species Euclidia mi. The sequence goes on along the minus strand of OX123199.2, from coordinate 32,919,834 downwards.
TGACGACTGGTCGACTAAAACCCCCAAACGCCCCGCTCCTGCGTTCACCGGGAAACCCATGTACGCGGACGGGGTCCTCAAACTCTGGTGCGCCGACGAGGCAACGCGTACCTGGCTGACGGAGGCGGTCTCTTTACTGGTCCCACCACCGGGCTTCGAACTGGAGGTTAGGGGCCAGGAAGAGGCCCCAAAGAGAGTGCGGTGCGGCATTGTCGTTCCCAACGAACAGGGAGTCTGGGACGACGTGCGCGACGTGGGTCGGGCTCTGGAGTTCCAGAACCCCTGGTTGGCGGTCGACAAATGGTCGCTGCTGCACTCGGAAAGACAGTCAGGTGGGTGCTTCCTGGTCGTGGGCGTCCCGGAGGAACAAGTCCCGGTCCTGGTGCAGAACGAGCGCCGCCTCGCGTTGGGGCTGGGTGCAGTCTACGTCCGGTTCCGGGACTCAACAGGCAAGTATGTCGATCATCCTCCGGAATGCGACAACTCCACACAACCACATCAAGCATCAGACACCCAGCCAGCGTGTTCCGCGGAACCCGGCCCGTCAGAGCCGGCCGCATCTGGCTTGGGGGCTGGCCCGTCAGCCGAGGGTAACTCGGAAGATGAGAGCCTGCTCCTGAGTCCGGTGCGGCGGGACGACGGGGTGGGGGCCGGCGACATCCTGGTGGGCCTAACGCAGCTGAAGGTCGGGGAGGAGGGGACATCACCCACAGATGAACCCTCTGCCTAGTGACGTCAGCTGCCTGCAAATCAACCTCCATCATAGCCAAACGGCCACTGCGCAACTGCGCAAATGGATGGAGGTCCAACATTCAGCCATCGTGCTCATCCAGGAACCTTGGATAAGGGGTGGCCTCATTAGAGGCCTCTCCAGCCTGGGAGGTAAGATTTACTCTTCTACTGACCACACACATCCAAGAACCTGTATACTTACAACTAAAAACATCAGAGCCCAAGCTTTAATGGAGTTCTGTTCCAGAGACATCACAGCGATACAAATTGAAATAATACAGCAGCCAAGGAGTATAGCGGTCGTTTTCGCATCGGTTTACATGCCCGAGGCTGAAGACCCGCCTCCGTTCGACCTCACGCGTCTGGTTAACCAGTGCGAGAGAACCAATACGGAGGTCGTAATAGGGACGGACTCCAATGCCCACCACCAAATGTGGGGCATGGACTGCAACAATAACAGAGGTAAGTCACTGGTTGAATACCTATTCACCACTAATCTTACCCTATTAAACACAGGTACGGAGCCCACCTTCGTCACAAAACGTAGTCAGACAATTATCGACTTAACTCTCGCAACAGAAGGAGCGGCTGAACGCATCAAGGGATGGCACGTCTCAAAGGAGGCATCATGCTCAGACCACAGATGGATCAGCTTCTCCATAAAAGTCGATATACAGCCCACACAGCCCCGCAGGAAACCCCACAACACGGACAAATCAAAGTATGTCCTATTACTTAGAGATAAACTTACCCTCACCGCTACGCCGACGGTACTGGGTGACACTGAACAGATCGACGAGCAGGTATGCACACTGACACAGTCGATGCTAGACAGCTACCATGCAGCTTGCCCGGAAACCACTCCGCCTTCAACCCCGGGGAAACAACCCTGGTGGGGCGCTGAGCTTGAACGCAAGCGCAAGAAGGTAAGAAAGGCTTTAAATAGGGCAATGAACACAAGCGCGGACGCTGATTGGGACGCTTACAAAGCGGCCAAATCAGACTACAGGAAATGCCTCAGATTCAGACGCACCATGGGATGGAGGAAATTCTGTGGGAGCATTGAATCCTGCCAACAAGCAAACCGGGTAAGGAAACTACTGGCTCAGCAACCAACAGTTGCACCAGGTACTCTCCGTAAACCGGATGACACATACACCACATCGGAGGAGGAGACAAGACGCGTCCTACTCGAAACACATTTCCCAGGCTGCGTCCTCACCCCGGTAATAACTTGGCACGATACACCAACAGTGGCGACCGAACACGAATGGAGACACGCAAACAACGTGGTCACAGAAGAAAAACTCCGATGGGCCATCGATAGCTTCCATCCCTTCAAAGCAGCCGGACTGGACGGCATCTTCCCAGGGTTACTACAATGGGGAGGTGAACCTGTCCTTAAAAGACTCCTGGCAATCATGAGGGCTAGCCTGACCCTCAGATATGTACCGAAGAAATGGAGGGAAGTCAAACTAATCTTCATACCAAAACCAGGCAAAACAGACTATACCAATGCAAAGTCCTTCAGACCAATAAGCCTGACCTCCTTCATGCTTAAAGCCTTGGAAAGGCTTTGCGAGAGGGAACTAAGAAGTGGGGCTCTTAAGCACTTACCCCTACATGCCAACCAACATGCATACAGCTCAGGGAAATCGACGGAATCGGCCTTACATCAGGTCGTGAACCAGATAGAAGCTGCTATACAACAAAAAAGCATCTGCCTGGGCACCTTCATCGACATAGAAGGAGCCTTCGACAAGACAAACTTCTCCAGCATAAGCAACGCCCTATCCAGACATGGTGTGGATCAGATGCTCATACAGTGGATCCAAAACATGCTCAGCAAAAGGGTAGTGCGCCTACACGACGACACTCAGACAGCCTTGATAACTAAAGGGTGCCCGCAGGGAGGTGTACTCTCCCCGCTATTGTGGAACTTAGTCATCAATGAACTCATAGACAAACTCAATGCGAGAGACTTCTACACAATAGGTTATGATCTAACCATACTCACCTCAGGTAAGGTAACCAGTACAGTGTACGACCTAACCCAACAAGCGCTACGCATAGTAGAGTGGTGGTGTAATGAGTACGAATTATCTGTAAACCCGACCAAGACCGAACTAGTTATGTTCACACACAAACGCGCGCTGGGCACTTACCGACTGCCCAAGTTATTTAACACAGAGCTTAAGCTGTCTACCGAGGTCAAGTACCTGGGTGTCACTCTCGACAGCAAATTGACATGGAACAGCCACATGGAAAATAAGCTCAACAAAGCAAGCATTGTCTTCTGGCAGTGCAAGAAGATGATAGGCAAACGCTGGGGCCTATCCCCCAAAATTGTCTTATGGCTCTATAAGACAATAATACGTCCGATGATAAGCTACGGCGCAGTAGTGTGGTGGCCTCGGACCAACCTAACAACGGCCGCCAACAAGCTTCAAAAGCTACAAAGACTTGCGTGCCTAGCGGCCACGGGCTGCATGAAAACTACACCTACAGCGGCACTCGAAGTGTTGCTGGACCTGCCCCCATTGCACCTGTTTATACAACAAGAAGCAACGATGTCGGCGGTCCGGCTAAGAGCTCTGAAGCTCTGGAAAGACACCAACACACCGCACACTAGCAACTTAAATACACTCTTTAAAGAAGTTCCTCTCACACAAGCCATTGGCGACCAAATACCGAAACAATTTGTGTTCGACAAGAAATACAAAATCCAACTGTACGAGGATCTACACGAAGGAGCGGTTAATCACAACGAGCTCACGATCTTCACAGATGGGTCTAAGACGGATACAGGTACGGGTTCAGGAGTATTCTCCGAGGACCTAAATATCAACATCGCAGCACCGCTGGGAGCCTACAACACGGTCTACCAGGCCGAATGTTTTGGCATAATCCTAGCTGCCACAGCAATCATGGCACGTGAGGTAAGGGAACGATCCATTAGGATCCTCTCAGATAGTAAGGCAGTCCTCTCAGCCCTCAAAAGCCATACTATCACCTCGGCGCTCACGCTTGAATGCCACCAGAAACTAACAGAGGTAGGTAAACAAAACAAATTAACACTGCAATGGATCAAGGGCCACAGTGGCTCTAGAGGGAATGACGCAGCCGACGTACTTGCCAGAAGAGGGGCCACTTTAGAGGTGGTGGGACTCGAGCCCATTATTCCCCTCCCTTCTGGATTTTATCGCAACCTGGTAAGAAATAGGACCAGGACCCAACACAACCAGTCCTGGATTGGTATTGAAACATGTAGGCAGGCCAAGGAGGCTCTTCCCGCAGTAGACGGCAAGATAGCTAAACAAATCCTCCGGCTGTCCAAACAACAACTGCGGACAGTCACGGCCGCCTACACAGGACACGGATTCCTTAATAAACACCTATTTACTATAGGTATCACCGACAGCCCGCTGTGCAGGGCCTGTATGGCAGCAGACGAGACGGCAGCCCACCTGCTCCTCGACTGCCCTGAGGTCGCACAGTACAGGCAGCAGTACCTGACAAGACACAGCACCCTGAGGGAAGCAGTGGGCCACATCAAGAGTCTGCTGGCCTTCCTCGAAGAGCTGGGGTGGCTGGAATGACGACACCATTCCCACCCGCACGCAAAATACACGCCAAGACGTGGAGTTGCGGAAACAGCCCGTGCCATCAAGTATCAAGTATAGGTTGAGCCGGCGGCTACGCTTGTACTAGTGACATTTAACACAAAACAGATCATTATTAAGAAGTCGTGCGGGTCAACAAAAACATCAAATTATTATTCTGCTCCGTAAACAAAATACTATTTCTTTATTAAGAATAACTGGAGTTCATCATAACATTTATTACATAGAAATGTGTTTCTTTTTCAAGGCATCCCAGTTTTTGTATCAGACTCCCAAAATGGAACTGCTACCCAAAGAAGATGGCAATTTGCGACGTTAAATTAAATAAAGTAGATCTAGATCATGTCGATAATAAAGGGTATTAAATACCTACGATCTCGTCATGTATTTTTCTACAAGACATTTTTTGTAAACACAAGTCACAAGCGATAAATTGGTAAATATTCTTTTCGTATCGATATTACTAGTATAAGTCTACATATTAATAACATGGATTAACTACCTACCTGCAAAACCATCATCTATTCTCGAAAAAGTTAATTTCTAGTCAGTGAATCAGATAAAAAGACAAATTTTTGACTGTGTTTCTTAACCTAGAAAAGGCTTTGGCCACTACCTTTGCTAATGTGCGTTGAAATAGATGATTTTAATAACCATATTCAGTTTCTAACCCAAAGAATCCAAAAAAATTCTTGCATCTTAGTGATTATCTAACATTATACTTACCTACATTATGTGCTCTATAGATGGATATTAGAAATGAAAAGCAGCTAATGAATGTTGAGAGCTAACAGAACGAGATTACATAATATAATCCCTTAAAGATTCCTATAACGACACTCTCTTAAAGAACTAAATCAAAACACCTAAAGCAATAAACACAGTGTTTTTGCAGACGCATTCTCATCGCCGTGACAGTAAGTGGATTGCAAGTGGATCAATGATCTAGACAGAGCACTTAGTCTTAAGGGAAAAGACAATCGTAGTTGAGCAAACACAAAAGCATTTTAGACCTTATCGTGCGTTAGTCGCAGCCGCAGTTGGAGCGTCCAGTCTAAAGTGGGCTGTGGGGTGGCCCAATTATCCTGCACCTAATCGAATTCCCTTGTCGCTCGGTCAAGACGACAGCGGTGAAGGGGTTAGATACTGACGAGTAGTCTGTCAATCTAGACGGTCATTGGCAATCTAGGAAACGTAATCTGGTTAATTGTGTACCGGAATACTTTATGAGTTGCTATAAAACTACGTTTAAAAACCAACTTTAGAAGCTCCTCAAAATATGTTAACTAAAAAGGCATTATTAAGAATGACTCAAAAACTATCTTGATCTAATTGGTACCAGACGAGAAGCACCAGCACAAGACTAACAAAACTAATTTTCTAAATCAGTTCACCTTTTTTTTACGCTTTGGAAAATCCTTTCGGATCTCCGACTCTTGGGGAAATGAGAGCCGGAGTATGTGGTGTTACCACTAAAAACCACCTCGACTGCCAACCAAAGACGCCCTACGGGAGGAACACTGGGTACAGGAGCTGCCCAGTCTTCCTCCCATGGCGCCATGTTCGATAGAACTCGTTCTCCGGGAAGGCTACACGCCCCCAACAGCCCTTACTGGCGACTTCCCGGAGCTTCTTCTTCTTTCTCTTAGCGTTATCCCAGTTTCAGTCTGGGGTCCGCTTACTAGTCTAACCAGATTTGGCTGAATATTAGCTTTTCCACAGAGCGACTGCCTGTCTGACCCCCGCAACCCGAAGGGATTGCGATATTCCATGGTTTAGACTAGTGTCAGTTTATTTAGAAGATACTGACACCCTGTAAAAAATCTTCATGACAACCGTGACCGACGGCTTAACGTGCTCTCCGAGGCACGGGACAAGCGATAATTAACAATTCAACTGGCGACTTCCCGGAGCAACGAATCTTAATCGGCGACCGGAGCTCCCCATGCTCTGGCGGCCCGCGGCCTCGTTAGCGGCTCTCTGCGGCTCCGCCCTTGTCTTCGAGCAGGATCAGCCCTCTCCCGATCCCGCTCAGCAGCCTCCTTTGGGAGCATAACAGCTTCACAAAAGGAGGCCACTGCGTGCCAGCCCTCCTCGCTCGCCAGCATGGCAGCAACAACTGCTGGCAGAGACAGATCGCGTCCGATCTGGTCGACAAGGACTTCACACTCGGACTCGCAAGCCGGGCAATCCTCCAACTTATGCTGGGCAGAGTCCAGATCGCCTGCACAGTGGTGACATTGTGCGTTTCTATCGCGTCCGATTCGATTCAGATACTCACCGAAGCACCCGTGCCCGGTGAGTATCTGAGTCAATCGGTAGGTGACGCGGCCGCGTTTCCGTCCAACCCACGCTTCAAAGCTTGGCAGAATGGCACCGACAGCGCGTTGGCGTGCATTCTGTGGCAATTCCAGCCGCGCGCGCCATTGCTGCAGAGCCTGTCGGTGAGCATTGCGCCGCATTTCGAGCGAGTCCTGGACATCCCTAATCAAAAAATCCCAAAAAAATATCTGTTCACCTAGTAAAAAGTTGTAAGGTAACCGAAAAGAAAAGGAAGTCGAATTAAGAACCTCCTCTTTTTTGTAGTCAAATAAAAATAATGAAAACAAAAAGAACCTTTAGTTTTAAAATAATTAAATACATATGGATTTAAACATGTAGATAACAGTCGCGTAATCATGAAAATAGGAACGTGCTTCGAATGCAATCAAAATCGGTATCGTGCGTATACATATATTATCTAATACCACAGAGAAACTGTATCTAAAAACTACGTGATGAAACGGTCTAAACATTTTGCGTGAACTGGTTTCCAATAATACAAAAATCATACAAGTGTCCGTTTGATTGAATCTGCATGGATAGATCAAAAAGCTTGCGGAATTGTACTCATATTTTATTGATAGAGCTCTGAGAAGTATGTGTGGAGTGTCTTTGAACAACAGAGTAAAGAATTGTGTGATGAGAGAGTGTTTTGGGGTAAAAGAACATGTAGTGACAACCATTGAGAAAGGTATGCTAAGATGGTTTGAACACATGGAGAGGATGGATGACGAAAGCCCGACCAAGAAGTTATATAAGTCAAGAGTGAATGGGCGAATGGACGTGCTCTGACCAGATTGGAGACATCCTAAAAAAAGACAGGTTAGAAGTACCCTTAACCGAAGAGCATGCATGAGAAATTTTATGGGAGTGAATGAAGCAAGAGAGATATGTCAGGATCGTTGCAAATAGCGTTCCGTAGTCTCTGCCTACCCCTCCGGGAAACAGGCGTGAGTCTATGTATGTATATATGTTTATTGAATATTTTTGTTAGTTAGGTCTGTATGTACTAACCTAACTAAAAAGCTTCCGCAGAAAAGTATTATTATTTATTATTATTATTTTCAGCCTGTAGCGTCCCACTGCAGGGCAAACACCTCCCTGTCCTTTCTCCAGAGATCTCTATTTTGTGCCAGCATAGGCAAGTCCTTCCTGTACGAGTCCAGTTCGTCCCACCATCGTCGTCTCGGCCTTCCACGCAAATAAATGTATTGGGATACTAATCATATTGAACGCAATACATTAAAAAACTATTTTAACGATGTCACAGTATTATCACATAATAGTGCAATAGACAACGAAACCATGACCAGATTTTGTAAGACAACAGTATAGTAGGTACCTTGTAAATTTTCTTATCTTGTTATTTACAGCTACTGTTCCGCACCCAAAGATCATAGCGCTATATTTAGGTATAGTTTATAGCTTTTATCGATAAATAAGCTGTTCATCATAAAATAAATATGTATTATTCAAATCGATCCAGGAGTTCCTGGGATTAGCGCGATCAACCAAACGAGCAAACAAACAATCTATTAGTTAGTAAGATGTAGGATCCTACTCAAATATTTCCTAGTCCTAAAATGGCCAAACCCGAATTACTTAGATACTATTTATTTATTTACTGACTGCTACAAAAAGTACGGTAGGTATAAAACAAAAAATGGGTAGATACACTAAGTAAGATGTCCATACAAGGATTACTTCGTTATTCGACACCTTCAACGCACAATCATTAATAAAAGCCTTATCTGTGTACAAGGTAGCTCTAGATATGTAATTATAACTAAATAACCTCCTTCCCTTTAACAAGGTGTTGGTATTTTATCTTTTTAATACTTAGTTGCTTTTACTGCCACATAATGTATCTACGTATGTAGTTACTGAATATAATAAAAACTTGAAATACTTAGTTATGCGCCTATAAAGCTTTATCCAGAACGATCGAATGCAGTAACTCGGATTGACCAACATTTTAGCTTTTATACCTAATCGCTTTATTATTTAAAATTATGTTGAAATACCTTCTAAGTATTTACCAACCGCGATCACCTTTATTGTTAAATAATAAAGCAATAATTCAACTCCAGCTATAAAATATTAGTGTTTGTTTTAAAGGCAAAATGTTACACATGTGTAACATTTTGCCTTTATGTGTGTATTAATAATGTTAATTATCGCTCGCTTAATAATGTGCCCGGTTCAGTCAGGCTCGCCCCCTATTACATTGGGGCTAAAACATAACTGGCGAAGTGTGGTTGTGTAATACACCTCTGCCTACCCCTTTGGGGATAAAAGGCGTGAAGTTATATTATGTTACAAGTACAATGCATCTCAACTTACTATATTTTATTTACCTACTTTTATTTAGTAACTACATATTTTCTTTTACTATTAATGTTCAGGTATTTTCCATAAAGGCACCGACAAAGGCGCGTTTTCAATGATCCTCATTACATGTATAAGCAGGTATGCAAGACTATCATATTTGCACCGATAACCAGTGGCCTACATAGGACTATCGCGGCCCTCGCAGGGGAGCTCACAAGAGCTGGCCGACCGTACCTATCCGTCACAATATTATCGTCACTAACAAAATGATACATCATCGATATTAAAAAAATACTAGTTTAAAGACTAATATGGTTTTATTTGGGCTATTATATCAAGATGTAAACATAGTTACATCTATACTAATTATTATGAATGCTTGTTCATTTTTCTTTAGAAGGTCATAAAAGATCCGGTTATTTCAGATCCAGGCTCATAACTTGTAACGATGCATTGAAAGATGTCAATATTTTGTATGGTCGCTAGTGCTTACTTTAGTTTATGATGCGATACTAGTCGCATTTCCAGTGTCAATGACAAGCAGTCATAAATTATTGTTAAATCAGGAGACACATGGAACGTGATAGCCAAGAAAACTTTAAACGTTTTAATTGCACCACCGTCGCCGTCGTCCGGGAGCCTTGGAAATATTAAACGTTCATGTGCTCGACAGTACCGTCGTTATACCAGGTATATTCTCAGGGCGGCCGAACGAGCTTGTCACCTGATGTCTGCGATCTTTTATTATTCACAACCGTTAACATGAAAAATCGATACTATAATCTAGATACAAGCAGTGCGCTCCCAACCCATCATTTAAACTTTATCAAGTGTTAACCCATCATACTATTAAGTTATTTCAAGTAAGTAATACAATTTATTACTTCGCTGATGAACACATTAAAGGTACATATTATAAGTATGCAAATATACGCCGTGTTTGCCATTTACCTATTATATTAATGAAAAATATGCAAGTGCATCAATTAATCCAATGTACAGTAAGTGTCAACTATAGGACCATCACATTAGTATAATTGTTGCTTCGCCATATAGAATATGGAAATAAAAATCTTTAATTTTTTTAATAATGCATCGATAGTCATCGGTAGGCATCGAATGTGAAGTGGCCATTTTCAATATTCGATCCATACATGGATTTTGAGATTCGAGATTCGTGTTTGACATATTTTGTATGGAGCTTATGTCAAAAACGAATCTAAAATCTTCAGATATATCTATAGGTCGAATATTGAATTCCGTAGTAAGACAACACGCACTTAGCTAGTATTATTTTCTTCATAGTGGTAGCTGAAATGACGGGCTTTTTCCTCTGCCTCTTGGGAGTCTTGGGTAATGTAAATGGAGGAAGCCGTGTGGCTCCCCTCTGTAGATGTACTTTACCCACTAAAACTACCGCGATGTTCGTTGACTGCCCGCAGCAGCGGGGCCACGCGATGCGGTTAGTTCTTTGACGCTACCGCGTTGTGAGCAACACACCTACTGGCGAGCCATCATTTTCTTTTGGCTACGTGCACGTGGACGCGGTGTCACCTACTCGCTCTTTTTTTTACAAAAGTCAACTCCCGCATTAGGACTAAATCCTGTGTCGCGGGGGACTTTACGAACATACAACTAACGGACACAATGAACAACCAGACTCGAAATAACAATTTGTGGATCACACAAAGTGTTGTCTCGTGTGGGAATCGTACCCACAGCACTCAGCGCAATGTCTACTACGCCAACCGTGCACTCTCGCTCTAGTGACGAATAACAAGTGGCCCTTCACTAACCGTCCTATAATTGTGTGGCTGATGATCTTCACGGGTTCTGCGACGTCCGGGCCTAAGAAAACGGCGGTGACATATACTCGACCGCTCGCTACCATGGCTTATCCAATGCCCGAATCCTGAACGCATTTAAATCAACCGCCGCGACCTTGTCGCAGTAACATCACTATCTGGTGGAACTAGTGCCGTCGTGCCTCAGTAACACAAGTCGCCGGTTTAACGCTCTGCTGTAAAGCCTTTTAGCCTTATGGGAGAAAGATGCGCGTAACACTATGATGTTGAGGACAAGAGGCACTACCCAGTAGAGGCACAATTTAAATACAGGGCTGATATACTTATTTATTTAAGTGACGTACTGGTTTTTTATGATATAAGGCGGCAAACGAGCAGACGGATTGCCTGATGGTAAGCAATTACCGCCGCCCATGGACACAAGCAACACCACAGGAGTCACAAGTGCGTTGCCGCCCCTTTGGGTTGGGAAAAGGGATAGGATGAGGAGTGGGATGAGGGAGAAGGGATAGGGGATAGGGCCTCCGGCACTCTCACTCACCGAACGAAACGCAACAGTTTAGGTACCGTTACCTTACGTCGATTTTCTGTGAGAGGGTAGTACTTCCCCGGTCGAGCCGGCCCATTCATGCTGAAATCAGCAAGGCTCTACTACTTTTCTAGGTCATCAGGCGATCCGTCTGCTCATTTGCCACCTATTACCTACTATAAAAAAAAAATTAAGTGACGTGCTGGCCGTGGATACGTTATAGGCATCATAGGCATTAAGACGTAAAACCATACAAAGCTGCATGCCTCTTATTTACAAGGCACGAAGCGAGACTCATACTCATAAGAGACAAGGTTCTTCCGAACGATTGTAGCAAATCAACCATTTAAATTAAAATACGCACCTGAGAAAAGTTGACAACCAATAAAAACGATGAACTTGTATTTTATATTGGTGAACAATCATACGATCCACCGTATGAGGCGCAAAGATAGCAAAATTTATGACATGCCCAGTGCACCCCCATAAGGTAATAGATAAAAGAAGCATGTTGATTATAAGACGGAAGTAGTTAAGTAAATTGCCATTTTATTACAATTTAAGGGGCTAGTTTCATCACTGACCAATACTTCAAAACTTCAAAATTCAATATAGAAAACCGAACTGCCTACCCCTCCGGGAAACAGGTGTGAGTCTATGTATGTATGTATGAATACAGAATACTGTTGCATGCGTGATACATTGTTAAAACGTATGAGTATATACTAATGTAAAACCAGATAACAAATAAGTACCTACCAATATTTATACAAACTTGCAACATTTTGTGCCGATAATCGTTTCATCTGTTTAATTAAAATTATTAGTACTCTGACTCAAACTTCACCTATAGCTGGATATCCGAAAGAATTATTCCGCTTCGTAACAAAAAATAAAGGTTAGTATAACGTTAAGGGATTGCTATTAAACTAAATTGAATATTAACGACTAAAACTGTTCACTGATTCGGACATAATAGCCCGTTCCTGGTAACTAGTAGTACACATCAGAAACCTGCAGAGTAATAAAATATTTTTCCGTTATTACAATCTTTGACTCTATTTTCGTGGCAGTTTATTTTCATTTCAAGTTATTCGTTATGTTATTATTTTGTTTGTCGTATTCAGAAAAAACCGGATAACAGGCTAAGCGTATTACGAACTTTGCACGGGGTGCTATAACGTGTACATTTATAAAATTTGATCAAACATTATAAAATACTACCTATATTTTGGCAGTATATTTTCACCGAGGCAAATTTCAAGAGCTTAGATTAACGGCCGGTTTCTGAATTGAGAATTTCGCGTTGAGGACAATTTAAACACTAATTATATACTACTTAATCAATTTTCTGTTTCACAAAAAATTGTTTTGACCCATTTTGAGTATTTGTGCTTGTAAAATCTAAAATTTGACACAACATGTGATCAACTCATGATCAACTCCATATCAACTCTATATTCGCGTTTCTGAAAACATTTGACATTTGTCAAACCTCGCTTGGCACTGATAAATTGAGAAAAAAATAATTATACAACTTAGGTCTTTTATCCCGTGATCACGAGTAATATGACAGCCAGTATGTCAAAATATCCACACTACGGTTGCTAAGCAGCGGTTACGTCATACTGACGTCTACACAACAAGAAGGTCGCTAAACAGAATTTATAGAAAAAAGGTTCAAAGACTATTCAATATTTGGAAAAAATAGATTACAACATTATTAGGAACAAATCGAAGGGTTCGAAAATATAAATAAGTGATTTTCGTGTTAAATCAATCCAAATAATTACGCTGTGGCCTCCATGGAGGTATAATTCTATATACCTCCATGGTAGCCACCATGGAGGTATATAGAATTATACCTCAAATATACCTGGCCACAAATATTTTGTATTGAAATAAAACAAACTGACTTTGACATAACACACACGTTCCGTTTTCACTAAGATACCGAATTGAACAAATTCAACAAACTGTTCATTAAAATAAAATAATCGTTGAAATAATTTTAAATACAACTTTATTTCGACTTTTTATTTGTTTCCGTATAAAAATAATTAACTGACAAGTGTGCTGCTTTGTAATATGTTAATTAATACGAATTTATGGTTAGTACCGGTTTTTTTACTTGTATTGGAACGTACTAGTATTGTTCGGTTTAAGTTATTCATGATTTGAAGAAAACTCAGTTGAAAGTGCTTTGAAAAAATATCACTCTGACCTGTGAAACAGAAAAAACTTAAGTTGACTTCAACTAGTTCAGAATTTTTCAACTGATGAAAGCTTAAATTCTCAATTCAGAAACCGGCCGTAAGAATAGTATTCGGGCTTCAATGCAAAGGTAAGATCGTAACTGGGATAACGCTAGAGTGATGATAATAGAACATCAGACATTTGAGATTAGAACGTCAAAAAATCTGTAAGCTTTAAGTTCTTTTTAATTACATTATCAATTTGATTACGTTTTTATTTTTCAATTTGTCAACAGTAAAAAAAAAATATTTATAATAAAAATTATTTATTTTCTCTCACAAAGAATGTTACATATTTTTAGGTTTCATCTATGTTACATTAATATAAAAATAATGACGAACGAGTGAACAGTGATAAACTCTCATCTGATCGCGAAAGGTGGAAGTCAGATAGGAAGATCTTGGCTTTGCTCAGCGGTGGTACACAAATTAGGCCCTTAGTAATAAATCTTAGTAATAATGAATTATCTAACTATTAGTAATGCCGTAACAAGGCTTTTATGCCACCGGCGCAGGCTTATATAACTGCGCCCTCGATCATTTCCTAATCTAACACCTTATGGAACAACAACATTAATTTACAGTTTTCTGAAACTTTACAAGTGATAAAGTAAAGCAAAAGAAACATGGTGAAACAATTACCTTAGAGGCAAACATTACGAATAGAAAATATTTTCTTAAAAATATGATAGAATTGAGGCAATTTTGCGCTTCGTCCGAATTTATTTAATGTTATGTTATGTGTTATGTAGTCGATATAATTTAGATTAACCGATAACTAAACCAAGAAAGAAAGAAAATGTAGATACCTATTTTTACAACATAGGTACACAACAGTTATATATTACATAAATATGAGACACTACAAAATAACACAAGCAGGTATGTTATAAATGCACCTGTACATAAAATGTTACGTAAGTTAACAGGTTACAATTTAAGAGCTTGCTCATCATTCAGGTAAAATATTATACAGAAATATTTTGTGCCATTTTCTATTTACCTCAATTTCAGTGTTAGTTTGAATTTCGTAATGTCCATTGCCTCAAACTTCAATCTCGAGACTCTTATGTTACGTTTTCTGAAACTCCGGACGCCTCACACTAGCAGCAACAAAGCACGTAAAGTATACAGTTTCTATATCCACATACGGCATACCTATAACGAGCGCTGAGGTAGCAAATATTGACGGGACGCCATGTGTAAAGAATAAGTACAGTTCTGATTGAATTCAACGCAATTTATAACCAAAGGTAATATTAATCAACGAACAGAGATATCAATAAACCACCACTAGATAGAGACAAATTGGTCAATGCACAAGTGCCCTATATTTCCTTTGTTGGGGAATGAATATAGAATAGCAAAGAGAGCACATACACAGAGGTGTATTGATTTTTAATTCCCATAACTATGAAAGAATTCATACAAAGAAAAAATGTATTTGTGAATTTACTATTGTTATTTTTGTGGATAGCAACCTTGTCTATATATCTACCTTGTCACTTCGAGTATGCGACATAAAAATAATTTTCAATTCCAATCGGTAGTGCCTGAGATTAGCGCATTAAACCAAACTAACAAACTCTTCAGCTTTATATATATTACTAGAGGATGACCGCAGCTACGCCCTCATATTTTTCTAATTGAACCGTTTCAGCCCGATCCCGTGAGAATTTCGAAATATCCCTTCTTAGTGCACCTAAGGACCTACAGACCCAAGGAACATAGATGCCAATTAAAAATAATATGAAGTTCAGCTTCTTGCGCCCAACAGTTTTGGCTGTAGCTTGTCTGTCTGTCAGTCAGTCAGCAACGCAAAGATTGTATAAACATAGATTAGTAGATAAGAGTACATTATGTAAACATGTTTTTGGACTTTTGTTTCTCACTGACCAGACGCGTTCACGACAAATTGATTAGGTTTTATCTATGCTATAATACAGATTCACCGCTAGATGCACACCTATATAGAAGCGTGGGCACTGGCATTTAAACCTATACAATAACATAAAAACTTTACAAACATGAACACTCCCACACTCGAATCCAGAGCGCTTTACATAATGGCAATACCGAGAGGACTTCAGTTGTCAACAAAAAGTTCTAAAAACTCTCCAACAACTGTATTCTTTCTAGATGAACATGTGAACAAAATATTATTCACTATACTTCACCGGGGATGCCACCCGCGTGAATTATAAAACTAAGCTGAAAACCGTACAAAAATCGTTTCCGTATTTTTTAGTTTTTCACGTTAACACAGACGGACAGTATATAAATACCTATGTCAATTGCACAAAATAAGCAGATTTTAAACTATTTCACTTGTCCCTGAAGTTAAACATTAAGAATCCAAAATATCACTACCCCATTCCATCCCATGGGTGACGTAAGAGGCGACTCAGGAAAATATACAAAGCAGTATTGTTGCGAAGCGACGGAAAACTCGAGATCAAACACTTACGGCCGGTTTCTGAATTGAGAATTTAAGCTTTCATCAGTTGAAAAATTCTGAACTAGTTGAAGTCAACTTAAGTTTTTTCTGTTTCACAGGTCAGAGTGATATTTTTTCAAAGCACTTTCAACTGAGTTTTCTTCAAATCATGAATAACTTAAACCGAACAATACTAGTACGTTCCAATACAAGTAAAAAAACCGGTACTAACCATAAATTCGTATTAATTAACATATTACAAAGCAGCACACTTGTCAGTTAATTATTTTTATACGGAAACAAATAAAAAGTCGAAATAAAGTTGTATTTAAAATTATTTCAACGATTATTTTATTTTAATGAACAGTTTGTTGAATTTGTTCAATTCGGTATCTTAGTGAAAACGGAACGTGTGTGTTATGTCAAAGTCAGTTTGTTTTATTTCAATACAAAATATTTGTGGCCAGGTATATTTGAGGTATAATTCTATATACCTCCATGGTGGCTACCATGGAGGTATATAGAATTATACCTCCATGGAGGCCACAGCGTAATTATTTGGATTGATTTAACACGAAAATCACTTATTTATATTTTCGAACCCTTCGATTTGTTCCTAATAATGTTGTAATCTATTTTTTCCAAATATTGAATAGTCTTTGAACCTTTTTTCTATAAATTCTGTTTAGCGACCTTCTTGTTGTGTAGACGTCAGTATGACGTAACCGCTGCTTAGCAACCGTAGTGTGGATATTTTGACATACTGGCTGTCATATTACTCGTGATCACGGGATAAAAGACCTAAGTTGTATAATTATTTTTTTCTCAATTTATCAGTGCCAAGCGAGGTTTGACAAATGTCAAATGTTTTCAGAAACGCGAATATAGAGTTGATATGGAGTTGATCATGAGTTGATCACATGTTGTGTCAAATTTTAGATTTTACAAGCACAAATACTCAAAATGGGTCAAAACAATTTTTTGTGAAACAGAAAATTGATTAAGTAGTATATAATTAGTGTTTAAATTGTCCTCAACGCGAAATTCTCAATTCAGAAACCGGCCGTTAACCTACTAACCCTTCTGGTATAGTAGGCCAAATCAGTAAGGAGAAACAAATAAAATATTTTTCTTTCTTTCTTTCTTTCAAATCTTCTTTTTGACTCACAGTGCAGCTGAGGAAATAGGATTTATTTATATCCTCGAACTATGCTCACGGTTCATATTTGCCTATAATAGTGCGAAATGTCATCGATAGTCTAAATAAACGCTTGTACCAACAGTCTAAAACGCATGCGGACCGTCTTAATAATGGAATAGCCAACCTGATTGGCTTATAATAGATACAATAACAGAGAACGCTGCGCCAATTAATATTATTATCGTTAACGGAGTAGCTACTGTATGAGTAGCCGACATTAGTCCGGCGTAAATAGTTTAGGGATGGGTTATGTAATAAGTAGGCACTCTGAATCGTGCCTCTGTAGTATAAAATCATACAATAATACCGGAATTTGGCTAGTAGTTGTTTGGTCTTGCTAAGTTGTTGGACTACTCAGAGGAACGATTGTTTCGTAACCATTTAAAATATTATTTATTATTATAAATTGCGTGTTAGTGAATTGTCAAACACAACATCTTGTGAGAGGCAGATAACACCGAAATCGTCTAATCAAGTCTAATTATGCTACCATCCTTAATCCACGTTGCCGCGTTCTAAATACCTGTACGTCAAACATAAAAGGCTTCTCGCGGCAATGAGGGTTTTCTGAAATGACGCACACCAGGCGGCAGCACTGAGGCGACAGGTCCAGAATCCTGACAAAAGTGTCAGAGCGCCTATACTTTGGTACGTTTAGTACGTTTGGACCTGACGCATATGAAAAGCCGTCTGGTGGCAGAAAAATTTCAAACCCCCTCATTCTTCCGTAGATTGATTCCACCCATAAATATATGAAAATATCTATTGTTCGAGCCAAAAGCAGTACGGTCAAACAAAAATATCTTTCAAGTTTCAATACTAATTTGATAAAAACATCACTCATTTAATCCTGAAGTATAATGTCCATATGCACAAGTACCACATAGCACGTAGTGAACGTATTTTATTAAATCTACCACAGGTTATACTCGTACCTATAGATAAGAAACAAAACCACGTTCTGATTTCGAATTACTTTTGACCTTGAAATATTCAGTGAATATAATAAGTGTGACCAGGTTGACTTTAGACAACATTAACCTTTATTGTCTGTTATTCTGACAAAATAATATACAAGACTCACCGTGGAAACACCAATAACTAGTCAAGAAGAAATATCCTACACCCGCAATATAACTTAATTAAGTTATCTATCAAAGTTAACCTGCCGCTTCACCATACAATTCAGTGACACGTTAAAAATAATGACAAATACATGAAAAGCAATAAACAATCCAAGAACCGAATCAACTCGTGCCGAAGTATGGTCACCCCATTGTTATTCCTAACACGTGACTATCGTGATTTGCTCCACGACTCGTGAGAGGTGAACGTGCGCGGGCCCTACTACCTGTCTTGTCAAAATCGCCAAAACCACGTTGCGATTACCAACAACTGTATTTGCTTTAATATAAGACACATAATCCCTTGTTTTGGTAGTAAGTAAGCTTGTCAGGGAATACACAGAGGCACGCGTGACGCAAGTCCGACAATAGGACAGTGCATTTGAGGTACCGAAGACTGTAATAGATTAGTCGGGCGTGTGCCACCGATCGTTTAGGTTTAAGGGTCTATTATACTGTGGGTAGTGGTATATATACCTATTTTCTATTGCTCGCGAATGCGACATTTCATACTGATTTACTGAAAAAGAGAGACCTTGCGTCGCTACGTTGAAAATAATATATAATGCTAACATATATATTTTAGGAACAGAAAACTATAATTTTACTTGTCTGGGCTGAACAATTTTCTTAGATAATAATGATATCTTCTAATGATTGAAATAGTAAGTCGTCTGAGTTTATAGAATGAACTTCAATAAGTGCAAAAAGTAACTTTATACATAATATAGGTAGGTATATAGCTATAATTTGATATGCAAGTTTATGTCTGATAAGAAACTATATACATATAAATAAAATTGGAGTGTCTGTTTGTAATATTAAAATAACCGCTTTTTACTAAATGCATACATACATACATAGACTCACGCCTGTTTCCCCGAAGGAGTAGGCAGAGGCGCCCACTTTTCTTCAGTGTTTTGTTTTTGTGTTATGTTACTTAATGCATATGGATATATACACGGTACATATGACATTTTTTTAAATTTGTGTCTGTCTGTCTATTTGTTCTCAAAAGAAAAGAAATGCAATTCTTCTTGCCTTGTTTGAGAACTCAGACTCAGTTCCTATAACGAGTTGAATGCATTTCTACTTGATGATAGAAATAGGTACGTTCACCACTTAAAGTCTACTTCAGCTAAATAATGAGATTGGTAGAATATAAGTTTATGACTCCCGGAATTATGCCCTTAAAACTACCGCGGTGTCCCCGACTTCTTTCTGGGACACAAGAATGCACCAGTATGTGACCAAACTACGATGCTACTATGGCTGGCACCCTGCCAAGGTGGGCAGCGACGTGTCGACGACATCATCTTGCTATATTCACTACAGTAATGTCAACAGGGCGTCACCTGAAGACCAATCCTAAGCAAGACCCAGCCAACGCAACCATGACTGGTCATGATTAGCTGGGTCAGCCAGAAAGAAAGAAAGGCGCGACGTCTCTACAACCACTCTTCTCAAACGGATCTTATCGCAACTTTTGTGTAAATACCCGAAATACTTTATCACACAACTAGACGATGCCCGCGGTTACACCCGCGTTATTTATGGCTACTGCTCTGCTCCCGTCGCTCATAGCGTGATGTCATATAGCCTAAGCCTTCTTCTATAAATGGGCTATCTAACACTGAAAGAATTTTTCAAATCGGACCAGTAGTTCCTGAGATTAGCGCGTTCAACCAAACAAACAAACAAACTCTTCAGCTTTATATATTAGTATAAGATAGCAAACAGTTCGAAGTATCCATCAAAACGGTTCCAATCCCAACATAATCCGGCTCGTAACCCTGCAGCAACATGAAAGCTTAAAACAGTAAAGCAAGCCATACATATGATAGCGAACCGTTGCAATTAGAAGCTCTTAACATATTTATCTGGTACAACCGATAGGAGCGTTAAAGATTTAGCCCGGTAGAGGGCGGTACAGGTTAATATTGTACGAGGAACTCGACATTGCGTGTATACTATACAGCATAATAGGGATAATACCTGTGAGTAACATAAATTATCTAATATGTTCTTTTATCCAGTAAAACATGACAAAATATGGTCAGTTTTATCCATCGATGAGGTTTGAGACCACATTCTACTTCACATTTTTTGTTGACAATTTATTGATAACTATTGCCCGACAAGAGCTAGGTTCTGAAATGAAGGAAAGAACTACTTTGCAGATGAAAATTACATTATAGCTTAACTTTCATACAAACTTGCGGGACTTAGACCCCATTAAGTGCCGCAGCCTTTTCGGAAAATCCTTTCTAAGCTGTAGCCTACAATGTTAAAGCTACTCCCCAGTCTAATTAAATCTTTGTACTAACGTCTAACGGTTTTCGAGATTCCGTGATAAGTGACCTTTAGCTTTTATATAGGTATAGAAAATTAGTACTCAACTTGACACCAACAATAAATTATATTGATGACGACTCTATGTAGTGCATATACAAAATACGTAGAAAGTTAGAAAAAGATTGTCCTTGATATTTCATTTAAACTGTCTAATTGGACTAGTTGGAATCATCCCTATAGCACAGGAGCGGCACAAATCAACTATTTGACCAGTAGTACTGTAACGTGATTGATTTAGTTACTTGTACCGTCGTGCTGTTAGAGATTACAGCCGTTTGAGACGTCATCTTACTGATGTGGTAATACCCTCGTGAAGTATATACAAGCACTGGCCGACCTCGACAAATGGTATGTAATTATTAGAAAGAAAGAAAAGAAAGAAAGAAAATCTATTTATTTGTCACAGACACTGGAAAGGTATAACATATAAAATAAGACATCACAAGGCATAACAGTAATCTGTGACAGATAGGTGCACACTCAGCTATATTGTTGCATTGTATATTAGGGTTACAATGTTTGTAGGGACAATAGCACGGGCATTATTCAGACTGCTGTATGTCCTTGGGACTTCGACAATTCATCCTTTGGTAAATATTGACTTTGGTACCAAAAGCATAGATGTAGGCAAGTTAGTGATTAGGTCCTGTTTCTATCAAAGCAGAGAAGGATAAAGAAGTGAAGGGTCTTGTTAATTATACATAGGATATAGTTTTCTCTTATATCCTATTGATTGACAAAAAATCTGTTTAAAAAGAAAATAAACCGATCGAGTGCGAGTCGGACTCCCGCACCGAGGGTTCCGTACAATCCTGTAGGTATATATAATTATTTTAAATAAATTAATAGTTTAAAAAACACTAGAAAACACGCTTTTATAAATGCACGTAAAAACAAAAAATAAATTATGGATCGTTCAAGTTGTCTCTATTTCTGGGCTAAACTATGTGTTTTAATTATAATATTTGATTGTAAAAGCGTGGGGCGCTGGAAAAGAAAGACGTTCTTGTTTAACTTGTTGAAATATCAAGTGAATAGATGTAACGGGAAGCTGGTTACACAGATTGGCGCTCTAACTGGAGTTGCAGCACGAGTAATAAGTGCCTCTACATTAAACAATCTGCTCAAAGTACCAGTTTGGCGAACTCAGACAAAACATGCGCCATCAGCGAGGAAGACGACATTCACCGACATTTTTAACGCCTCTTCTTTCAGGAAATTAAGTACATAAGGGTAATACGTCAACAGTGGCAAAATGTAGAGTTCTTGTTCGTGGACGAGATATCTTTGGTTCCCTTGGTAACCCTTTGGCGGCATAAATGCTATGCTCTTGTGCGACCTCATGCAGCTTCCGTCAGGAAGTTAGTATTAGTTAACAAGAAAGTCTGTCCTGTTCCAGCGCCCCACGCTTTTACAATCAAATATTATAATTAAAACACATAGTTTAGCCCAGAAATAGAGACAACTTGAACGATCCATAATTTATTTTTTGTTTTTACGTGCATTTATAAAAGCGTGTTTTCTAGTGTTTTTTAAACTATTAATTTATTTTATACTTTTTAGTCTTTGATAATGAAATATTTTTAACATACATTTATTTTAAGTAGGCGAATGAACCCGCATCCTCTCCATCTCCGCCAGTGCGTCTGTATTGCATCGTGTTTAATATGGTAGCTTAGAACAATCTAGCTCTTCAATCTGGAGACCACTAAGCGATTTTACACGGTAGATGCCCAACTTAAAAATCACTGGGAGCATGCGCCTTTCCACCATACCGTAGCTATACTTGGCCGGGAACTGGATGCCTATAGGCTGAATTAGGTGCTCATTGTCGTTTCCAAAATTAACTTTAATGGACGGTATGTCGGTTTCATACATTTGGTCACGTCTAAAGTGCGGCCAGACGATGTCCGAGATGAATCCGGTGCTGCCATTTACTAGCCCCTTCTCCACGTCTATATTGGATCGCAACATGATTTTAGCCTCTTTGAAAATTTTTAATTTACTCGGTAGTCCACCCGTTTTATTTATATAGCTGGGAATAATGGACTCTATTGTAGTATTGCCAAGGATTCGGGTCGCGTCAATAAGTTGGTCTTGTGCCTTTATGTCGTACATTTGAGTTCCTTTTTGTTCGTAAAATTTAAGAACTGCATGGTTGTGCTTCTCTACTTGGTTGTTTGTTAGACAAATATGCAGTGCTTTTTCAAGCGCAAACTCGCCAGTAGTATTTGTTGAGACCTTAGTCAGCAATACTGCGAGATGCTCGCTGTTCAACTCTCCGACCCTCAAGGCGTTCAAGATGTCGGTGAATGTCGTGTCTCCTCGCTGGCGCATGTTTTGTCTGAGTTCGACTAATGGGAAAAGCCGCCATAAATGAGTAGCTGGTCTCATGTGGTCTGGCTGTTGAAACACCTGTTTACCACGCACTGGCAGCAGCTGCAAGAGGTCGCCAAAGAGCATAACGTTTATGCCGCCAAAGGGTTCATCGTAATTCTTTAGCTGGCGTAAACGAGCGTCTATCATGCACCACATCTCGGAACGTCTCATATACGGAACCATAGAAATCTCGTCCACGAACAAGAACTCTACATTTTGCCACTGTTGACGCATAATTCTCAAGTAGTTGCCGGAGAGTTGAGGCATGTTCACTAAGACGCCGTCTCTTTGAACTGGTAATTTGAGCAAGCTATGCAGTGTAGAGCCACCTACTAGTCGTGCTGCAACTCCAGTCAGAGCGCCAATCTTTGTAACCTGCTTCCCGTAACATCTGTTCACTTGATTTTTCAATAAGTTAAACAAGAACGTCTTTCCTGTTCCAGCGCCACCAGTTACGAAAAGTTTAAACCTTTTTTGATCGCCCTGTTGTTGCGACTGTATGTTTGACGTGATAGTATTGAATAGTTGTCCTTGGTCCATATTCATAGCCTGTCGTGCTGAGTCGAATTGATCATTAGTCATAGTCTGTTCAGGATAGTCTTCATTGTGTTCTATATTATCCAATACTGGAGGTTCTTCGAGGATCTGAAATGCGTGCACGTGATTGAATGTAATTTCCAGCTGCCGGTCGCGCTCTCTTTGCCGCTCCATGTGACCGCTAATTGCCATCAACTGCTCTTCCCGAGCTAAGAAAGCCTCTCTTGCTAGTTCTACTTCTGAGCGATAAGGCATATACTGAACCGGCAAACTGTAATAAAAGTTCTCCGGATCAGAGGACGCTATGAAGTATGGTACTCAAACAGCAGCAGGCACAGTTCTTGCGATCATTTTGCTGTTGTCTTTGGTTTTTATGAAATTTGAAAAATATTTATGAATAATTAGCAAATATTTTATTTTATTCGAAATATTTAAAAAAATCAAAGTCCATTACGTGGCCTTTCTCACAAGACAGTGCAAACACGACTATGATACAATATTCCATCATGGAATGCCAGTGCCTATCTTCCGGCTTCATCATCAGACCTTGAAACCTGATTGTAGTCAAAGCTTATTACGTGGCCTTTCTCATAAGTGCAAACACGACTATGATACGATATTCCATCATGGAATGCCAGTGCCTATCTTCCGGCTTCATCATCAGACCTTGAAACCTAATTGTAGTCAAAGTTCATTACGTGGCCTTTCTCACAAGTGCAAACACGACTATGATACGATATTCCATCATGGAATGCCAGTGCCTATCTTCCGGCTTCATCATCAGACCTTGAAACCTAATTGTAGTCAAAGTTCATTACGTGGCCTTTCTCACAAGTGCAAACACGACTATGATACGATATTCCATCATGGAATACCAGAGCCTATCTTCCGGCTTCATCATCAGACCTTGAAACCTAATTGTAGTCAAAGTTCATCACAAGACTTTTATAAGAAATCCAAAACAGCTATGATACATTTTTCCATCATGAAGTTCCAGGTCATATCTTACGGTTCCATCATCAGATCAGTTCGGCAGTACCATATTATGAAATTATCATCAGAACTACATACAGCTGCCAATTTTCATCACGCTACGACCCTTGGAAGATGGTTAAATTAGTTACCTAAGATTCCATTACATAGTTAGTTACATACACGACGACCTAATAAAAGCGTGTTAAAAAAATATATGTAATGTAACTAAAAATTTAAGGTTTTAGAAAAAAAATCTATGTGCTATAAAACGTTGCTTTATGATAAATTTCAAGATTCTAGATCTGAATTTCAATTTAATAACTCTACGCGTTCATGAGGAAAGAGGTAGTAACATTAAAATTTAAAAATATTTTTTTAGTAGGTATATGATGTAACAAAACATTTAAATTTTTGGAAATTTTTCCTTAATCTGTGCTATAAGAAGTTGCCTCGTACCAAATTTCAAGATTCTAAGTTCACGGGAAGTACCCTGTAGGTTTTGATTAACTATCTTGTGAGTTTCGAAAATTTGCGAGAATTTGTGGCATAAACAGCTGTATCTTTTGATTGTGTTGTCTTTAAGTTTGATTTTGTCACAGCTTAAAGATACTATAGACTTGGGTATTTGATATGAATTTCAATTTAATACCTCGACGCGTTCATAAGGAAAGGGCTAGTTACTTTAATATTTTTATTAAGTATATGATGTGTGTGTTTTTCCTTTATGTGTGCTAAAAGATGTTGGTTCGTGCCAAATTTCAAGAATCTGAGTTTACGGGAAGTTCCCTGTAGGTTTTGATGCCCTTGCCAGTAGTTGCGAGTTTGAAAATATAGTAAAATTGCTGTTTCTTTTGATTGCGTTGATATAGAAGTTTGATTTTGTTACAGCTTAAAGGTATTATAGACCTAAGTGTTTGATATGAAATTCAATTTAATACCTCTACGCCTTCATGAGAAAATGGTTATAATTTTTTTTCTTGGGTTTACGGGAATGTTACACATTGAAATTAAGCTACAGTTTACGGATTTTATCGCGTTATATTGATTTCACTGGTAATTACATTTAAACCGAATGATCTAGAAACTACATTTTTATTACAAGCCGACGTTTCGAATTCTTTACCGGATTCATGTTCACGACAGACTGAGGTGATATTTGTCTTTGTCTTGAATTTAAAAGTTACCTCAAAGTACCCGAACATTTTTCAACTATTGGTGTTACTATCTACGCAGAATGTGCTCACTGAGTCTTGATGTCTTCGGGTGACTTTGTCCTTCTTGGGTTTCATATTAGCCTGTAAAAAATTCGAAACGACGGCTAGTAAAAAAAATGTAGTTTCTAGATCATTCGGTTTAAATGTAATAACCAGTGAAACCAATATAACGCGATAAAATCCGTAAACTGTAGCTTAATTTCAATATTGCCGTGTAGTTGACGGCAGAGAATACAAGTGTCACCACCCCCTATCTTCCCGTGGGTGTCGTAAGAGGCGACTAAGGGATAACACGATGCAAATACCATCTTTGCGTAGAGACGGAAAACTCGACATCAAACCCTATACGACTGCCTCGTTGGTCTCGCGGCATAAATGTGCGCGTAGGATCCGGGTCCCGGGTTCGATTCCTGGGTCGGGCAGTGTTATTGGGTTTTTCTGTCACGAAATTTTCAGTAGCAGCACGGAGTCTGGAAATGTGCCCGGTACGGCAATAGGCTCGCCCCTTATTCACGTAATAAGGGGCGAGCCTATTGCCGTACCGGACTAAAGTATACCTGGCGAAAAGTGGGTGTAGAAATGCACCTCTACCTACCCCTTCGGGGATAAAAGGCGTGACGATATGTATGTATGTAGAACTCTACGATTTTCTACTTGACGAGTTCTCAGTTTTGTTATATTCATGCCTATGAAACTGCAAACTACCGCCTGTACCATGTTACATTTGTTAACATCGCTTGTGCTTAGTAGGAAGCAAAATAGCATAGATAGTACATACCTACTACCAGTAAGCATTTATTGAATATTATAGAAAGTTTGCCCGAAGTGACTATTAGCGGTAATTTTTTATATACAACAAGAAACAATTTTGATGACCGCGATTTGTATACCTCGTACAACAAAAATATAATTTAAAAAATACCCGATGATAATTTTGTGTATTGGCTAAAATGCCTATTTATACCTCAGTAGAAACACACATTACAACGCAAAAGTACAAATTTGAATGCACGAGAAGCTAGACACCTATGTCCATACTAAGTACCCAAAACGTAAACATATTACTAAAAAGCTTTCACTATTCGCTACCGGCCACCATAATAGCGCCCAAATTAAAAAACACTACATACAAATCAATTAGTAATCCGAAACGGCCATTTGACGTCTATTTAAATTAGGAAGGAAAAAAATATATGGCAGGTGGAGGTATCGGTGGGTGCGCCTATGACGCACGAACGGTCAAACATACTGCCAATAAAGTATTAGTTTATTATGCCACCGCCCTCGCAATCATTAGGACAGTTAAACATTTGCTCCGGTCGCACTTTATGAGTATTTGTACAACCGCGCGTATTGTAATATTCCTTCTATGTATTAGGTACTGATAACCTGAAGGCGCACCTTGAGATTTGCTACTGAGGTGGTGAGGTATAAACTTGCAACTTAACTTAGATTTTATTTTTCATTATTATTCAATTGGATATTTGAAGAGATGTTTAAAGCAGTCTCATTGGCCGAACGATCTCTTCTCGCCACCATCGCAAGAAATGTATAATTTTCTACAAAAGGCATTTCACCCAAACCCTTTAAAGTCTATTCCAGTCATTTCTGTATGTAAACTTAAAATTTGCGCCAGTACCTAGTTATCACTTGCTGAGATAAATTATGACTACATAGTAAGATGTCTTTATCACAAGTCTTTATAAATCTCAGCTGTTTTGTCACGGAAAAGTCCGGTCAATCGAGGAGTACGGTGCGTTGTGAAAGCTTTTGCATGGATAACGTTAACTTAATGATGGACGCCATCGCGTTGTTACCAATTTCTTAAAGTTTGTAATAGAGACATTTCTGATTTCATTTCGAGCTCAAATAATCATTTTACATCAAGATCTACGAAATAAAGGGAACTCAAGTAAACCGCTTAAGTATATCTGTACTCAGCGGCTTGGACATATTTCGTTGGCATAACCAAAGAAATGCTAACTTAAACCCCGAGAAATCAGTTTAGAGGATTAGTTAAATAATCAGACATAGAATATGTCTGATTATTTACCTAAGCTTAATCTCGTGGTCAGTTTTACTTTAAGTCCTTACTGCCCGATTCTTGGACAAAGCTCTTCGTACACTTAAAATGAGGGTTAGGCCTTGTTATTATATTGTTGTTGACAGTAAATATGTATATTTAATAAACGGTCAGATTTAAACTTTAATATCTAGAATGAAATTGTGATAACGGTTGTTTCCAAGATGATATTTTAAACATATATTACAAGTTAAAACGTTTCTCCGCAAATAATACCTACTTATTTAAATAAACAACAGTTTCTAGACGCTACCTTTAGTCGTTTTACCTGTATTCACTACTTACACCGGTATTAATAATCTCTGGTCGCTAGTATTTTAATGTCAACAGGTTTTCTTATTCTGTACCTATTATAAATATTGAAAAGTTAACGTTATAACATAATCTGCAAAACTTGTTTCATTTCAATCTCACTTACATAAATAGGAAATTTACATTGCCATATATAATAATCCCGTCGTATATCAGGGAGAAATCAAGCGAAATGAACGGAGAAAAACGGTGAAATATGTCGTCTCACTCTAAAATAGTGCTGTTAGATAAGGATAGATATACATAATAGGCAAACTGAGGAGATGAGGGTAGTAATTCCGGCAACTCAATATTATAAAGCGAGGTACGTCAACGGAAATCGAAAAGTGCGCTGTGATCGACAAGGCGAGAGATCGCTGTGTTTTTATATTGAAGGCCTATAAGTAGGTAAGAGAACTCCAAGATGGTGTAGAAAATACGACCTAAAGACGGTGACATCCGTACAGTGCATTTCTTGTGCAATAATTTAATACCATTTACATTTTGGTGTATTCTATTCCGTATTGAATTAGATTACCTATCTGTCAACTTTGGCGGTATGAACATACGTCATTTCTATGACTTTGACATGTTTCATGTTTTTTCAGTGCGTATTCGATTCTGCTGCATTTAGCGTGCTTAGTACCTAATTCATGTACCAAACTTACAAACGTTTAAAGAACTTACTTGGCTTCAGACCTGATGTCAGAGTTATTCAGTATGTTAATGGATTCTTCAGTAAAGAAAATCGCCTAGAGCCTTAAATTCCCCTCTTACGGCTGTAGCACACTTTTGCTACGAGTGACAAAATGAATGCAAGCGCCCGCACCTGCAGTTTTTTGGTTATTTAATGTAGGTATGGATAAAAAAGGTAGACTTACCAAATAATATTACTAAGCAGACTTCACCCGCTGTCAGTTGAATGAAATACCTTCATCTACGAATAATTCTTCATCTGAAACAAATATTCAAATCAGACACACATTCTTAAACATGTTGTGATCAATTTGGGTTGGCTCTTAAATAATTATCATTATGGTAAATATTTTAAAATAATATTAGTTTTGTGAGCTTATTCTTCATATATTTTTTGTATGTACCGATTATCCTCCATCATAAAACTTTTTGCTTCACAATATAATATTATAGTAGTCTATATTAAAACGTGATACGGTATAAAATGCCTACCCAATAGCACCTCAGTATAAACATGTCACACTTCAAAGTGACCATATTATGATATAACTAGAGGACGCCAGCAGCTATGCCTGCATTTTTTTAATTTACCCGTTTTGGCCGATCCCGTGGGATTTTCGGGAAATCCCTTCTTAGTGCACCTCTACGGTCCCAAAAGAACATACATGCCAAGTTTCAGCTTCGTGCGCCCAATAGTTTCGGCTGTAGCGTGTCTGTCAGTCAGTCAGTAACGCAAGGATTTTATATACTAAGATAAAATTATGTAAAATACATGAATCTATGTAAAACATACCTGTTGCTATAAGTCCGGATTACCATAGTCAGTAGCAGCTCAATCATGCCAGTAATAGACACATAATATCTGAAACAATACATAACACGATATTGAATCATTACGGGTGTGAGACAGTCGATTACCCTGCTGGACAATTGAGTCATTACACTTGCAATCGACATATTGCAGGTTCAATTTCAGGCGATTACACCGTCTGTTGTAAGTCTTCATAGCCATCAGCATACATCTAGCCTATTGGTGTCCTGCTGAGCGAGCCGACTCAACTAGGAGAGATTTGTGTGTAACCCACCACTTCAGTAAAGATTTTACTATATCAAATAAATAATCAAAATATATAATAATCGAGAAGGAAAAATATTCTAGTCGACTCAGTGGTTGCTAACTAGCTTTTGTTGACTTCTTATCAATGCTTATGTTTAAATTTTATTATTTGTGGCACAGAGAAACTATGAATAAAGTAGGCAACAGAAAGAAAGTACGAACAGACAATCTCATTTAGGTATTATATTTATGTAGGTACACGTTTAACATGAAACAGAAGTAGAGTATAAACTTATAGACTAACCTAACACAAACAGATTCGGTTCCTAACTCAGCAAATAATAACTCCCAAAACAACCTATACGAAATGAAATAAGGTTTTATTTTTGCCATACATACATACACTACAAGCACAAAAAAAGGATCAAAGATATACATATACACAACACAGTAAAAATACAAACACATTAATTTTGAATATTGCAAAAATAGGTTACGGTTCAGTATATATCTACATATACAGTAATTTCGAGCCTACTATATTATATGAAAGCTAGTAATCTCAAATAAAGCATGTGAGAAAATCAATAAGAAAATAAACGAAGATCCCCACAAGCGGTTACCATCTATTTGATTCGCCCTAAGGCCACTCGATAGAAGACAATTATCGAACAGACATCCAAGCTTTAAAGCATAAAATTCCAATTCAAATACTAACACCCGATTGGTGGAATAACACGGACTCTCAATGTTCCCACCCTCCCATTGGTCGTTGATAAACTGATATAATTTAAAATATTGTCACTTGACGGCGGCGGTTTTCGCCTTATTGCAATTTATTTTCGTGGGGAAGATTATTAAATTTTCTCGTACCTTCTGATACATTAAAACACAGATATAGGATGGCGTTACATGCTGATGTTTACTATATTTATGTATCAATATCTGTGGGGAAAATAGAAAGCCTATAGACAATAGACAAAAATATTAGGTAACAGTCGAGATCGGATCAAATTTGTTTCATCTGGTTTAGGTTTCAGACGCAGCGCACAGTCGAGTACCTTGGTTACTTCAAAATTCATCTATATAGAACCCTTAATGTTCCTTAGTAGTCGACCAAATATCCCAATAAGTTTTTGATTTATGATTTCTCATGTTTATGAAGTACATATCAAGAAACGTTAGTAGGTACTAGGTAGGTATAGTCCGTTTCTTATACATATAAAATCGTATTGAGATATTATTGCATTGCAACAAGCATTGCGAACGCGATATCATGTTAGATTTTACCCATCCATCAAGCGTGCACCGTTCAAAATTACACGATTTCAATTAAGAGGGCTACGTGTGTTTCTGAAATGGATTGATTGAGCGCGAGTTGAAATGTACTGATATGCAAACAAGCAGCCTTGTACACAACCTTTGAGGATCTACTCTATTATTGGATCACAAGGGAGGTTGGGCGAATCAAAATGCGGCATAATATCAAACAACAAAACAACATTGTTTATTTTTTAATAATTTTTTTCAAATATTAGGTCTTAAAAAATCATAGTAATAAGTATTTGTATTGAAATCTCCAGACAGATTCATTGTCAAGAGTGCAATGAGTATGACTTGAATGAAAGAAACTTCGTTGTAGAAGTTCAGTACAGTAGTGGAAAGTACAGGCTCATCAATGATTCTTAAGAGGTTAACCCGGACCAACGCAATAAATCCTCGACCTCAAGAAACCTTACAAACATTCAACTAACGGACACAAAATTCACGCACCCATCAGCAGTTGTTAGCTGAATGTCGTCTTGCCGTAAACGTCTGTTGCCATTACATAGCGAAGCTTTATAATTCTATGAAGACTTCCGAAGACGGTATCAAGGAAAAGAACGCAGTGGGGGAATACAAATTGAAGGACTAACATAATACCTTAATTAGGTTAACATTAATTAACGTTATCGTTGGCTTGGTCTATTGGACTTCACAATCGTAACGATATTATCACAATTTTAAACTTTCGTGTTTTGTAAACATACCAGACAAGATTTTTATTATACACATTTGTACACACCAACAAGTAGGCATGTCGAAATAAAGCAAATTAAAAGCTATTGAAACTTTTATGTGTCAAGCTTTTACGGGACCGAAACCCGTTAAACATATATATCGTTGTAATTTAACACTATACTATCGTTGGTGTAGCTTGGTAAAACTCTATTAGGAATAGGATCTACAGTCTTCCATAATCTTTCTTCAAGTAAGATGAGTTAGAAGCTTATACTTACAAAAGATTGGCAAATAATGGCAGCGGATCGTGAGAAATGGAAGTCGGAAGGGGAGGCCTTTGCCCAGCAGTGGGACACCAATTCAGGCTTGTAAAAAAAAAAGTAAGATTACGACATTCCTAAAGCAATCAATAACTCAGCCTAAAAACTTATTGACAGATAATTCAATCAACAATACAAAATCGAGTGATCGGCAATGAGACCTCAAACAGCTAACCACATTAACACAATCGCAAATAGCGAATAGCGCTCCAATGCAGCGTATGTGCTTCTCCCGCCTTAAGTCAGATGAATAATTAGCTCTAAACGTTCGTACGTGCTAACTAATTAGATATAGGCCGGGTAGGGAGGTCTTGGGAGGTCTAGCTGGCTTCCGCGCGGATATTACAAGGCGGTTACGATTTATCCGCCGTGAACGCGTCAATGCGCCGCGATTCACGCCCATATTACATTTACATCACAATATACCTATAGCGAGCATGTTTTCTATAAGACAATATACATACATATAACCAATAATATTGTAAGAGAAGTCAATAAATGGCGGCAAATAAAAATCACCCTATCATATCAGCCGAAAGACTTCTACCGTTGGACAAGGCTCTCCTACTATAAAATAATGAAATAAAAATAATATTCGGATGCCGTTATATCCTGGTCAAAATGCACTTGAATCTTGTATGTATTTCTTTGTTACACCATTTGTCACATTATTTTTGCAAATAAATGTTCTGAATCAAATATTTAGAATGGTATTGATGTCGAGAATGGGATCACCAAAAGAAGAAGACGACCCAAAATTTGTCAATGCAATAAGCTTATTAATACAAATTGGATTAGACTAAACCCACCTCCATTGCCTTTTTTAAAGACCTGTGTACTTTCCCGATCTCTGAATTAACTTTTTAAAACCATCTTTGTAAAAAGTCTGCAATGTCACACCATTTTACGGGTCTACCTTTTAAATCCATGAGCCTTTTGAACCTTCAAATCAGATATAGATACTAAGAAGATAGCTAAACAATTTTAAACTTTCTCAACTTGTATGCATTATACAAGTTTATTTAGCCGGTCGTACTTGCGTTAACTAAGATATTTAAGGCATAAATCCCTTTTTTAGTTATCACGGGCGACGAGTCCCTTCGCGACCACGTCCGGTGCAAATTTGTTGAAACGTCGGAAAATACCGTGGTATTTAGGCCTTAAATGTCTTAGTTATCTCGAGTAAGACCTGCTAAATAAATTAAGTGTCTAATCAGATAATTGTTGGGTTTCTTCCCTGCCGCAAACTACTAATGCATATGTATTACCGACACATAATGAGAATACAATTTATCTGTGCAACACATTCGCAGGCGTCGCTCATACACACACTCAGCTTGCAAGTAAGCACTCAATTTGAACATTGTTTAATTAGACTCAGTATCGATTATTGCATACATTGTTTGGCGAACACAGAGCTATGCGTTCCTCAATCAAGCGAAATACTAATATGCTATCTTTCTATATCTATCTATTTCAATATCCGATGGATTAGGGTACTAGAGATAGATATATATTGTACATAACCTCCATACAAAATATATCAAATATGTATCTCTAGTAGCCATATTCATGGATAGATTGGATATTGAAACCGGCCGTAGGTAGGCACTAGTATATCACAATCTGAGCCCGCGGTTATCCCCGCTTTATTAAGGGCTACTGCTCCACACTCGTGGTTCATAACGTGAAGTTATATAGCCTATAAGCTCGATGAATGGACTAACTAAATATTTTTTTATAGTCTGACGCCTGTTTCCCCGAAGGGGTAGGCAGAGGTGTAAATATTACACCCACATTTCGCCAGATTTATTTTAGTCCCACGTAATAGGGGGCGAGCCTATTGCCGTACCGGGCACATTACCAGACTCCGTGCTGCTACTGAGAATTTCCTTGCGGAAAACCCAATAACACTTGCCCGACCCGGGAATCGAACCCGAGACCTCCCAATCCCACGCGCACATTTATGCCGCGAGACCAACGAGGCAGTCTACTAACTAAATAATAGAATAATAAGTAATAAAATATGAAAGATGATGAAAAGAGTGGCCCGGAGTTTCTTGCCTGATTCTTCTTACGAGGATCTACTTTCTGAACAGGCATTTTTTTTCAATGCTCAATTATGTAAATATGCATATAAAGTTACTTTTTTTTTTAATTTATGACCTTCAGACGTGTCCAAAAAATTTAAACTTTTTATGGAAATAAACTTATTTGAGTTTGAGTTTGGACAATAATTCAAATTGGACATTATCCATGATCTCAGCTCGTTCAATCAAACAAACTCTTCGGCTTTATAACAGTACCTATAGACTTCCAAAACATTTCAGACCTAAACCTGCTATGTAATAATGCATAACCAATTGCCATAAACAAATTTGCAAAAGGTTATGTATTTACATAGCATTACTAGTGATAGGTACTATCAGCCAACCGGCAAAAACATCATCAATTTGTCGATGCAAATTGTTTGCCTTAAAGTCCTGGCTGCCCTACGCTTCTAACAAGATTTGGCTTGATCCGTTTTTGCACGGTCGATTGGCATCTGATCACAAAATTACAGCAATTTTTCAGAGATTTAATTTTTGTCGCGAAACGCCGCCGATTATCTACGTATATACGGGTACTAGTAGGTACATGCAATGCTAAGTTGACGAACTTTTCAATAAAATTGAACATATATAAAAGTGATTTAACTAACGACGTATAATTTAAGGTTATCCATAAATATCATTATTTGTGAATATTAATTACTCCAATGTGTACAAATTATGAAATTACTTTATTGCATTGTTTATGCAATGCCGCTATAAAAATAATCAAATTATTACTAAGTGACTGTTTACACATAAAATAAAACAATAATCTCTACTTATACTTAAATAACTAACAACTAAATGCAAACAATATAAGTGGGTGTAATATTACACCTCTGCCTACCTCTTCGGGGATACAGGCGTGAGTCTATAAAAATGCAAAACATAGAAAAGAATATTGTCAAATGAACAAATTATTGCTGAAATAATTTGTTAATGATTTGTTCACTAAAGTAATAACTAGGTATTCTTAATTATAGGCTAGCTATATTCGTTGTGAGCTTTGCCGTAATAAATAGCTTTAGACGAGAAAACGGCTGTTGAAGTGCTGCGTAAACTTTCTTAACTATATCTATATATAAATAAAGCGTACTGGTCACACTAGCATTGAAACCACAGCGGGTCAATAGCTGGCTACTCCTAAACTTCTTATATATTAATTTATTAGTAACCACGAAAATTATTATACAAACTAAGACTATAAGGGTATTATGTATCTTAAACTATAAATGATCAATATCGTAAAGACTCTTGACTCGGTCAGCGACCAAGACCCATATAATACTATGACAGGTTCTTAACCTTCTATTGACTATCGGGTATAAAGCCAGTGTAGTCTCATTTGCTACCGAAATCCCTAAAAGCAAATCCTATATACACTATCTAGAATTTTGTGTTTGGCTTGCTTGCTATTAGCACTAAAGGTGCAAACGAATGCCTGGGACTGACTCATTACACTAATTCAACGTTACACCAGTAGATGCTCAAAACGGGTTTCACATCGCAAACATAATACTTAAGGAAACTACCAAAACAAATCAACAAATAATAAGGCAGCGTATCAACGTGCGGCAATCGCGTGCATCACGTAAAAACATCACAGGGCCACAGTCGCACGACAGTCGCGCGACGCCTGTCGGCCGGACTTCTCTAAGCAATAATTGCGGGGAGAAATAATAATGTCGGCGCAGCGCGGCCCGTATCCGCTTGCAATAAAAATGTAAAACGCCACCGATAAGCGACTACGCGAAAGGCTCAAATGTGAAACGGTAGTAACGGGACACATTCACTGGACGCCTCGTATCGATAGTTCAATAATTTAATTTTAGGAAATACGTATCGTGACGGCACTCAGTATGTAGCACGGTATTTATTGAGAAGGATACTAACTTCTGCCACTCTACCAATATTATTGCCTCTCAGCTCTCGTGATTACATTCCTATGCGGAATATGTGAAACGCGGTTGAACTACAGATAATTAATAATATTGTATGTACATTGCAGATCACTTCAATGCGTCTACGGTCTGCGAAATTATTGTGAATAATGAAGAAACAGTATAACCAGTTAATGCAGAATAAAACGCCACACTGCAGAATAAAATGTAACATATCGATATGTGTAACAAAAAGTCGCATCCCTAGTACGCGGACGGTTAGAGTTTTTATGTCCGGATCAAACCGCTAGGTATTTTGTCATACAAAATATAAATGTAGCATACTTCCTTCCTTCATTGGTGGGGTTTATCTCAATGATTAATTGTGGCCCGCGCTCGGCATGCCTGGCTTTCAACGAGCTAGACAAATAAGAATAAGTATTAGGCAGAATGCCGCGCGAACAGGGAATACTGGCGGGGTTGTACACCACTTTTTGTATGAGATTGTTTTAGTTGGAATGTCGAGTTGGTTTCGCCGACTATGTTTATGCGTTTTTCGGGTTAATTTGCGTATTCTGACGATGGTGTACAGGATAGTTTGTGTAAGGTTACGTCGCTACTTAGTGCACACGAGCGGGTGCATAGACAAATATGCAGGACAATTAAAACGCTCGCACATTTTGCGAGATAAGAGATGTTTTAGTTTTAACTGTGGGCACTTTCATAATTAATTAGGCACAAACTGGTGCCGTGTACCGAACTAACGAAGCCTGCTACGAGGATACGGGCTGAAAGTAATAAAACTATCCTTTGAATTCCATCTTTGCCTTCAATGTTAATAAATCAAGTGTCACCAAATCGACAGCAGGAAGCACCATGTAGAAATCCACCTCCATCGAATATATGTACATTCATAATAATTTCAATTGTCTGCCAATTAAAGAATGCGTACAAAATTAAATATTTCGACTCTAAAATATAACTATTACGTTACTAATTCAATAAAGTCAGTCATCGTGTCAGTCAGGCCTTTGTAGTAAGGGCTTATACTAATTGAATTTAGTTTATGGTGAGCTGGAGTATTGAAATCCTTGGTCAAAATCTATAGGATAACGTCAAGGTAACGTCAAGGCGACGGCGACGGTAGGTCCACGTGACGAGCTGCCAATTAGTGGTCAATAGTGACCAGAATTGCACGTAGGCCAATTTCCAATAAACCATATATCAATACACACGGCGTCTAGTCCCCTGAGACCTGAGACCGTCTGTCGATTAGAAATTGATCAGCCTTGATCAGCACTTATTGAACCACGTATGGGTGTAGTTCTAGTAATTTTATATATCTTGAATTCAGTGTTGTGGAAATTATAAATGTGGATGCCGCGCTTAAGAAAAGTGAGTAATGAGTATGCTAAACCGCTCCCTTCTAGCTTAAAAAAGATAATTTAAACGGAAGATACAGATATTTCGGAATTCAAAACGGTATAAAAAATCACAATCGAGAAGGATGGAAATATTAGGATTACTTGAGAAATAGAAATCTGAAGGCGAAAAACGAAGGTAATTTTAGTAGACGGAAAGAATAAATTTAAAATTGGTTTCTCAGGGCCTTTCTTTTCTGCAGTCGACAAGCTGGATGGTAGCGCATGTGGACACGGTGCCGTCTACGTGGCCTAATGGTGAGCGACGAGCGGCCCCTGGGCTCTCCATCCGCAAGCACATTTATTACAGTAGCTAATAGTCAAGGCCCGGATCCGCATTTGGACAGAGTAAACTGGTAGGTACTAGAGTTAGGAAATGTTGGCTTGACGTGGTAAGAAGTCATATGTGTACTAAATGACGAACCACGAGGAATGTCGAAGACCGGTCAGAGTGGAAAAGTATAGCAGAAAAGCGGATCCTGGGCTCCAAGACGAAGCTCCTAGATCGCAACCGGGACAACGCTAAGATGATGGTGATGATCATCGCCTCACAAAATGGGTCTAGTTCATAATATCGACAGTCACTACATAGATGGTCGCTGTATCGAAAACGTTCCATCGATGGGTTAATGTATCGACAGTACCCCAAATCGATATTACGCTACATCGACAGTACAACTCATGCTCATGCTGCATCGATGTACTGGTTCGGGTTGTCGATGCAGCGTACTATCGATTTGGTTTACTGTCGATGTAGCATACCGTCGTTTTAGTGTAGGTACTAAGGATGAAGCGTACCAACGATTTGGGGTACTGTCGATGTAGCGTACCATCGATTTGGGGTATACATTAGCCCGTCAATGGAACGTTTTCGATACAGAGACCATCGATGTAGTGACTGTCGATATTATGAACTTCACCCTCACAAAATAATCCCTTTCTGTCTAGTCCGTTCACTGTATTTACATCATCACAATTAATAACTCTACGGTCATCCTAGAAAATTCCTTATTCTTTGCATTTTTAAAACATTCTCACAGTTGCATCATATGTAGCACCACTATAATACATATTATACTTGTACTCGTAGTTCATTGTATCTGCATAAACCGCGATCAAAATGCGATCGAATCGTTAACATATAAACCGTCTAATTCGAGTAGTTTCAAACAAAATGCTTGGCTTAATATTATGGCAAACGAAGCTACCGAGTTGCAGGCCATTATTACACCCCACAATCAAATTGTAAGTAATTTCAATAAATATGGCTACTGCGAAACGCCGGTATACTTACCTGGACCCTTTATATAGGGTACTAATAAACAGTTAGGAATCACGAGAAAGCTGATCGATCTCAAAATTGATATGTTTATTATGACTTTCTCACGATCTGCGGATAGACTAGGAATGGTTCCGCTTTTTTATTTTTAGTGCAATATAGCTAGCTCGATGGCACGGCAACTCAGGACGAGTACACTTAATTTATGTTGTCTACTTTTAGTTGTATGCACATCATAATGAAGAAACAATTAGACAATATTGCAAAGATATAACTTTGTCAGGATTTACTTTTAACTGCGTAGTTGACACTAGTTAATACGATGAATTGCCTTAAAATTTATATTTGGTAAGTTCAGAATTCTGTGATAATATGTAAAAAATATCAGCAATAAAATAGTCTTTTATGTATTTAAACATATTGAAATGTATGTAGATATATAATTATAACCTGTGTTGTTGTTTGCTTAAACACGATACAGTGTAAACGGTAGACGCCACAATGTAGCGATGCCGCGCCGTCATGTCTGATAATCTTACCTAATGATCTATACAACACTTGACCTTGCTCGTGAGTCAACTTTAATTTCTAACCGACTTCAAAAGGGAGAACGTTCTCAATTCGACAGTATTTTTACCTGTTATCTCAGAACTTTTCACCAGGTGGAACGATTTTGATGATTATGTTTTTATTTGAATGGTGGTGTTCGCGTGTGGTCTCATTTCAGTTTGATAAAGATTTGTATACTTTTGAGTTATCCGTTATAATGTGGTTTAAAGTTTATATATATTTTGAGCAATTTTTGAAATCGGTTATTTTAAACGTACCTACCTAGTTTTGTTAACGATAAGAGAAGGAAATATCAACCACCACTTAGAAGCTTCACTTCAATAAAGTTTGCTTTTTATATGCTCTTATTAAAAATGATATGAAGCTTTACATGCACCTTTACCTAATAAAAAGTGTGTTACAAAAATGTATGTGTAAATTCCAGGCTACTATGGATGAGAATGAAAGTAGGACTTATTCGTCTTCTTATTGTAGGGGTTTTCGCCACGGTCAATATAGTAAAGACGAAATGCAGAAGTTTTGGAAGAGTTTAAGAAAGATTTTGAGGACCTGTCAGGATAACGAAAGATTGACTTTGTTAGGTGATTTTAATGTTTGGGTGGGAGTAAACCGAGCTGGATTTGAAAGGGTTTTAGGTGGATTTGGTGATAAGAGTGTGAACGAAAATGGAAAAGTACTGCTTGAGGTTTTTTTGGCGTGGAGCCTTTGTGTGACAACACCATGTTTGATCACAAAACGATACATTTGTATACACGTGAGGCGAAAAATTTTAGAAGAAGTATGATTGATTTTGTAATAGTAGATGAACGGTTGAGAAAGAATATGTTGGATACGAGAGTTTCTCGAGGGATCGGCATCCATACAGACCACTTTTTGGTGCTAAGCCGGATAAATGGGCTCTTTAGAAGATGGCGACACCGAGAACATAATCAAGAGAGGGTCTTGGAAAGAATAAAAGTTGAAAACCTACAAGAGAAAGATGAGTATAAACGAAGATTGATAGCAAGATTTGAGAGGTTCGATAGCATAAATGATATGGAAGAATTGTGTCAGTCCCTTAAGGAGAGGTAGTATGTGTAGCGTCTGAAGTATGTGGTGTGATCAAGAGAAGGAAAATACGAAAGATTAAGAATACATGGTGGGACCAGAATATACATACAGCTAAAAGAAGAAAGCTTGGTTAGATTGGTTAGCTGTCAGAGCAAATCAAATAATGAGATAAACAACGATTCAGGACATAGATGAAGCTAGAAGAGAGTTCGTTAGTTCAAAAAGAATAGTGAAAGAAATGGTTAAAAGGAAAAAAGAGGAAAAGAAAGATGAGTTTGATAGTAGATTATCTGACGACTTTCGGAGAAACATTAAGTTTTTTTGGAAATCCGTTCGTGCAGTTCAAGGAAAACTCAATCCTCAGAATACACAGCAATCAGAGACAAGAATGGAAAGATATTGAATGGAGAATCGTACGTGCTGAAGAGATGAAAAGAGTATTTTGAAGGATTATTTGAAAGAACGACGACAGAAACATCAACAGGTGTAATGAATGGTAATGATAGCAATGATAAAAGCGATATTGGCGTGGATGAGTTTTTGAACGCACAGGCCAGTATGAAATTAGGTAAGGCTGCAGGATATGATCGGATTACAGTCGAAATGCTGAAGGCTGGACAGGGCATCATAGTTGACTAACTAGCTGCAGCGCTTATTTAACTTGTGCTGGAGCACTGGCCGAGTCCTGATGACTGGGCCACAGCAGTAGTTGTGCTTCTTTATAAAGGAAAAGGCTCGCAACAAGACTGCAAAAACTATAGAGGAGACATTAGCCTTCTAAGCATTGTTGGCAAATTGTATGCGAAGGTATTGATTGAAAGAGTTATGAAAGTAACCGACAAAAAATATGGGATGTACACGCGGGATTCCGAAAGGGTATGGGGAGTACGGATTAAGTCTTTTCCTTGCGATGCATAGCCGAGAAATTCTTTGCCAAAGGTCAAAAGGTCTATTGCGCATTCGTGGATTTGGAAAAGGCTTACGATAAAGTGGTGCGGAATGAAATGTGGTCGGCTTGTGTGAGGATGAACGGGGCATACACTGACTGATTTACCATCGACACAGGTGTTAGACAAGGATGTGTAGCGTCGCCGTGCCTGTTTAATGTCTTCATGGACAATTGTTTGCAAGATTTGAAACATAGTGATTGTGGATTAAGGATGAATAAGTTACTTGTCAAATGCCTCCTTTATGCTGATGAGCAGGTAATACTTGCGCCTTCAGAGGAGGAGTTGCAAGAGATGGTAACAATCATGCATGGTGCGTTAGAGAGGAAAAGAATAAAAGTGAGTGTAAGTAAAACGAAAGATATGGTTTTTGAAAAGGACGAATGCGTTACGGCTTGTAATGTTATGATCGATGGACAGCGAGTGGAGCAAGTGAATGAGTTTGTATACTTAGGTACGTTGTTTACAAGAGATGGTAAGAATGTAGAAGATATTGAAAGAAGAGTTAATGCAGGTAATAGAGTGAATGGAGCTCTGAAGGCGTTTATGAAAAGCCAAAAAGGCACGTTTGATTGTGCATAGAGGGGTGGTAGTACCTACACTTATGTATGGTAGTGAAAGTTGAGTATGGCAAAAGAGTCATGAAAGTTGCATAAACGCTGTAGAAATGAGAGCACTGAGAAGTATGTGTGGTGTGTCTCTGACTGACAGAGTAAAGAATTGTGTGATATGAGAGAGTTGTCGGGTAAAAGAAGATGTAGTGACAAGCATCGAGAAAGGTATGCTACGGTGGTTTGGGCACGTGGAGAGGATAGATGACGAAAGACTGACTGAGCAGATATATAAGGCAAGTGCAAATGGGACAGGACGAAGGCGAAGACCTAGGCGGACGTTCTCTGACCAGATTGGAGACATCCTAAAAACAGGACAGGTTAGAAGTATCCTGAACAAAGGAGCATGCATGAGGAATCTGACGGGAGTGAATGAAGCAAGGGAGATATGTCAGGATCGTTACAAATGGCGTTCCGTAGTCTCTGCCTACCCCTCCGGGAAACAGGCGTGTGTCTATGTATGTATGTACAAAAATGTGTGATGATATTATTTTTAAAACGTTACATAATTAAAAAGGCAGCGATAGCCTAGTGGAGATACCAACAGACTGCCATGCAGAGGGTATCAGGTTCGAATTCACGGTGCGCAACGATGACTTTTCGGAGTTATGTGCGTATTGAATTGTTAATTATCGCTTGTCCCGTGCCTCGGAGAGCACGTTAAGCCGTCGGTCCCGGTTGTCATGAAGATCTTTGACAGTCGTTGCAGGGCGTCAGTACCTTCTTAATAAACTGACACTAGTCTTAACCACGGAATATCGCTATCCCTTCGGGTTGCGGAGGTCAGACAGGCAGTCGCTCTGTGGAAAAGC
Source organism: Euclidia mi (assembly GCA_944739405.2). Lineage (NCBI taxonomy): Eukaryota > Metazoa > Arthropoda > Insecta > Lepidoptera > Erebidae > Euclidia > Euclidia mi. Next base: position 32,876,904 of record OX123199.2, on the reverse strand, counting down.
TAATATTCAGCCAAATCCGGTTAGACTAGTAAGTGGACCCCAGAATGAAACAGGGATAACGCTAAGAGAATGATGAAGAATGATGATGATAATTAACTTAGAAGTTTTTATATTTTTATTGTTTCTACAAAATAGATTTTCCAAGCACTATGAACCTCGTGCCATCTCCTTGTACAGTAGACTCTGATGATAAATAAGGTGTGGGTTTTCCTCCAACTAGGAGGATCCTCTGACCAAGTTAGGTCACTGTGCCAGTGGACTGCAGTATGACGGCAGAACTTGAGAGCTTGCAAATATGGTAATTGCGTACGTTAACTTTAAGCCGTATTTATACAATTCTTGGGTTTCTTACTGACTTTACCGAACCGGGAAAAGAAATAATTTTAGAATATAAGGTGGCGTAGCTACGTTCTTCATCTCGTTGCGTAATAAAGGATCTAGTTCTGTCGTGTCCGTCAGTAGATTTGACACTTTTATATCCCTTACTTGCGTTCATTGTGGTTCAGGTTATTATCCCAAACATCGCCGTTTCCATAGCTCTCTGTACAATTCGGAATTTCTCGATGGATCCTTTCGCCGACACTTTCTTCATGGCATAGGTCAAACCGTGTATCAACTTTGAAAAGTGGTAAGTTTTGTCACAAAAACATCATAGTTTCGTTGGTTTACCAAATGTCGAAGAAGCTTGAGCTATTCGAATATACACGTACATATTAACTACAGCAAGGAATGATTTCAAGCTCTTGGACTTAACGACTGAACAACTGGGCAACAGCATCAAAAAACAAAACAAAAGAAAATAAGAGAAAAGTAAATACAGAAACAGAAAAACAAAGAAAAGAAAAGAGTGCATTTATATATGTGACTTCCTCAATTTGTTGAGGATCTACCTGAAACCACGGAAGACCTTAGCACAATGCTTGATATCCTTTGTAAAGTCTCCCAGTAACTAGGCATTAAGATGAACACGGCAAGGCGAAAATCATGTCAAACGTCTTGTCGTGCCTGTTCGGCGTACCCTACTACTCGTATCCAAGTTAGGAAATATACACATGAAGTTATCGACACGTACACATACCATAATTAATGATCTAATTAAGTATGTTTAATTTCCAAAAAGAGATCAATTGTCGCATCCAATTCTGCTGGGCAGCACAACAGTTTCATAAAATATGATTTGAATAGTCAAATTTTTATCCAGCTATTCGTTCTGCTATTCGCTATTTATCAAACTATTCGTTCTGAATGCTTGTTTCTACACCGAATCAATATAATGAAATAATCATATCATTTGATTAATTCTAACCATTCCATTAGAAAATTCTTCTCGAAATCCATAAACAGAACTATGTTCGGAATATCATTATGAGCATATTTATTAAAATAAGGTATTAATGAAATCGTCAGGTATGCCACTGGTTTATGGCTGGATGCCAGCAAATGTATTCAATCAAATGTTGTATGTGAAATATCGAAGCATATTAATGTATTTGTTTACGTTATCGTTTGATGACGAATTATTACGATATGCAAGAAATAGTTTGGTACGTAAAGCACAGTAGTTTTAACGCTGTTAATGTTAACGCCAATGCTACTAACTGTTCTGGAAGAAAAACCTCCGTAAGGGCGCGTTCACCGGTCGTTGCAATTTTTGTCTTGGAGTCCGAACCTGACACCCTCTACACTCCACTAGACTGTTGCTAGTTAAGAAGCAAATCTTACTCGTTAATATTATCACTGACAAAACGTTAATTAAAAACTTAATAAAAATAAACCAAATATTAATAAAAGGTAACGAAATTAAGGACATTTAATAACGAGGTGATAGTCTACATTTTATTAATTACTAGAGGATGCCAGCAGCTACGCCTGCAATTTTTGTTAATTTACCCGTCTTGGCCGATCCCTTGGGAATTTCGGGAAATCCCTTCTTAGTGCACCCCTACGGTCCCCAAGGAACATACATGCCAAATTTCAGCTTCCTGCGCCCAATAGTTTCGGCTGTAGCGTGTCTGTCAGTCAGTCAGTATCGCAAGGATTTTATATATTAAGATTGTTCGTGTCACAAAAAAATCTCATTCGTTCACTTTGCAATACTTTATGCCATAAAATAATATATTAACCGGTCCGTTTCTTAGTATTCTATACAATATAACGGACAATGCGGGCACATTGTATGAACCACGAAAATGAGGTCGCGAGCAAATTAGGATTCAATAGAGCTGTTACTCGAGTGATTGCACTCAGTCTATGCAGTGTGCACTCCTCGAATCGTCATACGTAGGGGTCGGTCAAAAAGTGCTCGCTGAAATTTAGCAAAGTTTGGGCATACGGCGTTAGTTGACACAGGTCTGCGCTATGGCAAGTCCGCCGCTGGATCTGGCGATTGGGTCGCGAGTTGGCCAGCCCAAGGTTAGGTATATGCCTTGCAGACGGCCACATGATGTTTTACGGCGTTCGCATTAGGCGTCGCGAGGAGCCTTCGGTATTTAGGGCTAGTGCTCGAAGTCGGTGGTACTTCAAGGAACATTACCAGCTTGACGGCTTAACGTGCTCTCCGAGGCACGGGACAAGCGATAATTAACAATTCAATACGCACATAACTCCGAGAAGTCATACCCTCTGCATGGCAGTCCGTTGGTATCTCCACTAGGCTATCGCTGCCTATAAGAATAATAAGATGTTCACACTATTAACCTAAAACTAATGGTTGGATGGCAAATCCATTCATTATAAAATAACCAAATAATTTATACTTGCATATAATATGTAAAAAGTGATGTTTTACCAGCACCGGAAACATCAAATTGGTTTGAGTGTCAATAACAGGGATCAAGTTGAGTTCGTGCAAGCGCACCGGACAATGCGACATTAACATAATCATTATAGATCATCATTATAGTCTTCGTACTCCACGTAATTATACATATTTTACGTTTCTAAGCTTAGTATGGCAGGACATCGGTACATACGATTACATACATCATGTTTACTAAGTACTTTACGAACTTAAGGTATAATAATACCTACTGCTACTAGCTAAGGCCCGCCGAAAGTACGGTAACTGTATTATTATTCTGTAAACGATTTTTTTACTGATATTTTTTTAGGAAATAAGTTTGTGTAAAATCTAGGATTTAATACTCGTTTTAATTTTTACATGATTTTCAGGCAGAATGTACAAGGATACCCTCTAAATATTGTAAAAACACATTGTAATACCTACATTCATGGCAAATAAATATACCTATTCTATGTATATTATATCAATCTTAAGTACCTCGGCATTTTGGTGTCAGCAGAAGAGTTATTTGCCGTCTTTGGCAGTGTTACTCTGACTCGGCGTATCCCGTTTTAAGTTACACCTAGGCCGCGCCAGGAGGACAACCACTTGGCAAGAGTCAAGACCGATATCGCAAAAGTGACTGCAAAACGTCACGTTTACTACTAGCACTTCCACATTTAATCGCGCAAGATATAGCTTTAAAGCTATATAACTAAGTGGTGTTGTTTTTAGCCCCAGACCGTGCGAAATGGACTGCTTAAGAACGTCCTGCGAGAATGACGCCCAATTAGGTACAGAGGTCTTTACAAAGATTCCTTCAACAGGCAGAAACAACACCCAGACTATTTGCAGTACTTCATACGGGGGGATCAAAGAAAGTGTTGTCTCGTGTAGGAATGGAACCACCGACACTCAGAACAGTGTTAACGACGAAGCGACTATTTAAATCTCTACTTACGCTACGCTATATGTACCTAACCTCAAACTAATTAATTATATGAACAATGAAACAAACTACAGAAGAGACCACACTTTGAATTAAATTAACCAATGCTTTAACATTTATAAATCATTAATTTTGTTTGGTGACGGATGGTGACGATGGTGGCTATCCATGTGGTGACGGATTAACAATACGGAATGTCACCACCCCATATCATCCCATGGGTGTCGTAAGAGCCGACAGAGGGAGCATGTTATGCAGAGAACAACACTGTAAAAGAAGGAAAACTTGATACAAACCCTATACCAACCCGTTTGGCCAGCGTGGTATAGTAGGCCAATTCCTCCTTTCAAAGGAGAGGCCTAGTCCAGCAGTGGACTGTTAAGGGCTGATGATAATGAATTTTGTTTAAGGATATATTTTTAGTTTTGTTACTTCGGGATCTTAGTTTATTACTAGAGGACGCCAGCAGCTACGCCTGCAATTTTTTTTAATTTACCCATTTTGGCCGATCCCGTGGGAAATTCGGGAAATCCCTTCTTAGTGCACCCCTACGGTCCCCAAGGAACATACATGCTAAATTTTAGCTTCCTGCGCCCAATAGTTTCGGCTGTAGCGTGTCTGTCAGTCAGTCAGTAACGCAAGGATTTTATATATTAAGATTTTGTTTTTAAAGACTACTCCCGCACTAGTAAAACATTCCTGTGTCGCGGGGGACTTTACAAACATTCAATGAACGGACACAAAGAACACCCAGACTCGAAACAACAATTTGTGACAACAATTTATCCATATATAATATTGTTAATTTAATTTTGTTATTAATTAATTATTTTTAAAATAATTATACTAACGTGTGTGATAACCGTACTCACATTCAAATTAGTACCTACAATTGCTTAGACTTTTTGATGTGTGTATTTTCAGTTATTAATCTGATTAGTCGATCAATTTGAACTTGTTGCTACTTTAGCGCTGTAACTGATGCTTTATAACTAACAATGAAATCAAACTTCAATGATAGAAATAAATACTTTCTGCTATCATTCACCTCAAGTTAAATAAAAATTCAATACATGCTCAACTTGACTAATTACAACGAATTGCTTTATACATTGGATAGCACTAATTCATAACATTAACGATTACGTAATTCTTTTTCGCTATAAATGCATATCTTTAAAAATAACACTTTAATATGCCACGCATGAGCAACCGCGACCAGCAAAGGCATTCCGTTTTTATTCTACTCGAGAAACAAGTCACGGTTCCATGTTAACACTAAATACTTCAAAAAAATATCGAAATAATAATTCAAAAAAGTAATTACGGCTAAACAAAGTAATAAAGCTCTCGCATTGCTTTTGGGTTTTTGTCTGAATGTAAGCGGAGATGAACTTTAAATGAAAAGTTCGAAGGTTTCTACCATAAGACGCGCAATAATATATTATTGGCCTTTTTATAAACCTTCGAACATTGCAATTGGTTTTTGTTAATAGGCTCACGCCTATATCACTGAGGGGTAAGGCAGATGTGTCATGTTACACCCAAATTTCACCATGTTATGAAATTTTAAGTCCCACTTAATAGGGGGCGAGCCTATTGCCGTTACCGGGCTCATTTGGAGACTCCGTGCTGCTACTGGGAATTCGGCAAACTCAGTAAAATGGTTGCCCGTTTCGGGAATCGAACCGATCAGCAGACACATACGCTATCCGCTAGACCACAGAGGCAGTTGGCAAAGTCTTTTTCTTTATTGATTAAAGTGGTAACAGCCCACACTATGTTTTGTAAGCGTTACAGTATCCACACACACAGGTACCTGACCTGTGATGTATCAATAAAAAAGTACAAGCCTAGAAACAATATCTTCTTATCAAGACACGTTTTTTATTGCTTCCTTGGTCTTAGATCTTCATTAAACTTCTGATTTTAAGCGGCACATGGACTCATTCAGCGGTTAAATAATTTAATGATTGGTGAATTGTATTTTTTTTATGCTTGGATCGAACGAACTTAATCCGTCGGTACATTGTAAACTGATACTTTTCCTTCGATATTCTCAAAACACCTGGTAGGGTATGCCGAAAGAAAAAGGGGATATCGAATTTATAAATTGGGAACTGTACTTCTGCCGGGACAATAGAACTTTTCAGTTCAACTTCCTAAGCCAGCCGGTTATTTTTCTAACAGAAAATCATAATTAATTTTATTTATCATCTCATCAGAGGACACAATTATTGCGATATAATGAAATAAATTATGCAACGTAACAGTGAGGGTTGTAGCTAAATTACGGACATTATAACTTTACTACTCTTACGTAGATACGTATACAAGTATAAAATATTAACACGTTCTTGTAATGATTATTAATTTAATCACAAAATTGCCGGACTAAAGGTGACTGTAATATACATAGATATTAATCCATAGTGCAGATAATAAAGGTTACTTTTAATCGTCAGAAGTATAAAAATGAGTGCGATATAAAGTAAAACATATAATTTGAAACAATTAAGAAAGCATAAAATTTTATTGAGACAGTTTACTGACGCTTACACCAATAACTGGGGTAAAACCCGCTCTCAGTGCCACCGAGCCTATTTTAATACATAATAATTTGTGGTGGGGTATCAGCTACCGAAACAAAAAGTAGCAAGTGCAGGGGTATATTATATTTTTATAATTCCTAATAAGCGAGTGCTTGCGCTTCAGGCGCTTCGCCGCGCACGGATCTCATCCAGCGGCGTATTATTCTTGTGTGCTAAAAGCAAATCGTTATGAGCAGACTAGTTCACTACAATCAAACTATTGAATTATTGTTAATCTTTTTTATTATCTTGCATTTAAAAAACACGTATAATATCAAATGGTTAGAACAATTTACGCTAAATAAGCAGCTGCAATTTCTCTACATTGGTTGCCCGATAGTAGATTTTCACGATTAAGTAACTACAGGCCTGACTTCAATTCACGAGTAAAGCATACACGGCTCACCGTCAATAAACACTCAGTATGTATTCTGGAAGAAGTAAGTGTTCGCAGCATCCTTGTAGCGCCTTAGCGAGCACTTAAGCTGTCATGACGACTAACAATAGTCGACGGGCAGAATTAGTAGCTAAAATAGGAGACCAGTCTGTCAAATAAGCTAAATCAGATCGCTGGTTCACAAGAGCATGATACCTAACAAAGAACGATTTGAAATTAATAAAAATTATACTCATAATGAAGAGTTTGATAAATTGAGGATGGATAGATCGTTTATCTCAGACTCGCCCGTTCATCTCGCAATCACAGCCAATTTTCTTCAGAACTATTACTTAGTACACATATTTGCTTACCTGTGACCCAACGATAATTAGACCCATAGGTATAATAGAACATAAATAACAAAATTGTGAAGGGGGCGACTGAATATTGAGAGTCCAAAATAAATAGTATGTATAAAAAACCATTATATTGATCCATAGTCAAAAAGTCTTCATCCAGGATTAAAACTGATGTTATATTTATTCTACATATTCTCATGTGACTCTCAACCTTTATGTTATGTACCTACTGTGATGTTAGTATAAGCACATATAATATAATACTATACTAGTATATAGTAGTGTAAGGTAGGAACACTTTGTAAACGAAAACATCTGTCAAAGAAAACATAATTATACCAAAAAGAACTCATAAAAGCTGACATATGTTAAAAATATCAAATTTACATCTACAATAAGGGTACCACCACATGAAGACTTGCGATATCGCTACGTTTCTTATAGTTGTTTAATAAGGCAAATATATATTTTTTACATTATATTGTGAGACACACATTAAATAACCTATATACCAATTACACCGTTAGTAAAATCAATAGGTGCCCATTTAATTTTTTCATCTTAGGGTTCAGTGAACAAAACCCAAACACAAGTTTGAATTTTTGGAAAGGGTATATTGTTATATTTCAGTATTAAACAGTATTTTTACGCAATTTTATGTCTATCTCAAATATACTTAGGGGTCTGAATACAATAGGAATGAAGTTATTTAATCATTCTGAGCCCACACCGTAACAGCGTGGACTGAACAGTGTACTGAAAGGAATTAACTCGTGGACATACTGTCTACGAATGACTTTGCCAAAATATTATGCAAATTAAATTGGTAATTATCGCTTACCAAACTGTGGCGGAAAAAATCGTGAGGAAACCTGCAAAATGACATGTAAAGTCTACCAACTATTTTTAACACGCTTTTATTAAGTCGACATGTATGTAACTAACTATGTAATTAAATCTAAGCTAACTCAGCGGAGATGGAGAAGATACGGGCTCATTCGCCTACTTAAAATAAATGTTAAAAATATTTCGTTATCAAAGAACAGAAAGTATAAAATAAATTAATAGTTTAAAAAACACTAGAAAAACACGATTTTATAAATGCACGTAAAAACAAAAACTATGGATCGTTCAAGTTATCTTCATATCCGGGCTGAAGTGTAAACTATGTGCTCTTAATTATAATATTTGAAGTGTGTTTTTTAAACTATTAACTAATTTATTTTGGTAGTATTGTGCAATATGAGACTCGTTCGTCTTGCTCTTACATTTTCAGCTACATACAGAAAAAATAAAGAAGGTTTTTCTCCGTTATGCGATTTGTGCAAATTTTAATATTTATATGAAATAAACAAATTATATAAAATAAACGAAGACAAACAACGAAATTGGGTTAATTTCGTTGTTTATCTCCGTTATAACTTACAACAGAGATTAATAACGAAATTGGGATATTTCACACAAATATTAAAAAGTGTAGAAATCGCAAGAGAGTGTCGGCAAGATTTAACCAAGAACAAAACTGAGTTTGCGACTCTTGCGTCAACTAACCACTTCTAAAGACAGTATTCGTGCGTGTAAAACACTGAACAAACGCAATAACCGCTTGTATCGTGTGACAAGCCTCTAAATAAAACCGGCTACTAATAACTATCAATTTATTCGCCTCTCCCCGTATCGCTCGCATACTAAAAATATTACGTATGAAATTAATACTCGGCTACTGTGCAGTTGTTTCAACTATTGTGCATAAGAAGCTGCTCAAAACGTGTTCATTCTTTATATTTCATTTTTATTAAGTTAAATATGTGTCCACACGTCTCAATCCCCTGTATTGATCGGCTGAACGATTATGAACCAGTCGCTATACTTATAACTCATTAAAATTTGTAGATCGACATGATTTCATATTTTGCGTTAGCGTTATCCTAGTTGCATTCAAGATTTTTGTCTTGGAGCTCGGGATTCACTGTCTGTTCTAAACAAATACGGCAAGCAACGCAATGCCGATTCGCTTACGAAAACGAAAGAAGAAAAAGGTGCATGGTTTAGTTCTTTTTTTATTAAACCAATTCATCCTTATTGTGTCTAGGACAGCACTACTACATAGTATTATAGAACTTTTGAACGTATTTTGAAAATTTTCGCCTTACATGTGAAGACTGATGAAATGACCCAATCACAACAAGCGCAAGAGCTTTCCCATGCAATCTTAGTATGGTTTAACATAACGTTCAAGTGTCCTGGGGCTTATTTCAAACCATTACAAGTGATTTCAACAGTGTTAGACAAATTTCGTGAGAAAACTGTTTATAACCTGCTTGTGAAGTTGCATTGACATTTTCTATATCGAATCAGTTTGCCCGGGGCTTGTACCAAATAAGGCAAACGCCCAGGCGAAATAATTTACGATTCAAACGTGAGAACAGAAAACATTACAGAAAGTATTGGATTAACGTAGATTTTTGCATTCCTGGACATGAATGCCCAAAATAATAAATTCTGTACATAATTTATCTTAACAATATGAAATGATATAGGTATAACACGCATGCAGCGCGGAAGAAATAGAGTCCAGAGCACTAGCATAAGGGATCAAAGTTCTTGTCCTTGTCCACAAAAAAATAGAACATATTTAAAAAACTGATTGTCTCACTAGTTATCTGCATTACTATACACTGTTTCATCACCATAGTAAAAGGGACTACAAACAACATTTCCTAAGACAGATCTTATTTCTCGCACTCACAAATACAATAAGAACCTCATACACACATCCACGCACACAATGTTAACGCAACCTTTCATTGCGACCGCTTGACATCCATCAAGCCGCGATTTGAACTCGAATATGTATTATTTGCGTCATTATTTATGAGATAGAATTACATGTTGCAGTTGGATCGGACCAACCATATAAGATGTAGGGAACCGTGCCTTTGTATACACTTATACACTGAATCTTTCCCGACCGCACGACTAACAGACGAAGTTTATTAATAACAATTTTTGCAGTCTTTAGCCCGATCATTAGATAGCATTCACGTTCAAGGGAGATCGTGAGACGCGGTTAAAATATACTACAAATATATAACCTCATAAATAGTACTTACAATGGATTGAATGTGATTGGAACCTTTTCTTAATTTTATTGTACTGCAGGGTGTATTTACATACTGCTCTAAAGGTGTGATTTAAGTTGACATTATTTTCGTATATTATAGTAACAAATGACTGGTTTATGTGTCTAGTGATATGAGACCTTGTCTGCTTGTCGGCGGTTGTGCATAGAATCATCACAAAAATTCAATATTTATTTGTATTAAAAGTATTCAGAACCTATACAGATTCCACTAATGGATCAAACTACCAACAAACACGCCTATATGGGCAAGGAAAACTTTTCGTTTCAGGTATCGTTTAAAATGCCATAACAAGAGTCAAGCAGAAGTCAGCTTGTTAAAAACTTTTGTCATGTAACAATTTTAAAAGTCTATTTACTTCTTTTATGAGCATTTTAATTGAAGCTTGTTTTAAAAAGGTTTTTATTAATATTAAAAATATTAATAGCATTACAGCTTTTCAGTTGTCGATCTTATTATTCTCACAATCATACAATTCGATGGGTTTATTTTATTGAGATGAAGAGATCCCGTGGCTACTTGTATCAACAGACCCGAACAATCAGACAAGACCTTACTCTTTATGAAGACAAATTTATCATGATCAGATTCGTATGGTTTATGTCATTACATTACAAAGGCCTTCCTTTAGCTGTATCATCGAAGCCTAGAAATCAATAAGCACTAAACGTCATGTCTAGATAAATTAAAGAAGCACAAACTTGTTGGGCATATCGGGATTGTCTCGTTTGTTATAGGGGTGCCTATACCATCGACTCCATCATTCGACCAGCTCGATAGTACAATATCATTGCTTTGACGACGAAATACTCAAGCATGCCAAGTTCAATGATTGGGAAGTAGGTCAAATTTAGTTTGCAAGATTTGACCCACACTATCCGAACGCAAGTTAAAAGGATTGTAAAAATACCTAGACCAAGACATAAAATGTCAGAAGTACAAAAATGTACTATTTTTCTACATCTGACATTTTATGTCTTGCCGTTCGTTAAATATGGCTCGAGATAGGATATCTAGATTATAATAACGGTATAATGATAACTCAGCTATCATTATGCCAGGATTCCTTCGATGTGATTATTTATACTAGGTAAGTACAGCAACAAATAGCAAGGACATAAACAAAAATATTCACAATAGTAACTCTACAAAAAAGTACTTTTATTTTTTCAATTACATCTCGACGGGCGGTTGAAATAGTTATAAAAAAATATTTAAACGACCTATTAGAGGCCCGCAGAGTACGCCCTGCGGTCTTTGAGGGTTCTTCCGAATGAAACTCTTCAATACAATCCTCACAGCAGGGTTCCGTACTTGCAAATCATATAAAATTTTGGTTTTAAGGCGTGGTGGGTGCTCACTCACCCCCGAAATTATGTTATCGAGATCAAAAATTTAATTTGCGTATGAATTTTCTTGTTTGTTGGTCCAACAGTGAAAATGTTGGACGTCTGAGCGTCAACGTCTTAATTTCTATGACATGATAAGTAGGTATAAGAATGATATACAACATAACTGTTTCGTAGATCTAAAAGATAGATAGATACAATAATTAACAAGTATTAAGTCACATTACAAAGACTTTCGTAGGTTCGGAGCAAACCGAAGTGATGCCGGATGTTTGGACCCTTTTGAAGTTAGAATTAATTTTCTGCTCTTAACGCTAACTATGAATTTGGTGCGTAATCGTAGCTACCTAAGGTACTTAGATTTTTCCGAGACAAGAAATTGAACCGACGGCTTTGGGTGCCTTCAGAAGCACGGTAGCGCTCATGGCGTGAATTGACTTGGCGCTCATAATAGATCGGCAAAGTTACGTACTACTACTCGAATAAGTTACACAAGTCACCGATTGGATGGCTAACCGCTCATTGTGGCATTTACATCAGAGCACTTCCATGTTTCGGGGAGGGCACGATAGGCGTCAGTCCCGTTTCTTGTCTCAGGATGACAATTGCCGCCTTCCACATCTATTAAATAAAAATTAATCGCTGAATGTGTTGCTAAGCGCAAATCTCGAGAGCAGCTGAGCCGATTTCGCTAATTCTTTTTTAATAATATTCCTTGAAGGACGATGTTCATCGGTACGATGTTCGCCGGGTCGCCTAGTGCAAATATAAAGCCCACGTAATTCGTGTAATACACGTCCACTTATATAAGACCAGAAATGTGAGACCCTATGTATATAAACAGTAATGAAACGTCAATAACACAATATTGTTGATGTACGAATCGAGCTGTCAATCTTGTAACGGGAATGGTGTCCGCACGTCGGTGCCCGGTGAGTGACGTAGTTTGACACCGATCAAGTGTGGATTTCGTCCTATAAATCAGACATACCTATGTCTGATATTTTGCCGTAAGTTTGTCATTCAATACGGTTCGATTAATTTGATTGCATGAACGGCGTTCTGTTTAAGTGGACGGTTCATCGATGCCAAAACGTAATTATATTTTTAATTTCACCTAGAACACCGCTCCTCGCGGTAGCGTTGAACAGTTCAGTAATAATTAAGTGCTTTAACAGTTTTATAAACTTTTACAAGATTACTTTTCTATATGTTATAGATATAATAAAGTAACACACCTATTTAAATTGTAACCATTTATATACCTACGTACTATTTATTTAAGTAAGCAAGTGTTTGTAACTTCAACCAATATGAGGATGTTTAGGAGCGATCCATGGACGTAGGTACTTACATAACGAGGCAAGTTTTGCAACATAATTAGTGATTATATTATTGAGCACGTAATGTGCAAATAAGTTTTAGTCAATAACTGGCGCTTACACCGGCAAGACACGCTAGTCAAAGAATTTTCTTGAAATACTGGGATATCAGACGTGAAAACAGGCCATAGCTTAAGTTCGTACTGGCTTTAAGCTAGTAGAAACCAATCTTCTGTAACTGAAGTCTGAACCACCGTGAACTTATTAAGTCTGATTTTTAATTCAGTTCCTAAATAAACACATCGGCTACGCAATGAATTAAATTTCGTAGGCGATGTGTTTATTTAGTTTGTACCATTGTTTCAGCCATGCCTCGTGTGGCTGGTCCGCGTATCGCGTATCAACGGCATGTTGTTTTGAAATATCCTGCTGATGACTGCTCGACGCACTGTTTCATGTGCGACAAACACTGCCAGTGTTTCTAGTTTTCCTTTTTCATGACTTCACAACTTTGCATTTACTTTCGACTTTGCTCTACGCATGGCTTTCAGTAACAGAACGCGTTGCTATGAGACTCCTTTTCAAGAATAGGAATGGTTGTAGCATATCCCAGATCAATTTTTCTTAATTTTGTTGATGTTAAGTGCCACATATCTCTGTAGGCTATATTTGTAAACAAGCACTTATTGGACTCATCAAATTCAAAGATTACTGTTATGGCAATTGTTTCTTTCACATATTTTTCCGTCTACTGTGTTTGCATGTACCTACTTCTAAGTACAGCACAATTTCGTCTCCCATCAGATATTGCGCGGGTAGCAATATTATAGGCCGTTTTTCTGCCACTTCAGGCACCATGTCACAAATGCTTGATGCATGCTTTGCATGCTTTTTGTTGATTTGCGTAATGTTATAAGTAGTAACGAAGAAGGGATTCTTTGTACGATACACTGGGTTTGTTTTGAATACCAGAATGATTATTTTACTTTTCTTTCACTTGATACGTAATTGTAAATCGAGCACAGTTTTGCGACGTGATAATATGACGATCTTAGGGCACCGCTCGCCCCTGAGAGTAAACATCAATCGCCTGTGAAAAGCCCCTAAAATATCGATAGATAGCGCCATATCGATATATTTATCGTCCATATTAGTGCGGTAGCTGCCTAAAAGAGTTCTGATACAAAATAGGGTTAGGACATTCCAAAGGTAAGCGTTTTTTTATTATAATATCCCCGGCCAACTTACCCATCGTCATCTGATCCCATACCTACTAATCAATACTATGATAACCAGATAAAAGGCTAACATCCATAAGTAATTATGCAACATGGTAAATAGGTAGATAAACCAAATCCTAGGTATATCGAAGAATATTCGTACCTAGAGTTTTCAATTCATCAACATTTTGCGAGTGGTTTTAAAAAAGGCCTTACCAGTAACATATTAGCCTGTACTGAAAAATTAATATTCTAAATGATATAGGGCTCTAATAGTATCAGGGCCATACTTACGCATAAAGATGTCGAGTACAAGCCATTCCACTCTCCAAAAAAAATATTATCGCTGTTTAAATTAACCCTAGATTATGCGCTTTTACAAGCTTTCTTGTTTTTATTATATTATAGTAAGCAAACGATCAGATGGATCGCCTGATGGTAAGCGATTACCGCGGCCACCGGCCCCCCACAACATCAGCGGAGTCACAAGTGTGTTGCTGTTGCCGGCCTTTTTAAGAAGTACGTTCTACACTGGAAGGGTTGAAGATCGTATTGGTTGATTCCACAGGTTTATTGCGCGGTAAAGGAAATATCAAAAAAAATGCAGTTGGTTAATTGCATTTGTTTTAGAATATAGATAAAATAGATATAGTGAAAATATATCTCATGAAGAGCCAAGCCTTTAACTCTTCACACCCCAACTATAAAACCTGCCCCAAGAAAGAAGTTTACAGGCGTAGATTCTGGAGTAAGAGAGAGCCCTACAGACAAAATCTGTTGCCTGGGCATTGCTTACTCCAAGAGCTCTGTTAGAAAAGTAATGAACAGTTCATTTTTCACTTACCGCCCATGTGACAGTGACGAAAATGCCAAGTCACATATTATGACAGCTATACACACTTTTATCCCCCAATTTAAACAGTTAACTTGTGATTTGAAAATGCCTGAAACACGTATTGTGTTACGTAATCTCAGATCTCTAGCACAAAATTAAGTTTGTACGGACAAAGCAATAGAAACTTCTATCTTCTACCTAATAAATAGGTGAGTGACATGCTGAAAATCTCAAATACCTACGTGTAGTATTTTCTTGGGATTCCGTTTACGTTACTCATACATACATAGACTCACGCCTGTTTGATTACGAAATCAAACTACGTTTTAATGTAGTTTCTAGATCATTCGGTTTAAATGTTATATCAGTAAACCAATACATCGCGATAGAATCCGTAAACCGAAGTATGATTTCAATCTGACTGAAACATGTATTTGAAGTAGGTATTTCTAATAAGGAATCCATATTTTAACTTTCAATCTTTAGCATCAAAAGCGGCAGCTAGGTACCCATGAATTAGAATCTAAAGCCAATTTATGAGAGTTAAGAATGGGTAAACAAGAATAAAAAGAATAAAATTGGTAAAAATCGCTTAAAAACAGGCTTTCAAAGTGCGCTAAACACATAAGACCAAAGTAGGTACATACTACATACTTGTCAATACGAATCTGCCAGCTCACGTGTTTCCTTCCTCCCTTGATCCTGGGTCCTTTAAGCGGGGCGTGAAAAAGCATCTCTAAAGGCCATCAAAGTGAGGGCCGCCGTGTCACATTGCTTAACCAGCAATTGGGAATGGTGGCCTTCACAATAGGACTTCACTGTCAGCTTACCATCAGGCAGCGTGAAGTCAATTTGACAGGTTTTTTTAAATAAAAAATCAAAGAATCAAACGGGCCCAAACTCGATGGAGTTGTATCTTTTTATTGCGAAGTTCCTGTGGCCACTTTCCAGCTGCATCATCAGCTCAGCTCCATGACATCATCATATAGCATTGGCACGCGATATACACACGCATGCACAATGTTAGCTCACTAAAAAACCGAGAAGTGGGTCAAATGTTTCTGGAAAGATTTATTTACAAACACAGGGACAGGTAAAAGTAAAGAAAAGCTTGTAAAAACAGGCGCTAAAAAGGGGACTTGCACCATGACTGAGACTGTACCACTCATCTCATCTGGGGACACAGTGCATACATGTACATAGTGCCCCATATGATGAGGAGGTATCCCAAATAGGATATATGTTTAGCCAGGTGTCAGAAGAAAAAGACGATTAGTGCCACGATTGATAGTCATAGTATGGTAATCGAAATATGATGAGACAGTATCAAAACAAGAGGAATATATAGAAAGGCGACAGAAATCCACGAGATGATATAGAATCTCAAACGACATAAGTTTCCACAAAAGGAAAACAAAGAAAAACTACAATGGACATTAAAAATAATTCTCACATAGATTTGAAACATAAATACTGAATCTAACCAGTCGCGATTTCGAACAATAAACAACAAAATCAAAAGGAGCATAGTTTCCTAAAACGAGCAGGCTCGCCCGCAATCTGCGCGCTCAAAAGCCTGTCATTATATATCGCTATTTATTAAAACGTATAATACAATTTTACCGTCAAAACTGAATTTATTTATTGTAAAAGCCACGATCAGAGCGTGCATAAGGTATAATCTTAAACGTATTAAGTGAGCATAAACGCAAACCATTTAATATTATATTGTTGCCAACAATAAATATAAACATGACGGACAGACTGCACTACTTAAATAATAATAGCTGAACGAACGGCCCGAGGCTGTATTTCTACATGAACTAGTGTTATAGTGCTCATAAACTGTTTCACGTATAATATGTAATATTGCCACATGAAATAAAGCTCGATTATTTGTAGATCAGGTGATAATATACCTTTCGCTAACTAAAAATAATATCTACTGATTGTATATCTGGTGCTCGCATCGCAACTAAGAATCGGTTCGATGTATAAATAGGTGTAAAGATAAATGTATCAGTAAAAAGTCTGTTATTTTAGCTCTTGTAAATACAATAGCAACTCAATACATTTTATAATTATACTGTTTATTGCCAGGCACTTATTAATAATAGATAAGTATTAATAGTAAGTGCCCGTGGATATGTAACAGTGAATTGTAGAGCTACATATCTTTTAGTACCTAAACAATAATATAAGTAAACTACAGAGTTTTAAACATTATAACTGAGATGTTGCAACACCTGCTTTTAAAATAGAAAATATTTTCAAACCTAAAACATCTGTTGCGACTAAACCATTTATCCATGACTATACGCATGTGTAAATGGCACGGAGTGTTCTGTCTTCGATCCCCGTCCGGTCCAACTTTGTGTAACTGCGAATTGATGTTTATGTCTGAATACTTTTGAATAAATTGGTTGAATTTTTGAAGAATCTCTCGCGGTTAAAGATTTATAAGCAATTCTTAAAAGATTCACGATTTAAATATACAGAATTTTAATTGTTTTACATTTTAAGCTCTAAAGTAAAATAATTAGAATTATTCTTAAAAGCAGTGCAACCATAAATGCACCTGTCATTGGTAGATTGCTGTTATCAGCCCGTACACATTTTGGCTCGATTTTAAGAACTAAATATTTCTGAACTGATGACCATGTCTATAACATTAATCTACATACAATTGCTTCAGAAATTGCTGAAATACAACGGAACACAAAGTCACATAATAATAAAATATAATATTCTACCACATTCACACAACACCATCTAGTCCCAAACTAAGCAGAAGCTTGTACTATGGGTACTAGACAATGGATAAACATACATATTATATACTTTTTTTGTAAATACATACACATTATACATACAAACACCCAGACCAAGACAAACATCCATGTTCATGCACACAAATGTTTGACTAGAGCGGGAATCGAACCCGCGACCTCTGGCGCAGCAGTCGCTTACACTCCCGCGGCGCTAACCGGTAGTGAATATAGGAACATTATCAATAAATAATGTTATTGCACTGGATATTTATGAATAAGCCGTCTTCAAATAGTATATTTTAAATATTCTATCTGTTATTAAATTTAGTCTTGCCTTTGTAATAAAGTCTATACTGCATTTTATTGATAATATTTCAATATCAAAGTGCCTTTACTTCTGGTCTTAGCTTTACAGTACCTGCCCTTCGTCATCACTGCCGTATTTCGTGTTGTATAAGAATGTAATGTCACCGAAGTCATATAGGTACTCAGATTACTTTGATCTCAATGGGTATCTCCAAAGGCTACTGCTAAGGTGAGCCATGACGAAACGTCGTAATGGCTGTAGGCTGTGCATTAAAACATCTCATCATCGTCATCATCAGTCAGTCTTTCGCAGTCCACTTCTAGACATAGGCCACTCCGAATTTGCATCACAGTAACATTGTAGGTCAATAACAAAATTTCACCTACTAGGTATACCATCATCATCAGCCTTTAACAGTCCACGGCTGGACTAGGCCACTCCTAAAGGAGGAATTGGCCTACTATACCACGCTGGCCAAACGAGTTGGCATAGGGTTTGTATCAAGTTTTCCTACTCTTACAGTGCTGTTCTCTGCATAATATGCTCCCTCTGTCGGCTCTTACGACACCCATGGGATGATATGGGGTGGTGACATTCCGTATTCTTAATCCGTCACCACACGGACCTAGGTATACCATTAGTATCTAATTATGACATACGATTTATGTATCTTAGATCCACAATTTTAAGAAATTAGTAAGCTACACATTGGCTACAGCGCCTTGCGTACATTTTAAGTCCACGTTAAAAAGAAGTGTGAAGTTATATAAAACATACATATAGGAGAAATGTTTATATACTGACTTCTTGTTGGCTACAATATTCTATCTACTGTAGTCAGCCATACACATTACACATACTGAAGAACCCTCGAGGTTGCAACTTCACACTAATTTTAGAAATATTACGACAGAGACAGACTCAACCAAGAAACTTATTTCACGATAAAATTTAGGTAGGTACTTTATTTTTTTGCCGCAGCTAAAGGAAGTAATAATTAACCATAAATAATATTAATCATAATTATGCTATGCATTAAAAAAATAACAATTAACAACGGATAATGTGAAATTGCGGTGGTTATATCGTATGAGAGTTTCTAATGTTCAAGTAGCAAATTACAACAATAGGTAGCAGTAGGTGTGGCTAAATGTTACGTCTAGAACGATGTTGCAACCTGCTTTAATTACCAAACTTGATTACTTTGCTGATTAATACGTAGTAAAAACATAAATGAAGCTATTTTACTTAGATATTTCTAGGCATTTTCAACGTAAGTATAGCTAAGGGGCCCATAAACCTATTATGGTATTGTGCATTAAAATCGGTTGAGAGCTAATATTTTCTATTCTTTCTAAACAGCACGAAACATTTACTAACGGCAATATCGACAATTTTGTAGTGTTATGGGTTGGACAAACTAGCTGAGGATGTTATAAAGCTAACAAAATTTGCAGCCTACTACCTTTAGTAAGTTGTACGGATATCATTTTCATGGGTTTACGCGATTGTTACACGTTGAACATAAAGTACATTTTACAGATTTTATCAATCGGTTTAAATGTAAACTCAGTCAAACCTACAAACAAACGTAAACTGTAATTTAATTTCAAGCTACAATGAGTTCATATCTCTGAGAGATGCTGTAAAAGTTTGCTGCGTATATTTTCTACATCAAGTATATACATGTACAGCCTGATGCCAAAAAGCAAATGGCGTGAAGATTTTATTTTTTACAGTACCATCGACCATTGTATAATGTCAAGCATTGCGAGCGGGCCCGACAATAGGCAAACCTTGGATAATACAGACTCAAACAAATGGATTAAGGGCCGATTTTCCAATCGTCAGATAAAAGATAACAAAACAATAAAATATATAAAATTAAAAACTACGGTTGTGGATAAAGTAGATCAATGATGTTACGTACTTTTCAATTTAGCCCGGTTACAGTTAACTGTCTAGTACATTTTAACTGACGCTTGCAAAATCAACGAAAAATAGGCGGCGACTGTATGTCACTATCTCTCTGGATAGGCATAACCTTCCAGAGAAATTAAAAGTTATAACAAAATATTTATGAATTTATCAACCATTAACACTAATTTATTCGGAGCTTATCAGACAGTTCAATAATTGGTCCTAAGTCTAGTGGATTTAGGATTAATCAGACGAGTAAAAAAATGATATTAGGGACTTATTAAATTGCGTCCTAATATAGGGTAAACTATGCTATTGTTGGCACACCCCAATGATTGGCACTCCACAGCCTTTTTCTGGTTATTAGGATATTTTCTTTTCCGTGTGATAGAGTTATACAATCATAAAAATACTCAATGTTTTTTACTGCCAACACCAATTTTATATGTCCAAAGCCAAACAATCTTACTGTAAAAGCTGTTATAAATTTGCGTGTGAAAAATCTATAAAACGTTAACAAAAAGTTTAGAGTCGGTAGCAGGATTGACGATCAAAAAAGTGATTGTGGGGTAATTTTAATACAATTTTTTTTCTCTATTTCTATCGAGTTATTTAATTTAAGCACATTTAGCATTATTTTAGCATTGTATACAAAATGTTACCAATTTTTCGGCGACATTTTTCAGCTGTGATCCAAAATCGATTCCTGGCACTGCCAATAACATATGGAGGGTTCACGGGCAAAATGTATTAAGCGACATCCTGGCCGATATTGAGTTATATACATATTCGGAATCGCCGGATTTTTCTGGGTCGTTTGCACTCGGTTTCGTGCTGATCTGAGCACTTTTTTGGCGCTTAAAACAATAGTAAATTTAGGCGCAGTTCGGAGTAGCTTTGATTGAAGCGACAACATTTTTTTACAATTTAAGAAAAAATGGACTTCATACAGACCAAATATTTAGTGTTTTTGACTTGAGCTATTTTCCCCGGCATAAGTTTGGTAAGATAAGGTGTTTGAATCGTCTTGCCTGCGCCTAAAATATATACATACCGTCGCTTAAAGCATTTTGCTTGCACCTGAAATTCATACTTGATGTCGCTTAAAACATTTAGCCTGCAGTTGAAATCCATACCTTATGTCGCTTAAACCATTTACCATGCGTCTGATATTAATACACACAGGCGCTTAAATCATTTTCATATTTAATAACAATTCTTTATACTCGGCAGTTAAATCCTTCTTCTTGAACTGAATTAATAAAGACTCGTCTCATCAGGCATATTGTATTCTAAGTGGTGGAAGTTAAAACATTTTTACTCTACTGGAATAAGGAAATCTATATTCGTTAAGATAGTCAAAATTTTGTATAAATCGTTTATCCGTTGTCGGATAAGACATATCGACTGTGAACTGGCAACCGGTAATATCTCAATTTTGACAACTTTAGAGGCAAACATATTTGCTTCATACATATCGTATGTTAAAAAAAATACGTAGTTAATATTTTTTTATTGCACACGTATTTAAAAACAAAAATAAAATTATAATATGCTTCCTTCCAATATAAAATCGAGATATGACAATATAAATCAACACAAGAACAAACAACATTTTACTTGGAAAATTATGGGCGATCCCAACAAGATTGTCAGTCCACCTTGCAGGAGGCCTAGCTCTGCTACGACGCCTGGTGCGTAACCGCCACTCCAGAACCATTCTGCTCCAACGGCCATCGGTTCTCCTGGCTATGTACCCTGCAACTGCCACTCAAGCATGACTATTCGGAGAACCATGTCGGTGACTTTGGTTCGCCTGCGTATCTCCTCAATTCTGATTCGATCTCGCAAGGAAACGCCAAGCATAGCTCTCTCCATCGCCCTTTGAGTGACAACACTGGCAACACACACTGTTCAAAGGCTTTCGTCTAGAGACACTGCGGGATATCAGACGTGAAGACATCAATAGGAGCTGGTACGGCACGGACGTTATGCATGATTTTCGTCTTGTTCGACCCACTTGTTGGGAGACTCTACAGACGCCACCGAGCATTGTGCCGAGGTCTACCATGGTCTCAACCATGACTACGATATTGTCAGTGAGTCGAAAGTGAGTTATGGAGTACTCCCCGTTGATGTTGATACCGAGTCCTTCCCAGTCCAGAAGCTTGAAGACTTCTTCAAGCGCACCGGTGAATAGCTTCGGAAATATAACATCTCCCTGCCTCACCCCTCGCTGTAGTCGAATAGGGTTCGAGCTCTGGTTCTGGAGGCAGACTGACATGGTGGCGTTTTCGTACAAACACTTCAGTACTTCGACGTATCGATAGTCTATCTGGCACCGTTGGAGAGACTGCAGCACTACCACCCAGGTTTCGATCAAATCGAAGGCTTTCTCATAGTCTACAAACGCCAAGCATAGCGGCTCGTTATACTCCTCGGGCTTCTATATGTGTTCAGTATGTGGTCTATAGTACTATTATCCTTTTCGGAAACTGGCTTGTTCAGAACGCTGGAAGTCCTGAAGCTTGCAAGCGAGACGATTCGTGATGAACCTTGAAAACAGCTTATAGACGTGGCTCAGAGAGATGGGTCTGCAATTCTTTAAAAGGGTATTGTCGAACTTTTTGAAGAACGGCACAACCACACTTCTGTGCCACGCCTGTGGCGTTTTACCTTCGTGTATGACGGAATTAAAAAGCTTACGAAGCATTTCCAAAGCGGGTATGCCGCCAGCTTTCAAAAGCTCTGTCGTAATTCTGTCATCACCCGGTGCCTTGTTGTTTATGAGCTGTTTTAGGACCCATCTCGCGTTGAGGTGATGAGAACCTGGTCGAGTTCAACGCCAAGAAAACACAGGTGTGCGCATTCTCAGCCAAGGTATCTCCATTCCTTCCCCATCCCTCTCTTCTGGACACTCCACTACCGATCAAGACAGCCTCAATTTCCTGGGTATGTACATACGCAGAAATCTCAACCAGAAGAACTACATCGAGGGTGTCATCAAATCCGCATCTCGGAAACTCGGAGTCCTGAACAAGGTGAGGAGGTTTTTCGCGCCGGAGCAGTTGTGTCTGTTATACAAGACCCAGGTTCGCTCCTGCGTGGAATACTGCTCTCACCTTTGGCAGCGGAGCCATTCGCTCAGTACTTATTGGACGCCCTCGATAGGTTGCAGCGGCGTGCTGTCCGTATCATCGGGGATCCAGTGGCCACTAAAACTCTTGAGTCACTGCAATTACGCAGAGACGTGGCCTCAATGGCTTTCTTCTAACGCATCTATCACGGTGAGTGCTCCGAAGAGCTCTTTCATCTAATCCCACCCTCTCCTTTCCTATCCCGAACGACACGTGCTGGGTTGAGGTGCCAGTCTTACACGGTAGAACAGATACCGTCACGCACCAAACGGTTCGGCGCCTCTTATCTCTGCTGTACCATCAAGATGTGGAACTCTTTACCAGTCCACGTGTTGCCCTCCACTTATGATCCCGGGTCCTTTAAGCGGGGCGTGAAAAAGCTTTATTCAAGGCCGTCAAGGTGAGGGCCATCATGCCATAATGCCATGCTGGCTGCTGGGATGATAGCTATCACTATGGGACTTCACTGACTGCTTAACATCAGGCAGCATGGAGTCAATTTGTTCGGCAGAAACAAAAAAAAACCCTAATCTCGTGCATGCTGACGTCCAGGATGTCTTCGGTATGGTGTCGGGTCAATCCAGCTCTAGGTTCGCGTGTGGTCGCGGGGTCGTGTATAACATTCCATAGAATCTTTCGATCTTTTGGCATGTCGCAGCCAATATCAAGACGGACAATTCATTTGTAATCACTGATAATTTCCGTTATTATTTATGCTATATCGAATCCAACCAAGTAATTGGCTAGTTAGTCATGAGGCGGGTAGGGAGTTAGAACACAGTTCTGCAATCCCTAAGCAACAAGCCTGTGACTCGTTGCGCTAGAACATCAAGCCACATGCTGATAACATAACTAAAGAGGGTAAAAGGCGTGACTCTTTTATCCCTGAAAGGTGTATTACACACCCACTTTTCGCCAGTTATGTTTCGGTCACAATTTAATAGTTATAGTAGTAGTTAAAATAATATTATTATTTTTAGAAAAGCCTTTTTTTGTTGTTATCACCAGCTTGTTAGCTGAATATTTTTCAAATAGTGAAAAATGTTAATCCTTGTGCCACTATTATAATAAAAACGATCACTTGTCTGATTTTAAAAACATACATACATACATAGACTCACGCCTGTTTCCCGGAGGGGTAGGCAGAGACTACGGAGCGCCATTTGCAACGTTCTTGACATATCTCTCTTACTTCATTCACTCCCATCAGATTCCTCATGCATGCTCTTCTGTTCAGGGTGCTTCTAACCTGTCCTGTTTTTAGGATGTCTCCAATCTAATGATCTGATTTTAAAAACGTATGTGTTTTATTTTAAAATTTCTTTAGATGTTTCATTTGTAGGAAATAAACAATAGTCCAAATTAATGTTGATCTAACCACCAATCCTTATTATACATACAAATTAATTGTTATTTCAAACAATTTACTTTTAGAGAAAATTGGTACATAAATCATTTTAATCTGCAACTACTTTATGATATTTCAATTGCTTAAACCGATTAGCCTGATTTTATTTTAGTATTCCAATGGTTGTTCATATATTTAGCCTTACACAAAATAATACCAGAGTGTCGCTTAAATCGTTTTTCCTATACCTGTATTGTGAAGTTTATGGCACTTATATCATTTAGCCTGTTTCTAAATAAAAGTAAACTGGGGTAATATTGTATCAAGCGACTTTTATTTCTATTAATAGTAGCTTAAAAGAAATGAAAACTATACTCAATTATGCAGCTTTTGCCATGGAACTCAACTTCGGTCACTTTTTCGTTAATAATCTTATACTTTTTTTATAACGATTTTTTTTTCCTAAAATTGAAACTTTAAAACGCTCTCCTGTAAAGTTTAAAAAATGTCGCTTAATACATTTTGCCCGTGAACCCTCGATATAGTATAGATCCTGTGGGTATTGTCAATAACTATACCTTGCCTGCTAATGATTCATCGTGCACCTAGCATATACCCGATTACTTCAAAGACTGTAGCTTTGTAGCGCGGGATTCGCTAACCGGTCTAGGGAGATTTGACAGAATATTAGCTTTTCCAGCAAGTGACTGTGGCCTGACCTTTAAAACCCAGAGACATAGCGATATTCCATGGCTTAGACTAGCGTCTGTTTATTCAAGGGTTCTGACTAATGACTGTTAAAGATTTACATGCAGCCGGAACCGACGGTTTAACATGTGCTCTCCGAGCTACGGGGCAAGCGATAATGAACATTCAATACGCACATGCAAAATTGAACTCTGCTTTCAAAATTATTATTACTGCTGAATAGAAAGCCTGGTTGCTCGACCTTTGTATTTTACTAGAGCTTACCACGGAGCAGAAACCTGCGTGCTCACAAAAGAGAGCATTAACAAAATTAAAGTCACCCACAGGAAAGCAGAAAGAAACGTCTTGGGTATAATGCTGAGAAACCGCAAAACCAACACCTGGCACTAAAACAAATAGCAAGTCTGAAGTGGCAGTGGTCTACCACGCTGGCCAAGGGCGGGTTGGCAGACTTCACATGTCTTTCGAGAACATTATGGAGAACTCTCAGACATGCAGGTTTCCTCACGATGTTTTCCTTCACCGTTAAGCAAGCGATAA
Source organism: Euclidia mi (assembly GCA_944739405.2). Classification (NCBI taxonomy): domain Eukaryota; kingdom Metazoa; phylum Arthropoda; class Insecta; order Lepidoptera; family Erebidae; genus Euclidia; species Euclidia mi. Next base: position 32,851,244 of record OX123199.2, on the reverse strand, counting down.
TTAACAATTTAATACGCACATAAAGTCATTGGTGCGCGCCGTGGATTCGAACCCGAGACCTTCTGCGTAGCAGCCCGTTGGTCTCTCTACTAGGCTATCCCTGCCTTTTATTAGTCAAGAGACCGTGTCACTTTTCTAAACTGCCAAGTGCCAATGATTATATTTTATTCATGTGCCAATCAATGTACTTAAGTGCCAATGATTGTAACTTTGGACAGAAGTAATTTGAATTCTACACAGAAATTAAATAAATGTTTATTATTTAAATTAAAGTAGTATTTTCTTTGAGTCTTGAAACCTTTTATCCGAAAAAGCAAATAATAACACTATCAACTTTGTATTTTACGAGAATTCTCCAGTTATTCACAGAAATTTGCTTAGAGTGCCAATCATTATACTGTTTACCCTACCTACTTACGAATTTTTATAGATCACATCTTAAATCTAGAAAAGATTATACTGAGCTTTTGGTCGCGGGAGATGGTTGGATGCTGGTGGCTCAAGATTGGTATGAGTGGAGAGGCTTGATTTTTTCAAGCATTGGCTGATATGAGGATGAGGAGCTTTTTCGTGTGGATGTGATTTTATGCATTTGTGCTCTTCTTACATGAATTTTACTGGTAAAAGCTATGTAGGTATAGGTCACAAGCTAGGTCACCTTGGTGTTCTGTGGTGCTTAACCACGCTCCATTTAATCACCGGATTTTTTGAGAACGGAAAGTAAATTAGTTTTCTATAGCTGTCATAAGCTTTTAGTTAATTCTCTCAAACAATCGAACACGATCAAAACTTCTATTCAAATAGATTTAAGAACCAGCTATTGACTGAATGGGTTCAAAGAACATGCACAATAAGCACTTAAGTATTTTCAATTTTCTGCACCAGAAAAATCATATTTGCCATCTTACACGGGTAGGATGTATATACAAACAATAAATAAGGAATTTTCTATATAATTTATGCTACATGTGCATGCTATTTTCGTAAAAAATATTTATTGATAGGGATGGATGGCTACTGAACATGGGGTTTATAATTGACCGACGACAATATTTAGGGCTAAAAGGACCTGGGTATCGTGTTATATACCTGCAAGTGGGAAGACAAGGCACTTAAGATAATAATCAGCTTTAGATAGGTATACTTAGAAAAGTATGGTTAAAAAGTAGGTAGGTAAGTACACAAACGCGGAGTTTTGTGAGAGTTTGCGGAGTGCAATCTTGTACAATATCGACAATCTTATTACCCTCATTTTGTAAGTATACCAATAACTATTCTTGATTATTGAAATAAGTATATCATGAACATAATTATTTCAACTTCACTTTCAGGGTTCTGCCTCCGCTGTCTGTCTATCTCATAAACCGTAATAGCTAGAAAGCTGACATTTTCACAAATTATGTATTTCTGTTGCCGCTATAGCAAGAAATACTAAAAATAAAAAAATTAAGAGGGATCCCATACAATAAACGTGATTTTTTTCGTATTTTTTGCTCAATATTAGGTAGGTACTAACAGTAGATAACAGATAGGCGCATAAAATTTTCACAGAATATAAAGTTCTATATTACCTTTCAAAATAAATAATTAAATTAAAATAAAGTAAATATAAAAGGGGTGCTCCCAAACAACAAACGTAATTTTTAAGCAAGTTTTTACTCGATCTTGAACAGGTAGAAGCTTAAAAATTATTTAAGTATACATAATATATAATAAACGTGATTCTCTTTTATAGATGATGGTACGGAACCCTTTGTGCGCGAGTCCGACTCACAGTTGGCCAATTCTTTGTAAAATTGTGCTTTATGAAGATAATTTTTAAACGCTCAATTCACTCAGTCAGTTTGATACAAGTAGCGCCATCTGTTGATTTCATGTGATACTATTTTAGAGCGAAGAAGCCTTATTGCGAAGGTTGCTCGTTTCCGTTTGGAAGATGAATCCTCCCAGACACAAGCTATCGTCACAACCTCCTTCTGAACATCCCTAGATGACAATGTGCTAAAAAACAGGTGATAGGCATAAATCTCATAAATTTTCACCAGACTAAGAAAGGTAAAATCTTTCTTGTTCCGGTATTTATTCCTTAAATTTCTTAGTCATTGCGAGTAAGATCCGCTAAATAAACTTGTATAATGTATAGGTATGTCACCGGAAAATAACGAGAACCGCAAATTTATAAATTTCCTAGGTTTAAAAACTAACCTAACCTATCCGTAAGTTTATAAATGTCATAGGTAATTTATAAACTTGCGGATCTTGTTATCTTCTAGCTTAAAATAGTTGAAGGTTTTAGTTTTCGTCAGTTCCTATCTAATTATATGTTTCTATCCAATTGTTAATAAAAAGGGGTTGAGATTTCTGCACTTAATAAATAGGAAAGCCTTCTTAGCTTGTTAAGTCGTGGTCTGTTTTTTGTCTGTAGAATAATAGACGTAAAAATATTCGGTTATTTTGTTTTTCTGTAAAGTACGTACAGCGACGACTTTGTTGAATTTAAGTTATAGTAGAACTTTAACGAAGGACATGACGCTTGCATACCTATATAATATTGTACATATCAGAAGGAGATATCTCAACCCTCTAAAAACAAAATCGTAGGTAGGTACCTATCTAAAGAACCTTACGAAGAACGTCATCTTTGACTGCGTCGTGGAATGTCGAGTCCAAAATACAAAAGAAAGTCTTTGCCCAGAACAACATTAGTGGCACCTACACTACTGAGAACATAACTTCAAACTTCAAAGTTCACAGAAGCGCGACTCTTGGTTTGGTTGCAATATTGTGATCGCGTTATTTACGAGTAGGTACCGTAACCCTAGTGCTGCAGAGAGAGTTTGAAAGATTGACGACAAATTCGGAAAATTTATTGTAAAAGAAGGCACAGTACTGAATTGGTTCCAAATAATTGAAAGGCCGGCGACCCTAGTTGACAAAGGAGAATAAAAGGTAATCGGTAAAATCATCAACAAACACGCATTGAGTGCTGTATAACTTAAGTCAACCCTCACAATAAAGAAATTCGTAAGGTAATTGTCATCAGAAATGGGTTCTGTGTGACAGTCGGAAACGATCATAGTAGTCAAAACCAGGAACACAGAACAGTATTCTGTCCCAAGCGAAAGATGACTCTAATGATGAAAAAAGTAGTGGTGGATGTTTGGTGGACCAGTGCTGGTATCATACACTACAGCTTTCTAAGATCTGGCCAGATGATTACGTGGAAACGTGGAAAAGCTCGCCGTTAAACTACAAACACTGATATTTCACAACAAATGACAGAAGAAGTGATTTTATATATCTAAGTAGGTATAAAACAATCTAGCGAAGCTGGCAAATGTTTTCCTGTCTGTCGTGGATATCAAATTTGGTCACACACTGACTACTGCACCTACCGGGTCGAAATGAACTATCGAACCATCGAGGAACCCATTGAAATATACGCACAAGATTCTAAATTGTTCCCGCCTCTTAAGTGGATCAGTGGATGTGCCTACTTAGAAGACAAACACAGTAAATTTATTAAGAAAAGGGCAGATTTTAAGCAGCAGCCTAGTAGAGATACCAACCAACAGCTTCCCATGCAGAGGGTACGTGATTCAAACCCACGGTGCGCACCACTTGTCGAAGTTATCTTCCTATTGAATGGTTAATTTTCACTAGCCCTGTGCTTCGGAGACCACGTTATGGGGAATCGGGAGGTACCCTTGAATTAACTGAGACAGTCTAACTAAACCATGGCTATCTATTTGAGTTGCGGAGGTCAAACAGCAATCGCTCAGTGAAAAAGCTAAAACTCCGTGAAATAAGCTAAGACTAGAAAGTAGACCCCGAGCACCTAGGCAAAAGTCTTTGGTAGAAGACGATAAGACGACGATGATATAAAAGACAGCTCCATGTCAATGAAGTCGATATTTCGTTTGAAGGCGGAGTAAAATAGAGTACTTTTAGTAAAATATTTAGCTGCTTAAATTTTTAAATCGGTAATTAAAGTCAATCAAGTTGGTATTAAACGTTCGATCGAAATGCTCAATGTAGGTGCAAATGCGCATGGCTACCTACATGTGAGGACCATCGTAAAACTTGTAAAACGACCAAATAATAGCCACTCTACCGCAGACCACGGCACAAAGTGAAAATACTTTTCGAAAACAATCAGATGACTGACAGAATAAAAAACACAAGCAAACATGAATTCAATTAAGGACTTAACGTTTCACAATAGTTAATTAAGTCTTGGTCTTAATTGAAATTATAGCTGTATGTAGAACCTACCAGGGTAGGCCTACTCGCGCCGCGAGCCGCAGTCACTTCTCGAAGGACAAACATTAGTGAAGCGCAGACAGTGCGCCAAGGTACTGGCCTTTGCTGCCTTCAAGCATGTCGCTTAAATAAAGATATGTACGATTTCAATTAAATTTAAGTTTTATTTCGGTAAATGTTATTTAATGCTACAATTTTAGTCTGTTTACATAGAATTGTTTGTCTAATATATGAAATCGCGTTACAGTGTTTGTTATCGAAATCCTCCAAAATATGAACATTTTGTATCTTTTGTAGGTCGTAGAATAGTTCGTAGGCAATTTTTATACTTAGTCCTAGATGTTCACGGTGTCATTAAAAATATGTATGGCAGTACGTTTGCCCGGACAAAAAACATATTTTTTTTTTCAGAAATTCAACCAAAATGGAAGTGTTTCTATAAAGGCTCAAGTACTGTAAGTATTCTAAAATACAGACGAATAAATACCAGTCTTAAACTATGTGCAAAATACTGATACCGAATTATCTCCTCAAATAATAATATAACAAATCCGATAAGTGAATCCTATTTTCGCATATCCAATACGCACAAAGATATTATTATCAGAGAAATTGTATGTTGTACGTACTGTTTAAGCACAAAGTCGTAACAAAAAGCCAAGGCATTTCTCTCACGAATTTTGCGCAAATCGAAAATAATGTTATGCCACGATGTTTTCAGCTGAATTGAAAAACAAATATGTACTTAGCTCTTTTAAAAAGCCTTACGAATATTAGACAAGGAAACAATGTTTTTAAAAACTTTTGCGCTTTGTATGAATTGTATGTGTAATAAAATAGAATAAGGTACCTATCCTATATTAAAAAAGGCAAATAAGTATATGAAATCTGTATGACGCATAGCGGTAGGCAGAAGCAGCTGTACCGATATCAATTCTGTTGAGACTCATCTTTAGCGCGACGATAGCGAACCTACCTGGGATGGCGGCGCGGCGGCGGCGGCGCGACGTCCCTTTCCCTCAAGGCTACACCACCGCCCATTCAAATACCACTCTTAATACAACACCATACAACACTTTCTCCAATGAACACATAATTTTTTTAATCATGCACGCCGGACATTCGAGCCTTAGTAAAGTCGAAATAGTGAATTATAAGATTAAAAAATTAAAGATATCATAAATATCATAATAATGGCATGGCAGAATTCCATTGATTGTATTACGCTCGCTTTGCAGGTATAGTAAAAATTATGTTTACCCACCCGTCTTTGTAGGTAAAATTAAAATGCAAACAGATATAAATGACAATATAGGCGGATAATGTTACGATAAATACGCAAGGAATAGCTAATAAACAACAGTAACGAACAATTAGAGGCTATCAATTAAAGTAAACATAGAACCTTTAAAACTAAAGAAGATTACAAACACAAAACATAAACAAAAACATCGGTTATCTGTCAGTGGAGCCTCGTGCGCTGCACACGATATTCGCCTTTATGGTATCAACAAGCTAAAGACTCACCGGTATCACGTGTATGGGGACAGGATAGTGGCACTTTTATAGAGAACTAAGAGAACACTGTGTTTTATAAAGCACGAATGCTTAGATGATTTTTTATAAGCGTCGCGTCGGCGCAGGAGTTGGTGTAGTAACGGACCGGGCCGAGCGCCGTCGGCGTCGCAGGTGACAGGCGACGGTGGCGCCGCGGCGCCCGCGCGGCGACCCCAGGGAACAAGGACGCCTCGCCCCCGCGCCGCCGCGCGCCGCCGGACCCGTCTGGACCTCGCGTGCCTTTTTTTTAACAATGCAACTGGTGCAACGGGCGGCGCGGCGCGCCAAGACGGCTGCCGCGTATTTTCGTTGTATCGTCATTGTCTATGTTATTTTGAATTAAATAAAACATATTATCTTCTTTACTTTTTATACTTATTGATATAGGTGTCTATATACCTGCCTACTAAAATTTTAACAAAATTAAATGTACCTACTTGTCCTGACTTACATCACTACAAAGCTTAAACTAAACTTGAATCATGAAATTTAGACATCGAATTCCTTATATGGCGCATCTTTCTGAGAACTTCTAATATGCCTCTCCTGTAAAATAAAGTTTGAAAGTTCAAGGCCGTGAGCGAGGGTTAAGTATTTGTAAATAATATTGGGTTGTAAATTTTAAGTAAGTATCTAAACCTTCTAAGAATTATTAGTACCTAGATATAATGACCATATTATTTGTTTTCTAAATGATGGATTTCTACTGGTCTCAGTAGACGAATGTCATAATTTCTACTTATTCAAGTAATATCCTGGTAGTCTTATTATAGTCGTAGTTTGATTAATTGCTTTTACATGATATTTAAGTTGGAACTGAAATTTTACTATGTGGTCTATGACATCTCGTACTCATACCCATTATGCCTTGTTTGAGTCATTTTTGACTTACCTACGTGGGCAAAGCTCTCCTTGTCTCGAGGAGGACTAAAGGGTTAAGTCGGCTTACCTGGTCAGATTCAATGGCTCTTATCACACTCTAAATAAATTTCAGATAAGAGTATGATGGGGCTATCTAATACGGTGAGTATTAATACCTATTATTAAACGAGCAAGTCTTGTATTATACAGAGTGTCACAATACTCATCACCAAGCCGAAGGCCACTCGTTTTGGACATCATGCCAAGTCATAGATTCTAAGCAAAACTAATAAATGCGAAACGATATTTTTTTCGTAGACACATTTTAAAACGCTAATAAAAGTGCGCACGTGCAATCCTCGAGATAGGTACCTAACTACTTAGCCATGGGTGCATGGGACATCTATAGAACAAATTTGAATAAATGCATCGATTTTGTACCTAATTAGAAAAAAATTATGGTGACGTTGAGCCTCGATATCTCCTGGACCAGTAGGAAATTTCCCATAGGATTTCAGTTTTCGTTAGGTAGGGTTCTTTTTACACCCTGTATCAACTTGTGTCCTAATGATGAAAGGAATTGATCACAACACTCATTTTATCGCTTGCAAATGTAATAAGGACGCGTTTACAAAATTAGTAGGTACAAAATCGCGTCACTACAGCGACACGGCGGCAACAGTACGTACTACGTACGGTAACTTGCGGAAATGTAGTTCAACTAAATAACTTTGAGACCTAAGACTACAGAACTAAAGGCAGACAGAGCGCGCGGAACACTTGCGTGAGGCCACTAAAGCAAATACAAAATTGAAAAGCGAATACAAACTCGGCACAGTGCGCTGCGAAGCATCGCACAGTTCACACGCCACGATCAATCAAGCTTTTAAATTCATAAAATGCCGTCTTGCGTTTTTAAACATTGTAAAAGTTGTTTCCAAAAGCAAAAACGGGAAGATGGTAATATATTTTTACAGATAACTATGGATTATTTGACTGTTTTATAATATTATTTCGATAAAATTCGTATTTCTGCAGAAAATATGTAAGTGTTGCCAGTTTACGTCGACGCCGTTCTCCCTGAATTAGGGAAAATGCACTTGTCTATTGATTATGTAATAATGATGGTCATGTTAATGAAAAATACATTAACGTAATGTAAAATTATATTGTAGATTATCTTTCTTCTTATAAAATATAGTAATAGAATTTCCATTAGTATATACATTGTTTTGAGTTCGATCCCCAAACGATCCAAATATTCGTGTACACATGGCTCCTCGTCAAGCTTTATACACTTTGACCTTTGTACCGTTCTTATGGAGTAGGGAATAAGTATCAAAATCGTACTGCAACTGTTTAGCTTGACTTGGCGCTGTGTGTACATTAAGTACAGAAACAGAAATCATTGATTGCAGCCATTATTAATTTTTAATTGCAATGTTTTTTTGTTTTGATTTATGAATCATAATACATATTCATAATTTATTGTGTGCATGACAAAATGTTAATAGCTAATTAATATTTAGGACGCAAGCCTATTGCAATTAACCAAACATTTCCAGATACTAAACTGAGAATATATATATCTAAACAAAAAATAAACAACATATGCGCCGATCTAAGATCTGAACCCCATGATTGGTATTCGTAAATATATGTAGTTGGTATTATATAAGTATTTCTTCTAGATCGAGGGTATTAATCACAAAACATAATCTATTTATTTCTCAATTTACGAATAAAATAAGTTAAAACTTTACTCAGTACCTACATTTAAGAAATGTATTTATAAAAGCATACATTAATGGTTTCTTTTATTTGAATCAATTTCATAACAGCATTACATATTAAAAGCATTAATTAAATCCATGGTAAATTCTTCAAAACCGCAAACGAATATAAAATATGTAATATTTTTATATCCGTTTGCAAAAACTATATACCTACAAGGTAGTGGGAGATTATTCATAATCTGGCAACTTTACACACACATAGGCGCGCGTGTCCGTACAGTGCCAGTCGCCAAATGTCACGCACACATAGCCGTCAACGTGCCTCACTTAGTCGGACGAATACGCTCCATCTGGTCTTAAATCTGTGTTTGAGACTTAGAATTTTTTGTGATAATGTATCTATGTGTTATAGGCCTGGCTGTGCGAATTACGTACAAATAAGTTTCTTATTTTTATATACCTAAATGGACATTATTACTTTATTTTTCCATTATGTTGATTCAGGATATATTTCGGTATTTAGATATTATTTTGTTTCTTGCGTTGAAATCTGGTAAGATTCTGTGGACGATGGTATACCATCCCATTCAAGTGTTGCGACTGGAACTCATAAGAGTAGACCTAGTTATGCCAGGTTGGGGCTCATTTTATTTGTTTTAGTGAGACCCTACCACTGGTACTAGTGAAGTAACCTTCCAAGGTTATTCGATGAGTCTTACTGGTACTCTTATGTGAGTAGAGCTAGGCATGCCGAGTTTGGGCTCATTTTGTTTGTACATAAGGGACCCTACCACTGGAACTTAAGAAGTTACCTTCCATGGTTATTCAATGACTCTTGCTGGTACACATGTGAGAGTAGAGCTAGGTAAACCGAGTTTGGGCTCATTTTGTTTGTACATAAGAGACCCTACCACTGCATTTTATGAAGTAACCTTCCAGGGTTATTCAATAACTCTTACTGGTACTCATATGTAAGTGGAGCTAGGCATGCCGAGTTTGGGTTCATTTTGTTTGTAAATAAGTGACCCTACCACTGGAACTTATGAAGTAGTAGTAAGTACCTGGAAGGTTACTTCATAAGTTCCAGTGGTAGGGTCTCTTATGTACAAACAAAATGAGCCCAAACTCGGCATGCCTAGCTCTACTCACATATGAGTACCAGCAAGACTCACCGAATAACCTTGGAAGGTTACTTCACTAGTACCAGTGGTAGGGTCTCACCAAAACAAATAAAATGAGCCCCAACCTGGCATAACTAGGTCTACTCTTTTATGAGTTCCAGTCGCAACACTTGAACGGGATGGTATACCATCAGTCCAGATATTCTTACCAGATTTCATCGCAAGAAACAAAATAATATCTAAATACCGAAATATATCCTCACTCAACATAACGGAGAAAATAAAGTAATAATGTCCATTTATACAAAAGAAATTTACTTGTACGTAATTCGCACAGAATACGAGAAGTATCAAATTGATTTTAGCGAATAATTTGTATTCGTATATTGCTTTTTTCGTCTTCGGGCTGCAGCGACAAGCGACATAGAGTCCACTCCCGACGGCGCTCAAGCGCAGACTGAGATCACATTGCAGAATTTGGATATATAAATCAAGAAAGTGGCTAAATAAAACGAACCTTATTGCCACGCATTAAGACACACGTATGCGAGCAAAATAGAAGAAAAATGTAAGATGATTTTTTGCTTTTTTCGAGTCAATTTACAATATTTTGAAAAAAAAAATCTAATTGTTTTTGAGTTGACTATATTTACTACCCTATTCTATCTTTGAAAATCTAAATAAATGTTAAAATAGGGAGAAAATTGTACCCAAAAATGGCAGTATATGCCTATTTTTGATTTAAGAGGCCGTTTCGAATCGATTTTACATTAATATTAATTAAATATTTTTTATTTATTTTCAAATTAATTAATAGATTAAAAAAGTAATCAATTTATCGTAATCATTAGTTTTATTAGTTATTATCTAAAATTGTCGTAAAATGTACCGGCAATATGTGGTTTTTTGATACAAGCGTAAACGCGTCCTTATGGTCGTAATTTTTTTATAACTGCACTATGGATGTGTAGCCTCACAGGTTCCTATGTTGAGGTGCGAATGATTTTTTACGAAAATTATGCTAAAGAGCTTCAATATTATATTTTGCTTAAAATATGGGTTAGTAATAGGTACCTAAGTAGTAAAATACATGATAAGATAATCAACTTCTTTACTATACCTCTGGGAACAAACAAAATATTAGGGCAAACGTTGGGTAGCTTTAACACAACATAACATAACTTCACGCCTTTATCCCCGAAGGGGTAGGTCCCCTACCTACCCCTGTATTACACACTCACAAATCACAATGAAAGGTCAATTAAGATGGCTTCGCATTAACTGTCGATTAAGTGCATCATTATCGACTTGCATGCGACCAGTGCGGCTATGTACAAAGCTCACAGACCATGTGGAGCTCAATCTACATTTAAAGATTGGTTATTTTTTATACTTAGGTACATGCTTTCATTCACACTTTTTTTGTCTAGCTGTGTCAGATGCACCGTTTTACCGATACAATATTGGAACACATATGCAAAAGAATCCATTACAAGATATTTCTCAAAAGTCATCAACAAAAGTAATATGGATAGCCAATGAAAAATTTAAAAACAAATTATTATAATTTAGGGATCGCTAGCTTAGTGGAGATATCCAACAGACTACCATGCAGAGATTATCGGGTTCGATGCCACGGTGCACATCACTGAAGATTCGTAGTTATGCACATTACTGCACGTATTAAATTGTTAATTATCGCTTGTCTCGTGTCTCGGAGAGCACGTTAAAACGTCGCACAGTGTTTTATGAAGAGCATTTTTCGGACACCGTCTTTTTATTAAAGAAGCTAATAGATATATTCAATAAAAAGAAATATTTCGTATCCCCATTAAGCTAGCATCTCCAGTTTTTTAGAAAAACTTTTCTGAAAATCTTCATATTTTAAAGCGGATATTTAGAAAAAAAGATATTCCTCTTAAACTAAGCATGATATGCAATAATAATGTTACAAGCACCGATAGCGTCTCTTTCACTGCACATTTTACAGTTAAAATGAACCTCATAACTTGACTAGATTCAAATTTAAGCGAGATTTTGGATTTTTAGATTTTCTTACTTTTCTCGAAAGCAGCGATAGCTAGGGTTTTCACATTTGTATTCCGGGTTTTAATGATAACATTTTTATTCGATATTGATTTTATAACTAAATTATATGTTGTAAAGAAATCAATATCGAATAAAAATTTAATCATTAAAATCCAGAATATAAATATGAAAAAACTAGCAAAAACAGTTATATGGAATAACTTCTAGATTCCATGGCTTTGGGGTCTGAAATTTATTGAGTAGATGAGGAAAGTAAAGAGTATCCTTTCTGTATATATAACTTTTCCACATTTGGTAGTATCTTCGGGAAAAGTAAGAAAATCTAAAAATCCAAAATCTCGCTTAAATTTGAATCTAGTCAAGTTAAGAGGTTCATTTTAACTGTAAAATGTGCAGTGAAAGAGACGCTATCGGTGCTTGTAATATTATTATTGCGTATCATGCTTAGTTTAAGAGGAATATCTTTTTTTCTAAATATCCGCTTTAAAATATGAAGATTTTCAAAAAAGTTTTTCTAAAAAACTAGAGATGCTAGCTTAATGGGGATACGAAATATTTCTTTTTATTGAATATATCTATTAGCTTCTTAAATAAAAAGACGGTGTCCGAAAAATGGTCTTCCTAAAACACTGTGCGTCGGTCTCGGTTGTAATTAAGTTCCTTGACAGCCGTTTTAGGGAAACAGTAGATACCCTCAAATAAATTGTTGTAAACCATAATACAACGCTATCTCTACAGAAACTGATGTATTTAATTTCTATGGCTACCCCTTTAAAATTGGGTTGCGGAAATCAGACGGCAGTCGCTCTGTGGCAAAGCATAAATTCTGTCTAATCTGTTTAAACCAGTAAGCGGACCCTGGACTCCAAGACGTAAGTGTTGGGTGCAACCGGAACAACGGTTGGACGATCCGTACCTCGAAATGAAAAAACGGAACCCTTATAGGATCACTTTGTTGTCCGTCCGTCTGTCAAGACCCTTTTTCTCAGAAACGCGTGTAGGTATCAAAATGAAATTTATATCAAATAGTCAAATCTACTGTCCCTTGAAGTTGTGAAAAAATCAAAATTCTAAGCTAACGCAATAAAAAGATACAGCCGTTTATGCTGCAAATTTCCGCAAATTTTCGAAACTCGCAAGGGAATCAAAACCTACAGGGTACTTCCCGTGAACTTAAAATCTTGAAATTTGGTACGAAGCAATGATTTATAGCACAAATAATGGAAAAATGGCGAAAACCGTAATTTTTTTGTTACATCATATAAAAAAAATATTTGTATTAATTTTAAAGTTACTACCCCCTTCCTCATGAACGCGTAAAGCTATTAATTTGAAATTCATATGAAATACTTGGGTCTATAATACCTTTAAGCTGTAACAAAATCAAACTTATATCCCAACGCAATCAAAAGAAACAGCAATTTTACTATATTTTTAAACTCGCAACTACTGGCAAGGGAATCAAAACCTACAGAGCACTTCCCGTAAACTCAGATTCTTGAAATTTGGTACGAACCAACTTCTTATGGCACAGATTAAGAAAAAAATGCAAAAAAACGTAAATTAGCTGTTACATCATATAATAATAAAAAAATTAAAGTTACTAGCCCTTTCCTTATGAACGCGTTGAGGTATTAAACTGAAATTCATATCAAATACTCCAGTTTATAATATCTTTAATCTGTAACAAAGTCAAACTTCTTAGCCAACGCAATCAATAGATACAGCAGTTTATGGCGCAAATTCTCGCAAAATTTTCGAAACTCACAAGGGAATAAACCTACTGGGTACTTCCCGTGAACTTAGAATCTTGAAATTTGGTACGAGGCAACTTCTTATAGCACAGGTGGAGAAAATAATCCAAAAATGTAATTTTTTTTAGTTAAATCATATAATAAAAACATTTTTAAAACTGTTAAAGTTACTACCTCTTTCCTAATGAATGCGTAGAGTTATTAAATTGAAATTCATGTCAAATACTCAGGTCTATTGTTATAGACCAAGCTTAACAGTGTTCCGTTAAGCTGTAAAAAAATCAAACTTCTATATCAACGCAATCAACAGATACAGCAATTTAAGCATATTTTCAAACTCGCAACTACTCGCAAGGGAATTAAAACCTACAGGGTACTTCCCGTGACCTCAGAATCTTGAAATTTGGCACGAAGCAACGTCTTATGGCAAAATTCCGAAAACTATACATTTTTAGTTACATCATATAATTAAAATATTTTTAATAATTTTAAAGGTAGGTAGCTCATAAACCCGTAGAGGTATAAAATTGAAATTCAAATCTAAAGCTCAAGTCAAAATTAAAGGGTACTTCCAGGTTGGCATAAAGCAACGTTTAAAGCACATAGGAAAAATTCGGCAATCCTTAAATATTTTGTTACATCACATATTTTTTTAATAATTATATATCCCTACAGCTTTGTACGAAACCCTCAGTGCGCGAGTCCGACTCGCACTTGACTGGTTTATTTTTTTAAAGAACATTTATATTACTGGGAGAAATTATTGTGCATCTGAGTACCTACCTATCTCAGATTTTTATATTATCTCCGCTTAATGCCAGTACCGTCTTTACCATAAGGGCACACGGGGTCCGCGCCCAGGGCCCCCGCATTTTAGGATACACGGATCATGTCATGGCGCGTCATATCTACGCCCGAGCCACGGCATTCCGTGTATCCTAAAATGCGCTTTATTTCTATGCACTTGGTATAAAATTTGCATGGAATAGGAAGCCGCCCGCGCCGTGTCCGCGCCCGACGCCCTTTATGTGTGGCCAGGCGCCTTAGGACCGACAAATTCCTTCCAAATTTATTTTCTTAAAACATTTTTGTCAGGTACTGTACAATTTTTCCAGAAACATAATTGGATATAGAGTGTCTGATATTTTTAAATTGCAATCATTTTAATGTCGTTTCATTTAATATTTAGATTATATTTTCGTTTAAATAAGTCTTCTTTCTCTTAGCGTTATCCCAGTTTCAGTCTGGGGTCCGCTTTCTAGTCTAACCGGATTTGGCTGAATATTAGCTTTTCCACGGAGCGACTGCCTGTCTGACCTCCGTAACCCGAAGGGATAGCGATATTCCATGGTTTAGACTAGTGTCAGTTTATTTAGAAGGTACTGACGCCCTGTAACGACTGTCAAAGATCTTCATGACAACCGGGACCGACGGCTTAACGTGCTCTCCGAGGCACGAGACAAGCGATAATTAACAATTCAATACGCACATAACTCCGAAAAGTCATTGGTGCGCGCCGTGGATTCGAACCTGATACCCTCTGCATGGCAATCTGTTGGTATATCCACTCGGCTATTTAAATAAGTACCTTTATAAAAGATTTTGCTGTTTTATTTACAACTAGATTTCGCCCGTGTCATCTGAGAAAGTTTTTAATTTTATCGCGTTCATACAGACAGTCAGGCAGATAAGGAGACTTAATTTGTTTTATACATAGTATAAAATGAAGTCTCCTTATAGATATGGAATTTAGGAGTCAAACAGTTCCTGGACGCCCTCCCTCTCTCATGAAAGAGACAGTGGAGACAGAACATAAGTCTCTCCGCTGCTCCAAGGACTCTAATCTAGCTGTTCGATTGCGATCACTGACGATTTGAATCCCCGGACTCTGTAGGTACCTGGAGAGTCAAGTAGATCCAGCTTATGTTTTGGCGCCTCAACCCAGAGACGTGTGCAATTCTCTACATGTTGTCAAATCTACGCTTTATAAAGCTTAAGTCCCTGACTTGTCATGAAATACAAAGAAGAACGTTCTCTTTACCTCATTTGGAGGCCTGTCCTAGGGAATTCTCCACTACAGATACAATCGAACCGTTTTACTTGTAATTGGCTTTGAGGGATAAGTACCGCGCATCACGCGAACTGTCTTCCACATAGCAATAGGTACATGTTCTCAATCGATAAGTCATTAATATGCAGGTGAACAGCGTTGGGAAGAGAAAGAAAAAAAGAAAGAAAGAAAGAAAGAAAGAAAAATATTTATTGAGAGCATTGAGCTTTGTTCGATGCCAGTACTAATAGATTTCATTTTGGTATAGCTGCCGTCTACTACGAATATGATGCGGGTAGTTCTTCGAAATTTCATTCTTCGACTGATTCATCTGGCCAAAATTTAATTTCACTTTTAACATATAGTTAAAATTAATAATCTAACAATCTTTAAATGTAAATAAATAAATGATCATACATTTCACATTTAACTCTGTAATGCATGTTCATATGAAAATAGGTATACCTACCAAGAAACATTTTTTGAATGAGGGACTCGTTTTTATAAAGTAGTTTTCAAGATATCGACCTTCAAATATTTTGTGCCCAGATGAATCAGAAACAAAAATTAAAATGAGAAACTTTATTAAGAAAACAATCATATTTTAACAATTACAATAATCTTTTTATAAAAATAGGTATCAGTGATCATATCGCGTAGAAAGGCACTTTTGAAACTCTAAAAAGTTGTATTTTATGGGCAAGCGAGAATATTGTAATATAACAAAAAAAATAACTTTTGCTAATAGTTATTTGTAATCACGGCAAAAAAATATTATACTTAATTGCTACAATATATTATTCTCTCTGTTTGATTTTTTCCCGCGTACAACTCAATAGTCATGTGATACATATGCTGTTTTGACCATACGAAT
Source organism: Euclidia mi (assembly GCA_944739405.2). NCBI lineage: Eukaryota > Metazoa > Arthropoda > Insecta > Lepidoptera > Erebidae > Euclidia > Euclidia mi. The sequence continues at coordinate 32,834,979 of OX123199.2, read as the reverse complement.
CAGGCACAGTTGAATCAGGATTTTGCCTGCAATCAAGCATAACTCATCATACATGCATACTTAAGTATTGATACTTTTCTACACGAATCTATAACTTAAAAGCGTCTCTCGAAACGCAGACTGAAGTTGCAAAATAATGTTTATAAAGTAGGCGTTGTAATCAGCATGCCACCTGAACCAAGCACAGATAAATCAGCTATTTAACTTAGTAACACCGGGATCTAAGCCATCCAGCTCCAGGTACACCTTCTAGCTCGTCCGTAGCACGACTGGCTTTCCCCCGCACGGGAAACCAGACTCTCATAATGATTACCCGACCAAGTACGGTCAAGAACAGCTTACGCCATATTAATCAGTATTACACGCCGGACACTTCTTATTTTCTTATTTATAAACAAATTAAGGTATTTATAACTGATACATATTATTTTTATAAGAGGGCTATTCATTTCCTCTCGTTAATATATTAATTTATATTGATTTATCAAAGGGAAATGCAACATCGACGGATCGACTACTTTATGCCGAAAAATGGCAGACGGACACGTCATATGAATCAGAAGAACGAGGTTCAAATATTTTTATTTTGTATCTAGACTGCAATTAATTCAAATATATCATTTGGCCAAGATAGGGATAAAGCTAAACTGTACAACAAAAAAATACAGATCGTTTTGTTAGTTGGTTACAGAAATATTCCCATAGACATCGAAAATTTTGCCTCTGAAGAGTTACCCATACTTCCGCCGCTGGCAATTTGCAGTCGAGTCCCTGGTGGTCTCCATAGGATGGAAGCTTCAATAGAAGTGGTCTGTGCTAGACCCTGTCAGAAGCCTTGGCTATGACAAGGCTAACACATAGAGATTCGCTTACGCTCTCCAATAAGGTACCTGCCTCCTGCCCACTGGTGCGTAACATACATTAGAAAACTACCAGCTGAACGACCACGACGGAAGCTAACCCGCATAAGTATTTAAGGAGTCTTGTATTTATTATCCGCTTCATCAGCATTAAAAGCAGAGACGTGACTACTATGGCCCTACGAGTTGATGAGCCTGACTGGTCATTCTTTGGCTAATTTCATTGGAACCTTTTGAATTGCGTACAAAATACTTTGGGTTTGGGGTGGCTCCATTATTATCAAAAAAATCACTTTCTTATAATCCTTAACATATTGTAAAAGACATATCTATATAACTTCAAGATTAATCCATAGGTATTCATAGAAGCTTAGAACTCTTAGAAGCTATCTGCGTAAACCTAAAGCCGACTTCCCACAATGCGTGATTTTTTTCAGAGTTACACGCGCGCCTTTGTAATTACCCAACTCGCGGTGTAACTTCAAAGTTGCCGACTGATAGGTAGATACTGACTGACTAGATAGGTAGGTATATTAGCTATTTTCTAGTTGTAGTGTAAAAGAGCAGACCAAGTAGGTACACCTACCTACAGTTGCGTCTTGATTCAGGAGAGCGGCTAATAGGTAAATAATCAATTTCCACATTGAGCAGTCCAGATGAAATGCTCGAATGAGTAGGTATACATTGAAACAACAGAGTTGATATTCTGTCACATCTGGTTAGACCAGTAAGTGGACCCCAAGGCGTGTAAGTCTTGGATAAACAGACAAACGGGTTAACACTAGGGCGATGATGATGATGATTGCTGCTACTGCGAATTCGGAAACCCAGTAACACTTTTCTCCGACCCGAGAATCGAACCAGGGACCTCCTGATCAGCAGACGCATATGCTATCCACTGGATCACGGAGTCAATCAGTCTTTATGGGTGATTCCAAGAAAGTTGTCAACTCGGTGTCTTCACTACTTTACACTTCATACATACATACATATGCTCACGCCTTTTTCCCGTCGGGGTAGGCAGAGACAACAGATCACCCCTTGCTTCTATCCTTGCAAACCTCATGCGCTTCCTCTACATTCATTACTCTTTTCATACATGCTCGCTGGTTGAGGGTGCTTCGAACTTTTCTGTTTTTCAAGACGTCCCCAATTTGGTCGACGAACGTCTTACGAGGTCTGCCGCAACCGGCTTGCCCATACACCTCTGCCATATACAGGCTGATTTTTAATTGGTTTTGGAGCGAAAGCCATCTTATTACATATCGTTAATAGAACCTAACCAGCTAATTATATTTGAAATATAAGGTAAAAAAATCTTGATAAATTAATTAATTGAATAGTACTAGAACACGAAGTATCACCAGGCCTGGCGCACTTCGCATTTTATACCGTATTTACACATGCGTGTTCGTCATTCGCCTCGACACTCCACGAATATTCGTCGAAACATTCGTATACGAATGCTGTCACGAACTACTGTTCACACATTCGCGGAGTGAATCATTTGAAATTCGCACACGAACATGGAGGACGTGAAAATAATCGCAGCGTGCGCGCTACATTTAATGAAATTATATAATTATTTAGATAGGTATCCTGCGTAAAAAAGTAAAAAAAAAGCTATCGTCACAGATGATTTCTTTTTTGAGCATGTTAATTATTAAATTACTTTGAGAATTACTCATATAAGTAATTAATTTTTTTTTATTTATAGACTCACGCCTGTATCCCAGAAAGGGTATGCAGAGGTGTAAATATTACACCCACATTTCGCCATGAATTTTTAGGTCCCACGTAATAGGGGGCGAGCCTATTGCCGTACCGGGCACATTACCAGACTCCGTGCTGCTACTGAGAATTTCCCAAAGGAAAAACCCAATAACACTTTGCCAGACCCGGGAATCGAACCCGAGACCTCCCAATCCCACGCGCACATTTATGCCGCGAGACCAACAAGGCAGTAATATCTTTTACTATGTTTGTTGATAATCAATTTTGTTTTAGCCAAAGTATGATTTTTTTTATATTTAATGTGCTAACATAATGGCAACCCCATACTAGCAGATATACGGTTCCAAGCACCGTTTATCTTTCTGATGTTTTGGGTTCCAAATGAGCTCTTCTTTTTGAAATAGTTCAAGGAACTCTATAGTCTATAATTCGCGTTTCACTCTACTCCATTTCGACAACACGTCCGGTTGGGTCGGGCGCTAGCTGTCAACTGAATGCAGACGAATGTGTAAACAGTAAGTTCGTGTTCGCCATTCGTGCCCTTTGATTCGCGTCCAAAAAACCGCTCTTAACGCGAACACACGAATCACGAATTGAATCACGAGGCGAATAGCGAATGTAGTGTTTACACATGCGTGTTCGTTATTCGTCTCGTCATTCGCCTCGCTATTCGCACGAATGTGTAAATGCGGCATTAGGTACAAACTTACAAGTACCTCGGCCGACCACGTCGACGTGGTTGGATTTAGTGGGTTGCCGCGCGCCGCTCACATTAGACGTCACGCAACGCAACGAGTGCGACCGCTCCGTATTCTCACGCGCCGTGTTCATACACTGTTCAAATTATATACCTAAACGCCTTTAACAACAAAAATGTATCATCACAAGTCTAATGCAAAGTATTGCTCAATTAACTGAGTGTCGAAAGCGACTTGAAAATTTGATTTGATTTTATTTATATTACGAGAGCAACTTGAAAATTTGATTTTTTGTTTGTTGAGATCAAGGCTCGGAACCGGTTTAAAAAATACCGTTTAACACCGGTTTATTACGGTTTTCCTCCGAACTTTTCTTAAGAACGTGAACGTTTTTGAACTTTATTTTAACCTAAATTAACCGGTTTATTCGACGAACGGCATGTCGGTAAACACGTTGCCAAACAAAAAAATCTTACTACTGAATAAAATCTTAACAGCGCGCCGCGTTTCTTTATGGTGCGTCCGTATTAACCGGTTTTTATTGCTCTAAACCGTTTAATCCGAAAAAACCTTTATGTAAATACTGTTCCAAATATCGGTTTAAAAAAACCGGTTTATGCGAACGAAACCAAATGTAAAGGTTTTGCGGCAAGTACATAATAACGGTTTGAAGATTTTACCGGTATCCGAGCCCTGGTTGAGATATCTTAACGATTATGGTGTCAAATTAAAGATCTAGTTCAAAAACCATTTTATCTGTTTGAATCATGTAAATCGGTCCACGCGTTTAGGAAATAACTAAGAATCAGTATAGTAAAAATGTAAACAACCAGAATTTTTGTGGTATTTGTTCTACGAGCTCAAATAGTGGGATAGGATACTTATATGATAATTATTCATTATTAGGTACGTGGTCAAGTAGGTAGATAGACGATCAATAAATATTATAGTTGCAGCGGCAAGTCAACAACCCTAGCGCGCCACTCCGCGCCAGACAGTGACAGCGTTATGTGTTAGAAAAGAAAGGGAACGGTTAGGTTAATATCGCATTAGGCACTGAGTGCTTATGCGAGTTGAATTGCACTTTGTTGCTTAGTAGCAAGAGTCGCAAATTCAATAAATTGGTTTGACAAGTGAATTTTCTGTACGTTAGTACTATTCTTTATTCTGTGGTATCACTGCCGCACACTGGCGAAGTACGAGCGATCGTGTCACACACACACTGGCAGTTATTACCGCCCTCCCACTCCCCGCCATGCGCGCGCGCCACCCTCCGCTGCAGGGCGCCAGCAGGGGGCGGGGGCGCGGGCGGGGCGGCGGCGCGGCGGGGTGCGGCCGTGCGGCGCGGGCGCAAGTTGACCTTCAGTCTTAAGAAATTAGGTCAATGGGACAGTCGTTTAACACGCTTCCGTCACTCTGTGTCCGTGTTACGTAATTAAACTACAATCGTGGATCCTTACAATACTGATGTGTTCGCTAGTGGATTGATAGGCCGCAACCTGACCTGACTCCATAGGGTTTTATTAGTGGATCAAGGTTATAAGATTTGTGTACAAAGAAGAAACGGAATCGCGAGAACGCGAGAAACATGTGTGTGCAAATGTGTAAATTGATTGTGATGTAAGCAGAAGACTGTAAAGGTAAGTGATTTGCTATACTCATTGTAGTGAATACCATCGTTGATAACATGTTTTAAACACGCCAGAAATAAGTAAATACCTAAATTCGGCTTTTACTAGTTATTGAAAATGATTATGTACCGACGATTAATACGTAAATAACAATAAGTTCTACTTTTCGTCCACTAGTTTATTATGATTGCGTGAACCCACAGCTTATTTCTGTTGACTTACGAAGGAATAGGTAGGTACAGCTATTTAGTTACATGTGTTTATTATTTTAATTATTAGGTATGTGCTTAAAATTAATGAAGTTGTCATCGTAATTAATTTGTGTTTTGTAAGTACGTAAATTAGGTATCACTATCCATCCGTACTTCTTATGCTGGGGCCTGCCTCACTACCGGCTAACGTCAATGTCTGCTAGCGCGATAACTATTGCGATATTTTTTTAAAGTAGGTGACTAAAACGTCAACGTGAATGCCCATCATTGGCGATAAAAACGCCAAACGCTAATGTTAATGCCGGTGTCAAATTATCGCGTTAAATCGTGGCTACACCTAAGGTTAACGTACATTATCGCAATAATTAATGGCATTTCTCGTTAGTATAGCCCCAGTAGAAGTGCTTTGCTGACTGATACGTGTTTTATGGGTAGGTAGTTACCAACTGTTACACGCGCTGTACGGTACCTAAAACAGCTGTTGACCTCGCCGCGCGACGTCAACAGCTGTTTTTAGGTACCTACAGCGCGCCGACGAGTCGATCGACGATCGAGTCGCGCATTACTACGTATTTTCTAGAGTTATGGACGTTTATAACTTTTTTATTTTACGTGGTAGGTAAATTTTGATTTTGAATATGAATAGCAGACATTTTTTCCAACGTGAGGTTTTTTTTTCCTAAACCAATAAAAAATCAGCGTGTATATTTGATTCTTCAATCCAACCATTTCAGCATTCCTTTCTCAATCCTTGTCACGACATCTTCTTTCAGGCCACATCGCTCTCGTATTACTGCATTCGGAATTCTATCAATCAGTCTCACCCCACACATACTACGCAGTGATCGCATCTCAACTGCGTTAATTCTGCTTTCATGCTTTTTCTGCCACACCCAACACTCACTTCCATACATCAAGGTGGGCTCCAGCACTCCATTATGAACCGCCAGTCGCGCCTTTTTAGGCACGGTTTGGCCGTTCATAAAGGCATGCAGCGCTCCATTCACACTGTTCCCCGCAGTCCTTTCAATATCACCACTTTACACTTAACTTATTTAAACAATTGTATTAATAATAATGTGAATAAAAATGAATGAAAGTGTTTCTTTCGGTTTCTTTAGTTTGACTGTCACAAATTTAAAAAAAGTATTTTATTTTATTTGATATCTTTCTTACATGATACAAATGTCAGTTCCTAGCCATGTCCATGTTCCAGATTTGAGTATTTGAATATTCAAATTTCGAAAACTTTTAAAAGTAATATTAACAAGCTAATTGATCTGTTATCAAAGTTTGGTTGAAATAATAGTAGAATTATTTAAAAAGTCCTAAGTCAATATATTGTCCACAACTTTAAGCATCAGGCCCTAATCGCTAACGAAATTTCAGATTTTTCACTAAATATTCACAATATCCCACAGAATAATTAATGACAAGATTTTCTTTTATTTGTACCATGTAGTTAGCACTACGAAATAAATACGGTTGTTAGATATTTTGTTTCATATTGTTTATGCGACGAGTCTTGGGTGTCCGCGTGTTTTTGCAGTCACTGTGTCATGCCATAGGTGAGTAATTATTTAAAAAGTAATTATATTTATAAGTTAAACTATTGATAATAATTACAATTTACATTTAAGTCTGTTTAGATGGAAAAGTATGATATTGAACTATCTTTAATTAAGCTGGTGTTTTCCATTTTTTTATATTTGAATAGCCAGTCCCTAGTATGTCAGTCCCTTGTTATTAATATGCTAGGGACTGACAGAAAGACCAGGGGCTGATGAATTAGTACTTCTAACTGATAGTTAAAGTCCAACTACGTTTGTTCGTAATGGCACCAGGGCCATCTTAAGTCGTATCGGGGCCCTTGGGCACAGAAGAATAGGGGGCCCTCGGGTATTCATAAATGACATAAATCTATACTAATATAATAAAGAGGAAAGATTTGTATTTTTGTATGTTTGTTACGAATAAACTAAAAAAGTACTGGACCGATTTAAAAAATTCTTGCCCCATTGTAATGCGAAATACATGAGGGTAGTTCTACAAATTGAGGAATTAACGGCCGCTCATCCAAAATGTGATAAAAAAAATTTTAACAACTATTATTTTTGTATAGAATAGTGTTAATTACAATTGTTTCTTGTTGGTCACTAAAAATAATTAAGTTTCACAATTATTTTCTGAACAAAATTACTCTTCAAAGTGCCGAATTCTCAAGATCCTGTGGTGTCCCTCGACCAAATTTTAGTTCAAAGTACGTTGTAATTCATTTACTTCTACATGAAGGTCCTAAATGGAACCCGAATTAAAAAGTTAAGTATTTTTTCTGCCTAGGTAGAACAATAATTATATTATTTTCTTAAAAATATATTGAATAAATTTTGTTTACATTTTGTCCCCACGATTAAATATCAGTATCCTGTTCGCTGTAAAATTACCAAATATTGACTAACACACTAAGCCATTTGTCGTGCGTCGTTGCCGTTCAGATGAGTCGATAGAACCTACGGAAGAGACAAAGAATATCATCTATCTAATCTCACCTAGCTCGTTGTTTAGTGAGGCCAGTGAGTTCGGTAAGTGAAATGTTGTCATAATCAGTGGAGTTCACAGAGTCCTGGCAAACTTTTTATTATCGAAATACATTGTTAATATGAGTAATTTGAGCATTTTGTTATGTAAGTTGCTAGCCTTTAAATGGCCATAAATAAAAAAATATTAAATATTTTGACTGTTCCGTTTAGGATAAGCTAAAAGACATTGTACTCTTGTTATAAGACTGAATTCCACCACCAGAGTAGAACGTTGTAGAACTACACATGGGTAACATAGGCTATATTTATTTCTAGAAAATATTAGGGATCCCTACAAAAACATCAATAATGTAAACCATTAGTATAATACCATTAAGTAAGAAAATTATCCAGAATATCTTTTTCATCGCGTGCGCTGCTAAAACTATTAATGAAACATAAAAATAATGTACTACTTTATTAAAGTCCTCATTATTACCTACAAAAAAGTCCGCCATGATGTAGGTCTATCTCCTAAGGAAAAGCCCCAGTAACCATTTTTATCAATAAAAATGCAAAAATATAATGCGTTATTTTCGAAGCTATTTTAAGCAATACAGTGTGATTTCTTATCCAAATTCACAAGATATGTTGGGTATTTAATGTAGATAGAAATCGTCCTTTAGAGTATATAATTTTATTGTATATTTTGGAAGATATAGCAAAATAAAATTAATGCGGAAGAAAATAAATTCACCGCTCGCACACCCATATTCCGCCCGGGACGAGATTAGCTTGAGACGATCGATTATATGAAAATAAGAAAATAATAATGAAATAAATAATTTTATGTTCAAGAAGACTGGCTCAATACCGGTAGGATTAAATTTTGTATTATTTAAATTGAACAGAATTCAAAAGATATTACGAATGTAAAAGTACGGCAGGGGGGGCATATGCATCAAATGAAAATGTAGACAATTGGCCTGGAAATACATATACATACATACATATCGTCACGCCTTTTATCCCCGAAGGGGTAGGCAGAGGTGTATTTCTACACCCACTTTTCGCCAGATATACTTTAGTCCCACGTAATAAGGGGCGAGCCTATTGCCGTACCGGGCACATTTCCAGGCTTCGTGCTGCTACTGAGAATTTCGTGACAGAAAAACCCAATAACACTGCCCGACCCAGGAATCGAACCCGGGACCTCCCGATCCCACGCGCACATTTATGCCGCGAGACCAACGAGGCAGTCGTATAGGGTTTGATGTCGAGTTTTCCGTCTCTACGCAAAGATGGTATTTGCATCGTGTTATCCCTTAGTCGCCTCTTACGACACCCACGGGAAGATAGGGGGTGGTGACATTTGTATTCTATGCCGTAGTTTATCTCACAATTTTATGAAAATACGATTCTTTTAAGAGGACACCCGCACCAAAAATAAATCCTGTATCGCAAACAACTTTACAAACATTCAATCATCGGACACAAATAACACCCAGGCTCGGAACAGCAATTTGTCAACCATCTGCTGAAATGCTCAAGGCATCGCTGCAAGCCTGCTGTATACTTAAATGTTGGCGGACCGGTCACGTACCAAGTGGAACAGGGCCGTAATGTTAGGGCAAACGGTACACGCTACAAGAGCAAAGGGTCTCAGCATGAATGCAAAAAAATCGCGGTATAAGCCTGGTGAGTGTTGTTTGTAAATTGTATGCAAAGATACTGATTGAAAGAGAGATCTCTGAAACTGATAGTAAAATTTGGGATGGGCAAGCGGGATTCAAAAAGGGAATGGGATGTAAGACTCAAGTCTTTTCCTTCAGGTGCATTTCATTGAAAATCTTAATGAAACACCGGAAGGTTTTCTGCGCCTTTATTCACCTGGAAAAGGCTTGCGATCGAATGGTGAGGGATGAACTTCGGTCAACACAGTCAACACTATCTGTGTATGGAGTGAGCAACAGCCTGATACGGGCACTTACATTCGTACCTAGGGATTCAAGTGCCAGTGTCAGAATAAACGGGGCCTAAACGGACTGGTTTAACTGGTTTAATTGATCATGGTGTTAGACAAGGATGAGTAACGTGTCCTTGACTGTTCAATCTGTTTATGGACAGTTGTCTGACTGATTTAAAAGAGTCTGAATGTGAATTAAGAAATAAGTAATAGGTAAGGAAGAATAGGTGAAACAGTGTTTAAGAACCTTCTATACACTGACGATCAGGTTCTTTTTGCGAAGTTAGCGTCTGATTTGCAGTAGATTGTCACCATGATGAATGAGGCGTTTATAAGAAGAAGGGAATGTAAGTGAGTGTAAATAAGACTAAGGTCATGGTCATAGAAAGGGAAAATAGTGTAACTGAAAGTAACATAATGATAGGAGATGAAAAAGAGGAACAATAAGTTAATGATTTTATGTAATTAGGGTCTTAGTTTACGAGAAATGAAAAATATGAGGGAGATGTTGAAGGGAGAGTAAAAGCAGGATATAGTTGGAATGACGCCTCATATTCCATCATCAGCAATGGGATTATCCCAAGAAAGGCTCGCCTTGATATACTGCAGGGATTTTTGGTGCCAACACTGATGTATGGTAGCGAATCATGGGTATGGCAGAAGAAGCATTCAATGAAAGTAGAATCAATAAGAAAAATGAATATTGAGATGGTTTGGACATTTGGAACTAAACAATTAAAAGAAGCCATAACCGACGTGCATGCGTGATGAGGTTAATGAATGTCAAAGAAGCGAAAGAAGTATGTTTGAACCAAAGCATGTTGCGTTGCATAGTCTCTGCTTACCTCATTGGGTGACAGGCGTGACAATATAGATAGACATATATTTAAAAAATAAATGTTCACCCGTGCGAAGCCGGTACGGGCTGCTAGTACCCAATAAAAGTAGAGTAATGACAAATATCGACAGATTTTTACTACGGATTTATATTTTACTATAATTAAATTCGCCTAGTAAAACGACACAAATCAATTATTATACAAGTTTATATAGCGGGTCTTACTCGCGATAAATCATATATTTAAGGCATAAATACCTCGGTTTTTGCCAACGTTTCGGCTGACTTGCTTCAGCCGTGGTCGCCGCGGGACTGGTGAGCTTAGCGTCGTCCTCGTGTTGTGCGGATTTGTGCACCTACCCTCACTGGATTTTTATTTTTGAGGGTAGGTGCCAAAACCCGCCAAGTCCAACTACATATTTGTATCGAACTTTGGATAATAATGATTTTTCATGTGGAAGCTCAATGCCTGAAATTAGTACGTTATACATGGTCAGGTGGAAGCTAAAGCTCTTGGACATCCACAAAGGAACCGGACGGGATCGCAACAGTAGTCCTGAAGACGTGCGCCCTTGAGTTGTCACGCATTCTAACGCGCCTGTACCGTATTTCGTACGCAGACCAAAAAGTTCCAGTCTCAATTAAATTAGCGCCTTCTCTATAAAGGGTGACCAGTCAGACCCGTGAACTTACAGGCCCATGGCCATAGCAGTAATGTATCTCCTTTCCAAAGTAATTAAGCGAATAATAAATACAAGACTCCTTAAGTATTTATGCGGCTCAGCTTACGTCATGGTCGTTCAGCTGGTAGTCTTCTAATATATTGTACGCACCGGTGGGCTAGATACCTTGGAGAACGGTAAAAAAACTCTATTCTGGTATTTTCTTGCGTTTACGGATTCTATCGCGATGTAAGATAGCGGTTTTAAAGATATTACACTTAAACCGAAAGACCTAGAAATAAAAAAATCCCTAATTTCAATAGGGAAAATGGTTGGAATGTTCTTCCAGCGTGGGACCCTGTCATCAGGCTAATGAAACCCAAGAGAGACAAAGACATCAGGACCCCATGTGATCATTCTGCGTTAATAGTAACACAAATAGTTTAACAATATTCGGGGAATTCGAGATAACTTCTAAATTCAAGACAAAGACCACGATTCCTGTAAATAAAAAGAAACGTGGGAAAGTAATAAATGATGTAGTTTCTAGATCATTCGGTTTAAATGTAATATACTTATCTACTTAAAACCAATAGGTATAATGCGATAGAATTCGCAAACTGTAGTTTGATTTCAACGCAATGCCCGTCGATAGCCTCAACATAGCCAAGGCTCTTGACAGGGTTTGGTAGATGTCACTTCTATTGAACTCAATTCCAAAAAGCTGCAGAAGGGTGCCAACTACAGAAAGGTTACAGAGTAACATAGTCGCTGCTCCAAAATTTCTATTTTTCTATTTAGCTTTGTTTCTACAAAGCTCAATGAACGAACGAACCCAACGCTATTCATCCTGCATATCAATGACTTGTCGATTCTTAACATGCGTTGTTAAAAAGATGACCGAACAGGTGATGCGCGGCACACCAGCCGCTACAGCATATACCTCAGAGGGGTCTCCCTTGTTTGACCGAAAGGAATTTGAGAAATTTACACTTTCCAAAAAAAAATTCACATAATTTCATTTGCTAAATTTAATAATTTGGCAAATGAAATTACCTATGTGAAAACTTAGCAAAAATTCTATTCACAAAAAATTGTAACGCAAACCTGATGCTTGGGAAATGAATGTTTAAACTATAACTTGTTTACCAACTAGTACTTTTAACATTTTTTATTTAGCTAAATATTTCAGTTGGAATAACAGTTTTTACACAAAATCAATAATTATCCTGATCTAAATAGTTCAGTTCCGGGTAACCTACTAAAAACAATCTCTTTTTTCTATTAATGTAAGTCGTTTCTGGAGTAGGAGATCACAGTTCTAACCTAATGTTTATTGTCTGAAGATTGTTTGCTGTAATAAATCATTAATTGATAAAAGACCAAATGCTATAATGACATTATATTTGGTAATATTTTGCCAAGTAAAAATTTTACCAAATAATTTAAAATATGCTTAGATACTAAAATCATTCGAAATATTACAATGGTATAAAAAAGGGTTGCTAAAATTTGTTTGGGCAATGAAAATTTTTCAAAATCTTTCCGGCAAAACGTCAGGATCCCACCTCAGCCCCCCCGTGGGATCTCCACCTTGTCGTGGTGGGGGGGCTCAGTAACCGTGGATTGGTCACCCGCGGTGAAGCTAAGAGGGATCCAGGAGTGGACGCTCCACGTGGGCTTGGAGGGGCCTGCGCAGGATGCGTCCAACGGTGCGGGTGCGGGGGACAGTTCTGTCTGTCCCTCGCAGTCGGGTGTGGTCGCGGGAGGAGAGGCGTGTCGGTGTTGCGTTGCCGCGCGCCCTATCTCTCGCGACCAAATGGAGGCGCACCATTCGATGCGTCACGGTGGGGCCGCAGAGGAAGAGGAGATGCGGTGTTGCGTTGCCGTCCTCCCTATCCTCTGCGGCCGCTGGGTAGTTTGGCGGCGGAGCCCAACACCTTCATCCGCCGCCTAGGGGGTTTCGTTCGGGGCCCGCCTGACCATCTGGCGGGCCAATACCCGTCGGGGGGTAGCGAGGAATGCTTAGGTGAAACCCTACCCTCCGACACACGGGTACATGAGAAAGTCGATAAAAAAAAAGGATCCCACCTCAGAGCCAATAAAGTACAAGAAGAGCGATAAAACTTGTGTCTAAAGTGGAGAATTCTCTAACGGAATAATAACTTCACGCCTTTATCCCCGAAGGGCTAGGCAGAGGTGTATTAAACACCCACACTTCGCCAGTTATGTTTCGGTTCCAATGTAATAGGGGGCGAGTCTATTGCCATCTCCCGGGCACATTAAGCAAGCCTCTTAAAGTGGTAAAAAAGTATTGTTTGCATTTCATAATGCTAAGTCAAGGACTTACACGTAGGTTAGGCCATATATGTGGAGTTTTGCACACATCTCTGGGCTGGGGCCCCAAAACCTCAGCTGGACCCAATTGACTTTCCAGGTACGTTACGTACGACGTTTCGAATCGTTGATGATCCCAACTTACGGCGAGATATTTCGCGTTTTCTTCATGGCGAGTAGGAGAAAAAAATTTTTTTTATAAATAATATATAATTGTAATAATATAGGTATAGTCTAAGATTTAAAAATAGAATTGAGTCAACTTTGACAGCAACTGGCCCAACTCGGTAGAAGATAGGGACGCTTGAAGGAGTGTAAGAGAGACGTTTGCCAGCAGTGGGACAACATTTGCTAAATAATAAAAAATAAATCGGGCAAGTGCGAGTCTGACCCGCGCACCGAGGGTTTCGTACGCATTTTATTTGAGGTTGGTGCTAATTACACTAGTCCTCTAAATCTGTATGAGCGCCCATACAATTAAGAGGACTATCTTAAATGGAGTCTACTATGTATGTATGGGGACACCCTTAAATTTGAGTGTGCCACGATTTACCAACAATCGATTCGCCAATGAACCATTGACCAACATAATCTTTAAAAACTGAACTTTTCATCAAACGAACTTTTCTTACCATGAACGTTTCGCCAACAGAACTTTACACCACTGAATGTTTAACCAACAGAATGTTTCGACCAACTCGACCAACTTCTCAGCACTCCAATACAAGACGCTGTTCGGAACACCTGGTCAAGCTTGGGGATAAGTTTTTGCTTATTAATTTCAATACCGTAAATGCATGATATCTGAGATATCGTCCATGCAGAGTACCGCCATCTGTAAAGAAAAAGTGTGGGCGATAGATCGGAACCCTAGGACACACTAGCACCTGGAGTTACTTTCATGACCTCGTAGTGCCGTCGTAGGAACTTTGTGACGGTCGGTCATCAAACTATCTGCTGGACATAGGCCTGTCCTAATTAGCATCACGACGGCACTACGAGGTCATGAAAGTAACTCCAGGTGCTAGTGTGTCCCAGGGTTCCGATCTATCGCCCACACTTTTTCTTTACAGATGGCGGTACTCTGCATGGACGATATCTCAGATATCATGCATTTACGGTATTGAAATTAATAAGCAAAAACTTATCCCCAAGCTTGACCAGGTGTTCCGAACAGCGTCTTGTATTGGAGTGCTGAGAAGTTGGTCGAGTTCACCATTTCTTTTTTTTTTGTTTTTATTGTAAAAGGCGGCAAACGAGTAGACGGATCGCCTGATGGTAAGCAATTACCGCCGCCCATGGACACGAGCAACAACACAGGAGTCACAAGTGCGCTGCCGCCTCTTGGGGTTGGGAAAAGGGATAGGATGAGGAGTGGGATGAGGAAGAAGGAATAGGGGATAGGGCCTCCAGCACTCTCACTCACCGAACGAAACGCAACAGTTTAGGTACTGTTACTTTACGTCGATTTTCTGTGAGAGGGTAGTACCTACTTCCCCGGTCGAGCCGGCCCATTCTTGCTGAAATCAGCAAGGCTCTACTATCAGACTCAGGTGATCCATAATCAAGTGTATTTTTGTCACATTCTTCGGCTTCTGCTGCGAATTTGGAAGTTTGTGGTACGTCAGTAGTGTAACTTAGGTACACTATAAGAAGACGCAACAGGATTCTCGTGCTCGGAATTTGGTACTTCGGCGACTTTATCCGTTGTCGGATAAGACATATCGACTGTGAACTGGCAACCGGTAATATCTCAATTTTGACAGCTTTAGAGGAAAACATATTTGCTTCATTTAAACAACATAATATCGTATGTTAAAAAAAATACGTAGTCAATATTTTTTTTTGAGCACACGTATTTAAAAACAAAAGTAACATTTTAATATGCTTCCTTCCAATATAACATCGAGATATGACAATATAAATCAACACAAGAACAATCAACATTTTACTTGGAAAATTATGGGCGATCCCAACAAGATTGTCAGTCCACCTTGCAGGAGCTAGGTCTGCTACGACGTCTGGTGCGTAACCGCCACTCCAGAACCATTGTGCTCCAACGGCCATCGGTTCTCCTGGCTATGTACCCTGCAACTGCCACTCAAGCATGACTATTCGGAGAACCTTGTCGGTGACTTTGGTTCGCCTGCGTATCTCCTCAATTCTGATTCGAACTGGTAAGGAAACGCCAAGCATAGCTCTCTCCATCGTCCTTTGATTGACAACACTGGTAACACGCACTGTTCAGAGGCTTTCGTTTAGAGACACTGCAGGATATCAGACGTGAAGACCTCTATAGGAGCTGGTACGGCACGGACGTTATGCATGATTTTCGTCTTGTTCGACCCACTTGTTAGGAGACCCTACAGACGCCACCGAGCATTGTGCCGAGGTCTACCATGGGCTCAACCATGACTACGATATTGTCAGTGAGTCGAAGGTGAGTTTAAGCAGTACTCGCCGTTGATATTGATACCGAGTCCTTCCCAGTCCAGAAGCTTGAAGACTTCTTCAAGCGCACCGGTGAATAGCTTCAGCAATATAACATCTCCTTGCCTCACCCCTCACTGTAGTCGAATAGGTTTCGAGCTCTGGTTCTGGAGGCGGACTGACATGGTGGCGTTTTCGTACAAACACTTCAGTACTTCGACGTATCGATAGTCGATCTGGCACCGTTGGAGAGACTGCAGCACCACCGCGCAGGTTTCAATCGAATCGAAGGCTTTCTCATAGTCTACAAACGCCAAGCATAGAGGCTCGTTATACTCCTCGGGCTTCTATATGTGTTCAGTATGTGGTCTATAGTACTATTATCCTTTTCGGAAACTGGCTTATTCAGAACGCTGGAAGACGTGTAGCTTGCAAGCGAGACAATTCGTGATGAACCTTGAAAACAGCTTATAGACGTGGCTCAGAGAGATGGGTCTGCAATTCTTTAAAAGGGTATTGTCGAACTTTTTGAAGAACGGTACAACCATACTTCTGTGCCACGCTTGTGGCGTTTTACCTTCCTGTATGACGGAGTTAAAAAGCTTACGAAGCATTTCCAAAGCGGGTATGCCGCCTGCTTTCAAAAGCTCTGTCGTAATTCTGTCATCACCCTGTGCCTTATTGTTTATGAGCTGTTTTAGGACCCATCTCGCATTGAGGTGATGAGAACCTGGTCGAGTTCAACGCCAAGAAAACACAAGTGTGCGCATTCTCAGCCAAGGTATCTCCATTCCTTCCTCATCCCTCTCTTCTGGACACTCCACTACCGATTCAAGACAGCCTCAATATCCTGGGTATGGACATATGCAGAAATCTCAACCAGAAGAACTACATCGAGGGTGTCATCAAATTCGCATCTCGGAAACTCGGAGTCCTGAACAAGGTGAGGAGGTTTTTCGCGCCGGAGCAGTTGAGTCTGTTATACAAGACCCAGGTTCGCTCCTGCGTGGAATACTGCTCTCACCTTTGGAATGGCTCCGCTCAGTACTTATTGGACGCCCTCGATAGGTTGCAGCGGCGTGCTGTCCGTATCATCGGGGATCCAGTGGCCACTAAAACTCTTGAGTCACTGCAATTACGCAAAGACGTGGCCACAATGGCTGTCTTCTACCGCATCTATCACGGTGAGTGCTCCGAAGAGCTCTTTCAACTAATCCCACCCTCTCCTTTCCTATCCCGAACGACACGTGCTGGGTTGAGGTGCCACTCTTACACGGTAGAACAGATACCGTCACGCACCAAACGGTTCGGCGCCTCTTATCTCTGCCGTACCATTAAGATGTGGAACTCTTTACCAGTCCACGTGTTTCCCTCCACTTATGATCCCGGGTCCTTTAAACGCGGCGTGAAAAAGCTTACTCAAGGCCGTCAAGGTGAGGGCCATCATGCCAAAAACACACTAATCTCATGCATGCTGACGTCCGGGATGTCTTCGGTATGGTGTCGGGTCAATCTAGCTCTAGGGTCGCTGGGTCGTGTATAACATTCCATAGAATCTTTCGATCTCCTCCAAGAATTGAGGTCTGGATGACACAACACTGCCATCCTCCGTCTTTAGCTTTTTTAGCTGACTTTGCCCGATAGAAAGATCTCTCTAGAATACATTAGAGCCTTTGTTCCGCTCGACCGCCTCTTGAACTCATCATCAGCCCTTTATACTGTCCTACTGCTGGGCACGGGCCTCATCTCACTATTAGAATGGTAAGGCCATAGTCTACCACGCTGGCCAAGTGCGGGATGGCAGACTTCACATATCTTTCGAGAAGATTATGGAAAAATCCCGAACATGCAGGTTTCCTCACGATGTTTTCCTTCGCCGATAAGCTGCGATAATTACCAATTTAATACGCACTTAACTTCGAAAAGTCATTGGTGCGTGCCGTGGATTCGAACCCAAGACCCTCTGCGTAGCAGTCCGTCGGTCTCTCCACTCGGCTATCGCTGCTACTCGCCTCTTGAACACATTTGGTGTTTTATCGGCGGATATCGCAAGTCAGAGACTTAGATATCTGTCTATTGGGGCGCCGATATTTTGGCATGTCGCAGCCAATATCAAGACCGATAAATCATTTGTAATCACTGATAATTTCCGTTATTATTTATGCTCTATCGAATCCAACCAAGCAATTGGCTAGTTAGTCATGAGGCGGGTAGGGAGTTAGAACACAGTCCTGCAATCCCTAAGCAGCAAGCCTGTGTGACTCGTTGCGCTAAAACATCAAGCCATAAATGCTGATAACATAACTAAAGGGGGTAAAAGGCGTGAGCCTTTTATCCCCGAAGGGTGCATTACACACCCACTTTTCGCCAGTTATGTTTCGGTCGCAATTTATTAGTTAAGTAGTAGTTAAAATAATATTACTATTTTTAGAAAAACCTTTTTATGTTGTTATCACCAGCTTGTTAGCTGAATATTTTTCAAATAGCGAAAAATGTGAATCCATGTGCTACTATTATAATAAAAACGATCACTTGTCTGATTTTAAACAGGTATTTGTTTTATTTTAAAATTTCTTTAGATTTTTCATTTGTAGGAAATGAACAATAGTCCAAATTAATGTTGATCTAACCGCCAATCCTAATAATACATACAAATTAATTGTTATTTCAAACAATTTACTTTTACAGAAAAGTGCTACATAAATCATTTTAATGTGCAACTACTTTATGATATTTCAATTGCTTAAACCGATTAGCCTGATTTTATTGTAGTATTCCAATGGTTGTTCATATATTTAGCCTTACACAAAATAATACCAGAGTGTCGCTTAAATCGTTTTTCCTATACCTGTATTGTAAAGTTTATGGCACTTATATCATTTAGCCTGTTTCTAAATAAAAGTAAACTGGGGTAATATTGTATCAAGCGACTTTTATTTCTGTTAATAGTAGCTTAAAAGAAATGAAAACTATACTCAATTATGCAGCTTTTGTCATGGAACTCAACTTCGGTCACTTTTTCGTTAATAACCTTATACATTTTTTATAACGATTTTTTTTCGTAAAATTGAAACTTTAAAACGCTCTCCTGTAAAGTTTAAAAAATGTCGCTTAATACATTTTGCCCGTGAACTCTCGATATAATATAAAATTTGTAAAAGTAGACTCCCAAAACCATAAATTTGTCAAAGCTATGGTTAAAAATTATAAGGGTTTGAACGTGGCTGCGGTATTGAAACGCTCCGAACCGCGCGGTCACGGAGATCTTTAAAACTTAGCATTGCAGAGACCTGAAATTTTGGTAAGTAACAGTGAATTTGTAAAAATTTTTAAAAATATAGAAAAAATTCTGAGCTTATATTTTACGAGCTGTGAGACTAAATAAGCCATGGCCGCGCCATTGAAACGGTGAAAAACACATTTTCGCCGATATCTCGTTGCTCTTTCAGCGAGATATCGGCAAAAATGTGTTTTCACCGTTTCAATGGCGCGGCCATGGCGTATTAGTCTTATAGCTTCAGAAATATAAACCTAGGATTTTTGTTTTATTTTTACTGGTTTTGACAAATTCAAATCTGAGTTTTACAATAAATTCAGACGTCTACGTTGCTTTTTCAGTGAGACAGCGGCGAAAACGTGTTTTTCACCGTTTCAATGGCGCGGCCATGGCTTATTTAGTCTAATAGCTCCTTAAATATAAGCTCAGGATATTTTTCTATAATTTTACAAATTTTTTACAATTTCAATCTGTTACTTACCAAAATTTCAGGTCTCTGCAATGCTTAGTTTTAAAGATCTCCGTGGCCGCGCGGTTCGGAGCGTTTCAATGGCGCGGCCACGTTCAACTTTTTAACCATAGCTTTGACAAATTTATGGTTTTGGGAGTCTACTTTTACAAATTTTTACAAAATCTTGTCATCATTTTTTTTTAAAAACGTCATGGCCGCGCCATTGTAACGGACACCGTTACGTGTGTAAAGCGTGTGTACACATTTTTTCTGTAACATGTCGACACAGCTACAGCACAACGTTACTAAAACTACTTTCTGTCACTTTGTTACTGAACGGTTACAATGCATAAAAGCGAACCCTCACACAGTCGCAAGGAGTCGTATCAGCTACGAAACTGATGCGACTTGTTACATCTTCATAAATATGCGATCAAAAATGGCTATATGGGGAATCTTAACCAGTAAGGCTAAGATTGTGGCAAGCCATGCAAGAAGTCACGAACCTCAGGCTTACAGGGGAGCCCCACTTAAGGCAAGCTCTCCCGCTCACGCCTGCTAAATATAATCCACTCTACACCTCACTACTCGACATCTCGTATGCCAGTAAGTCCAAGAGACCACGCATTTGTCACGGGCTCTCAATAGTTAGCATATTGATATCAGCACTTCTAGGACTTAGAACTGATAGAAAGAGAGTCAAACAGATCTGCCCTATCCTGCCTCGGAAATATCATCAAGCAAATATGTGCTTGATAATGTTTCATAGATCTTGATCATCTCTCATCTTCCAGATCCGGATGACTGATCTGACTAAATCATGCGCTACGGATAAAAGGTATTTATCAAAACTAATTACACTGTCCTGCTTACGGCAAAGTGATGAGATGAGTGATAGCATTAGCGAATTATTGCTAATGCTATCACTCATCTCAGCAACAGACCTTCCTACTTTAACTTTGCCCTGGACCGCCGCATTACAATCCTGCAGAAGAGTGACGAATCTCGCAGAGCAGCAGCCGGCGACAAGCAAGTGATAGCTAACCTCACTATAGCTTTCTCAAAAAATCTATATGTGTGTGTAGGCATGCAGTCTGCTTCATAGATGATATACTATATATAACTAGAGAGTCTGCTTCAATGATCCGGCACTATGTGCCGGCACACATAATTATGATGTACCTATTGCGAAGCGCAGCGCTGAGCGCGCGAGCGAATCCGCGCGGATTAGCGCGAATACGCATACAGACCGTTTAGGGGTTAAATGATATTAGAAAAGTCGTTTAACCCACACAGGAATTTTATTGTATGAATTGATTTAGTAGATATGTCGCAGGCATTTTGTATGATTCCGCCGTTTACAAACGGCTTCGTCAGTTTACAAACGCTCGCGGTTATGTAATATGCCGAAGGCAAAATGACAACTCGTACGATTGTTATGCGCGACTGTAATAAGTAACAAAATAGGTTATGTTAGGTTCCCTTTTGACCCTTAATCCGAAAATAGGAGCCCTGCGAAGCAGAGCTCCGTCAACCTTAGTTTTGAAATTAGTGAAATTATTAGTGTGAAGAATGTGGAAGTTTGCAGTGCCATACACACCAATGTTCAACCAACGTCGAAATTATAACAATCGTACGAGTTGTCATTTTGCCTTCGGCATATTACATAACCGCGAGCATTTGTAAACTGACGACGCCGTTTGTAAACGGCGGAATCATACAAAATGCCTGCGACAGATACATTATATTTGAATGAAGACATTTGATTTATAGGCTGCGATTTATCGCTTGCCCCATAGAATAATGCACATTTACATAGAAGCGCAGTTCTTATGGATTTCGTATGCCGGCCGATTCCAAGTGGGGACTCTCTAGTTATC
Organism: Euclidia mi; assembly: GCA_944739405.2. Lineage (NCBI taxonomy): Eukaryota > Metazoa > Arthropoda > Insecta > Lepidoptera > Erebidae > Euclidia > Euclidia mi. The sequence goes on along the minus strand of OX123199.2, from coordinate 32,813,484 downwards.
TCTCTATGGTGGGGACTGTCTCCAGTTTGGTTCGTAGTTGGCGCCGTTGGCAGCGCTGGCGTTGTTCTCCGTCTCTCTTGCTCTCGTAGTTAAGATACACAGGAGGAACGTTCGTCTCTCTTGCTCTCGTAGAGACAGCTGTCACAGCGCGACTGCCACGCCGCCAAGCGGCAATTTGGATAACAGAAAGTTTGTCTTCAGAGCGCCCATAGGAAATGTGCCTCGATGTAGGTAAATATCTGAGCTCTTTGACGTGCCTAACGTCGGTACCGGCTGTCATGAAGGTCTTTGACAGTCGTTACGGAGATTTATACTAACTAGTTGCGCTGTAGCATGGTGCGGGTGACAGTTGCCTATATGACGTTGACATCAGTCAGTACCACATAGGGAATGCAATCTCGTTCTCGCGAGATCGAGATCTCGGCCTTTTTTAGCGAGATTAATCTCGGTCGAAAAATGGGCGAGATCTCGCGAGATTTACGAGATTGCACTCGAGCATAAAAACGTCTTATTCGAAGCGCGAACTGACACGGACGGATCTCAATCTGTCGGTATGAGCATCAATAAAAAATGAAATTAATTTATACGAGTCCGGGGGGTCAAAACGCAAAATTTTGCAGTTCGTGGATGTCTGCCTGAGAACTGCGGTTTCAATTCGCGTTAAATCCGAAAGGGCCTTCTCAGCGGCTGGTTATCTGGCCAACAGAAAAGGAAGCTATTAGCAGACGATTCTTTAGACATTTTGTGCTTCTGAAGGAGCTCCTTTGAATATAATTCGTAATAATGGCTTGTGATTTGAACTGAACCAATCGTCCCTTTGATTGGTATATTTTGTTAATTAGATTCTGTGATTTCTAATAGTCTGTCTCATTGGTATATTTTGTTCATTAATCTGAAATATCTAAAAAGTCTACAGAGTAGATATAGTTGTATTTACTTACCTAATTGATAATAATACCTCAGTTTAGGAACATAGATGATACGTAATTTTTTTTTGGACCTCTCGTTGTTTTGTTTATTATATTTTTTTTTTTTTACTAAAAGATTTTTGTTTGATATTAGAAGCGAAGACTTGTTGTTTCTTTCATTTCTTGTTTGACAGATCCGTCCGTAAAAGTTTATTAAAAAATTCGCGTTAAATCCGAAAGGGCCTTCTCAGCGGCTGGTTATCTGGCCAACAGAAAAGGAAGCTATTAGCAGACGATTCTTTAGACATTTTGTGCTTCTGAAGGAGCTCCTTTGAAAATAATTCGTAATAATGGCTTGTGATTTGAACTGAACCAATCGTCCCTTTGATTGGTATATTTTGTTAATTAGATTCTGTAATTTCTAATAGTCTGTCTCATTGGTATATTTTGTTCATTAATCTGAAATATCTAAAAAGTCTACAGAGTAGATATAGTTGTATTTACTTACCTAATTGATAATAATACCTCAGTTTAGGAACATAGATGATACGTAATTTTTTTTTGGACCTCTCGTTGTTTTGTTTATTATAATTTTTTTTTTTTACTAAAAGATTTTTGTTTGATATTAGAAGCGAAGACTTGTTGTTTCTTTCATTTCTTGTTTGACAGATCCGTCCGTAAAAGTTTATTAAAAAATTATATACAGATAGGTAACTACGTCAAACAATTTTTGAAGCTTAAAAGTTTGTTGAAAAGTTCGTGAAAAGTAAAGTTTATCTTATAATTCTTAAAATGGTTATTATTTATGTCCTATTTTATTCAAATATTGCGATTATTTACAAAAAAACATTGTTATCTGGGTAACGATATCTACTCGCAGCATAAATCTAGTTCTCAATAATAGAAATAGATGTTGACCCTATTGCAAGAGGCCATCAACAATATCAACATGTTCAACCTAGACTGGTCGAAGGTTGTGAATAAAACAAAAAGGGACATTAGGTAGTTATATCTGATTGGGATCGCGACATCCATACATATTGACAATATAATGCAGTCATCGTTAATAATATCCTTCACAGGTACAGATGATGAATTTAATAATAATAACCCCTCTGGGGCAGTCCGCAGTCGTTATCTCAACATGAGACTAACGCAAGCTCAGACGGCAGAGTAACGGTTTTCAAACATCATCTTCATCTTGTGATATAAACAAAAAACGTATAACAAGATAAAAATAAAGCTTAAAAACCGCAAGGCAGCTTTGTGGCGAGCTAAATGTGCGTGGCGACACTGCGGTCCCGAACACTTCAGGGCGTCGGTCAGGGCCTCGTCTCCTGCCCTTACTGGCTGGTCGGAGTGGATTTCCAAGAGCGTCCGCAGGAATCTCAACTCTGACTTGCCTTAGTTGGCCGGCCAAAGGGAAGTCTCAAGTGCTATTAGCTAGGGGGTGGAAGTGTCATTTTCAAGGGCGTAATTACGGGGAAACGCGCTCCGGGTCACGGACCCGCAATGGCGAAACCGGTGCAGCACCGCTCGACACCCCTAGGCACTCGCACCGGTGTTGCCCTCTGGCTGCCTTTAAGGCAGACTTAGTTTACCTTGGTACCTATTTAGAAAAGGCCCATCTAGTGAGTTGACGAGTCACCGTCTGCCCCGTTTCGACGTACTATAATACTACTTAAGGCAGATGCCGGTTTTCATCGATAGTTTCCATATTCACCTGTCCATTGAACATCCATCACAATAGCCCAGAGTAATTAGTTTCCATACATGTAGCAATAGTCCGTACTTTATAGTGCTGTTATGGAGGCTCCTTAGGACACCTAGTCCCATCACATCCTAGATTAAAACACTCAAAGGGCCTCTGCGCGTTGGACCTATACCTCCGTGTACGCCTGCCAAGGGGCCGTGTACGATTTTTAACACCATATATGTTAGAAAAGTACGCGTGATAGAGAAACAATAATAATATTCCACCACATTCACACAACACCATCTAGTCCCAAACTAAGCAGCTTGTACTATGGGTAGGTACTAGATAATGGATAAACATACATAATTATATTCTCTTTGTTTTGTAAATACATACCTACATATTTATACATAGAAACACCTCGACCAAGACATCCATGAAAACATCCATGTTCATGCACACAAATGTTTGACTTGAGCGGGAATCGAACCCGCGACGTAGCAGTAGCTTACACTCCCACTACGCCAACCGGCCGTCAATTGAGACAGAATTTAGTGAAAATTCAGATGTTCTTAACTCTGATAATATCCAATTTCTTTGCTCTGACATGAGTGTAGACGAATAAAATCATTTTTTTCATTTATGTTCTGTTGTTACATTAATAATATTGAACTATGCCACAACAAAATTTATGCCTGTTGTCCCCATTGGCTGCTGTACGTAATTCAAGTAACTTAATAGGTTATGTTAGGTTCTCTTTTGACCCTTAACCCAAAAATAGGAGCCCTGCGAAGCAGGGCTCCGTCAACTTAGTTTATTAAAAATTATTTAAGTGGACATAATGTCTACTTACCTACATATTATATTTGTGATATAATATAATATAGTAGTAGTATAGTGATACAGTCGCACCTAACCAACCAAAAGTTTTTGTTGTCCCCATAACGAGAAAACGTCAATGGGGACAACAGGAAGGTCATTTTATGACTTCCCATTGTCCCCATAAGGAAAAAGCGTCAATGGGGACAACGGGAAAAAATAATTATGACATCCCGCTGTCCCCATCGTGGGGACAGCTTCAGTGGGGACAACAGGAATACACCTTACGAATGTGGTAGGTACAGCTGAAATACTAAGTCACGATTTGTAAATTGCGACAACTTTCAAGAGTGAAACGAAACGTTACTAAACTGTCACCCGCACCATGCTACAGCGCGAGTAGTATAATACCCTCAAATAAACTGATACTGGTCTAAACCATGGAAGATCGCTATCCCTTTAGGTTCGCTCTGTGGACTATTCTGTCTTATCTGGTTAGATTAGTATGTGCTCTAACGATGTATATATTGGATGCAACAGGAACAGGGATAACGCTAGGACGACGATGATGATTAAATGAGGACATTCATTTATCTTGCAGTTACTGGACGGTACCCGGCTCCTCGCGACCAAAACATTGCGCGCCGATATGCGTCTATGTTAGCACAGTCGCGAGTAGTCGCTTCGGTCCACTCAGGCACTTTGTTGTGTGGTGAAAATGTAGCAAATAGTTTGATAGTGGTAAACATAGATTTATTAACAAGAATCAGATGTAGCGTATTCGTCCAACTAAGCGTGGCACGTTGACAGCTATGTGTGCGTGACCTTTGGCGACTGGCACTGTACGGACACGCGCGTCTATGTGTGTGAAAAGTTGCCAGATTATGAATAATCTCCCAGTATTTTGCATATAGTTATGTAATATTCTTATATTCATTTGCGGTTTTGAAGAATTTACCATGGATTTAATTAATGCTTTTATAAATACATTTCTTAAATGTAGGTACCGAGTTAAGTTTTAACTACTTCGTAAATCTGTATATATAAAATCCTTGCGTTACTGACTGACTGACAAACAAGCTACAGCCGAAACTACTCGGCGCATGAAGCTGAAATTTAGCATGTATGTTTCTTGGGAACCGTAGGGGTGCACCAAGTCGGGATTTCTCGAAATTCCCACGGGATCGGGCAAAACGAGAAATAAGAAAATATGTGCGTGCGAAGCCGCTGGCGTCGATTAGTTGAGAAATAAATAGTATGTATGTACACACGGCACCAAGTCAAGCTAAACAGTTGCTGTACGATTTTGATACTTATTCCCTACGCCATAAGTATGTATGTACACACGGCACCAAGTCAAGCTAAACAGTTGCTGTACGATTTTGATACTTATTCCCTACGCCATAAGTATGTATGTACACAGGGCGCCAAGTCAAGCTAAACAGTTGCTGTACGATTTTGATACTTATTCCCTACGCCATAAGTATGTATGTACACACGGCGCCAAGTCAAGCTTAACATTTGCTGTACGATTTTGATACTTATTCTTTACGCCATAAGAACGGTGCAAAGGTCAAAGTTTATAAGCTTGACAAGTAGCAGGGTGTACACGAATATTTGGATCGTTTGGGGATCGAACTCAAAACAATATTATGTAAGGTATATACTAATGGAAATTGAAATTCTATTACTATATTTATGAGAAAGAAGATATATCTACAGTATACTTTTATAATACGGTAATGTATTTTTTTTCATTAACATGACAATCATTATCACATAATCAATTGACAAGTGCATTTTCCCTAATTCAGGCAGAACGGCGTCGACAAAAACTGGCAACACTTACATATTTCTTGCACAAATACGAATTTTATCGAAATTAAATTAGGAAACAGTCAAATTATCAATAGTTACCTGTGAAAAGATATTCCATTTTCCTGTTTTTGTTTTTAGGAACAACTTTTACAGTGTTTAAAGAACACAAGACGGCATTTTGAGAATTTAAAAGTTGACGTGATCGTGACGCGTGAACTGTACGATGCGTCGTAGCGAGCGCACTGAGACGAGTTTGTATTCGCTTTTCAATTTTGTATTTGCTTTAGTGGCCGCACGCAACTGTGCCGTGCGTTACATCTGATAATTCTCATATCTGTGGTGGTAAAGATGCTCTTCTGATATGGCAAAGCGCATGCTTCGCCATATGTGCGCCGGTCCTAATAGATGCCATCCCTAACCTGAGCTAGGACCCCCAAGATGACAACCTGGTTTAAGTGAAAACAATATTTTGAAATATGACAAAAACAGCGTTAAATCTGCATAATTTTATTGCTTTGTAATGTATGCATATTTTGTGCTACAATCTCACTACGTTCTCTATATTCTAAGCCTCAAAAGACAGTTTGCTCTCACAAGTGTGCAGTGACAAAAATGTTGATAAGACTTGTTATTAATTCTGATTTTAAATTCGACCATCGCAGCAGTGCATTGCTACATATAATATTATGACTAATCGACCTTTTCAGTCTCTCGGGCTAAGTAAACAGAAAACCAATATGGATTCCCACCAACTAATCTATAAAATTATGATCGTATATTTTATACACTGACTGACAATGGAAAGGAGTGGACACTGCCATGATAATATGACAATAATAAAAAGAAACTCCAAATGTAATTGAAAAAATACCTTTGTTAAACACAATCATTAAAAAAGGTGATTACATTGCTTAATAAAATTGAAATAGTTTTAGCATTATATCTAAGCCGGCGAAGTGTGGCGTGGGCCGCGCGGGCCCAGCGCTGGGCGGCGTCGCGCCAGCACCGCCGCGCGCCGGTGCGCTCATATCTAGTAATTCATTACGTTCATAATCACACCTAGAAAACTTTACAATCTGAACTTACGCTCATCAAAACTTATTATTAACACTAAAATGTTATAATTAAATCCGCCGTCGCGTAGTCGCGAGGCTTTTTACAAACTACTACGATACGTTTCAAGTTACAATACAAGTTATTAAATCTAAACAAACGATTTAGCGGTTATTATTAATCAGTCGATTTAACTTATTCGACGAACTAGCTCGTTATCACTTAGTGTAATTCGACTTATGATAAGTGAAGCGGGGCGCGGTGTCGCTCGGCTCGGGAGCTGAGTGTATGCAGCTAGTCAGTCGAGAGCCGAGCCACAGCGCGCCCGGCGCGGGTGAACCAAACGTCGACACACCTACGCCACCCGACGTACGCCAAGTGATCTCTACTTCGCATTATCAAAACGTTAATCATCAACCCTTAAACCGCCTAATGATTATAAATATTGTACATTATACAGTAATTTTCGTATTTATTCGATTGTTGTCGAACTCTAAAATGAGTCGCATTATGAGAAAATGTAATGTTCCATGCGTTTGCACATGATATATCGACGCACTTCAGTACGTCACGTCGACGTTGCGTGAACGACCTGTGTATAGGCAGCGGACCCCTGTTGTCGCCACGCTGCGCTGCGCGAGTATGTCTGTCCTGTAGAATATTCTGTCATGATACAATATGCACCTCTAGTTTTAGCTTCGTATTATTTTTAGTCTCCACGGAGCGGTGCCGCTACACAATAGCGACACCAAGTCAGTATCCAAGTCGGGAATCGTCAATATTCCCTCGAGTCAGAATTCTTGTGCTGTCCTGCTTAAGTATTCCATAGATAACAACCACTTAGGTCTATTAGAGTAATGTCCACATACTTAGATCCACTTGCTTAGACACATGATTATAGCAATAATACAAATTGAAAAGTTTATTTTTTTCTTTACTGAAATATTATAAATGTTAGAATGAATATTCTATAGCAGTAAATACATATTAGAATGGTTGTTTCTATGGAACAATTTTACGTGTGGTTTATGTGTATTGATGGCCTGTCTCGATGAGAGCAGTCAAACTTATATCTACACTACTTAACATTATACCTAAGTTTGTGTATCCACTACAAAATCACCGAGCTGCCGTACCACCGCACTTTAAGTCTTTAGTTTTAGAAATAAACTAATTAATTTTTACACAAGTCTACTATTCCCAAATATAACCTTGAACGAGAGCGTCAGGAAACAACTTTGCATTTTATACAATACACGTAGCTGATCCCTTGCTTGAAATTTATTGTACTTTCCTAATAAGAATTGGAAAACAGTGCTAAGAATATTTACAGAATACTATGTAATAGCAACGTCGTCGCAAAGTTTTGGTGTTAACAAATTAATACAATTTAAATGCACAGCATATTTTTTTCTAAATATCACAGAATGTACATTAAAAATATAAATTTTGAAACATTTATTGAATTTCTATAGTTACGTCCTAAAATACTCAATTCAAAAAATTACACTGTGCAAATTTTTACATACATGTATGAAATATTTAACTGAGAGAGAACACGAAATGATAAAATCTTCAAAATTGGCAACACTATAAACATTCACAAAGTTATATAATTATGAAACACTTTTTAACGTTGATGATTGTCACAAATAAACCGTGTGATGTATAAAAACATGTCCTCACTAAGCTAATATGTATGTACAACAATTGTCTGTATGATTTACTTCTTGAACAGTTTGTTCCATTGCAAGACTTGAGGTTTGGGAGCTTGAGCAGAAGTGGAGGGCTGCGGCTGGGGAGGCTGGCTCGGTCCTGCCTCACTTTGGAAGCCTGCAAACATTACACAAATACTTCTATTATACCTATATATCTATCTGTTCATTCCAATGTCTACAAAATCTCATTTAGTAAAGGACCAAGATTATTTCTCAAATGTTTTGATAACTTTTGTACAATTGAATTACAAGGCAAACAGTATATAGCTTTAAATCTATCAATATACTTCTTGCGTTACTGATTGACAGCCATCACACTGCCGAAGCTACTGGGCACAAGAACCTGAAATATGACGTGTATTTTCTTTTGGGAGTGTAGTGGGAGGAATAAGAGAGGATGTTTCCTTACCTTTCTCGACAATGCTTTTAAATATATGCTGATGTCGGACAGACTCCCAATTGGCGCGGCGCTACTCTGTTATCTCTCTTTCTCCCCCTCCCGCACCCGTCTTGTCCACAATACAGGAGCGCGCCACTGACGCGAACAATCTACGAAGAAAACAAACCGTATTCAATATACCTGCTATTTGAGGAACAGTATTAATTAGATAACAGTGACTGCCTCATAGAAATCCTTTCATACATTCTGATTTCATGCAATTTTCTGACACCCTGGCCTTGTCTCATACATCACAATTTCATTAATTATACAATCTTACGCTTTATCGACCTTACCCATCTATAAGTGAGTCGTTATTTGTCACCACCCCACAAATCAGTCATGACTGTCATGAGCATCGGATTATAATAGCCATACTAACTTCTCAATCTCAGGAGCGCAGTGTACAAACTCGTGCGACCAGAACTTGTAGATCGGGTTCTTGATCAGCTCAATGAACGTGATGAGCAGCCCCCACGGGTGCGGCCGGTTCACGATGAGCCTCTCGAGCAACATCCTCGTGATCTGTTCCTGGACAGCCTCTGAGTTCGCCTCCGCAAAGAGATATAACAGGCAGCACGAGAAATAGTGCGTGTGACTGTTCGGGTAGCGCAGCTGATTCGCGATCGCGTTGAGGAACAAGTACCTGCGAAATGACACAAGTTGAGTGATCTCCATTTATGCAATTGGCTTATTTCACGACGGCAGATACATGTGCTGAGGTACTAGACACATGGCATTCGATCAGAGACATCTAAGTGCATAAATGTATGGCACAAGCATACGTCTTCGATATGTCACATGGTCGACGGTGAACGACTTAGTTCATTTTACTATGGCAATCAAACGATAGCGACAGCAGAAATGACGAACTAATATCAGTAAGTTTATAGGATCATCGTCTTACCTTCCTTCAAAGTCGAAGTCAACAGTGAAGTTCTGGAAAATGTCCATATGTGCTGAGTGCGCAATAGTGGACATGTTAGGCGTCTGGCCTTTGGCTCTGATGTGAGCGATAGCCTGCGTGCCCACGTACAACACGACCGCGTTCATCAATTGGCTGTTGTAGCGACGACCCGGCTCATTCACCACCTGCGCAGTAAAACACATGATAAACAGAATGTTCTGTGACAAGTAAATATAATACATTAAGAATAAAGTATATACCTGCATGTTACTCCTCAGCTCTGTCAGGAAGGTGACTGGCGTACGCGCTTTTAGATAAGCGTCCAAGTCTTTCTTGAACTGAGAAGTGGGGATGATAGTGGTGTAGTTTATCACTGCTCGCGGCGGCAGTGTAATCTCAGCCAATAGATCCACCTTCAAGTTAGGCGTGAACGGATCCGGTAGGCGCATGTTGCGAGGGAACGCAGACAAGATGAGATTCCTCATCTGAATGCAGTTCGGTGGTATCTCGTCGCAGAAACCGTAGTGGTAGTCGCACAGGAACTCAGGGAAGTCGTGAAGCAAAACAAGGAGGACCTTCAAGGTGCCCTTGTATAGCATCATGACGGGTGACGCGAGCTCCGTGTTGCGCAGGAACGGATCCAGAAACTTGAACAGGTCGATCAGCAGAGTCGAGTACATCCCCCAGCCCTGCAATATAAACCAACGCTTGGGCAATTGTCTACCTTGCTAGCACACATAGTCTTCGCCATGAGTGCTAATCACACAAATGCATGCAAGACTTGCACACACATGTAAGATAATCTGCAGACGATTAGACAAGATATCAAAGGACTCAAGTGTGAGACTCGTACAGAAAGCATGTTCACCCCTACAATGTTCACAAATCATTGCTTTGCTTTACATTTAATTTGCAGTGAGTGTAGTACAAAGCTCTCAATAACTATTTGTAATAGTCTAAGAACCCACTCAATTTTACTCCGTTCATATGTTTAATTCATAAGCACTTTTTATAGTACCTGCAAGGCCTGTGAAAATAATAGCTATAAAAAGTGCTGTATAAATAAAAAGATCTCTCGCAGTGGGTTCTCAAACTATTAGAAACATTTATTGATGTAATACAACAAGTAGGTAATGTACTTTAATCATATTGCCTGCGTCCATCACTGATAGCTAAAAATATATACGATGATATAAATAAAGTAAAATTAAATATATGTTAGTAGGTATAAAATAAAAATACACAGATAAGATAGAAAACGAGTCCCAGGTCTCCTCTCACAAATATTAAAGACCTAACAGATTGGTTAGAAAGGTTCGTATTTTATGTTTTAAAATAGTTTAAGAGAATGTTAGTTAAATGAGTTAGGTACCTTTTGCTGTGGAGTAACAGCGAGTACGCGGTTGATGAAGGCTCGATGCGCCACGATCTCGAGCCAGGCGTACGCGAAGCCGGGGGCGATGCTGGGTCGAATGATGCGCAGGGTATGGCAGAAAGCCGTGAGAACCTGGTAAAGAAATACAAATTTACTGTAAACATACCTTATATAGCCACATCTAATTTGATACTATACAAAATACAGAAATGAAAGTACTTCACAAGTAAATAAAACATTGTCAAATGTCAATAGTGCCAGTAAAACTCACCTGATAATTCATAGATTCTAGAACGGGCTCAGCCATGTTCATGTCAAGGAATAGAATGAGAAAGAGTCGGTGATATGGCAGCTGTTGGAAATTAGCACCATGCTCCTCATGGTCCTGCAATAGGCATCCTGCGATGATACCCAGAATCTGCAAAAGATAAACCGAGCATGGCTTAATAGGTACAATAGTTAAATAATGTTATGATAAGTGATCAAATAACATAATAATTCCATGCAGATAGTTACCTTGTTCAATAGATTTAATTTAGGGGTAGGATTGCCACCGTCAGACGTGTTCTTGATGAGCAGTGACACCAGCTTGATGAAAGAATCACACATTGCGTAATATTTGTCTCTCTTGGGAGCGATCGGAGGTGGATTCATTCTATCCTCGTTCAGCTGCTGGTAAACATTTTCAATGCACATTTGGGTCGCAATCCTGAAGAATCTAGTGATCATGTCGTCGGATTTGAGTATGCCATTCATGTTCATGCGATGAACGTATAAATTAAAATTCTGGGCGAGCTCTATCTCCGTGAGAGGACTGAGCAGGACATTCCTCCACTCGCGGAGAAGGTTCTCTGTTTTCTCTTGCAGGCCAGGAGGATCATCGTAATTCTGCGCCTAAGAATATGAAATATAATCATTACACTTCTATTTTATACAATATAAAATATTATATCTACAGGCATCGAAGATAAATACGGTTATGTTGTAATGTAACATACCCGCACTTGTAGTATTCCAGAATGAATGTGAGCAGTGGGTCCTAGCGGAGACCTCTCGCCGAGGTATGCGCTAGGATCTTGGTTCACTCGGAGCGTCTCGATGAGGGAGCCGAGGCCCTCGGGTGGAGGCTGGCGAGAATGCGACACCACACGGACAAGCATCTCCGTGGTATGGTACAAGTCGGATTCGTTCACGTAAATGTTGTTTCTGTCATCTACCAAGTACAGCTGGACAAGCTGCATGGCGAATGCAACGGCCATGTAGTTGTTGCCACTCTCCATCATGTGTGCAAGGGCGAGGTCGTACTGTGAACAAATAATGTGGCTGAGTATTCAATTATGATTATCAAGTAATACAGATTTTATCATAATTTGTATAAAAAGCTAGATGTAGATCCAGCTTTGTATGTAATCTGACAGCCAATCCAATAATCGGTAAAACAACATATTTTATTTATAGAAATGTATTTACTTGGGGCAGGTTGATGAGGTGGTTCCTGATGAGACAGTCGACCGCTTCAATGTTGTACCGGAGCTCCTCTCGGCACTCTGTGAGGCAGCAGGTGATCTGCTTGGTGGTCCATACGTGTCCGTACACGCGAGCATCTTCCAAGAGCTTGAGGACTCGGAGGTGGATATCACGGTAGCGTGCCATCATCTCAACGTGTTCGCTGCTAGTGCCCGGTTGAACGATGTGTCCGTCCAACAGCCCCTCTACCGCCTGCCATACGGAAAATAGCGTTAATAAGTCTATCGACTGTATTTAATAATTTTATTAGCTGTCACCCAACACTCCCTGTTGAGCTTGAGATAACAATCTACCATAGGACATGTGAGAGATCCTAATTAAATGAAAATAATAAATAAGAAACTAAAATAAAATTATAGAACGTATTTTGGGAAATAAAAGTAAAAATCAACAAAAAATAAATCTTTATTGCAAAAATCTGTAACTTTTTAGTTTACTAATTCAATTCAGTCTTTAATTCCATTGTAATGGAAAAAATGCTAAGTTACAGATTTTTTATAGACTGATTACCTTTTGTAGCAAAGCGCATCCGGAGACAAAATCTCTGTTTCTTCTGGCGATGCAGAGGCACTCGAGCAGCGAATGCATGTTCGCCACCTGCACGGCGAGCGACGCGACCGCGATGCAGTTGCCGAGGAACACCTCGGCGGCAGATATCAGAGCACTCATCTCATCTGTGCCGTACACCTGCGACGGGTTCATGACCTGGCTGAAGGTCAGCTGCGAGATCTGGTCCTGGGCGGACGGCTTAGGGATGAACAGTCCAACGTCACGGACCGGCGTGAAGCCAGGAATGTTGCAGGCAAACTCTTCGTACACAGTGATCTGTATCTCAGTGGGGCCGCCGACGCGCAGGCGCACGCGCTCGGGCAAGCGCTCGGTCTGGTACGACAGCACCATGGGGTCGTAGTACCGCCGCCCGTCCTGGCGCGCAAGCTTGCGCATCTCGTAGTCGCTGAGGAGACGCTTGTCCAATTCCGGCAGCGCCTTTTCCACCGCCGTCTTCTGGATAAACGCACACGCCAGCTCCATGTTTTCAGTAGCTAGAACAGCGGCTGCGCTTTCTATAATCTCCTTCTGAAATACCAGAAACTATTAATACGATAATAAAATATCTTATTTTTTTAATTTTAGGACTATACACAAACGTATGTGCGATTTGATAGCTGCAGAGTTAGTATTATTAGTAAGTAATTTATTCAGGAGTGTTTACAGTATATTGGGTTAGTAATCCATTCCAAAAGTTAGTAATCAAGTGTTTCATTTGAGTAGGCTTTAAGAATATTTTTTTAAGTTTCATTCTTATTAAAACTTGTTTAGTACTTGTTGTAACTTGCTTGTATTAACTCATCTTGTTTATACACATAAATTATACATCCAGAAGACATTTTTGTAATGAAATCCGTCAGAAGCAAATAACAATGCTTCAAAATATATGTTCCTCTAAATGTATCAACATTTACTCTACATACCTGTTAGGTTGATAATCAACTATAGTTAAGCAACAGCGCTTCTATGATATGAGTAAGTATCTCTCGGCCAACCATAATTCTGTTGTTATGTTAAAATATATCAAAAGATAACACAGATCGTTACCAACTATTATTGCTACATGAAGACTCAGGACTCTGTGAGAACATGAATAGAAAATCAAGAGGTAAATAGTTCAGTTAGTATTGAGATATTACCAACCTGTTGAGGTGTGGAAGGTAACAGAGCCGTTGCGAAGGCGGCCTTGAGGTTAGTGCTGATGGTGCTAATGATCTGTTCCCGACAGGTGATCATCGCCATGCCAGCAGTCAGGTTGCGCATCATGTGATGAGCGCAGGTGCGCATTCTCACTTCATCAGGATCCAAGGCGAAGTCTTTCCTTATTATTTGCTCACAAGTAGTCAAAGCGTACTTAATTGATCTATCCACCACTGGGTGAATCCATTCCTGGATAGACCTCTCGATCGCGGGTTTAACAAACTGCTTTAGGTGAGGATAGTTCTGGAAGAGTATTATGTGCGGATTGAAGCAGATCTTCTGACCGAAAGCAGAAGTGGAAGAGACGTTTACATCCAGATAATTGAATCTTGGCTCTGGGAGACCGAGTACTCCCATCAGGCTGGGATCGTTGGCGACGAGACCACTGGTGGGAGTAGGCGCTGTCGCAGTTGTCATGTCCTCGGCGGGGATCATGGGAGGCTGCGGAGGCATCATCTGCATCGGTGGTGCCTGGACGATAGCCTGGTTGACAGGTATAACAGTGTTTGCTGCCTCCTTATTCAGTTTTGGCTGTGAAAGCTGAAATTCAATCAGCCTTACTTTTTCGGGGTCTTTCAAATAAATAGCTGGTTTTAGATTGGAAATATCCAAACCGAGATTTTTGCACAATACTTCAATTTCAAACTTCAAATTCAATTTCAAGTCTGGTTCTTGATGTAGTTCCGCTAATACGTTCATCAGAGCCATCGTCCACGGGTTAGGTGGTTTGAATACGACGCTCTTGGCACAAGATTCCAAAACTTTAGCGACAAATGGCACCACGTAAAGGAGTTCCTGTTGTCCCTTGTGGTATGCTTCGAGTACGAGAGCTTTTAAATCTATATCCACGTGCAATATCGGCTGATTACGTGCCAGGGTCAGCATGCCAAGCCAGTGACCGAGATTCTTAAGTAGTGAACGATCAGAAAAGTTCGCTATGCCTTTGTCGGAGCGTAATAAGACTTTGATATTGCGGTATGTTTCCTTCGTGACCATCTTATTGATGTCACGTATTTTCAGAACATCAAGGAAATTGGAATACAGGGCATGGAAATTCAGTTCAATAGAAGCCCTCTTCATGACGAGATACTGCGACAGCCAAGGATAATATTCTTCAGTGATTATTTCCTTGAGTTCTTCACATTTCGTTTGTAAATTGAGCTGGCTCAGATTGTTGAAAATGAATGCGGTTTTGTCTTGAATGGGTTCTGGAGGCGAGTTGATTTTCTCTTCCCTGTCGGTAGCAGTGAGCAGAGTATCAATATTAGTGGCGTTAGCGATGGACGGACGGCTGCCCATTCCACCGGCTGCGCAATTTGTTACTTTGGATATTACTGAAATCGAAGGCGCCACAGCTCTGTAAAAGAATATCTCTATGAATATAGAGACCATTGTTGGCTTTACGTGGCAATACATGTGTCGAATGCTCAGATAGAATCAACTGAAGTTAAACTTATCTACAGATCATCATCATCCTCCTAGCGTTATCCCAGTTTCAACCCGGGGTCCGCTTACTAGTCTAACCGAACTTGGCTGATTATTTTTTTGGCTATTAGCTTTAGCTTAGCTTCACAGAGCGACTACCTGTTTGACCTCCTTAACCCGAAAGGATAGCGATATTCCAAACCGAATACTTATCTACAGATATGGGCGTGTAAATAGATACGATGAGAACAAATGTATTTTAAACATTTGTCAAAATTGAACCATTAGTAAGTTGAGCTTACTAAATATATGACAAAGTAGTGATTTCAAACATACCTGTAAGACGCTGATACTGTTACGACTGCACTCTGGTTTAACATCGCAGCTAAACTGGTAGGCAATACAGCCCCTTGGGGCTTCGTCGGGGGCTCTTGACTCTGTAGCCCATACTCTACGTACTCGATGAGATGCGGGGGGAATTCACTAAAATGTGGAATAGCTCTAACATGCTCACAGTATTTGTGGTAGTCCTTTAGCCGCGACTTGAATCTGTCTAGAGCCGCTATACCAAAGTAATACATTTTAGAGCCCTCTGGCTTTCTCAGAGCGTCGAGTACAAACCTCAATGCCAAACCAAGCGAAACGTAACTGGGTACTAGTCCTTTCTCAATGATGCCCCCGAAGAGCTGGGCAGTTATGTGCAACTCTTTGTCAGGGTACTGAGGAAAAAACTTGTATTCTTCAAATAGGTTTCTTAGCATACACGAGAACACCTCCCGCTCTCTCTTATTTGGTGAATCTTGGAACTTCTTCAACATTTCGAGGACTTCGTCTATAGAGAGAGTCGGGTGCGGCGGGTGATTATAAATTCTTTGAAAATACCCGTTAGCTTCATCCTCAATCTCCTTGGCTACATTGTGCATCATTTCGGGGAAGTGAATGGGATCTGGAATTCGAGGCTTATCCATAGCAGGTGCTGGAGCCATTCTGGCTAGTCCCATGTTTGCGACATTCGTAGTATGTTGTATTGGCATCATAGCGAAAGGGCTATTAGGCCCGGCGCCCATCAGGCGTGATGGAGACCCAGGTGTGGTCACCAGAGGTCCAAGCGTACCGGGCATAAACGTGGTGTTCGCAGGAGCACCTAGGCTCATGTTCGCGACGTTTGGAGTCAAATTAGTAATAGAGTCAACATGTGGAGGGAACAGCTGTCCGCCTAATCCAGCCGGGAAAGGTGTCTCCAAGATTCTTGTGTGCGGGCGCGCAATGCCCGCAATATTCTGCCTAGTCTTGCTCAGGATGAGCGTCTGGCAATTAGCTATGACGTTGCAAATGGCTTCTTGTAACTCTTGTTGGACGTTTGGAATGCACAGTTGTAAGCATGCCAACATTGTGGTAATCGTTTCGTGCGGTAATTGAGCCGCTTTCGGCAACTGTTCTTCTGGTACTTTGCCAAGAACTTGTGGACATCTTCTTTGCAAGAATTTCACCATGGCAGTTACAAATGCTTCACCATGGTCTCTTATTTTGTCTGTTAACCATTTGTCTAGTTTTAGGTATTCTCTCCGTGACGCTAGACAAGCTAAATCAATCACAAAAGGAAACGACTGTACGTTTAACAATAAGGACAGCGCCTTCAAATCCTGTGCGACGTCTAAGATTCTGGATAGTTTTGATTGGTCACAATCACCGCGTATGTACCATTCCGCCATGGAGTGCATGATGACTGCCTTTATGTTGGGATTCTGGTTATGCCAAGCATGATGCAAAATAATGCCTGAGTTTGGGTGATTGCCCAAAAATATTGGTATCAATGTTGAGAACAACTCTTGCCTGACGACGTTGACTGGCGGACTAATCTGTAGTAACGCCAGCATCAGAACATCAGGACAGTATTGTAAAGGTATCTTGAAAAGTTCATGTACTTGCATGTAGTAACCGCGCTCTGAGGCATAAAGCAGTAATTCAACCAAATAGAGGCATCTCCATGTGGCAACATCTTTATTGTCAGCCTCAGGGGGTGATTTCAGTAAATCTATGGACACCGGATGGAATGGATGATCCGCAAAACTAAATACATCTGCATATTTGAGTATATTCGTTATGAGACTCATCTGGCCTTCCAAATTTGTCCACCTGCGGCACAAATATTCAACAGGGAATATATTGGCCGGGTATCCAGCACTTTGCAGGCCGAGCCGTAAAATGGTAAAAAGCAAACTCAGGCCTTGTCTGTCCGGTACGAAAAATTCAGGATGATCAAGCTGCAATATGACCTCCTTCCAGTTCAGGTTAGATGCTAGTTCTTTCAGAGTCTGAACGAAAACTTCAGCATTCCAGGTTTCGCCATGACCCTGTGATATAGGATCTTTCTTTACTTCGTGGCCAACCCAGAAGTTGCCAGGTGTCTGTATCGGTGGTCCGTCTTGAACTGTCGTATGGTATCTAACCATGGTCGATATTATTTTGGCTACATCTGTGGCGGTAGGCTCCCGAGCGCCAAAGTTCAGCATGTTGTTTTTGCAATCCTCCACAGATGAAGTGAAGGCGTAGCCGATATCTCGGATAATCTCAGCTAGGGAGTTATCCATCATGGCTGCGGCCATGTCGTCCGCTGTAGTCATTTCCTCGAGGGGCGTCTGCGTATCGTCAGGATACAGCAACGGCGCGAGCACTATAGGCACTACTTCACGAGGAAAGTCAATTCGTAACTTTTTCAAAAATAAGTCTTTAGTCACTGCGGCTAATCGAAAATTATCGTGGGCGAGACTCGTCAGAAGAGTTTGCAACACTTCAGGGCTGCATTCCTGAAGCCCAGCACGCTCAACTTGGTGTCCGCGCTCTGCAAAAACAAACTCTAATTACCTGCTGCACCGACACACTAACTCATTTGTATTTCACTTAACTAACCTGCGTCTAGATAGCACTGTACGAGATCTAAGAATCTCTTTTTGAGATGTGTCTTCGCTAGGGTAACAATCTCAGATTTAGAAGAATTTCTCCTCAGAACCAAAGAGAAGGCAACATCCTCAGCTGTAGTTAATTTTAACAATCTTGATAATCGGTTCAATAAAGTATTTGTGGGTTTTAATATCTGAAAATAAATTATAAGCTTATGTATTGCTGTGGTACTTTTACTTTAACAGCTAAGATAAAGCGCCGAAAAGTAATGCTCGGCTACTATCGAATGCCCATTTTGTAGGAAATTCGATAAATATGAATTGCATATATATTTTATGATGTCTACACTATATCAATATAATATGACATTGACATAGTAAAAACTTATAGTACCTACATCTGTATGGTGTGTTATGTCCTTGTGTTTATGATTAGCTCCATGGCCTCCCGGCCAGCTGCAGTTAACAAAATATATTTCACAGAACATCTTATACGAACAATTACAAAATAAAAATAGTCGTAATAAAATATCATTGCATTATTAGTATATCAAACATAATTGCAAAAATGTAATGTTTATAATAATACTACCTACATGAGGACAAAATAATGGTATGTCAAATAAAATATAAAAAATGACATGAGAACAGGACAAACATACGATACAGGTGAGATGCATGGGCATTAGAATGTTGATGAGCAACAAAAAAAAATTGCTAAGCTCGGAGTACATAGTGGCCTGCGGTGGAGACCAGAGGATACTTACCTTCTGGAGAGAGCGAGTTGGCTGATCGACTGCACGACAAATGACAGTGGACTTAGCCGGGTGATTGAGCAACGACGCGAGATGCTGAGTGAGAAGCGACGCGTGGATACTGTTACTGGGCGAGCTGCCGGAGCGCTCAGTGTCCCAAGAATTTCTTGCGGCCTCGTTGAGCAAGCACCTCAGGAGTTGATTTTCTGCTTCCAGCCCATAAAGACTGACAAGCTGTGGACAAACAAAACATTTTCCATTAGTTTCCTGGAAAACAATCTCTTTAAGTACACTAAAACGGAAATAAATAACTTATCAGTTAGTATCAGTTCATTAAAATTGATTACCGTAAAAATACGATCGCTGTAAGTAACATTTATGTAATTGCAATGCTATAAATGCATAGGCGATAGTAACATTCGCAAAATATTTCGCATGCCGCTAACGCACAGCTCTTAGATAACAAAGAATAATAAAATATTGTTAGACTTATTACCAACCTAAAAAACACAGCTGATACATTTTAATATCACAATGAAACTGCATCATCAACATTAATTACCAAGTCAATATTTGAGTGACTCTCACATTACTGATTTATTATTGAATTAATTAAAAGATGAGATAAACACAGAGTCTACTTGTATATTTTCACCTGTATATATTAAATTATTGTCATGCAGCGAAATAAAACAGTACCACAAACGTCACTTGACGTGCAAAGCAATACGAACACACCATTTAACTACGTTATGTTGCTACTTTAAACATTGTTAGAACTACGTTTCGTTCAATGTGATTTAGACGGACGTTTAACAACACGTGACGATAAGAAACATTTGGTGTTAAGGAAACTATACTGTATAGAGTATAGAACATCAAGCGCTTACGACATGTGCTCTAAAGGATGCAGTCTATTACGTCCACAGATAAATTATAACTGCAGTCAATGCATAGCATTCCCACAAGATGGCGGCGAATGCTGGACGTCTTGAATACATCTTTGCTTATGGATCAATACATACATAAGAAACCCTTTGAAAACAAGTATTATAAGGCTGACCCCACAGGCGTGCGTAGTAGCGCGAGCGCCGCGTTTTGCCGGCGTGTGACGTGTGTGCAGCGAGCGCGCGGCGCGCACGCGGCGCTCGCGCTACTCACACGCCCGAGGATCGCGCACGCCTAATGTGGGGTCAGCCTAAGACACAAAACACGAATAACCCCTTTTTATGAGTATTCGGACAGGCTCAGATCCTTTTATTATTTTTTTACACCAATACTTCTCTTAAAGAGTTGTTTGATTTCTCCCTCAGATGGAGAATGAGCCATATTTCAAAGCATCCAGACAGTAAATAACTGTCTGAAATGCTGCCCATGTTTGTCTAACCTAAAGAAAGTGAGCTATTTAGCAACAATTAACTGTCGGAAGTACCTCATCATAATATAATTATGTAAAATCACCTGTCTGAAGTGACATAATATTATCGCAGAGCAATTTCTGAAGCTGGATCCATTATATTTGAACAGTGAGGGTAGGCACATTCCTTTTATGACGTCCATCTATCATCCATTATGTGAGACACATGTTTGACATATTTTGTATGGAGCTTATGTCAAATATGTATTTCAAATCTCCTAATCTATGTATCAATCGATTATTGAAACCGGTGAAAAGATAAAATAGGGATGGTTTTTTTTACGAATATCTCCTGATTTTAAAGCTTGGACCTGAGGACTTCAGAATATGCGGATAATAGCTAGTAGATCTATATAATTGTGTTGCTATTTCTGTCACTAACACTTCTGACTGATTTAAATTATAGGTCATTGGTGTATAATTTATTTTAAGTTTCAAGTAAAAATTTACTTTTTTGTATATATAATAATCAAAAATGGAGTAAGATTGTCAGCCAGTGGTACCCAAGAGAAGGCATAAGAAAACGCGGCAGACAACAAGAGATGAGATGATGACATTCGACAAATAGCTGGAACTGCATGGAGCAGAGTGGCCAGATGCAGAAAGGATTGGAGGAGATTGGAGGCCTTTGTCAACTTGCAAACAGACACACAAAAAAATAAAAAACTCCAAATATATGAAATACAAAAATGTAACATACGCATGTCTGAAAAAAGGCTATAAATAAATAAAATAAAAATATATAATAATAGTAATACATTACAGCGAATCTACGGTGGTTTGAATGTATATTGTCCCATAAGGTCATTTGAAACAAGAAAGATTAGAACTTATGACTGAAAGAACTATTAATAGTAGCAATGGTGATACTACACAGCAAGTTTTAGTAGGAATTTAACATGTGCAATCATCACCCAGGTAACTTTGAATGTCAAAGTAATATTAAGTATGATTAAAGTTACTAAAAAGTTGGCCAACTTATAAACAAGCGCTTCAGGGATTTGTTACTTTTCACTTGTATGTGTTACTTGTTACTTTTCACTTATGTTCAGACATAGCTTGATAAAACAGGTATATCGCTTATACATCAGAATAACACATGTGACTATTTCGATTCAGATCAAAGAAAGCCTGGTTTATTTATTGATAATCTATAACACCTGCTACTGTTAGGTTAGTATTGTTGGTGCCACGAGAAGATAGACTTTTTCTAAACACACATTCAGGGCTTCGCAACTTTTGTTTCAAACAGTTGTGTTTGAGATTTTATGGTTTAGTTAACTTTTATACTTTTCAAGCAGCCGTTTTTATTTTTCAATGCTCAATTATGCTACTACGTATTCGAATTTATTTTGTTATCTATGAATTCTTGTGGTGAGCAAAAATGTTCTATTTTACAATTTTTTTTTACACGTTGTTAATTCCGTAAATGCAAGACGTTAAGAGAGAACCATATATGTCAATGAAAGAGCACAAACATGGTACTCTATTACTGACTTGATTGTTTTAATCATAGGCAATAAAAATAGCTAAGCTGTGCTAAAATATTAAAAAACATACCACAATAGTATTACAGACCACTAGCTAGTACATTACATTAAAATTTCTAAGCATGGAGATTTTACGTTGCGTATGTATGAATGAAAACGTCACAATGAACTTAAACAAAATCTATTAATAAATTACGGTAAATTAACATTTGGGGTTACCTTCATCAGAATAAGCTATTTATGTTTATTAGGTGTAAATAATCTTCGTGCAACTAATAGTTTGCCATCTGTACTTCTGCACCAGCTTTTCTGAGATGCCGGCCGCAGGACGAGCGTTGCGACCCCATAAACATGCATTTAACTTTAAACTTATCTCTTCTTGACATCCAAAAAATATTTTTTATCCTCTGATGCCCAAGAACATTTCAATGGATTAACGCAAAATGTTGACGTTCCAGGCGTCTGACATGTTCCAGTACCACAAAATACTCTTGACAACGCATACATCGATAAAAATCCGATTAATTGACATATTACTTTGCAATGACACATCTATGTACCGTTGCGCTTATAGGATTTGACAATATTTGTTTCTGGCAGAACTGTCGCTAAGTTACTTAGTAGAAATTCTTTATTTACAAAAAGTCTATGTTCTCGTGGCACGGCCTATAGACACATTTGAATATTATCTGACGATGCCTGCTATTGACTCAAAGGAGAGGCCTATGTCCAGCAGTGGACTCCGAAAGGCTGTATGATGACGATCATATTAAATTGTCATACTTGCCTCACAAACTATCTCCAAGTTTTATAGAAAGGCACACATAACCAATTTATTGAAAATATAATATAATAATAAATTATAAACCGAGAGATAAGTAAATATGGGTCCAACATCTTATAAAAATGTTAGGTTGTTTTCGCAATACTGTGTTTACGTAAACGTTTTGTAAGTCATCTTGGAGTAAACAATTCACCGGCAGGCTTTTATTTCGCAAAGTTGTACTCTACGGCTTTATTGAAAAAAAAAGCCCTCAACGTGACTGGTGAATGACGTGGTCTGAAGAAAGCCAGTATTGCGAAACAAATGCGTCAGGCGAATTGTACAGTGATTACTCGTTTACCCCATAGACCAAGTTCCCATAAAATGACAATGAAAATATAAATAAAGCAATTAAAAACATTTCCTTTTGTCCTCATTTAGGTCAGAATATAATCAAGAATTGAAAATTGCAATACGACAGAAATAGCAGTCCCGTAAAAGGGCATGATCACAATCTGACGTAGGTTGTAGGTATATCGTTTGACGAAAGTTATACTGTGGCAACGAAAATAATATGTATATTTCTATAAGGACGTCTTTTGCCCCATAATGGGGATATGACCTGCAGAGACAATTTGCAAACCACGTCTTTCTTCTACCTATCAACGAAACGGAAACTTAATTTATTCACTGTCATTTCCCCGAAATACCGTACTTATACTGTTCAAGGTAAAATCTAACAAGAGATATATTCTTATAAGACTTTCCCCTCATTATGTCAAATTGTTCTATCTCGTTCTATCTATCCTCATAATAACAACTTGTGGATCATACTAGTGTTGTTCTTATACACAACAGCCGGCTCACTCAGCAGCTGACAAAACCACTACCATCCGTCCAGACAATGTATTTCTAATAAGAAAAGGTTTAATTATTATGTTATAACGGCACTAAACAACTAAAAGTATTGACACTACTACGTCTATCCATCTATCAACATACATAAAAACATCACATATGACATTCTCATTCATCACCACAGCTATATGCATGTGGTACTGCAAATAGAGGAATGCAACTGTTGGCAATGTTATATGATACGATAATCACCCATAACTTAACTAGCCATCCATAACAAAAATTCAATACACAACCGACGATAAGTTACATAGAGTTGCGTTCTGATAACATGGACGTTATCGATCGTAACGATGTGTTGTCTGTGAATATACCTACATAAGTACGTACGTAGTGAATCGCCCCTCATTCACTATTAATTTGGTCATTGCATTGAAACCGTTCAACATCCGCGTAGCTATTATTGAATTTGGACTCCATGGCACGGTGCACACCTGAAAAGGGGTGAGGGTGGGTATTGAAATTACGCTAAATAAAACGGTAGACTTAAAATTTTAACTTGCAATGATATCAAGAGCAACATTACGTAATATGTAGCTTTGATAGTTTCGTTCTACAGACCACATATCCATAATAAAGCTAAAATGAGGATTCAAAATAACTCATTCAGTCATTCATAATTCAAAAAACGGCTCAGGCGCAAATGTCTCTTTCGCACCATGTCCCCTGGTCGTAAAACGTCGCTTTCGCAGGTCTCTTTCGCAAAATGTCTCTTTCGCAGAATGTTTCTTTCGCAGAATGTCGCGCCAGGGACTTACGAGTAAAATTTCGATTTTCAAAACAAAAAGAGGTCTTGGTGACGCCCATGGGTCCGACTGTAATTCCAGTAACTAAATAGGTTATGTTAGGTTCTCTTTTGACCCTTAATCCGAAAATTATTTTATATTATTATATTCGGATTATTAAATTAGTGTGAAGAATGTAGCCTAAGTTGACGGAGCCCTGCTTTGCAGGGCTCCTATTTTTGGGTTAAGGGTCAAAAGAGAACCTAACATAACCTATTTATTTAGTTCGTCGCACCTAACCTCACAACTCGGAAATAATGAATGACACACACTTAATTTGGCGCGACATTCTGCGAAAGAGACATTCTGCGAAAGCGACGTTTTACGACCAGGGGACATTTTGCGAAAGAGACATTTTGCGCCTGAGCCGACTGATATTTTGGGCTTGTATGATTTAGTCTTGATTATAAAACGAATAGATTAGATAAGTATTTGTAGAGCGTATCTTTTGAAAAAAAAACACAGTAAGCGGAAATTGGCCTGGATCAACATTAAAAATTACGGTAAGTATCCAAAGACTTTGATTTTAAATAAGTAGTAACATCGCTTCTATAGCAGAAATTAATGGTACCTAATGTTATTTATTTTTTGTCTTATTTACGTAAAGTGATAGCAGCGCTGAATAAAAACTACAACAAAACTATTGCGTTTTTGGCAATACCACACTTCGCAATGACGCACGCTTAGTCGAGTTTTAATTTCTGATATAATATTTATTCGTCATATTATCTTATACTTATATATAAAGCTGAAGAGTTTGTTTGTTTGCTTGTTTGGTTGAACGCGCTAATCTCAGGAACTACTGGTCCGATTTGAAAATTATTTCAGTGTTATTAAGCCCATTTATCGAGCAAGGCCCTAGGCTATATAACATCGCGCTATGAGCGACGGGAGCGGAGCAGTAGCCTTAAATAACGCGGGTGTAACCGCGGGTATACTGTAGTTGTAAAATATAATATATAATATAATATTCTACCACATTCACACAACAACATCTAGTCCCAAACTAAGCAGAGCTTGTACTATGGGTACTAGACAATGGATAACTCTTTCAGGTTTGGTGGTTAGTTTTCTAACCACCTATTTTTAGCCGTTTAAAATTTATTTTCACGCCATATATCGACAATGTGCCGAACTATGTTCTTTTTCAAGTTGTTTTTGATTGTGTGTTGGCATATTTTGATGCAAATGCGCGTCGGTTAGTTTTATTCAAACATTTGAAAGAGTTGTGCAGTGCATTTTTCACAAAGGAGAATTTCAAAATTCAATAACAAAGGTAATAAAGTTTATTATATTATAATTTCTGTATTATTCTATTACTAAGTATTGCATTAGTTGCTTTTTGATATAAAATATAGGTTTCCGTTTTTATATTTTTATAAATAACGTTAATAATAAGGTGGTTAGTTCTCTAACCACCGTGACTATAGTAGGTTTTGTTTTATTCATTTCGTGTACTTATTTACAGAATGCCGCGCGTGTTGAATGAAAGAGAAATTCAAACGTTCTTATAGAAGATATTCCTTCAGATAGTGAATGTGTGTGTAGTGTGGAACCAGGTGAAGAATATAATGATGGATCGGAAACTGAGATGGTGCTCATCAATTCACCCCCACAGCAGCCATGGTTTGAAGAGGAAATTGACTCCAACGACGTCGTACCTTTGTCAGAGTTTGTCAGCACTTCAGATAATCGCATACCTACTACGAGCGACGGAACCAAAGTGGAAGAAAACTTCAGAATAAAAGAACCGAGTGAGTACACAGGAGGTGGAGGTATACCACAAGAAATAATAAATTTAGAGAATGTCACACCTACACAACTATTTCGCTTGTTTTGGTCAGAGGATCTTGTAGAAATATCTGCTTTCAAACAAATCTATACGCCACACAAAAAGGAACACCTTATACACCCACTACGCCAGATGAAATTGAAGTGTTCCTTGCTATGAACTTGGTAATGGGTATAAAGAAAATGCCTTGTTATAAAGATAATAGGGGTTCTGCCTCTGATCTACATGACCCTTATATATCATGGCTTATGCCACTAAACCGCTTCGGCTGGCTACTTAAAAAATTGCATTTGAATGACAACATCATGATGCCAAACAAAACCAACCCTACCTATGATAAGCTTTACAAAGTAAGACCTTTGCTAGATATACTGAATTTGTTTGACTGCACTGTCATAAACCCCTTTTTATTATAACGAGAACTCCAGAAGGAACACGATCCCGAATGGGATAAATTACACCCAAAAGACTTTCGCAGAAGTGTGTATCAAGGAATCTTAGCTCCAGCTAACAAACTCTACTCAAAAACACAACTCCAACTCTAAACGTTCCCTCAACAGCTCTGCATGGTCTTCACCATTGCCAGTCTTGATAAAACGTCATAAGCCAACAGTTCCTATATAATTGCGAATGGAGAGCAATATGCATCAGCCAGAGCGAACTACTTTACGAAGATACACTAAATGCAGCACTAAAAAAGATCCAGCACGAACTGTATGGCAATGCAATACTTGTAAAGTCCCTCTTTGTATCCGAAAAGATAAAACATGCTTTTTAGATTATCATAATAAATAATAATTTATATTCATGTTACTTATTTCTTACGAACAATCTCATACTTTGTTTTGATTATTGTTCATGCCTACCGTCATGGTGGTTAGTAAACTAACCACCTTATTCCTCAAAAGCCTTATGTAGGATTTCGGTAAAATATTTTTTTTGACGTGACAACGTCTTATAAATTGGTTTGCCGGGTGACACTTCAAGAAACTGCGTTACGCTCCGCTCACGTTATGCGCTCACAATGAGAGCGAGTGAGAGGCACGCGTCCCGCCTAAGAGCGAGAGAGACAGACATAAAAAGTGAAAGGCACGCGTCTTTCATCCTTCTTCCTACTATACGAATGAATATTCACATTAAAATTATTTTACCACTCAAAGTCGTTGTCACGTAAAACTTTCGCCCGTATACCGACTTTACAGGCAACCAATTTTTTTCTTTATAATTAAACAGTAATAAAACCAACTACCCGTTTGTTTTATTTATAAAGTAAATAAATAAAAACTGTGGCTGAAAGAGATAAACATACATTTATACTATTTTTTTTTGTAAATACATACATATTATACATAGAAACACCCGGACCAAGACAAACATCCATGTTCAAGCACACAAATGTTTGACTTGAGCGGGAATCGAACCCGCGACCTTCGGCGTAGCAGTCGCTTACCCTCCCGCTACACCAACCGGTCGTCAATAAACATCTTTAGACTGAATATCTATAAAATAAGGCAAATTTAATCTTTATGGTCTATTTTTACTATCGCTTCTAAGTTTAGCTATTGTTTTCTTTAAAAAGCCCGCTTCTTAAGAAATGAACTAGATTTAACAATAGCATACTTAGTATCTATCCAGTTTATTTTGCCCTCTCGTAGTCATAGTACCTACCACTGCAACCGGCTAAGCAAAAATAAACTTTGAGTGCATTTAGTCAAAGTCGATATCGCAGAATGCATACGCTAGCAACAAGGTATATTTAGTGTGACTAATTATATGATAGAGAGAGAGGGTCTCGGGTTCGAATCCACGGCACGCACCAATGACTTTTCGAATTTAAGTGCCTATTAAATTGGTAATTATCGCTTGCTTATCGGTGAAGGAAAACATCGTGAGGAAACCTGCATGTCTGAGAGTTCTCCATAACGTTCTCAAAAGACATCTGAAGTCTGCCAACCCGCACTTGGCCAGCGTGGTGGACTATGGCCTTACCCATCTCATAGTGAGAAGAGGCCCGTGCTCAGCAGTGGGACAGTATAAAGGGCTGATGATGATGATGAATTATATGATTAGCTTTGCAAGATTACATCTATGTAATAAAAATCGTCACCACCGAGAAGTAACCATAAGCAATTTTGAACTTTTCTTCGATACCATTAGAGTATATAACGTCTTGAAGCCACCGCGGCGTAGACTCATCATCAAATATAGATACAGTAAACCGCTAGAAATAGATCGACACGACTCTTTGGGTACAAATTATGGATCGGCCACTCTGTGACCTATTTCAATTCGTTAAAGAAATTACTATTTTCAAGTATTGTTTAACTATATGATACATTAATCATAATTACATTCTACACCATACATTGAAAGTACAAATGCTGTTAGAAGATATGTTTTAAGATAAGGAAACCTAATCTTATTGTACCAGTCACATCTTACTTATAAAATCCCAACGATTATGTAACACTGCGAGACACCGTTAATATAATATTAGGGGTTAAAGTATGAATTTGTACTGAAAATCAAAATTGTTTATTTTTTAATTTTTAACATATTTACTGTTAGAAGATTTTTTTTTAGATAAAGAAACCTAATCTTATAGTACTAGTCACGTCTTACTTATAAAATCCCAACGATTATGTAACACTGCGAGACACCGTTAATATAATATTAGGGGTTAAAGTATGAATTTGTACTGAAAATCAAAATTGTTTATTTTTTAATTTTTAACATATTTATTTGATCAAAATAGTTACCATTATTATCTATACATTGCTGCCATCTAATAGGAAGGTCATTTATGCCTTTGCGATAGAACTCTGACGGCCTTATTACAAAAGAAGGTTTAAGGATAATACCGAGCTTAAAGCAGCAAAAACGATAGTTTAGACCACAATGTTATTACAAAATAAGGTTTATCGCAAAACTATGGATCACTATACGATATAAACCTAAACCATCGCGACCACTAGTTTATTACGATAAACCAATGTTGCTACTAGGTATCACTAATGACAAATATTTTGTTTATATTGTAACTGTTTTCGGTGAAATAGCTTGCTGATATGATTGTCTCAGTCGTTATCGAAGATATTGAAGATTTGGAGCTATTTAGGCAAAATATAGATTCACAAAAACTTTTGCAATGAAAATTGTCGACATGTCTGAACCCGCCGTTTTTTTTTTGTTTTTGTTCTGCCATCGTAGCAGTACTTGAACAAAATATGTTAATAGATAATTTAAATAGAAGTTTCACGTCTTTGCAAACTAAACTTTGATGTAGCGTAAGTAGATACTTTCGCGAGAGTGAACTCCGTTTCGTTACGCGCTCTTAGCAGTTGTTCAGGTGACATTACAAAATATAAGCTTCGAAAAAGAAATTGGCACCAAGAGAGTAGTGATTATTAATATTTATTGTAAATAATCAAATTTCTAGGGCTTTTGTACCATCTATATAATTCCTAATCATTATCAATTAAAGTAAACATATTTTATTATAAAAATACGGAACGTACGTCAACGTGACAAAATTCAACATAATTCAATAATTATAATCCAGAAATTCCTAGTACCGATTGCAGGCGCATTGTACGTTCGCACGCCGCGTTCGCACGTTACGAACTTACGATAAATAATTTCTGGATTGTAATTGTTGAATTATGTTGAATTTTGTCACGTTGACATTCATCTAGTTGGCTTGGTCGACTAGTTAAAAGTGAATGATGTCATCACAGATATGACAAGAATCAGATGTAGCGTATTCGTCCAACTAAGCGTGGCACGTTGACAGCTATGTGTGCGTGACCTTTGGCGACTGGCACTGTACGGACACGCGCGTCTATGTGTGTGAAAAGTTGCCAGATTATGAATAATCTCCCAGTATTTTGCATATAGTTATGTAATATTCTTATATTCATTTGCGGTTTTGAAGAATTTACCATGGATTTAATTAATGCTTTTATAAATACATTTCTTAAATGTAGGTACCGAGTTAAGTTTTAACTACTTCGTAAATCTGTATATATAAAATCCTTGCGTTACTGACTGACTGACAGACAAGCTACAGCCGAAACTACTCGGCGCATGAAGCTGAAATGTAGCATGTATGTTTCTTGGGAACCGTAGGGGTGCACCAAGACGGGATTTCTCGAAATTCCCACGGGATCGGGCAAAACGAGAAATAAGAAAATATGTGCGTGCGAAGCCGCTGGCGTCGATTAGTTGAGAAATAAATAGTATGTATGTACACACAGCACCAAGTCAAGCTAAACAGTTGCTGTACGATTTTGATACTTATTCCCTACGCCATAAGTATGTATGTACACACGGCACCAAGTCAAGCTAAACAGTTGCTGTACGATTTTGATACTTATTCCCTACGCCATTAGTATGTATGTACACAGGGCGCCAAGTCAAGCTAAACAGTTGCTGTACGATTTTGATACTTATTCCCTACGCCATAAGTATGTATGTACACACGGCGCCAAGTCAAGCTAAACATTTGCTGTACGATTTTGATACTTATTCTTTACGCCATAAGAACGGTGCAAAGGTCAAAGTTTATAAGCTTGACGAGTAGAAGGGTGTACACGAATATTTGGATCGTTTGGGGATCGAACTCAAAACAATATTATGTAAGGTATATACTAATGGAAATTGAAATTCTATTACTATATTTATGAGAAAGAAGATATATCTACAGTATACTTTTATAATACGGTAATGTATTTTTCATTAACATGACAATCATTATCACATAATCAATTAACAAGTGCATTTTCCCTAATTCAGGCAGAACGGCGTCGACAAAAACTGGCAACACTTACATATTTCTTGCACAAATACGAATTTTATCGAAATTAAATTAGGAAACAGTCAAATTATCAATAGTTACCTGTGAAAAGATATTCCATTTTCCTGTTTTTGTTTTTAGGAACAACTTTTACAGTGTTTAAAGAACACAAGACGGCATTTTGAGAATTTAAAAGTTGACGTGATCGTGACGCGTGAACTGTACGATGCTTCGTAGCGCACTGAGACGAGTTTGTATTCGCTTTTCAATTTTGTATTTGCTTTAGTGGCCGCACGCAACTGTGCCGTGCGTTACATCTGATTCTTGTTAATAAATCTATGGATGTCATGATGAACGAATAAGAATTGTTTTTATCTGTGGTTGATATTTTGAGCTGAGGTCGACTAGTAAAAAGTGAATGATGTCATGATGAACGAATAAGAATTGTTTTTATCTGTGGTTGATATTTTGAGCTGAGTTTATAACGTGGTATCATAAAAGCCGAGGCTCAAATATGTTTTGTAATAAGAACAAGTTTACACCATTGCTCAGCTATAAGACTTGGCCTTTATAGTGCTAGTTCAAGCTAAGGTTTATTCAGTTTTTTGTAATAAGGCCGTGAGGATCTAGACTGCATAAACTGTGTGAAAGCATTTTGTACTGCCTCCTGGGAAGACAACTTCTTGTCAAGTAGATAATTGAAAAACAAACTCGACCGGCTTCTTAATAACTGCATTCGATTCGTTTTCAATCTTCGCAAGTATGACCATGTGTCTACTTATCGTTCTCAACTGAGATGGCTTCCCGTTCGTCAACGCCGTAGCTTGCGTGCTCTCACTACTCTCTACTCCCTACTTCACTCACCCACTCCTCCAGCCTACCTAACATCCCACTTTCAATACTTATGCTCTTCGCATGATAAAGCTCTTCGTTCTTCCCACAACCTTTTACTTCTATGTCCTCAACATAGCTCTGGCCTTGTACATACTTCGTTCTATGTTCAAGCTATACTCCTATGGAACGCGCTCCCTCTGGAAGTCAGGACGGCAGACAGTCGTTGGACATTTAAAAACAAAGCTCGTCAATGGATTCAACGTGGATCATTGGCTGAATCATCGTAATCATCACTGGATTATGTATGTATTTATAATATTTTATTGAATATATATGTATATATATAAATATATATGTTATAATATATTAATATATATTATATTATATATAGTATATTAATTATTAAATTTATATGTGTATTGTATAAGTGTGTTATGTATATTATTTACTAAACTATCTAGTTATATATAAATTCAATTATAAAGTACTTCCACCTAATACTTGCCTTAACTATCTCTGCATCACCCTAAGGTAGACTGTTAGACAATGCCTAAGGCATTAAGTCCGCCTATGTACAATATTGTGCAGGAAGTTTAATAAATAAATAAATAAAAATAATTGTCCAAATCACGAAAAAAATGGTATAGGTACGAAAATAATGGTGAGCAAGGTCTGGCGAATACGGAGGATGATGCACCTGCATTTACAGAATTAAAGTAAAAAACTACGAAAAACGACAAATCCATGAAAATTCTTCCGGAAAATTCGACAACTCAAACACAAAATCAAATATGTTTATTTTCGTAAAAAAAGAAAATTTTAGACACGTCTGGAAGTCGTGGATAATAATAATAAAAATGTAAATTCGAATACACATCATCGGCCTTTAACAGTCCACTGCTGGACTACTATACCACGCTGGCCAAACGAGTTGGTATAGGTTCTCTGCATAATATTGTTACGAATGGCAATAATTGAAAATAACGCCATCTATCGGTGAATGGGAGAACTAGATGAGATTAGATGTATCGGTGGTTTAAAGCTGTTTCATCAATCCTCTAATAGATGGCGTTGCTGTAAATAGAACAAACTAGAATGACTGCAAACTACCAGAACTTTCGTGATGCGTCTCGAAAATACTAGTTATGTGTTCCGGCCGGTATAAATACCGCGCAGACGGGCGAGAAGAGACAGTAACAATTGAATATCGGAGCGATAATCATCAAGCGAAGGGAAGTAAGCCGGAAGTGTTTAGTGGTGTTTCTAGTAGTGTGAAATAAGTGTGTTTTTATTAGTGCATAGAAATAAGTGTGTATAGTGTTTGTGTTAGTAAATAAAGTATAGTTTTCTGGCATAGTGTATATAATTTATCGTCGAACCCCAGCTCGTAACAATATGCTCCCTCTGTCGGCTCTTACGACACCCATAGGATGATATGGGGTGGTGACGTTCCGTATTCTTAATCCGTCACCACACGGACATTTCGAATACATAGTAGCATAATTAAGCATAGAAAAAAACGACTGGTCAATAAGTATAAAAGTTCACTAAAGAATAAAATCTCAAACACAATTGTTTGAAAAAAAGGTTGTGAAGCCAACTTTGTTACAAGTAAATTAGAAGTAGATACGTTAGTTATAGGCGTACCAAAAGCAGGACGCTAAACAATAAGCCAGTTGACAAGTCAGACATAAGTGTGTGTGAGACATCGCGCGCCGACGGCGCGCGGCGTCAAAGTGAAACTGACACATCTTGTCAACCGAAAATTCCGTCGTGTGTAGTAAGATATTGCAAAAATTATTCCAGCAAAACTTTAAAATCTCAAGGTATCACATACGACTCGTAAGTATAAATACCATTCATGTTATTATTTAACATATCAAATAATATATTCGTAAAATATGGTGATAAAGATAAAATAATACTCATGACCGATCAAAGATTAAAATTATGCCCGAGAAAAAGACAAGTCAGTTGCCTTACAATAGGTATATGTCGGTTCATGAAAGATGACCACTGCGCAGAAATCATTTTTTAGGTACCCGTGGAGGTGCGGGGTGAGGCGCGGGTGGAATGCCAATGGCGTGGCTCCGTTCTTGACGCATTCCCTAAATGCTTCAAGAATGGAGCCACGCCATTGGTGCAAAAATGTACATATGCGCGACGGCCCCATTTGTGGTCAACTTTCGTGAACCGATCTATACAAAGGTACGTTTAATGTGATAAGAAAGAATAAATTAATTAAATTACTACAATGAAATTAAAATAAATACTTTGTGTTTGTTTTTTTAATATTTATATTCTTATTAGGTCGCCATTAGGCAGCGATAGCCTTGTGAAGAAGGTTCCAATCGCAAGGCGCGCACTGACATTTCGAAGTTATGCTAGAGCCATGTCATGAAGATCTCTGATAATATTTATACTCAATCAGTACCCATGAATATACTACTGGCACTAGTCCACGTCACGAAATATTGCTACCTCTTTTGTGGAAAAGCTATAATTCTGTCAAATCTCATAAGAGTAGTAAGTCTACCCTGGGCTACAAGGCATAAGACTTGGGTGTAACCAGGTTAAAACTAAGATTATGCTGATTTATATGTTACTAGCTTTTGCTCGCGGCTTCGCGCGCGTTAAATTCGGGGTAACACATCTACTTTCAGTCTCAAGTTGTGTAAAGACACTGCTGATTATTGTAAAGAGTCAGAAGCTCTATAGGATACAAAGTAACTCGCTCAGTATCCATGACAATTTCAATAGGTACATGTCCAATAGGTATAAAAATCTATGAACACTTTCGCATTTATAATTTTAGTAGGTACAGAAAATAGTTTCAGTCGGTTGAGCGTAGTAAAAAATTATTAGTTTAGATATGCGAACAATGTATTTCACGCACAATATGACAATATGTTTGATGTGACACTTGACAGTACTGACAGATAGCACATGCGCAGCACTCAATTTTTCGCGCATGCGTTTTTACTTCCAAGAGGAAAATTTCTGCTGTACAAACTTCTATCCTCCCTACAATCCCTCCCAGTTTAATTTTTGCAACTTATGGTAGCCTATGTCCGTCTCCATGGCCCAATATATTTCTATATTAAATTTCAACAGAATCGGTTCAGCCGTTTTAGCGTGAAAACGGAACATACATACATACATACATACATACACACTTTCGAATTTATAATATTAGTAGGGATTGGCTGAAATCAATTTATTATTTATTTTTAGATTGCCAGCAAACGAATCAATGTTCATTAAGTGGGTCAACATTGTCCGCAAACAAAGAAGTGAAGAATTCTGTCAAACCACTAAATTCCTTTAGTCGCATTATGTCCAATTCGCAAAATGTCCAACTGTCCAATTCTCAATAGGTCCAGTTCGCAATTGGTCCAGTTCTCAATTAGTCCAATTCGCAATTGGTCTAATTCGCAATTGGTCCAATTCGCAATTGGTCCAATTCATAAATAATACAAATTTCAATCATTAAAATCATTGGCCAAATGCCAATGATTTTACCTTAAATGAAGTGTTTCGTATAAGTAAATAAGACGCTTCAGTCTTTTAAGCCAAGTTGACGGAGCCCTGCTTCGCAGGGCTCCTATTTTTGGGTGCAGGGTCACAAGAAAACCTAACATAACCTAACTGGACCATTTGCGAATTGGACATTGTGAGAATTGGACGTTGTGAGAATTGGACATTTTGAGCCCGCTGGACATTTTGCGAATTGGACATAATGCGACTAAAGCACTAAATTCAGTAAAATATTTATTCATTTTAAATTTGAACACAAGTACATCAGCGGCAAGGAAAAAACCTTTTTGAAAAAAAAATACGGTTCCTGCTTTGGATGTAGTTGATTTTCTTTTTGTAGATGAAACATTAATTATAAAGCAGCTTCGTCTACTGAATTATGTTATCCTAATTTTTAATTGTTCCAGTTACCTCGGGCAGAATCATGGTAGTCCTAACAGATTTGTTGGAGAAAATCTTTCTAATTTACAATCAATTTTTGATAGTCGTCAAAAAGATGCACTCAAAAAATCTATAAAAAGAATAAATTTACAAAAAGCTAAATTAATAAATAAAATCAAAAATTTTAAAAGTCAAATTAAAAGATTACAGAAACGCGTAGCGCATTTGAAGCATATAATAAAACATTAGAAAAAGAAGAAATACATATCTGAAGAAAATTTACCGAATTGAACCTGAACGATGACACTGTGTTTAATTAATCAAATTGTTTATAAGAAAAGAAGCAACAAACTTTTTCGTCAAAAATATCCTCCAACACTGCGAAAATTTGCTCTCACATAAAATTTTTATTCACCTGCTGCGTATAAATATGTAAGGGGAGTTTTCCATAACGCTCAGCCACACCCAAGAGTACTGGGGAAATGGTACGAAAATAGTTCGGTGTCACCAGGATTCACGCCTTTGATATATGCTTAGAAAAAGAAATGCATTTTCAAATAAGCGCATTATTTGCACTCTCGTCGTTGACGAAATGGCACTACGACACCAATGCAAATGGACTGGCAAAAAGACAGAAGAAGGTGTGGTGGACTTTGGTGGGACTACTGATAGCAAAATAATTGCAACTGAAGCCTATGTTCTTCTTTTAGTTGCATTAGATGAAAACTGTAAGCTACCAGTAGGCTATTTTTTCGTAAAGGGTGTCAGTGGTGAAACAAGAGGACACTTAATTACCTCTTGTTTGCAAAAGAGTTTTGAGTCTGGAGTAGACATTGCTGCAGTCACATTTGATGGCTGTCAAGCTAATTTTTCAGCAGCAAATATAATGGATTGTAACTTTAAAGATCCAATTAATTAAAAAAACCACGTTCAAGTATCCTAGTTGTAATAGAGAAGTAGCTGTTATTTGACCCCTGTCACATGCTGATATTAGTTAGAAATACTTTTGAATCGAAAAGAATTATCTTCAACGAGTTCGATAAAGAAATTAAGTGGCATTTACTTGTAAACTTAAAAAAAGCCAATTTTTAAATTTTGCTAATAAACTTAAAGAGCGTCATATTAACTTCAGAAACGAAATAATGAAGGTTAAATTGGCCACACAGTTGCTGAGTAAAAGTGTTGCCAAAGCACTAGAGCTGTGTGAACAATTATTAGTATCTTCACGGTTTAGTGAAACAGCAGCAACTGTGGAATTTATCGAATTTTTAATGACCTTTTTGATAATTATATTTAATTCACGGTCGTTTGAAATTGTCGGTTTTAAGAAGCCTGTTTGCCCACAAAATGCCACAAAAAGTTTCTCAATAAAGCAAAACAGTACATACTGTCATTAAAAATATTCAACAAAAATAAAAGAGTTGTTATAAATAGAATTGTATTCAAAATTTGCAAATAACTTTTAGTTGATTGTGATATGTGTGTAGATGCAAAGTTGGATTCCTGGGATTTTTAATTTGTATAGAGTCATTAAAAAAACTATACGAATCATTAGTTGTAAACCAACCCGTATTGAGATACATTGCAACATACAGACTAAGTCAAGATCATATTAAGACATTTTTTGGTATTATACGAAAGCATGGAGGTTATAATAATAATCCGAATGTCATTCAATTTAAGGGAATCTATAAAAAGATTCTTAATCATCTGAAACTACGTAGTAGTTTCAGTGGCAATTGAGTACCCTTAGAAAGCATCCCTATTTTGAATTGTTACTCCGCAATATCAAATATTAATTGGTTCTCTGGCAAACAAGCATCAAGTGATTATTTGGAGTTTGATTCTTCAGCAGAATCCGAACAAGGCATGCAAAGTGACAAGGAATCAAAAGAAAATGTTGATGCATTTGCTCAAGTGTGAAACAATCAAACTTTACCGGATCATTTTAAACAGATAGTGGAGTATATCTCTGGGTGGGTTGCAAGGAAATTGGTTAGTGCTCTTACGTGTAAAAAATGCATAAAATCTTTATTTACGTCAAAAAAACTGTGTTTTCACAAATTAATTTCTATTAATGACACGGCTGGCTTGTGTTATTCAACAGAAAGTTTGTTCACTGTTTGCTTAAGGTCAGAAAACATTTTAAATTGTCACATTAAGAAAAAAGGGCTATATTTCACAAGAAATGAGGATATTATATTAGTAAAAAACCGTATACATTGCACGGTTAGTTAACATGCCCCATCGGGATACGGAAAAGAATAAAATAAAAAATAAGTTTAAAAGCTATCCAGAGTACGTAAAACGGAGGTCTAAAAAGGACGAAACAAGGAAATAGCTCATTCAGATCTAAATCCAGAAAAGTATGATTATTCCCGGTGTCCACCCCCTGCTTGTCCACCGCGGGTGGACAGAGACACAAATGTTTAAAAAAATTCTCGCTGTGCACCCCTGGGGGACAGCGAGAATTAATTTTAAATTATTTTCGCTGGCCACCCCGGGTGGACAAAGACACGAGTTTTTTCATCACTTCTGATTCGGGTAGATAGGTTATGTTAGGTTCTCTTTTGACCCTTAACCCAAAAATAGGAGCCCTGCGAAGCAGGGCTCCGTCAACTTAGTTTATTAAAAATCAAATATTTAAAAAAATTCTCGCTGTCCCCCAGGGGTGCACAGCGAGAATTTTTTTAAATATTTGTGTCTCTGTCCACCCGCGGTGGACAAGCAGGGGGTGGACACCGGGAATAATCGGAAAAGTATAAGTACAGAAATGCTCAAGCTAAAGCCGTAGTCGCACCTATTATAAAGCTAACGTGGGTGCCAGGAACTCTTACCAGCATTAAACATGTTTGTTTACATGGCAGGTAACTAAATGTATACTAGTATAAAATAGGTGCGACCACGGCTCTAACTTGGGCATTTCTGCACTTATATTTTTCTGGATTTATATCTGAATAAGCTATTTAATTATTTCGTCCTTTTTGGATCCTCTTTTTTACGCAGTGGAGTTATAGTTTTTAATTCAGGTGTATAAATTCCTAACCCAGTCATTAAAATAAATTCGGGCTGATTTTCCGATATACTAATTTTTACTTATAATGTAAAGAGCGAATCGTTTCTTTGTAATATCCTTGGGGTAATCAAGTTATATATTTTGATATATAAGGATTAATATTTTCCTGCATAAATAATCCATCCAAATGTTATGTTAAAACCCTTGTTTACGTAAATCTGCCCATGTCTGCTAAAATACATGACATCTCATGTATTTTTAACTATTTTTCTGTTTGACATTGTATTTTTTTTGACATTGTAATTTCTTTTTTAATATCTAATATATAAAATTCTCGTGTCACAGTTTTCGTTCCCATACTCCTCCGAAACGGCTTGACCGATTTTGATGAAATTTTTTGTGCTTATCCGGTATCTATGAGAATAGGCCAACATCTATTTAAAAAAAAAAAAAAAAAATGCAGAACAATGTTTGCCGGGTCAGCTAGTTATATATAATTTCATTTGACTTTATGTATTGTATTTAAAAATTCTTTGACATTTTGTTAATTTATTATACTATAAAATTGCTTGACATGTTCTTAAATAATATAATAATGTATAACTCATTTATTTAATAGTAAATTAAATGTAGCTGTATTAGAAATATTAATTAATGAGCAATGAATTAACGATACCTATATTGTAAATTGTGTTAGTTATAAGATATTCAGATACAATTTATGTAATTGTTATTGAATCAATAAATAAATAAATAAATACTTATAATAAAATACCATCCCGCTGATTTTTTTGAAGAATTATTAAAGGCAAACAGATTACATTGCTTTGATTGTTTATTATTTCCTTGAAAAGCGAAGAATTAACGAGCGACTGCTTATTACGCCTTATGCCTATTAAAATTATGTACGACACAAGAAAAAAATCAATGCAAGGTATACAATACAACCTAAATTGATCACAGCATTTTAGTTAAATAATAAATGGTTTTAAAATTAATGTTTTTTATTCACATTCATATTACTTTCAATGCATTGTTACTAGTTACTACTATATGAAAACTTGAGTGAACTGCATGTTAGGCACAAACCATGGTAATGTAAAATTTCGTATCTAATTAATTTATTCTGTGGCATTTCACCACCACGAGACATGCACTGTCACATCACAGAAATGAATGAACTGTCTCTTTTCACCTCACGATATTTTATCATGCCATCCTACTCAAACGTCTAATCGTAATGTAGTGTGATATTGCAATAAAGAGTTATCGGTGTGTGCGTTAGTGTACCGTTTCTACAGATAGATTACTACGTAACGTAAGGTAACGTATCTATGACTTTTCTAATAATTATCATTGTGTGAAGCCCTGAATGTGTGTATACAAAAAGTCTATCTTCTCGTGGCACCAACTATAGATATGTATGTGTCATTGGAAAGTAATATGTCAATTGATCGGGTTTTCATCGATATATGCGCTGTCAATAGTGTTTTGTGGTACTGGAACATATCAGATGCCTTTTTTTTTTTTGTTCACTACGGTGGTAAAACTCTCCTTATGAGTCATCTCAACTCCGCCAACCCAGCCATTAGAACGGCTAGGCTTGGGACTGGCGGAGGAGGTATGTGGAGGCTCTCCCCTAAAGGCGTTCGGGGCATACCCACTAAAAACCACCGCGGTGTCCCTACGGGTCCCGTGTGTTGGCGGGGTCACGCGATTCGCGATTAGCATACTTTCTCGCGACCCCACAACATGTCAGATGCCTGGAACATCAACATTTTGGGATAATCCATTGAAATGTTACATTATTTGGCTTAGCGGGCGTTTATCAGAGGATAAAAAATAGTTTTAGATGTCCAGAAGAGGTAAGTTTAAAATTAAATGCAAGTTTATGGTGTCACGGCCGGCATCTCGGAAGATCGGGTGCAGAATTGCAGATGGCAAACTATTAGTCGCACGCAAAAAATATTCTTTACACCTAATAAAAATAAATAACGTCTTCTGACGAAGGTTACCCCAAATCTTATTTACCGTAATTTTTTGTATGGATTTTGTTTAAGTTCATTCTGCCTTTTTTATTTATACAATATCTGTTTCCCGCGGTTTTACCCGCGTCCTGAGGGCACTACTTCGCGTACCCGGTTAATTTATAGTCTAAGTTACTCCTTGGTACATCAGCTATCCGCCAGTGAAAGTCCCGTCAAAATCGGTCCAGCCGTTGCAGAGATTAGCGAGAACAAACAGACAGACAGACAAAAAATGTCATTTCGGTATATGTACCATGTATACTAGTGATGTGCCAGATCGTTAAATATGTATATCCGTGGATACGGATCGGAATACGGATATTTGGTATCAAGATCCGCGGATGCGGATACGGATACGGACCTTTATTTTCTTACTGAATCGTTGTCGGTATGTATTATATTCTTTCTCGGATATCCGCGGATACGGATAAGGATATCCGGAACATCACTAATGTATACATCCATATGCATTTACTAAAAAACGGTTATTTTAATATTACAAACAAATTTTATTTATGTGTACCTACCTATAGATAACGTAAAATCTCCATGCCTAGAAATTTTAATGCGATGTAATAGCTAGTGGTCTGTAGTATTATTCGTTTGTGGTAATTTTTTGCATATTATTTATTTTATTGTCGCAGATTACTTCAAAGAACCAGAAGTGCATGTGTTGGGGTTCAACCCAATATCTTTCGGCAAATAGGTCTGTTGGTATCTTCACTAGGCTTTCAATGGCTCAAGGGCAGTTCAATACCTCAAGAACAGTGCCACAACAATAATGAGTATTGGAATCATTCACTGTCATCAACACTGCTAATTTAAGCAAGCAGTACAATGTCTGCGGAGTTCTGCAAAGTTGTCCATAAAACTAGTCCTCACTTCAGCATGAAGATGCATCATTTATATGAATAAAGGCTGTAGGCAGCAGGTGCAAGAACTTATATGAGATATTAAATCTCTACAATTAATCTTCACAACTTTAAATTATTCATTTCTGAAGTTCTAAACCATAAAAATAGAACCAATTAGTATGGGTTGGATGTGCTTATCATGTAATATATGACATAATTACAGATCTTAAGAAATTTGCTGTGATGCAGCCTAAAGTATCAAAATATGGCATATAAAATTAATTATTAGAAAACTATTGATGATACATAAAAATAATGTAGCTACTACAGCATTCAAATACTCATTATAACCTGCAAAAAGGTTCGCGAGGGAATTTCATAATCTAACCATCATCATAGTTATGTCATAACAGCTGCTTTTGTGTTCTAGCATTCAATTAGATCACAATGCAAAGAAAAGTTGATTACTTTTGCCTTATAATATGAATTCTCATTAAAAAAAATAGTTTTCCTTCAATTATGTAGCAGTTAGATATATTTAAATTCATTAAATTAGACAATAGTTTTGAAGTAATCTGTACTTGTTCGATAGTAGACTGTCCATCTATGTCCAAGGAACACTATAAGGTTATATATTACATTTGCTGGAACCAATAGGAGCAACAGTATATTATTATTTTATTATGCTCTTTTTATGGTTATCAGGCTTGTTCTAAAATAATAGTTTATTTCCAAAACAGTTCTTATAGACATAATGTTAATGGGACACGAGGAAGTGGAGGAGCTAGGCGGACATTCTCTGACCAGATTGAAGACATCCTAAAAAAAGAACAGGTTAGGTTAGGTTAGTATACCCTAACCAAAGAGCATGAGAAATTTGATGAGAGTGAATGAAGCAAGAGAGATATGTTATGATCGTTGCAAATGGCGTTCCATAGTCTCTGCCTACCCCTTCGAGAAACAGGCGTGAGTTTATGTATGTATATTTTAATTCTTATACAAATATGTTATTCTTCACTACTGTTTAATTCTGAACAGAATAAAATTGCTCTTGACATCATTTGATTGCATCTATATACATATAAATATAATTGGAGTGTCTGTTTGTAATATTAAAATACTTAACCGCTTTTTACTAAATGCATATGGATGTACATATACAAAAATTACATTTTTTACAATTTTTATCTGTCTGTTTTCGCTAATCTCTGGTACAGCTGGACCGATTTTGATGGGACGTTCACTGCTGGATAGCTGACCTACCAAGTAGTAACCTAAGCTACAAATTAACCGGGTATGCGAAGTAGTTCCCTCAGGACTCGGGTGAAACCGCGGGATGTAACTATACTAATATAAAAAGCTAAAGAGTTTGTGTGTTTGTTTATTTGATTGAACATGCTGATGTTAGAAACTACTGATCCAATATATATCATTATTTTTGTTTTGGATAGCCCTATCATTGAGGAAGGTTATAGTTCGGGCTCAGCTATAACATATAAGGTGAAAGTTATCTTCTATCCCAAATTTCAGAAAACAACTTTTTTTATATTAGTTATAGAAATGTGATTTTCTATATTTGTTCTTTGATGTAATGTAATATTTGTTTAATGCATGAGTGAACCTGAAACAGCTTGTCATTAAGAACTTTAAACCAAGTGTTTATAGCAACAGAATCAAACAATTCCATATCACAGTTTTCATCATTTCAATAACATCAAGTTAGAAGCCACGGCAAGTAAAATGCCTGATTTAAAGCAATGAGTTGATGTTTGTCTGTAACTTCCCATAAGGAGCAGTTGGCTAAATTGATATAATAATATCATCAGATGGTTTAAAATTGACATTCGCTGAAGTAGAATCTACACTTAAGGATAATGCGCAAATATTGCTTGACATAATATTTTCAAACAGAAAACCCACCTCACCATATGAAACCATGTGATCATTTTCCCAACAGTGTCATAAAATATTTGTAATGAAATGAGTCAGAAAATGCAATAAGACGAGGCAAATTGTACAAGTGCATTATTAATGCACAAATTGCTAAACCTACTTCCCTTTATTGATTTTGCTGTAGGTAGTAACAATTTACTTTGTACTGAGGAGAAATATGCCGTACATGAAAAATTATACCTATGTGCTTTATAGTTCTCTTACATACAACTCTATAAATTGTCATATTTACTGTGTTTTATTTATTTATGTGTACTTATGAAGGATATGAATGTTGATCAAAATAAATGTTTTTATCTAGAGTTGAAGCATTCTGCCTGATCTATTTCACCTTATTGATATGAAATATAAACAGTTCACTTGCATTCCGATTCTA
Organism: Euclidia mi; assembly: GCA_944739405.2. NCBI lineage: Eukaryota > Metazoa > Arthropoda > Insecta > Lepidoptera > Erebidae > Euclidia > Euclidia mi. The sequence goes on along the minus strand of OX123199.2, from coordinate 32,769,457 downwards.
GGATCATTTTACAGATATTCTTGCTTGACTTAAGACTATTTATGATAAAGCTTTAAAAGTATTAACTATAATGATTATAGTTGCATGATTATCATATACATATATGAGTTAAAATAAGCATAGCACAAAATGATAGTGTTTCTATAAGCATAAAACATAAGAGTGGGACATAACCTCAAATTAAAATATAAGAAAGAAATGGATGTATAATGGAAATATTGTACTCGAATAATACATGTTAATCAACAAATGTCTCTGAAATGGTTTAACTTCCTCATATTGAGGTCATAAAATTGTATTAGAATATATTATACATTCCCTTCAAAAGCCAGCAATATACATTAATGAAGCACTTTTAGAACACTCCTTATATAGCATATATTTACTGCCAGATTCAATAAGTTATCAATCCATGTATATTAGAGATCCATATGTGACATAAGCTTGGTACAAAATACATCAAATATGTATATCTAATCTCGAAATCCATGGATAGATCAAATATTGGGTCCAGCAGTTAGATATTTAAAGCAACAAAACAAGTACACAGAAGAATTTACTATGGTTTATAATAGCAGAGCAGTAGCATGCTGAAAACAAATGTAAACTTCGCTTTTGCATATACATAGGTATTTTTTACACTAAACCTCAATAAATCACATGGTACTTTCATTGCAATTGTACAATGTAAATAAACCTCCACTAATCACTAGTATAAGAAATTTAATCAGTTCAAATTGACCATTCTAGCTATGAATGGTCATTCAGATTTTAGTAAAATATACCTGTCCTTGTAGGTATACTGTTTAATATACCTACAAGAACATGTATTCAAGTCCATAGCCAGACAACAACAAGATAAATCCTATTAGTATTTCACTGCAACAAAACAAACTGACAGCAAGGTGTTGTTGGCATGTAACTGCAGAGAAGCGAGATAGAAAATTAATAGACAGCCTTTGTTTAGGCAAGTTGATATAAAAACTAAACTTATGAATAAGTTTCATAAGGTTCTCTATAGCTTCGCACTGGTAATGTGTTATCTCATTAGGTTATCTAGATTAATAGACCAGGGTTGCCAAGGATTGGTCTGGCTTGGTAATTTGACTGTTACGCACAAAATCACTGGAATGTGGGGATAATTAAAACATGTTTTAAGAAATATTATGTTACATGGTTAGGGACGTAGAGGTGCTGTTTCTGGGTGTTTTATTTTCATGGCCCAATGCTAAGTCACTATTTCAGAAACGCTAGCATCGATTTTAGATTTAATACACTATTTTAGTAAATAGGTAACACAAAACAATACAATTGCTTTAGAGTTTATTATCTTTTTTAAATATTTGAAGTCAATAAATGCATAATTTACCATGATAAAGAAATTATACTAGGTATCCATTTACTGCCTGGGTAATTTAAGAGATTTGTAATTCTTTTTCCAGACAAGTTAAAATGAATCTATTCATTGATAAATTAATAAACTTACATTTATGCAATATTGATGGAATTCTTAAGTGTTTACTTTTATTTAGTTGTTTATCATTAACATCTGCATTTCTTTTATTTTGGCAATCTTAACCAATTTATTAATAGGTAATTGTTGATGTGCTATTTAAGTATCAAGATTATTTGTGTGTACACATTTCCAAATAAGTAACTGATTGATGCATTGATTCAATTCTGTTCATGGGTCAACCCATAATAAGCGATTGTCACAATAAATCTAGGTACAAGAAAGTTTGGCTGCAAACTATATTGTTGCATAGCTACTAACAATCTTTTCATCACATCCTAAAATATAATCTATAGTGGGTAAATATACAATTAATTTTCACAAGGGGTACCTTTTCAAGTAATTTACAGTTCATTGATCAAGGACTAAAGTTCAAAATACCACTTGTATCATATCAATGTGTAATATTTATTATTATCCAGAAAGAGTTGACAACAGCCAAACATACTCTCAGATACATCGGTCATTTAAACAAGGTCAATGTAAAAAAAGATGGTTACCCTATGTATGTACCTGTTTCTTATTAATATTTTTTTAGATTTATAGCTATAATCATTTACTGTTATAGCCCATATACTAATTAGGATTAAGTAAACCTTCAAGTAACGTAAAAACGTAAATGCCACCACTACCACCCTATGAAATAATTTAGGTACTTATTGCTCATTTTCACATTTCTCTTTTATATTAATTTTCCAATATTGATCCCTCTACTATGCAACAAGGTCTTAATAAGTAGTCAGAGTTCAATTCAAAATTGTAGATTTTTGCCTACACCAGCATGAAGGGAGGTAGACTGTCAATTTTCAATAGTACCTATCTGACCAGCTTTGCTGTGAGAGTATGGCGATATTTTGACTGTAATCTTAGATAGCATTAAGATTTCATACTGTCGATAATTAATATTGAGCCACAAATTTAGTATTTCAAGGTCTAGCATGTACATAGTAAAGAAAATAATACCTACACAAAGGTAGATCCCGCCCGACGTGCTATGAAAGCAACCAACCACATCTGCCACAATAATATTATATAGCTCACAAACGATTCACAAAATTAGTTATTTGGCAAGAAATAACACAAATCGCAATCTTAGACAGTAAACATAATAGCAAACCATGACAATTACAACAACTCCGCGCTATTACCAAACCATCATGACTTTCCGTATTCACAATATGGCGACAACAGAAAACAAAGAATAGCTGTAAAGTGACCGTTCTCACCTGAGTTAACTCCTGGTTGGTCTGCTTGAAGTTCTTCTTGTTTAAATTTATGACAAGATAATTAATTTGCGATAAGCTAAACGTTAAAGGGTCCAGGTTCATAGTTCCATTAATGCAAAACCGAAAGCTTCAAACACGTTTGAAGCTTTCTCGATTTTTGACGGATTACTACAGTAAACGTATGTTCTTTTACAGTTTTTTTACGAAATAGCAATAAGCCTAAGGCCAACATCACCAATTCTATAGTTCACTTCATTAACATAATTTTAGCACCCTACACTGCAATTTGCAACTCGAAAAAATTAGCACACGATGACGACGGCACTCGCTCCCTCACTCGATCCATGCTCAACGTACGTAGATGAATAGTGGACGTATTGGTTACATTTACATTCTCTTTGGGTTTTGACGATGCTCGCGACTTGCAGTGTTCCCCAATGCTAAAATGAAAAATGTTGGATACCGTAGAAAGTTGATTTTACATAGATTACAGAAAAGTAGATAGAGTTAAAGCCAAAATAAAGTGAAGAGAGTTTGGATTAAAATTATTAAATAGCGCAAACTGAACCGAGTTCAGCAGATGTGATCGACAATTTTTCACGATTGCAACATTTGCAGCTACTCATCCCATACTCTATGACCATTATGACTAATCCTCAAGGAGCAATTATTATAAGGAGAGATAGCTAAGCTTAAACAAAAAACCTATCGTTATTTCTTTTACTTGTATAAAATGTCATAATTATGTGTAACCGAGCCAGATGTATTGTATTTATTACCTTTTGAAATACTCATGTCGCAATTTTTTTTAAAGAAGAAATGTCTGTCCATAGTGACATAATCTTTGATTGGTTTATAATTCGGTATTTAGAGACAAAATAAACATTTGATTAAATAATATACCAGTAGTATATTATTTTACGAGCTTTTATTTAGTGTATAGTACTTAGGTACCTACAAAGAAACAAAAATTCTGTAAAAAGAAAGGTAATAATAATATATGATTACCATCTTGAGGAGACTTGACTTATGTCCAGCAAAGGATGTATTTTGGCGGAAATAATAATGAATAATTAATGGTAAATTAATTTTTTCTCATAAAAGTCGGAAATCGAATTGACAATGTCCTCCGCGGTGCTCCTCTCCTACCGCATTCACAGGAGGAATTCAAGTACCTATCCACTTCGAACTGGTGGTCAGAGTATGCTTTATCCACCTCTATGATGATTCACATTTCAGAAATTTCAAAATAACATGAAGTACTTGCATTACAATAAAATGAAGTTTTGTCTTAACCGTACATTTGGTAGGTACTAAAAGTAGGTTACTTGTTATTTGTAAACGAATCCTCCAGGTATGTACAATCAAACAAGTCGGCGGTGGACCAGTTTGAAAAAATATCCCTTGGCTCGCTCATAGAGACGAGGCTCACTAGAAACTGGTTTTGTATACGAATGTCAGTGTTTGTGCAAAGTAATACTGGAAGCGACGATGTCTTGCTGAGCGATTCTCACCCTTATGGTGATCTAGGGGGAAGTTGTTCGACTTTACCTAGATAGAAACAGTATACAGCGCAGTTTAGCATTGCTCGATATCACAATTTGACAATATTCTTATCATCCGACAGAAAATAATTACTTTTAATTCCTGTTAAATTGACAATACTGAAACATAAATACAATTTCTGAAGGAGTGAAAAACTGCGCTATTATATTTAACCAGTTGAACGTTGCAATACCGACTAGACACAATTAAAAATATATTATGTCTCGCACTGATCAGTGCATTGGCATCAGCGAGTTATTTAATATTCTCATTCTTTAAGTCATTGGTATTGGATAATAAAAACATAACTTCACGCCTTTTATCCCCGAAGGGGTAGGCAAAGGTGTATTACACACCCACACTTCGCCAGTTATGTTTCAGTCCCAATGTAATAGGCGGCGAGCCTATTGCCATCTACCGAGCACATCATTAAGCGAGCGATAATTAATTTATAATGCACACATAACTTCGAAAAGTCAGAGGTGTGTGCCCCGGGGTGCTTGGGGATCGAACCCGAGACCATCGTCTCGGCAGTCCGTTACATACACCACTGGGCTATCGCCGCGGTATTGGAAAATAATTGAAAAAAAAAGTCAAAATAGTCAAAATCATTTATTTATTCCACAAAGTGATGCACAGATAACTGCCCGGCAGGTGTGATACTATATGTATAACCAAAATGGGATGTGTATGGGCCGAGTACCGTTGTCATCGTGTGCTAATTTTTTCGAGTTGCAAATTGCAGTGTAGGGTGCTAAAATTATGTTAATGAAGTGAACTATAGAATTGGTGAAGTTGGCCTTATGCTTATTGCTATTTCGTAAAAAAAACTGTAAAAGAACATACGTTTACTGTAGTAATCCGTCAAAAACCGAGAAAGCTTCAAACGTGTTTGAAGCTTTCGGTTTTGCATTAATGGAACTATGAACCTGGACCTTTTATGTGATGAATGATGAATGATTTTTATAGAGCCAAATAAAAGCTTATACTTCAAGATAATGAGCACCGTTGACACATATTTTTATTCCATTAGTCACAATGAAATAAATATAATAGAAATATTTCGAGCACTGCACTTCTGGAACTCAGGATGAAAATATTGTTAGTAAATGTTAACTTTTTCCGCCCATATACATCCCATTTAGTATTACACCTGCCGTATAGTTATCGTGTGCGTCACTTTGTGGAATAAATAAATGATTTTGACTTTTTTTCAGTTATTTTCCAATACCAATGTCACAAAGAATGAGAACATAAAATAACTCGCTGAATTCCGATGCACTGATCAGTTCGAGATATAATAGATTTTTAATTGTGTTTAAATAATATCGCAGTTTTTCACTCCTTCAGAAATTGTATTTATGTTTCAGTATTGTCAATTTAACAGGAATTAAAAGTGATTATTTTCTGTCGGATTATAAGAATATATAAACTGCGCTGTATACTGTTCCCATCTAGGTACATACCTGGAAGAATCGTTTACAAAATTAAATAACAAGTTACCTACTTAGAGTATCAAATGTACGGTAAAGACAAAACTTCATTTTATTGTAATGCAAGTTACGTTACTTTAAGTTATTTGCAAATTTCTGAAGATTCGATTTCCTACTTCATCATTTTATGAGAGAAATCATCATTATTTCAGCCAAAATACATCCTTTGCTGGACATAAGTCAAGTCTCCTCAAGTACTCATATCTTATTATCACCTCTCTTTTTACAGTTTTTTTTCTTTGTAGGCACCTAAGAACTATACCTACTCTAAATAAAAGCTCGTAAAATAATAAACATTTGGTATAATATTTTATTGAATGCTTATGCTTTTTTATGCTTATTGTCTCTAAATACCGTATTATATCCCAGTACCAATCAAAGATTAATACATGAGTACATCACTATTGACAGTCATTTCTTCTTTAGAAGAATTTGCAACATGAGTATTTAAAGAGGCAATAGATACAATACATAATTATGTTTCGGTTACACATAATATGACATTTTATACAAGTAAAAAGAAATAACTATAGGTGTTTGTTTATGCTTAAAGCTATCTCTCCATAGATAATTATTGCTCCTTGGTTCACAGTTCACGTTCACACCACAGACGTATACCTATAGAAAATTTATCAAAATTTAATTTATTTTTCACGTGTACACTTGGCTGTGATCAAAACGTGAAACTATCATGGAAATATAGGAATTGCTAAATAGGTACCTACATCATGCATCTACAGATTTTTTTCGCCTCGAATGAATTCGGATCAAGTGGAAAAGATTTTTACTTTGTCTTATTGGAATGGGTTGCTTTAGGTCAGGTGTAACCAAACTGCCCTGTAGTGGCCTGGACACATCAAAAGCAAGACGTCCAGAATTTAAAATAAAAATTAAACAGTGAACAAAAATAAATTTGAAAAATAATTATCATAATAATTTCGTTTTATAATTATTTATATTATATTTTTTTGTATTTATTTTATAATTTATATAATTTTAATTATTCGTAGGTACCCGGCCCTTTCGCAATCGTACACAGAGGCACGTGGCCAACACGAGAGTTTTAATCTAGAATGTGATGACCCCTACCGAGGAGCCCCCCAAGTTCAACTTTATTTTACTGCATCATGACTGCATCATATTCATAAACAAAATCTTATAAAACCATAATTCAATGTATAAAACTTATGGTTTAGGTAAACACAATATCTTGATCTAGTAACACACACGAGAAGGACGCTCGCATTCGCACTTTTGCCACTTTGATTTTAGCTTCCAAATACCTACAAGCTGGCGAGAAAACGAAGTGACATGGATAGTTGGTTTAATTATCGTTCTATGCGAATTGCGGCGAGGCATGGCGAGTGCGCTTGAGCGTATTTCCCTTTCCGTGTTCAACTGGCGAAATCGGTCTCGCCAAATCCACACGCTTTTGTATTACTACGGAAAGTACGGAATTCAATCAACCCGTGCTCAACTCGCGTCAACTGAGCACGTTTTTGCGATCAAGCAACGTTAAAAGAAGGTTGTACAAAATAGGGTGTAAGTGATGCCCGAAGTTGGATTCGCGCGCTTCTCATTGCAATTTGTTTAGGTGAGACTAATTCAAGTAAGTAGGTTATGTTAGGTTCTCTTGCGACCCCTAATGCAAAAATAGGAGCCTTGCGAAGCAGGGCTCCGTCAACTTCGTGTTTTTTATTTAAAAATTCGGACAGTCAAAAAAGTGTTCAGTTCAACTGCACACGATTTTGTTAAACCTTACCCAGCGCCACTTGATCACAAAGGCGTGCTCAGTTGACGCGAATTGAACACGGGATCGTAGGATTCCGTAGTAAAACAAAAGCGTGTGGATTTCGCGAGACCGGTGTCGCCAGTTGAACACGGAAAGGGAAATACGCTGCGCTTGAGCAGTCTAATTTATGATGCCCTTGACGTTGCCTTGGTGTTAACATAAATCTCTTGAAGAACATGAGTTATTAATAACCTGTTTTGTATGGAACTATACATCTACAGGTACATTTAAAAAAAAATTATGTCTCCATGTTATCTTAAGACAACATGGCACATTTAGTTCATAGTGTGCTCTGTCGTCTACGTATTAGCTCAGATTTTTTATAAGTCTGTGTCTCGGATCAAGTTTGCTTCATCTGATGCTGTTATGTTTACAGGGTATGTCTTAAGCCGGCGACGGCGCCAGATACAGTCAAATATTTGAACAAAGACTTTGAAGACTTTGTTCACACATTTGAACGCTTGTTTGTTTCACCTGCCAGACACGCTTTGCAAACATGTACTCAAAAGATGACAAACAAGATGGACGAAGTAGTTATTTCGGACGATAATTATACATATAGCCCATATAATTGTGAATGGCATCGAATGCAAAACATGATGGGCAGTAAATTTCTTCAGCACCAGATCCTGTTTTAGTAAAATATTTTTTTTAAACATTCCCTGCATTGTTTCAATAAAGAGTTTCTTTTTTTCTTCAATACTTTGATACAGATACCAACATACTGCTATGCCGAGGGTCGGCTGTGGCCGAGGGTATAGGGTTCGAATCCACGGTGCATGCGAAAAATCCGTGATGTTTCGAACCTATGAGAGTATTAAATGTCATGAATATCTTTGACAGTTGTTTTGAGGAGCCAGTACCAATGAATACAAATGTATAAAAGAAGCCGTGCCGATTTCAATTGACGAATTGGCGTCACGTCAGTGTAGTTCGTAGTTGGCGCCGTTGGCGGCCCTGGCGTCGTTCTCCGTCTCTCTTGCTCTCGTAGTTATGATACACAGGAGAAACGTTCATCTCTCTTGCTCTCGTAGAGACAACTGTCACAGCCATGTCACAGCGCGACTGCCACGCCGCCAAGCGACAATATGGGTCACACTGGTCACAGAAAATTTGTCTACAGAGCGCCCATAAGAAATACGACTCTATTGTAAATATCTATGCTCTATGCCAGTACCTCTGAATAAACTGACACTAGTCGAAACCATAGAATATCGCTATCCGCTTGGATTGCGGAGGACAGGTGGCAGTTGTTCGGTTAAAAAGCTAATATTTAGACAAATCTAGTTATACTAGTAAGCGGACCCCAGTCTGATACAGAAGAAGGCACCATTGGACACTCTGCAGCCTTAACCAATGGTAACTAGGATACTGGATAATTTCTCATATTTTAAACAAAATGTATTTTAAAAAATCATATATTTAAAAATTATTTAATATTGTGTGAATATTATGAAAATACATTATCCTGCTAGCGTCATCCCATCCCCGAGGCAGGGTGCTACTATTATGAAAATACATGTGATAATCATACTAATATATTTTATTACTATTATCACATTTATAGATTATAGTTTTTATTACCAGTCCATCAAACACACATCCTCATAGCCTAATTTTATTACATTCCACAATAAGACAATAGTCCTACACGTGTTGCGGCTAGTCCATAGCTGTACTCAGGGCCGTGAAAGCTCCATACATGGGTAAATTACATATAGATCAGCGCCATCTACCGAAGATTGCAAGAAAAAAATTACATATATACCTAGAAATATCTGTAGCGATAACTGAACGGTAATTTCGCCATCGTCGTTAAAATCTGCGTGGCGCAGAGGAAGAGTGCAAAGCTTATAACGCAAATGTCCGTGGATCGAATCCACGCTAATCTAGAACTACTGTTTGTGATTTTTATATTTTTTTACTTTTAAATTGCATATTTTACAATATAATAGTTGTCATTTACTTATTTATTAACACCGAAATTAAACATTTATTTTATTTTGAAAAATGAATCCACTACTAACGCCATCTATACGATCGGAATAAAAATAAAATTGTTTGTACGCCATCTAGAGTAGAGGATGCCTATTGAACTTTTCCTTAGAGAGAGTTGCGCATCTATACCAGTATATCTGTATAATCTATGGCTGTACTTAATAGTGCAGTTGTGGTCAACTCAACGAAGAAAGAAACTCGCCGCAAAGCACAACTATTACCTATGTAATATGTACGTGTGGGTGTGGTACATATTTGTGCTGCGACACAGATTATATGCCGCTTTTACACATTCGTGCGAATAACGAAGCGAATGACGAGGCGAATAACGAACACGCATATGTAAACACTGCATTCGCTATTCGCCTCGTGATTCGCGTGTTCGCGTTGAGAGCGGTTTGTCGGACGCGAATCAAAGGGCACGAATGGCGAACACGAACTTACTGTTTACACATTCGTCTGCATTCAGTTGACAGCTAGCGCCAGATCCAACCGGACGGATTGTCAAAATGGAGTGGAGTGAAGCGCGTATTATAGAATTTCTTGAACTATTTCAAAAAGAAGAGCTCATTTGGAATCCAAAACATCAGAAAGATAAACGGTGCTTGGAACCGTATGTCTGCTAGTATGGGGTTGCCATTAAGCACATTAAATATAAAAGAAACATACTTTGGCTAAAACAAAATTGATTATCAACAAACATAGTAAAAGATAGGATTGCCTCGTTGGTCCCGCGGCATAAATGTGCGCGTGGCTTTGGGAGGTCTCGGGTTCGATTCCCGGGTCTGGCAAAGTGTTATTGGGTTTTTCCGTTAGGAAATTCTCAGTAGCAGCACGGAGTCTGGTAATGTGCCCGGTACGGCAATAGGCTCGCCCCCTATTACGTGGGACCTAAAAATTCATGGCGAAATGTGGGTGTAATGTGGGTGTAATAAATAAAAATAAAAAAATGAATTATTTATATGAGTAATTCTCAAAGTAATTTAATAATGTACATGCTCAAAAAGAAATCGTCTGTGACGATGGCTTTTTTTCCTTTTTTACGCAGGATATCTAAATGATTATATCATTTCATTAAATGTAACGCGCACGCTGCGATTATTTTCACGTCCTCCATGTTCGAGTGCGAATTTCAAAATAATTCACTCCGCAAATGTGTGAACAGTAGTTCGCGACAGCATTCGTTTACGAATGTTTCGACGAATATTCGTGGAGTGTCGAGGCGAATGACGAACACGAATGTTTAAATGCGGTATAATAGGCTTCGCGCGCGGGAGGAGGCGAAGACGAACGCGGTACATGCGGCGCGTGGTAGATGGCGCGGTGACGCGTGACCGGGTTGAGTATCCGTGAAAAAACAGAACAAAATCGATAGGCCGTCGGGACGCGAGACAATGTCTTCGAAATCGGGACTGTCCCTGCAAAATCGGGACGGGTGGCAACTCTGGTTGCGGAGGCTCCGCTGCATGTGACCGAGTAGAATGGCCTTGTGGGCGTGGCAGGCGCGCCGTGCGTGTGAGCAAACGCTCATATTTCGACAAAATTTGTTTGACCGGTCAACAATCGCGCTCATATTGCGACAGCGTACGATGCTCCGAGAAAAAAAAATTATGCCATCTTGCGCTGTTATAACGTGTAGAAAAAGAAGCCAGGCATGTAATGTGGCTCGAGAAGGGATTTCTTTTCACCGGTAAGTCCAAAAACCTTAAAATACAAATGATATTTGTAATAATTGTAGTAAAAAAAAATATATACATTGCTGGCAATACGTGAGTACCATCTAGTACTACGTAGGCGATTGCGCAATGTATTTCGTTCACTGCGAACGTCGCGTGCGACTAGCCAATGAATACATCGCCTAGACCGGCCACTGCTACTCGAAGCGGGCGGCCGGTCGACGCGTGAGCGATTTAGTGATGTGCTTGTGCAGATCTACTAACGTGATAGCGGTGATAGCGTTAAATGTTCTTGTGAGAGTAAGTTTGACGGCGCATGGTAAATAAACGCTATGTTTGACAGGCTAAAGTCTATAATTGATTTTTTTGCACGTTCTGATTTAAAAACTGCGAGTGTGTGCGCGACTGCGTTGCTATTGATTTTACTAAAGTGTATGTGTAGTAGTAGCCGTGTGGTAGGGGCAAACTGGCGACACAGGTTTCCTATACATTTTCGTCTAGTAGAGGGCATATCTACTATAATTAATATATCTATGATGTGACCCATCACATTTTAGATTAAATCTCTCTACGGGCCTCTGCACGTTAGATCCTTATCCCCGTGTAAGCCTTCCACAAAGGTCCGGTTATTCTTTTAACATCAAATGTTAGAAGAATAACCGTGTAGAAGAGAAACATAATATATTTATTTCTGCGACAATGACCGCTCCCGTCAGTAATTGATATACAACTGAACTTCGTGCATGTGTAGCATGCTACACTAACATTTGAACTTTGAGTACTTTGATGTGCGATCGAAAAACCGACAAGAATGTCAAATTGCAAAACATTTTCAAATGTTAAAATATACTCAAATACCCGTGCTTCACATGTATTCAAACAAGTGTTCCAATAAGTGTACAAATGTTTGTTGCTGTGTGTGGCGCCTGCTTTAGGTTTAAGTACCAAATACTTGGTTATGATAAACTTATGTAAACTTTTCTTTGTTTATGATTTGAATATGAACCTCCATGATATAAAGCCCTTGATTATTATAATAATTATCTCAGATTAGTGAAGTATCTAATTTGAGATAATTATATAGTGATAGTCTAAGGCTGGGCGCATACGCTCGGTTTCCTGATTAGGTTTCCTGATCAGGACTTCAGATTCGGAAACCTGAATGCTTCATTTACATTGTAACGGGTTCTGGTAGTAAAAACGCAGTAGAGGCTCTAGATGCGTTTATTGCAGAGTATTGTCTCACTTCCTATGCCGAGTATGACCGACCAACAACACGACACTGGCCTGAACACTAAGGGCTGCAGTCTCCCACGCTTTTCCCTCTGGTAGTGTGTAGGCAGGCTGCTCGAAGGCTGCGCGTAGCGGTAGATCCTCGCAGGCCGTTGGTTCAGCTGGCAGACGCCGGCGGTGTGTGTACGATGAGCAGGGCAGGCCAGACTCTTCGCCAGAGGTGAAGCCGAAGGCGATGCAGGAAAGTGTAGCGGTCTAGGAGCGTAGCCCGGAGCTTCCAAGGTGGACATGGAACCTGAAGGAAAGCAGAATTAGGAGAGCCACAACCAATAGAGTCAGGCAGGCGGCGTCAGCCGGCCTCAGCTAGCAGGTAGAGAGATGGGCAGTACGCTAACGCAGTAAATGTAGTGCTTACCCGTAGCTGGGACCAGGATACACGTAGATACGACGTAGGGTCAGTAGGTACGCTTAGTTAGAGTAGGTAGGTAGTAGAAGCGACGTTAGAGTAGCGGTGCCGGCCTCTCTGTCGGCCCCTTTATATACCGGGCCCTCCATCAGGGTAAGAGTCCGTTTATGACCATATTTGGTCAGGCTTTGCGAGCGCGGACGATGGCTTTCTCTGATTGGACGAGCGTATGGGCGGTACTGTGACGCAACGCGGTAAGAACCGGACATATGCTACAATACCGCCTGCCTTAGGAGAGGATTTTACGTGGCTAACAAGGAAAATCCGACTAGCTGCGTTAGGTCTATGAGTCCGCTACTGTCCAAGCTAAGACGGCATATAGAGAGAAGGAAGGGAAGGTCTTCTACGGTTTGTAACAAATAGTTAGGCACCATAGTGTATAAGTTTTAGGTCCTTAATGTGCCAAAACCCAATAGAATTTCCAGACGCGTCCGACAACTCGTAAACGAGAGGCGACTTTTTATTAATCACTGTGCACTTCACGAATTTAGGGGATAGTTTCTTACAGAAGGACTTATCCTTGTCGCTCTGATAAAAAGTCCTTTTCCACACAGTGTCTCCCACATTAAACTCAGCTGGTTTACGGCGTAAATTATACGTTTGGGAATTCCTAGCATGAGCTTGAATGAGGAGTGCCTGAACTTTGTCAAATATGCCTGATAAGTGACCTATGTTTTCTGCGTAATCGTCCCTAGGTATGTATACTATATCATCAGCGTCCGTGTCGACATAGTGTGAGCCGCATGGAACTAATTCACGTCCATAGACTAAAAAACTAGGTGTATAGCCCGTGACTTCATTAACTGCAGTATTTAATGCAAACTGCACCTTAGGTAGGAGAGTGTCCCATAATCTCTGGTCATTTCCTATAAACGCCGCTAAGGTACAACCAATGGTTTTATTATAGCGTTCGACCGTATTGACATGAGGGGAATATTTAGGAGTATAATGAAGATTAGGGATTTTGTACTTGCGCAACATAGCTTTTAAAGTAGCACTGACAAACTGTTTACCATTGTCCAATATAATTGTAGATGGTATACCATGAACTAAAAATATTTTTTCTTCCAAAATATTAGTTATTATTTCAGCAGTTGCGCGCCTGATAGGAAAAAGTAGACAGTATTTACTAAACCAGCAAGTTACTACAAAGATGTAGGCGTTTTGTTTTCTTGTGACGGGTAGTGGCCCCACCAAATCTACACTAATGGTTTGGAAGGGTCGTGAACACACTTTGGGTCTTCCCATGGTTCCCAATGGTGCATGGTTCTGATGTTTGTGCGCAATAAAAGTGTCGCAAGAATTTATGAACTTAACTACGTCATCGCGCATTTTGGGCCAATAGTAACGCAGTGCTAAGCGCTTGTAAGTTTTAAATATACCGAAATACCCCGAAGTGGGTTCGGCATGGTTCTCTAATATGGCATTATTTCGATCAGACGAAGGTAGTACTTCTTTCCATTCGAACTCCTTACGTAGCATACACCTAGATTTAATCAAACGATACAATTTATTATTTTTAATAGAATAGTCTGGATAGTCATTAGGCGAAGATAAACAACCATTGTAGGTGGCTGAATACCATTGATCAGTGTCAATGTCAACATTAGGGTCATTCACGTTATTATTATTCGCGTTAATTATATTTACAGGTAGGGATCGTGATAACGCATCGGCTATAATATTATCTGCGCCGCGCCGATGCTTTATTTCGAAGTTAAAGGCTGACAGACGAACCGACCACCGAGCTAATCTACCAGTCGGGTTGCTCAAGTTTAGGAACCATTTCAGTGCGGAATGGTCAGTATACACAACAAACTTTAACCCGTTATCTAAATAACAGCGCCAATATTCGAGGGCTGTTAGAACTGCTAATGTCTCCCGTTCTGTTATACTGTAGTTTTGTTCCTGTGCATTTAGTGACCTACTCATGTAAGCGATAGGTAGTTCCACGCCATCTATTTCTTGTGTAAGTAACCCACCGATGCCGCTCGCACTCGCATCTGTGTGAACTTGAAAAGGTTTCTCGTAATCGGGACACGATAATATCGGTGCAGAGCTTAACAATTGATTTAGTTTACAAAACGAGTCATCAGCTTCCACCGACCACTGGAATGGTGCAGCTTTCTTACCGGTAGAAGTAAGTTTGTTCTAAGGACCGGCAATAGTACTAAAATTAGGTATAAATCGCCGATACCATGATGCAATGCCTAAGAACCTTTTGACTTCTTTTTTATTCTTAGGCGTAGCATATTGAAGAATGGCTTCCACCTTACATGGGTCTACTTGTAATCCTTTAGAGTTTACTACGTAGCCCAAGTACTTCAATTCATCACGGAAGAATTTAGATTTTTCTAAGTTTATTGTAAGGTTGGTCATTTAATTTTTCGTATACTTTGTTTAATAGTGACACATGAGCGTTAAAAGATGGCGATATAAGCACGATATCATCTAAAAAAAACGAATACAGAGTTTTCGAACTCAGGACTGTTCGTAAACAAGTGATCCACCAAACGCTGTTGTGTCGTAGGCGCATTCGTTAAACCAAACGGCATAGTCACAAATCTAAATGTTCCTCTAGTAGGCACATAGAACGCAGTCTTATCACGATCACATTCGCGAAGAGGCGTCTGCCAAAAGGACTTAGATAAGTCTATACTACTGTCCGAGTGAAGTGCGTTACCGGTGAAAATTTCGGAGGCATATGATAAAATTTTAGTGGAAGGTAGATGACTCGCGGTTTGGAATTCGGTTACGCGTTGTAGGAACGCTCGGACGCATCCCGTACCGTCGTATTTTAGCTTAGACAGTTCGCTAACTCTCAAATGCTCGCAATGCAACACTGGGGCTAACCCTGCCTGCGTCGAGGTAGACGGCGCAGGTTGGGCTTCAGCCACAGCATCAGCTGAGCGCGGACGATGGCTTTCTCTGATTGGCCGAGCGTATGGGCAGTACTGTGATGCAACGTGGTAAGTACCGGACATACGCTACAACATACAAAATGTTAAACAAGGCGCACACGTCCTTACTATTTCCGAACGGAAAGAGTCGTTCGTTTCGGAATTCATTCCGTGCGTTCGTGTCGTAAGAACGGAAAAAACCTAATGACGTCACCTCGAACGCAGTGCTTGTCATACATTTCGTGTCGTTCGCCGCACACGAACGGAAATTTCCACTCGGAAGCGCACCAAAACCGTAGCACGGATGTACCCAGTAACGATGTTTTCTCTTCTTCTTCATGTCTAGCGCCAGTAAAAGTGCAATGGCAATCAATTCATCGTCGTCGTCCATTTGTGCTTTCACAGAAGCGTCTCTATTCGAACCTTTCGAACTGACCATAGATTATACACTTATACTGGTATAGACACGCCACTCACAGTTCGAAATTGAAGTTCAATAGGCATCCTCGACTTTAGATGGCGTACAAATCAATTTTATTTTTATTCCGATCGTATAGATGGCGTTAGTAGTGGATTCATTGTTCAAAATAAAATAAATGTTTAATTTTGGTGTTAATAAATAAGTAAATGACAACTATTATGTAAAATATGCAATTTAAAAGTAAAAAAATATAAAAATCATAAAAAGTCGTTCTAGATAAGCGTGGACTCGATCCACAGAATTCTAAGATATGAGCCCAGTACGCTTCCACTGCGCCACACAGATCTTAATGATATTGGCGAAATTACCGTTCAGTTATCGCTACAGATATTTCCAGGTATATATCTAATTTTTTTTCTTTGGTTCTTACAATCATCGGTAGATGGCGCTGATTTATATGAAATTTACCCATGTAGGGAGCTTTCACGGCCATGGAACTGACAGTATAAATTCCTAATACAAAAAAACGGATGTTTGCGCTAGGCACACGGAGTAGGGAAGATTACTGCGAAGCTTTGCTGCGAAGTTAAACCACCGACTACAGTAAACAATGAATTTTGGCAAGTATGACATTTGAGTGACAACTTGACAACTCGTTTAGACTTGAAACTTTGGATCATAGAGATTTATTAAGAATAGAGTGGCAGAGTGGGGCCTATTCGTGTCCGCCGGTGGGAGAGAGAACGCAACATTAAAGGCCCCCTGCATCTCTCTCTAACAATACATGCACAACATCAACATTACGCAGTGGCGTGCTACCTGTAACTATTATTTAAATCAGTTTATTAGTAATTAATAGTTTAAAAGTTGTTTTTATTGATACACGAAGATAGTTTGAAGTGACAAAAATGTTTATATATTTTTAAAGCGTAGTGTAGTTGCTCGTGCTGCCACCTGCGTAGAGCTTTGCGTAATGTTCCCTATTCCGAATCTGAATTCCTTATTAGGAAACCTAATCAGGAAACCGAGCGTATGCGCCCAGCCTATGACTACGTACCTACTTGATAAAGCCAATGCAAAAAAGCAGACGTCAAAATTGTCATTAAACTGTCTACGCTGTCACGTGTCAATTATGTCAATAGTGACAGTGAGGGAATCTGTGAATAATAACCTGATCCGCCATTTCGGGGCAGGTTAGTTTTGCTAATATTTTATATTTCTTATTTTCAATCCAATATTACCTATTTGTCAGGTACTCCACAGTTATATCTCAGTTCCTATAACATAAAACATTCGGTTGATGACCATTAAATATAGTGCAACTTGAAGAGTGTTTGTCGCCAATCTCATGCTTTTATTTCTTCATATTCATTTCATTCGATTAGTGTGCACCGATATTTGATTAAAAAGTATTTTGTAATCATCAAAGAAATATTCAGTTTGTACCTATCAGCATATATTTTTCAATATGCACATTGTTATGTAACACTGTTAAGGTACAACTACAAAAAATTATTGTACCTTCGTTACATGTCGGTTATTCATTATTTTGTTGGTTTAGCTATAACAATAACGCCAAACTAGCGCATTAATAATACTCTCCTCTTATAATTGTCACCAAAATGTCTCACTGTTATTACATTTTGCATAAGCAATAATCATGCTTATAGTCTGTAATTTCAATGTTTATGTTGTAGCTGTAAAATGTAATTTATAGCAATAAATTTGTCTAATTGATAGGTAAAAATGTGCATTACATTTGAGTACAGGCTTCGCATAGTAATAACTTTCATTGTTATGTTAGATTCATAAAATAATTGCAAATACATCCTGTGTAATCATATTATTCATATAAATCCAGAAAACCAATCACTTAATTGTGATTTATATTAAAATTTATATTGGAAATTTTTCTTAAAAATGGTATAGTTTTGGCCGATATGGTCCTAATGCACTGTCTCAATCCGATAGTCTCTTTATTTGGATCTGATAGTGATGTTTGTTTACTGTGGATCCTGCTTGGTATCTGCTGAGACTTGCAATGATACAAAATATAAAAAATGTAGCATGTTTGTATATTATCCATTTACATTTATTGAATATGAGTTCAAATGCTACCTATTAACTTTATCCTGTCAGATAGATGGTTCCATTGAAGTCATTGCCATATTAATGTAATATTGTATGTGTTTTATTTTTCTTCCTATTTGTATTCAACAATATATTGTATTTATGAATTGTTTAAGTATGTATAATTGATTGTTTTGCCAATAAAATATATAATGTTTAAATTTTAGTTTATCTTAGGCTTAGATTAGTAAAATAGTAACATTGTTTAATAATACTGTTTTCAGGTTTATGGCGTTGCCAAAGTTCTTCAGCCGAAATCTGGTGAGCATTGCATTCCCAGTGCTAACTCTTACCGCAATTTATGCTGATTGGAGCCACACCAAGAAGTGGAAAGAATCACTGAAGCAACTACAGAGCTAAAATGGCTATCTTTGGCATCACACCCCGTTATATTTGGTTTGCACTACCAATGTCTGGCTTTTTCATTGGCAAATACTTGGATGATCAGGAGACTCTCAGGATGACCAACTTTAGAGATAAATCGGCTCTGTATGGTGGCCAGGTAAAGCCTGGTGACCCACCATCCTGGCCATTGTAAATGCAATTGCCAAGGAGTGTAGTTATTATGTCTCAGTTGTAATAAAATAGTGTTATATACTTTTTGTTTTATTTGACTATGACACCAATGGTGCGCAATTGATAAACAAGCACTGCCAAGTTGTTTTCATAATAATAATAATAATATTTGATTATACTTATCGGTTGGATATTAGAGCTGAGTTGTGAAGCATAGCTATCTTATACATCTACAATACCTTTAAAGAATTTGAAAATAATTATATTGATTGCTACCAATGCTTATTTTGCACTCTGCACCATTTCCTAAATATATATTTCAAATTGCGAATTGAAGTTTAGGTACGATGTGATAAATGATTTTTGCAATGCGATGGTATTGGTTATGCAGTTAATACTATTGTTTAATTTCACAGTAACTTTAATCAGCAGCAAATGATATTACCAGAACTTTTATACCAAATATACAACAGCAGATTCATTAATCACATGGCCCTTTGCAGTCCACTGCTGGACATGGGCCTCTCCCAATTCAAGTCACATAATATTGTAGGTTTATAATTATAAGAGGGTTTGGGCTAGCCCGCATCTGGGGTAGCCTTCATGTCCGTGACATTGCTGACAAACTGCAAGAGAGTGTCGGCTGTGCTGATGCGGCCACGTCTTACGTGGGTAACAAATGTCTTACCACGCTACCTCTGCCAGTATTTCTTTCCTGTTTACCGGGGGTAAACGGGAAAGGCCAAAGAAATACTGGCTTGACGTCGTAGGGGATGATATGCGTGCCAATCGACTAACCACCAGGGATGCTAAACCGTGTGAAGTGGAGGAGATACAGCCGGAAAGCGGACCACGGGCTCTAAGGCGCAGGTTTTAGATCGCTACCGATATACCGACGACAGCGCTAGGATGATGATGATGATGAAGAGGATATGGGCTACAACACCATGTTCATCATCTTATCAGCCAAACGACGTCCACTGCTGGACATAGGCCTCCCCCAAAGTTCTCCACACAGACCGGTCTTGAGCCGCCCACATCCTACCGCCTCCCGCGATCTTGACGAGATCGTCGGTCAACCTTGCGGGGGGCCTACCTCTGCTGCTTCGTCCGGTACGTGGCCGCCACTCCAGAACCTTTCTGTCCCAACGGTCATCGGTTCTTCGAGCTATGTGCCCTACCCACTGCCACTTCAGCTTGGCTATCCGGAGAGCTATGTCGGCGCCTTTGGTTCTACTGCGGATCTCCTCATTTCTGATTCGATCTCGCAGGGAAACTCCAGGCATAGCTCTCTCCATCGCCCTCTGAGTGACCTGAAGCCTTCTGATAAGGCTCATAGTGAGCGACCACGTCTATGATCCGTAAGTCATCACTGGCAACACACACTGGTCAAAGACTTTCGTCTTGAGACACTGCGGGATATCGGACGAGAAGATACGTCGTAGCTTCCCGAACGCTGCCCAACAAAGTTGGATTCGACGATTGACCCCCTTCTCGAAGTTGGACCTACCTAATTGGACTACTTGTCCCACAACTTCGAGCGTAGAGTTCCCAACCTGAATAGGAGCAGGTAGGTACAACATGGACGTTCGACATGATTTTCGTCTTGTCCATGTTCATCTTAAGACCTACTTGTTGGGAGACTCTACAGAGGCCATCGAGCATTGTGCCTAGGTCTTCCATGGTCTCAGCCATGACTACGATATCGTCTGCGAATCGAAGGTGAGTGATGTACTCGCCGTTGATGTTGATGCCGAGTCCATTCCAGTCCAAAAGCTTGAAAACATCCTCCAGTGCAGTGGCAAACAATTTCGGGGATATGACATCCCCCTGTTTCACCCCTCGCTGGAGTTGAATAAATAGGTTTCGAACTCTTGTCCTGGAGGCGGACTGACATAGTGGCGTTTTCATACAAACACTTCAGCACTTCGATTTATCGGTCGTCAATCCGGCACCGTTGGAGAGACTGTAGCACCGCCCAGGTTTCGATCGAATCGAAGGCTATCTCATAGTCTACAAACGGCAAGCATAGGGGCTGGTTATACTCTTCGGACTTCTGTATAACCTGCCGCAGCGTATGTATGTGGTCTATGGTACTGTAGCCTTTACGGAATCCGGCTTGTTCGGGAGGCTGGAAGTCGTCTAGCTTGCTCTCGAGAGGATTTGTGACGACCCTCGAAAACAGCTTGTAGACGTGGCTCAGAAGTGTGATGGGTCTGTAGTTCTTAAAGAGGGTTTTATCCCCTTTCTTAAAGAAAAGCACCACCACGCCTCTGTGCCACGCCTGTGGCGTTTTACCCTCGAGAATGACGGAATTAAATAGCTTCCGAAGGGCTTCTCTAGCGAGTGTACCGCCGGCCTTCAGAAGCTCGCTCGTAATTCCGTCATCACCCGGCGCCTTGTTGTTTTTGAGCTGATTGAGTTGAGAGCCACACCAATCTCGTGCACGCTGACGTCCGGGATATTTTCGGTATAGTGTCGGGTCAATCCAGCTCTAGGGTCTGACGCTGGAGTACTTGCGAGTTGTTGCGTTGTCGTGTATAGCTGTCCATAGAAACTTTCGATCTCCTCCAAGAGCTCAGGCTTGGACGACGATACGATTCTGTCATCTTCCATCTTCAGCTTTGTCAGCTGACTCTGCCCAACAGACAGATCCCTCTGGAACACTTTAGATCCCTTATTCTGCTCGATCGCCTCACGAACACATTTTGTGTTGTATTGGCGGAAATCACGAGTCAGAGACTTAGAGATCTGTCTGTTGAGGTGCCGATATTTCGGCATGTCGTCGGAGGATAGCAGAACCATCTTGCGCCTAATCGATTTTAAACTTTCGCGATTTGTATACATCATACAATATTATTTAGCAGGTCTTAGTCGCGATAATTTATTTATTTCAAGGCATAAACTTTCGCGATTTGTATACATCATACAATATTATTTAGCGGGTCTTAGTCGCGATAATTTATTTATTTCAAGGCATAAATACCTCTGTTATTCTCCTTCGTTTCTACCGGCTTGCAACGGTTGTGGTCGCGGAGGGACTCCCTCCGCGACCACTACCGTATTTATGCCTTGAAATAAATAAATTATCGCGACTAAGACCCGCTAAATAATATTGTGTGGCATCTTGCGCCTTTCCTCTAACAGCTCGAGGGTCGGACCCGAGATCTTACTGGTTCTCTTGCTTTTCTGGGGCTTAAAGCAACCCCACGTTGGCTAGGCAGTTTGGAATAGGATTTGATGTGGAGTTTTCTGTCTCTTCACAAAAGTATTACAGTACTTGCTTCATGTATTTTCCTTGGTCACCTCTTACGACAGCCATGGAATTAAATGGGGTGAGGAATTTGTATTCTTATAATTCTGAATCATTCTTAGATTCCTACCCTGGATTGCTGGTAGTGATTTGATTAGTTAGATGTAGAAAAACAGGTCATCTAGTACCTGGGCATTATTTAATCATGTGTTCGTTATTTGTATAGGTATTTGTAAAGTAACTCGCGACACAGGATTAAGAACTAGTGCGGGAGTTGTCTTTAAAATTAAAAGAAGAATGCGCTTATTGTTGAGACACTGAAGAGCAGTGTGCACTAGGTACACTCCAAACAAGGCATACCTGCCTACATTCTGCTAGTGATGGTAACGGAAGTATTCCGTGATTTCCGTGTAGTACAAAGAATCATAGTAAGTAGGTAAGTATATTTATTTCCAATAAACAGTTTACAAATGAAGTGTAGATGGTCCCAAACTAGGCTATGCCTGTATCTTGGGCACCATATACCTATCATAAAAAATCTTTAACAATATCTATAGGTAAGTAAATAAAATTTGAGGAAAAATAGTTAATTATTCTAAGCAAACATCATACTTACTAAATAACATTAATAGTAAATTAAAAATTATTGGTTAACTAAATTTTAAACTGTAACATGGCAAAATAAAATGTTATTAAAAAATATAATTAGGTATATTATGTGAGTAAGGTGCTGTGTAGTGTGTGTGCGTGTGGTGTGGAGTGTGTGTGTGTGTGTGATAAATGTTTCTGTGGTGCACATAAGGTACCTAGCTGATTAAATTTAGGAAGTCATTTTCTATTTCAATGTACGAAATATCCAGAAGACGGATCTTTAGCACCTTTCTTTAGTTTATCATAGGTAATTCATAACATTTCCATAAGCTATCAAGAACCTTCATTTGACTTATCGTCGATGCAGTGACGGGTTAAGACCACTTGATGCCAAGCAATCCATTCCTGTGGGCCCCCCCAGCCTGGCGCAAGTTCCTAAGAAAAAACCGAAAGTATGAAACGTGCTATCTTTTTAATGGCTACTATATATGTATAAAACGTGAAGATAGCATCCTTCACTATGTACCCTTGGAACAGTATTTTTTCAAAGTTAGACGGGTAATACGTACATCACCGCCATGGCTGTCAATACTGTCAAATGTCACAACTGTCACATTATTATCCAGATTGAACTTTGCCGCGTTATGTAGTTTGTTTATAAAACGTAAAAAAACATACTGTAAAAGTGCTTTGTGTATACCAAATAAATGTGATTTTACACTTCTAGTGTTAGTGTTACTATATTTATTTGATTAGCATTGAAAGGAGCGCAATGAAAGCAAGCAAAATAACGTGCGAAATATGGCAAACAACAACATGCCGGTCAAGCAATGAAAAAAGGGTATTTATGGCAAAACGTCCCTAGATAAAGATCAATGAATATTTATCATGTTATATAATGTGATATATTTCAATGACACATAAAAAATAATGAAATATTCTAAAGTTTCATGACCTAGTACTTTGTAGGCACAGAATAAAGAATAGTACTAACGTACAGAAAATTCACTTGTCAAACCAATTTATTGAATTTGCGACTCTTGCTACTAAGCAACAAAGTGCAATTCAACTCGCATAAGCACTCAGTGCCTGCCTAATGCGATATTAACCTAACCGTTCCCTTTCTTTTCTAACACATAACGCTGTCACTGTCTGGCGCGGAGTGGCGCGCTAGGGTTGTTGACTTGCCGCTGCAACTATAATATTTATTCATCGTCTATCTACCTACTTGACCACGTACCTAATAATACATAATTATCATATAAGTATCCTATCCCACTATTTGAGCTCGTAGAACAAATACCACAAAAATTCTGGTTGTTTACATTTTTACTATACTGATTCTTAGTTATTTCCTAAACGCGTGGACCGATTTACATGATTCAAACAGATAAAATTGTTTTTGAACTAGATCTTTAATTTGACTCCATAATCGTTAAGATATCTCAACAAACAAAAAATCAAATTTTCAAGTTGCTCTCGTAATATAAATAAAATAAAATCAAATTTTCAAGTCGTTTTCGACACACAGTTAATTGAGCAATACTTTGCATTAGACTTGTGATGATACATTCTCATTGTTAAAGGCGTTTAGGTACCTATATAATTTGAACAGTGTATGAACACGGCGCGTGAGAATACGGAACGGTCGCACTCGTTGCGTTGCGTGACGTCTAATGTGAGCGGCGCGCGGCAACCCACTAAATCCAACCACGTCGACGTGGTCGGCCGAGGTACTTGTAAGTTTGTACCTAAAATGCGAAGTGCGCCAGGCCTGTTGTAGGTAAACAATAGTGCTGCCTGTCAGTTATCGATAATCCGTTATTCGAAATTGGCACAAGGACTAAAAATTCTTTTTTTCTTTTTAGATGTAAAAATGGGTAGCTGCAACTGGAAACCAAGACTTGATTTATGTGCCCATTGAAAAATTTCATCAGTTGAACTATGAGTGTGGCAAGCATTTTAAGCCGAAAGACTTAAAAAAAGGGAACTCAAGTCAGAAAAACAGCTGTGCCTTGTATCTATAGACATTTCTTTATATCCTATTACAGAAGAAATGTTGAAATCCTTTCCATTACATTTACATACATATATCTTTTAGTTCTGCGTATTTTTCTTCATTAATCTAGAATAGATTTACAGAATAGGCTAATTTGTTTGAATAAACACATAAATATAAAATACATCTTTTATTTGTGTTGGAAAAGTATAATTCTAGTCGAAACAATTATAATTATTGCCCTTACCGAATATTATCGATATCGATATTTCGTTAATCACTAGAGGGTACATCCCTATAATGACGAATATGACAATGCTGACAACATAAAAACGATGTCAATTAGTATCTTTATGTTGGTACGAGTTCTCCCTGCACGTTTCATACAAAGCTGAAAGTCTCGCATGATCTATGGCACATCCGCCTCTTCTTACGTAGTATTTGTATACTCTTTGGGCCCCCCTATCCGTATGTCAACTAGAATCGGTCTTTAACCTTTCGAGTACCGTGGACATGAATTCATGTCCTACAAAAAATCCCCTTGTTTACCGACGATATGAATTCATGTCCAGATTCCGTCCTTCAATCTTTGACGTTTTTTACATTGATCTAGTCATTGACATAATATACTGTACTTTAGTACATATATATCAATGGATCTAGTACATTTTATCAATAATTTCAAATGGCATTGTATTTTTTAGAGAGGTTGGACTACGTTAGGTTATATTTATTTGGTATTTTTTTTTACGAATCATAGACAACCCTGATGCCGCATTTACACATTCGTGCGAATGACGAGGCGAACAACGAACACGCATATGTAAACACTTCATTCGTTATTCGCCTCGTGATTCGCTTCGGGATTCGTGTGTTCGCGTTGAGAGCGGTTTTTCGGACGCGAATCAAAGGGCACGAATGGTGAACACGAACTTACTGTTTACACATTCGTCTGCATTCAGTTGACAGCTAGCGCCCCACCCAACCGGACGGATTGTCAAAATGGAGTGGAGTGAAGCGCGAATTATAGAATTCCTTGAACTATTTCAAAAAGAAGAGCTCATTTGGAATCCAAAACATCAGAAAGATAAACGGTGCTTGGAACAGTATGTCTGCTAGTATGGGGCTGCCATTAAGCACATTAAATATAAAAAGAAACATACTTTGGCTAAAACAAAATTGATTATCAACAAACATAGTAAAAGATAGGATTGCCTCATTGGTCCCGCGGCATAAATGTGCGCGTGGGATTGGGAGGTCTTGGGTTCGATTCACGGGTCGGGCAAAGTGTTATTGGGATTTTCCGTTAGGAAGTAGCAGCACGGAGTCTGGTAATGTGCCCGGTACGGCAATAGGCTCGCCCTCTATTACGTGGGACCTAAAAATTCATGGCGAAATGTGGGTGTAATATTACACTTCTGCCTACTCCTTCGGGGATACAGGCGTGAGTCTATAAATTAAAAAAAATATATATTTATATGAGTAATTCTCAAAGTAATTTAA
The DNA here is from genome assembly GCA_944739405.2 of Euclidia mi. Classification (NCBI taxonomy): domain Eukaryota; kingdom Metazoa; phylum Arthropoda; class Insecta; order Lepidoptera; family Erebidae; genus Euclidia; species Euclidia mi. Next base: position 32,743,202 of record OX123199.2, on the reverse strand, counting down.
TAATTTACATGCTCAAAAAAGAAATCGTCTGTGACAATGGCTTTTTTTTTACTTTTTTACGCAGGATATTTAAATAATTATATAATTTCATTAAATGTAGCGCGCACGCTGCGATTATTGTCACATCCTCCATGTTCGTGTGCGAATTTCAAAATGATTCACTCCGCGAATGTGTAAACAGTAGTTCGCGACAGCATTCGTTTACGAATGTTTCGTCGAATATTCGTCGAGTGTCGAGGCGAATGACGAACACGAATGTGTAAATGCGGTATATGAAACCTTTTTCTGATCCAATTTGATGTCAAATTATAATGTAGAAGGACATTTCATTTCAATGCACGCGAAAACTGAGAATTTTAGCAAATCGAAAAAGGGCAATTATTATAATGAATACGAGGGTCAAACTGAAAGTTCTTAGAAAATCAAAAACTGATTACATTAGCCAGTTATTAGTTTTATTATATCTTTTCAAAATATTGTCCATTGACGTCAATACACCGCTGCATGCGGTGGAACCACTGGGAAAAGCACTTTGCCCACTCGTCCTTAGGGGTCTCTTCAATGGCATCGCGATACGCAGCCACCGCTTCTTCAGCATTCATAAACCGCTTTCCTTTAAGTTTTTCTTTAATTTTTGGAAATAAATAAAAATCACAAGGCGCGAGGTCGGGGCTATACGGCGGGTGACCCAGTAATTCAACGTTTGATGTCGCCAAATAGTCGATCGTTCGCTTGGCGGTGTGCGACGAGGCGTTGTCGTGGTGAAGGAGGATCCTACTGCGAGGTCGTTTCTCTCGAACTTTTTCCAAGACAAGTGGCAAACAATTGGTAGTGTACCATTCTGCAGAAACTGTTTTTTGATCCTCTAACACAATTGTTGCGAAATGAACTATCCTTCCAAAGAACGAGGCCACCATTTTTTTTCCCGCACTTCGATCTCTCTTCACTTTAGTTGGCAACTCCTCGAAAGGAAACACCCACTGAGCAGATTGTCTTTTGGTTTCAGGATCATAACAGTAAATCCAGCTTTCGTCACCTGTTAGTATGTCGAACACAGCATTTGAGTCACCTCCGTTAAATCTTTCAATCATTTTACGGCACCAATCCACACGATGGAGTTTTTGAGCCTTAGTCAAATTATGAGGTATCCACCGGGCGCAAAGCTTCCTGACCGCTAAATGTTCGTGGAGGATTTTGTGCACTTGACTCATATCGATGCCTAAGCTTGTCCGAATCTGCTGATAGGTCACTCTTTTGTCAGTCTCTATCATACGCCGCACAACACAGATGTTATTTTCAGTCGTCGCCGTAGAAGGCCGTCCCTCACGTACATCATCAGTGAGATTAGTGCGACCACGTTTAAACTCATGAAACCAGTTGTAAACAGTCGCACGAGATGGGGCTTCATCGTGAAAGGCCAATCGTAGTCTAACATAACTTTCTTGTTGACTTAAATGACATCGAAAGTCATAAAAAATCATTGCACGAAAATTTTCTCGTGTTAAATTCATGTTGACGTGACACAGACAATTTTCAATTTGCCGCCAAATCGTAAAACAAATGACAAATGAATGAAATATATACTCAGTAATATTGGCAAAGAGTTCTATTTTCAAATTTTAGAATATTTTTTTTATTATATTGTTTATAAGTGGCCAGTTCTAAGAACTTTCAGTTTGACCCTCGTACATGCATATTTTTAGTTTTAATTGGAAAACCCATATTATACAGAATATAAAAATACAAAAATAAACAAAATATAATTTTATTTTCAATTATAATACGCTATAATTGTCGATAAAACCGGTATTCCAAGATCCATTCAAAACAGAGAGCTACACAAAACTAAATATACACTCAAATGTTATTATTATTATTATGTTATTTTTTCTTATCGGCTATCTAAGGGGGTTTCAAGGAATTCTTACTCGAACTCTTGAAAACATAAACAAGAACCTTTCAGAGCGATAACATTGAATGTCTAGTATCGCGCGCGCGATGATGTCGTTCGGCGCGGTACAAAGTGACGTTTTAGAGGGCGCGGTACTTGAATTGAAAGGTAACCTTTACCGCCTAATTCCACATTAGGGAAAGCTGATTCAATCTTATCATCATGTATATTATACAATTGTGCGTGAGTTTGATGTAAACTTGTGCGAGCCTTATCACTGGGTCTGGAACGTATTGTTCTTATGAGTTATATGACACATGAATGAAACTGTTGAATTTCTGTCTTCTGGATATGTGTTTACTAGATTTGTATTGTGGTGACTGTATTCTGCAGTTTGATCGGGTCACAATTTTATCGACATCGGGTATTTTATTCAAGAATGAGAATGAGTAGCGAGTGGGCAAGGGGGAGTGGGGTTATGACTCAAGCACATGAGTAGATAAACGGACTCTAGGCAATGAATACAAATTTTACATAATAGAAGCGTATTTCTTAGGGATGTCGTGTGCCGATTAAAGTTGGCGTATTGACGGTTGTCAACTTGTCAGTGTAGTACGTAGTTGGCGCCGTTGGCGGCGCTGGCGTCGTTCTCCGTCTTTCTTGCTCTCGTAGTTAAGTGACACAGGAGAAGCTTTCGTCTCTCTTGCACTCGTAGAGTCAGCTGTCACAGCGCGACTGCCACGCCGCCAAGCGGCAATATGGGTCACACTGGTCACAGAAAGTTTGTCTACAGAGCGCCCATAAAAAATGTGCCTCTATTATTAAATATCTATGCTCTATGCTCTAGGTCGGACTCTATGTCAATTTAAAACCCGCGAATTTTTAAATTAGTCTTAAAAACTTTTTTTGGCGTGGTTTTTGGTGACGTGAGAGTGAGACGTGATGCCCTAAGGACGGATTTTTGTTTTGCTTCTTCTGGTGCCCCCTCAGACGTGATGCCTTAGGCAATTGCTTAATTTGATTAAGAGTTCATCCGTCACTGCGTCGATGTCAAATGAATAGGTACCTATCTGCTACGTGCACTTTTTGGCGATTTCAACATTTTTACCCGACTGCGGCAAAGCCAAAGGTGGGTTATGATTTTGACAGACTATATTGTATAGTGTGTATGTTCATTTGTTCCCTAATAGCTCCTAAGCTAGGTACTTTAAGAACCGTCTGAACCAAGGAGCAAGTATATATGGAGGGATAGCTTTAAGCATAATCAAGAAACCTATCGTTATTTCTTTTTACTTGTATGAAATGTCATATGTGTAACCGAGACAGATTTATTGTATTTATTACCTCTTGAAATACTCATGTCGCAATATTTTCAAAAGAAGAAATGACTGTCAATAGTGATGTACTCATGCATTAATCATTGATTGGTATTGGTATTTAATTCGGTATGTAGAGACAAGATAAGCATTTGATTAAGTAATATACCAGTGGTATATTATTTTACGAGCTTTTATTTAGAGTATAGTACTTAGGTGCCTACAAAGAAACAAATACTGTAAAAAGAGAGGTAATAATAAGATATGATTACTATCTTGAGGAGGCTTGTCTTATGTCCAGCAAAGATAGTATTTTGGCTGAAATAATAATGCAATATTAATCGTAAATTATTTTTTTCTCATAAAATTACGAAGTCGGAAATCGAATTGACAATGTCCTTCGCGATGCTCCTCTCCTACCGCTTATTCACAGGAGGAATTCAAGTATCCACTTCGAACTGGTAGTCAGAGTATACTTTATCCACCTCTATGATGAATCGCATTTCAGAAATTTCCAAATAATATAAAGTACTTGCATTACAATAAAATGAAGTTTTGTCTTAACCGTGCATTTGGTACAATAAGTAGGTTACTTGTTATTTGTAAACGAATCCTCCAGGTATGTGCAATCAAACAAGTCGGCGGTGGACCAGTTCGAAAAAAAAACCCTTGGCTCGCTCATAGAGTCGAGGCACACTAGAAACTGGCTTTGTATACGAATGTCAATGTTTGTGTAAAGTAGCACTGGAAGCGACGATGTCCTGCTGAGCGATTCTCACCCTTATTGTGGTCTAGCGGAAAGTTGTTTGACTGTACCTAGATAGAAACAGTATACAGCGCAGTTTAGCATTGCTGGGTATCACAATTTGACAATTTTCTTATAATCCGACAGAAAATAATTGCCTTTAATTTCTCTTAAATTGACAACACTGAAACATAGATACAATTTTTGAAGGAGTGAAAAACTGCGCTATTTGGTTTATTTAACTAGTTGAATGTTGCAATACCGACTAGACAGTTAGACACAATTTAAAATCTATTATGTCTCGCAGTTCGCACTGATCAGTGCATTTGCAGTCAGCAAGTTATTTTATGTCCTCATTCTTTGTGACATTGTGGTATTGGAAAATAATTGAAATAAAGTCAAAATAGTCAAAATCATTTATTTATTCCACTAAGTGACGCACACGATAACTGCCCGGCAGGTGTGATACTATATGTTATATACTACATATATATGTTACCAAAATGGGATGTACATGGACGGAAACAGTTAACATTTATGAACAATATTTTCATCCTGAGTTCCAGAAGTGCAAGCCCTGTTCTCTCTTGAAGCTTTATTATAGCTTCTAAAAATAAGGTTTCGTTATTTCGGATATTTCTGAAAATTACAACACAAATCTGTTTAAGATATAGGTACATATATCTATATATTATTACTATAGCATATTTTAACTGTTGCAATGTTGGTATATATTGATTGATAAAAATATAAGTTAATAATAATAAAGTAGAAGTACAAACCTCAGTATTAGATATCTGGTTAGTAAAATTAATAGTAGGCACAGCATAAGAATGCAAAACTTTTCTTTGAAATCCTTCTTGATAACAAGCAGACACAAAATGAAGCGAACAAAGTTTAGAAGAATTGGACTGTAGCCATTCTCCTTTTCTCATATTTCGGACCCAATTTAGTTTCAAACCTTCATTCTTTGGAAATCTACAAAAAAATCACAATTACTAACCAATTATTCAAATTATAATCTTTCAGAAACTGGTTTTCTAACTGACAATTGTATTACAACACTATCCTCATATTTTTTATCGAAATATTTCTATTATATTTATTTCATTGTGACTAATGGAATAAAAATAAGTGTCAACGGTGGTCATTATCTTTGTCTTTAAGTATAAGCTTTACAAATATCATTGTAGAATTATAACGGCAGATATCTACAATTTTACTTATTATGACTTACCGGTGGTAAGATATTTTTTGACCATTTTCGGTCACTAGTCCCATTCGGCTTTTACATCCGACGGCATTGCAAACTATGGTCATTTTTTAATGTTTAGAACTGATAATATCTACAATTGTAATATTTTGTAGCAATTAAAATTGCAGTTTATTTTGACACGGCTTTCACTCCAGCTGGACGAACATCGACATGACATAAAATTTTTCTTGGCATATGTCATTCAAGGCTGTATAAAAGCTCTATGGCTATCACACTCGAACATATGCAGTTATGTAATTAGAGAGAAAAGAGATGCATATACGATTCCTACTCTTTTTGAAATGCTCCCTCCATGTATACTTGCTCCTTGGTCTGAACATAGGCTACGTGACGTGAGAGACGTCAGACGTGTCACAAAACTCAATGTGGCGCCCTCTAGGACCAAAAAAGTGTTGTGTTAAAAAATAAAAATGAGATAAATTCACCGTGTTTGCTATCGTTTGAAAGGGCTTCACTTATACTTATCAAAAACATTGCTTAAATTTAACGTGGCGCCCTCTAGCGGACAAAAAGTCATGAGTTAAATAATAAAATAAGATAGAAACACCGTGTTTGGTAGGTATAATTTGTAGTAACATACCTAGTTCGTATTTGACAATTTAGCTTTTGCAAGTAAACAGTATAGAAGCACAGGGATTTAACACCAAAATAGTTTAAATACTTTATAAAAAAATCGGGCAAGTGCGAGCCAGACCCGCGCACCGAGGGTTCCGTACGCATTTTACCTTATTTGAGGTTGGTGGTAATTACGCTAGTCCTCTAAATCTGTATGAGCGCCCATACAACTAAGAGGACTATCTTAAATGGAGTCTACTATGTATGTATGGTGACACCCTTAAATTTTCCACTTTTTTATTTTTTGTAATTTATCCTTTATTTGCTTTTGGCCAAATTTCGTGATTCTAGTTCAACGGGAACTAGCATATAGGTTTTCGACCCAAAACCTATAGGGTACTTACGGTTGACCTAAACCAAGGTCTTACAGCACAATAAAGGAAAAATTCCGAAAATTAAAAACGTTGTAAATTAAGGTTAATTTTGGTACTTACAAGTTTTCGCAAAAATCTAATTTTGACCATATATTTTTATCGGGTTGACACAGTTTTAGTATCATAGTTTTATACACCTAATAGGAACCATAGACCTCAGTATCTGGTATAAATTTCAATTTGCTAGGTCCACCCGTTCCTGAGAAAATAGGTGGTGACACACGGACAGACATATAGACAGACGGACAAGAAAGTGATCTTATAAGGGTTCCTTGTTCTACCTTGTGAGATACGGAACCCTAAAAAGTAAAAAAAAACTAAACCCGACTACGACAAAAAAATCGACGGTGAAAAAGTATGAAACAAGATTTTAGTTCGGGTTCGGGTTTTAGTTTTTTTACTTTTTATTATGATAAGATTATGACTATTATCAGAGACTAGTAAAGAATATATTATATATTCTTTACTAGGCTGTGCTATTTTGACTAGTAAACTTACCAAATTTTCATATAATATTTTTCATTAATACTTCTATGTGTTTCTAAGTATTAGGTTTACAGTGGACTGTGATCGCTAAAAATGTGCATCAGCCGTAATATTGTCAATTAAAAACTGCTATGTGTCAAACAACCGTATGACATCAGAGTGGTTCATATGATTTTTTCAAAGATTACGAGCATCTCACCACCAACTTTCAGTCTATTAGGCCTGGTATATAAAAAGAAGGGTGATCCCAATGTGAACGATATCAGAGGATTTTTATATAGGTCTAAGGGGCGGAACATACCTGACGGAAGATCCGTCGCGTTTTATCCGTCGCGTAACGCCAATACATACAAATGTATAGAAAAACGTTCAACCTTTCACACCTGACCGAAGATCCGTTAGTACGTCGAGCGTACTGACGGATTATCCGTCGACGTCGCGCGCACCACGCACCACGTGAATTTTGACCATTGAGTAAGGAATATACATGGAGAGGGCAAATAGTACATATAGAAAAATTACATTATACACATATATTATAATATTTTTAATTTTTATAGACTCACGCCTGTATCTCCGGAGGGGTAGGCAGAGGTATAATATTACACCCACATTTCACCATGATTTTTTTATACACATATTATATACGAAATCGACATAAAGCCACCAAACACAGTGTCGTCTCGCTTTGTCTTAGGGATATCTCTGTCAGAAAAAAGAGATAGCCCTAGTTTACTGAATAAGTTAATCATGACGATATTTTATTAGAAATGTCATTCGTGCCACTGTCGCCATATTTTTTGCCAAGGTTTGTGGTACATCTGGTGTGAAATCGTTGTATATCGAACAAAATCATTTTGTTTTTGTGCATAAATATGTCTAGAAACCAGATGAATCAGTGCTTCAGGATGTGTGTTTCATTACCGTATGTATGGTGCCATTCATGTCCGGTACTTACAGTATCGATATTGGCTTTCAGAGAATATTTTGTTACATGTTTGATACAAGGGTCGTCCTTCGCTTTGCCATGTTCGCCCACATTTGTATTATGAAATAAACTAATCTGGCAAAAGATTTAAACTAACTAAAGTACCTTACTACAAAAATGTACTATTTTCCTCTGACCGGCTCCATATCGATATCGATTATATTCTGAAGTACAACCCAAATGGCAGCCATTTTAAAACATTTCGTAGGTATGCACGCTAATGTCGTAGGTATGCCCGCTAAATTCGTAGGTATTGGACATGCCATATCCATGTCATTCCCAGATCGGTGATTTTGAGTGACGCGTAGTAGAGTAAGATTCCAGGGCCGCCGTACCTTACTTATAATTATTTAATTTGGCTTAGGCACCGTTATTTGCCTTTCTATATAATTAGCATAATTAAAAATAATCGCAATATAACGTAAGTAAATGATTTTATATACAATTGAGATAGCCAAAAGATGAAGTACCTTCTAAAAACTTATGGTATAGCTATAGAATATGGACTGCACGGTTGGCGTTTGTAGTTTAAGCGGCCTCCTCGCCTCTTGACATTGCGCCGAGTGTTCTGGGTTCGATCCCCACACGAGACAGCACTTTGTGAGATCCATAAATTTTTGTTTCGGGTCTGAGTGTTCATTGTGTCCGTTAGTTGTATGTTTGTAAAGTTCCCCGCGACACAGGATTTATTCCTGGTGCGGGAGTTGTCTTATTAAACAAAAAAAAGAATATAAAACATGAAGAACACGATTTGTAACCAAAATCCACTTTTACCAAAGATTCTACATTTACAGTTAATGCGACGTAGAGGCGTAGAAGTTAGAACCATGAGAAAGAACAGGCAATAAATCTCACGGCTACGCCTTTTAATTTCCAAACTTTATATATTAAAATACCTACATAGAAAACAATTTGTGTCATGCGCTGCAACTGTAACCCCTTCTATATCATTTGTATAAATTTTCTTAAAAACCGTAACCAAATCGTATCATCGTCTTTTAATTTTGAACCTCCATACCTACAGGAAATATATTCAAATAACGCTTGTTGGCTACTATAAAAATCTCTTAAGTCTGACATATTTTAATAGTCAAACTCGAATTACAATATAAATAACTACCGGACTTCAGTGACTACATAACATCAGGGAACACGACAAATGATTAGGTAAAAGAATATGACAGTAAAATATTGAGCTGCCCTGAGTACGGCCATGCACGAACAAACTTGTATGTGTGCATAATAGCAACGCTTTCAGCGAATGTGTGCAGATACGCTCGACGCATTTTCCGTCAGATGTGTACCGACTCATTTGACGGAATATACGCGACCGAAGATACGTTCGACGGATCTTCCGTCAGATATGTTCCGCCCCTAATAGTGAAATGTACTAAACATACATACATAGACTCACGCCTGTTTTCCGGAGGGGTAGGCAGAGACTACGGAACGCCATTTGCAACGATCCTGACATACCTCACTTGCTTCACTCACTCACATCAAGTTTCTCATGCATGCTCTTCTGTTAAGACTAACCCTTAATTTAAATAAATCAACTTACCTTTTCCCAAACCTCACTAACGCAATCAGCATTAGAAAATTTCACGCTAAAAGCCCATTCTTGTTTGACTCCCAAACAACTATCTGTGACTGCCCATCTTTAAGTAGGTCTACTGAAATAAAAGATAGAGAAATCCTAGATTTTTTACGGCCGGTATGAGATAAGGATCACGGCCGAACAAACTCTTTAGCTTTATATATTAGTATTGGACTACCTCCGTGGTCCAGTGCATAGCGTATGAGATTGCTGATCGGAGGTCCCGGGTCGGGCAAAAGTGTTACTGGGTTTTTCCAAATTCTCAGTAGATATGTAGCAGAGCAGCACGGAGTCTAGAGATATGCCCGGTAACGGCAATAGGCGCGCTACTTATTACGTGGGATCTACAAATTCATGGCGAAATGTGGGTATAATATTACAGCTCTGCTTATCCCTTCGGGGAAACAGGCGTGAGTCTATAAAAATAAATAATAACGGAAGTTTGTTTATTTGTTTGTTTACTTGAACGAGCTAATCTCAGGAACGATTAGACCGATTTAAAAAAAATATTTCAGTGTTAGATAGCCCATTTTTTCAGGAAGACTTTATAACATCACGCTATGAGTCACGGGACCGGAGCAGTAGCCTTAAATAACGGGGGTGTAACCGCGGGCTCAATAAACTACTACTAATATTTAAAGCTGCCGAGTTTGTTTTTTGGCTTGAACGCGCTAATCTCAGGAAATACTGGCCCGATTTGAAAAATTCTTTCACTGTTAGTTAGCCCATTTATCGAGGAAGGCTATAGACTATACAGGGTGTCACAAGACCCATCACCAAGCCAAAGTCTACTCGTTGTGGACATCATGCCAAGTCATACTAACCAAAAAGAATACCTGGAAAACGATTTTTTAAAAGTTTTTACATTTTTTAAACCGCAATTAAAAGAGCGGGCGTGCAATGTTCGAAATACCTACTTATCCATGGGGTCGTCAGGCATAGTCTAAAGAACATATTGGCAGGGTAAACGCATCGATTGTGTACCTAATTAGAAAAATTCCATACTATTAACTTTGAGCCTCAATATCTCCTAAACCAGTAATTTCCCAGGTATGGTGCCGAAGTAAAAAATGTTCGTAGTGATTGGTACAACATGGGATTTCAGTTTTCGTTAAGGGTCTTTTTACACCCTGTATATCAGCACGCTATGAGCCACGGGACAGGAGCAATAGCCTTAAATAACGCGGCTGTAACCATGGGCTCATCTAGTGTTAACAGTATACGAACTGAAACAAGCGGCGCATTCAGCATAAAGCAAAATTCTTTTGTTTCAAGTTCGCGTGAATTCTCTAATCTTTGAATTTCGTAACCGTATTCGCATATGATCCGTATCGTATATCTGTATCCGGATCCGCGGATACGCATTTTCAACGGTTCGGCACACTAGTCCTATGAAACAAACAGCCTTTGATAGGTGCAAGTTCTTTTTACTGAAACTTGAGGGCCTAGTTCAAGCTAGGACTGTAACAGATGGCATTCATACAGGGTGTAAAAAGACCCCTTACGAAAACTAAAATCCCATATTATACCAATAATAACGATCATTTTTTTTACTTCGGCACCATGCCTGGGAAATTACTGGTTCAGGAGATATTGAGGCTCAAAGTCACCATACAATTTTGCTGGTGTAAAATAAATAAAAATAAACTTAAAAAGAACCATTCCGAGGTATTATTTTTGCTTAGTATGACTTAGACTTCGGCTTAGTGATGGGTCTTGTGACACTCTGTATATTTTCTGCCCACACTGGGACTAGGCCCCTAGATGAGTATATTATACTTTTTATTTTTTTATTCTCATTTGTTTCGTGGTTTTTATTCATAAGAATATGTCAACCACATCATGCCTTATACAATCTACATACAATAACTTACTAAACCTATAAAAAAAAAATCATCTACCGAAAGAAAATGTTAATCGATGAAGTACACCAGTTGACATAATCTCCTTGCAACATCGGACTTTGCATTCGCTAAAATTGTTTGTATTAGACCTACTTCTAATATATTTAATTGAAACTCATCGATTAACATTTTCCTCTCACTATGGTTCCTGACACAATCCATCAGCAAATGATGTACATCCTCAATCACATTACAAGTACAGCAATTTGGTGAATCAGCTTTCTTCATTAGGAATGCAAACTTTGCTGATGGATAGTGCCCGGACCGCAGCCTTAATGCTAACTTAACATAAGTTCTACTTAGCCTACAGCCTTCAAACCAGGGTACATGTGGAAGTTCGTGTTGTATACTTTTGTACCATATTCCCTTTTCTTCGGATTTAATGTTAAAATATTCCTTCCAATTGTTAAAACTTTTCATTTTAAACTTTGAAATGTATTCTACATAATCTGGTAAATAATTATACTCGAGTCCTTCCTTCGCTGCTAATCTAGATAACTGATCTACTTCCTCATTTCCTCTTAAACCCACATGCGCTGGAACCCATTACAATTTCACTTCCATACTCTTGCTATTAAACATTGCAATGATATTTAAAATATCGTAGGCTACCGATACACCTCTGAAACCAGAGGCGCATCGAGCCACGTGTTGCAATGCACTTTTACTATCTGTAAAAATAACAATCTTATCGTAATTTTTGCTCATCGCATACAACAGAGCTTGTAAAATTGCAATGAGTTCCACCGTCATGACTGTTACATCTGAAAGTATCTTAAATCCTGCTCTATGATTACAACTTTGATCATAAAATGCCGCACCCAATCCATAAGTGCTTTTAGACCCATCCGAGTATAATTTATGCCAGTGTCCATAATTTAAGTTTATTTCAGTTACCACATTATTTAACAATGTATTAGGTTCATATCTAGATTTAGCTAATGAAATACTTTTTAAATTAATATTTAAATGCTTTTGTAAATTAATCGCTGACAACCAAACATCAAAAGAAAACATTTTGAGAATATCCTCGGACACACAATTAATTTCTTTAGTATCTTCATACGTTTGTGCAAGTAAAGGTATTTTTTTTCTAGCCCAATATCTAATGTGACATAGAGTACTAATTTCCGTGATTAAAGAGATGGTATTATTATGGGACCGAGAACAGCTTTTTAATAAATATTTAGAGGATAGATATTGTCTCCTAATAAAAAGAGGTGGTATGTGCATCTCACTCTCCATAACATGTATGGGAGTACTTCTGATGAAACCTCCTACAACTCGTAAGGCTTCATTCTGAAGTTTATCAAGCTTACTTATATGTGTTTTAGTGCTATTATCGTATAAAAAGGACGCATAGTCAATACGACTTCTAATAAGGGACATGTATAACCTACGTAAGTGAATCATATGTATGCCCCAGGAACTGCCTGCCAACAACTTAAGAATATTCATGAATTTTGAACATTTTGCAACCACCTCGTTAATATGCTTTCCCCAGTTAAGACTCCTGTCCAGCCATACTCCCAAGTATTTTATATTTTCGCTATATGTTGTGGGACTTTCTATTTTTAACGTTGGGATATTTCTTCGCCGACCTCTGCTGAACAGACAATATTTAGTTTTGTTGGCAGATAGTGTCAATCCTAAGGCTCCTAATAACTCAACAATAACATTCAAAGCATCTTGTACATATCCTTCAGCAGCTTTAACGTCCTTATTACTGATATACACGACAAAATCATCAGCATACTGCAATACTAATACATTTTGAAGTGTGTGACATATGTTGTAAGTAATTAAATTGAAAAGTAACGGAGAGAGGGGGTCCCTCTGCGCAAGGCCTTTGTTTGTATACCTGGTTATAATACTACCGTCGCTAATTCGCATTCTTAAATGTCGCTCGCTTAAGAACCGCCAGAGATAACGACAAAGTTTCGAACCGATATTTATGTTATCAAGCACCCTTAACGCAACATCAATAGAAACGTTGTTATAGGCGTTTTCGATATCCAAAAAACAAGCCAAGGTTGGCATATTTTTGGAGAAGCCAATCTGCGTATAAGTCACTAAGCGTGTTAAACAATCCAAACAAGATAGTGATTTTCTAAAACCTATAGTAGACGATGAGAGTATTTTTTCTTTCTCTGTAAACCATTCTAATCGCTTGAAAATTAATAAATGGAATGTTTTACATATACATGATAGCAAGGATATGGGTCTTAATTTAAGGTCGCCATTATTAGTTTTGGGGATAGGCACTAATTGGATATCTCGCCACTGAAAAGGTATAACACTATATTTCAGAATACTATTATATAAATTGTGCGAAAAAGTATCTGCTTTTTCGCTATATGTGGTAAATAATAAAGCATTGTATAAGAAATACCGTCATCCCCAGGGGATGTATCCCTCTTTTTTAAAACATGTTGTAGTTCCTGCATAGAAAATTCTGATTCTAGTAGATTATTTGTAGAAGTGAATGTTGGTTCTAAATTTGAAACATAGTCAGCTGTAAGAGAATTTAACAATTCATGAGATTTTTCAAGGGAGGGATAAACCCTTGGTTGTTTACACCCCTTCATCCATTTCATGCGCTGCCAAATGTGGGAAGGCGAAGCTTTTTCATCAAACGAGTCACAAAACTTATGCCAACTCTCTGCTCTTGCCCTTCGAATTAGTAACTAAGACTTCTTCGTGACATTCTCTAATCTAGTTAGATTATCAGGCGTTGGGTTACGTCTGAAGGTAGCTAGAGCTAATCTTCTTTGCGCGACCACCTTAGATAGCTCTGGATTCCAATAATCTTTCGGCTTAAATTTTTTATCCGGTTTATAACATATTTTAACTAACGGTATATGCATATCCGCCGCCGTGTTAATTGCAACTAATAAATTGTCATACATTTCTTGAATATTCTCGGAAGGGCAGTTTACAAATATATTATTTTCAGAAATAGTTTGTGAATATTTGAACCAATTTGCACGTTTATAATTGCGTTTTTTTATATATCTGAACTCATCAGTGATATTAAGTGACAATTTAATTATAATGTGATCACTCCCTAAATTTTCATTACTGACTTTCCAGCTAAAATTAATGGCTATGTCGGCAGACACAAACGAAATATCGGGTGAAGTCTGTTGTAGACATCCGTTTACCAATTTTACCCGTGTAAAATCTCCATTATTTATAGATATGAAGCCATTTTCTAAAGCGGCATCCATAATTTGGGATCCCCGTGTATCCGTTTTCACCGACCAGTTGGTATGGTGACCATTGAAATCCCCAGCTATCAAGGATTTGTTCGAAAACTGTGAGAAAACGTCATCCCAGTCCGCATTCAGTGTATGAACGCTGGAGGGACAGTATACTGACGTTACATATTCTAAATCCTTGCAATTGACTAACCTAATACAAAGTATCTCTATACCAGAATTATTAATATTGTATGACTGTAAATATGACTGAATGGACTTGTGCACCATAATAGCAACCCCGCCGTATGAGTCACCTCTATCTTTTCTATAAATATTATAGCCATTAATATTTATACTGGAGTCAATATCTAGCCAAGTCTCACTAATAATCGCTATGTGGATAGATTCTCGTGTTAACAGATCAGAAAACGTTACTAATTTCGGCCGCAAACTTTGAGCATTCCACTGGATTATATTAAGCCTTATGTGGTGAATACTATCCATTACAAATATCAATAAAACTCCCTAATAAATCACCTCTTAATAACTTATTGATGACAAAATTCTTTAGTTCATCCCATATGATTTTAATCACTGACAGTGCTTTTTCTTCTATGCTACCCTCAGACAATATAGTACTTTTAATTTTAAACCAAAATTGCTTAAACTCAAACTTATCTTTCAAATGCTCCCTTCGTTTCCTTTTGTCTTCTGTATCCTGCTGTGATTCTTGTTGTTGACTTTCCATATTTACTTCTAAACAGCTCTCACTGCTCCCCAACATTGTAGACAGATTCCTTTGTTTCTTTTCTGGCTTATGATTTGCAGTGGCGTGCCTTGCAAAGAAGCCCATAAGCCGGGCATGCCCTACTAAAGACCTCGATCAAACAATATCAACTTCAATCTGTATATAAAATAATCACCCGAAATTGTATTACGAATATTTCAAATGTCGCGCTCTTTTACGATGTGCAGTACAATGACCCGCGCGCTGGTCGCGCCGCGCGATCGCACGAACGCGACGGAACGAGATAGATTCTGGTGCAACTTATAACCATCTCTTTCGCACTCGTTTGATTTTCTCGTGTACAAGCCAACTGGCATCGGCTTGCAAAATTTCTCTTTCTTACCTTTACAAATAGTCTATGATGACGTATTACGTTCCATCGTAATAAGTAATTTTGTATTGGGCGACAGAACTCCGAAGTAAGCCTGCTTGTTGCCTATGAAGTTGTCTAGAGGTGTATGCAAAATAATGAAGTTGGTGCGCATTCGTATATTTGCGGGCGGATAGTTCGACGTTGCACCAATATTTAGGCATTTCTACCAAAAATTTAATGCCAAAATATTCAGGTTTTTTTATGATTCTTAACAAAACAAGAAAATTCTCGTTTTGAATTTTATCACTGAACTTACTAGCGACCATTTCATTACGTGATATTTTAATGTTATTAGGATACAAGGATTACTGTGTACCTACTCAATTATCGTCATAAATAGAATAGAACCAAGCTATTTTTGTAGAAAATGTTGATATAAGTAATATTCTATTCTTTTGTAGGCTGTAGTCCTATTTTAAACAATGTTTAAAATAATCATATAATAATTATATCCCGTTCTTGTTTTTTATTTAACTACCGATTCTTGTTACAAGTCTATCGATATTAAAAGGCAGTTCTACCGATTCAGCACTGTCGTTCGAGATCACTGTGTCTGGGCGCCAATCGCCATACTATTTTTTTCTAATTGAGTGAACAAAGTATTGGTTTTATTGTGAAAATTTATTTTCGTTTTCGTGTAAAAAGTTAATTTTGAGATCTTTTAGTAATTATTTTGTGTTTTGGTGACATACTACAATGGATTCAAGGTTTGATCATCGAGGGGAAGGTAAATTCTTTATATTATACTCAGAAATAAGAGTTAATATCATCGCCAAGACCAACGCGTGATTTGTGTATTTCTCAGATTAGTAAATAGCATAAACGACGATTTAGTAGATATGAGTACAAAACGAAATGGGTTGCTTGCTGGCTGTTCTCATTCAAATAAATTATATTGTTGGTAGGTACCTACTCTATATTTTTCTCGAACGACAAGAATGTTTGGAACACTTTTGGTTATAATGATTTAAATAATCTAAGTGGCGCTATTAAAGAGCACGCTTATTCACATAAACACTTAAGCTCTGTAATTTATTTTACTGAATTTGGCAAACAAAGAATTGAGACATCCATATCACAGCAGTTGTGTGAGGAAATTTTGAAATATAACTCGCGGGTCGAAAATAACCGTAGTGTATTTCAAAGATTAGTTGATATTGTTTGTCATTTAGCCCAGCAGGAACTACCTTTAAGTTAGTAGAGGTAATTTTTTAGATCTTGTATTGCTACTTGCAAAATATGATGTCGTTTTAGAAAATCATTTACAGAATCAACAATATTATGATGGGCGGGGCGGGAACAAAGCGGGCCGACTTATTTGTCTAACAAAATTCAAAACGATTCATTCAGTACATAGCCGATGTGATGAAAATACGAATCGATTTCGAAGTTAAAAGTACTAATTATATTTCTATATTTATTGATGAAACTCACCGATATTATTTTGGAAACGATATTCATGATCGTTTTATCGGCTTTGTTAATGTTTCGGAAAGTCGTAGGTACAGGAGACAGTCTATCAGTGAATCCGTAGTTTGAATCACAGAGTACATTAAATAATGTTTGAATGTTCATGCAAGTCTTTGTGATCAATCCCAGGAACTCTACGAAGTGCGGGAAAGTGTGAAAAAAGAACGAGGGGGGGGGGGGGAAACACTGTGTCTGCTTGCCCTATGTTTAAGGTCTAGGCACGCCACGCCACTGATGATTTGACTTCTGACTCACACTGGTGACACTTTCTCTGAAACTTCCGCTCAATTCGTTTTCTAACCCTTGATTTACCGCTACCGCTTGTTTGTGTACCGGTTCCTTGCTGAGTATGCTGCTGTAGGTCTCCCCCTCTCTTAGTGTGTATAATGGAGTGATGTTAGCTGATATTATGTTTTGTCCTTGAGTATCTATATGCTTGTTCTTCCTTATTTCAGTATATAATTCTAGGGCTTTTCTATACGTAACTAGTTTTGTGCTCATAATCCTTCGTATTTCTTTTTCTCTTACAAAATATGGGCATGTTATATCTAGCACAAAGTGGTCACCTTTACAATTCAAGCATTTGAATTCCTTTTTATCGCAGTTATCATGATCTGGGTTACCGCATTTAGGGCATAACACCTTCTTAATAGAGCAATACCTCTTTATGTGTCCATATTGCCAACAACTTGTACACTGTGACACGGGAAAGCTGTATGAGTCCACTTTAAAACGGCATTCGTACGCATATATATATTGTGGTAAAATACTGCCCTTAAAACATATCTTTATAGCTTCGCTCGCTACCCATTCACCGTCTGAATTAATCCTATTCAGTCTTTTTAAGGACAAAATTTGTATATCACTTTCAATGATTTTCATCAGTTCTTCCTCGCTCAAATCAAGGTCAATACCTTTCACTACCCCGTGAATCACATTTAATTCATGTGTATATTGACTACGGTAACCCAATTCTTTTATCTTTTCGCATTTTAAAAGATTTTCAGCATCCTCTTTCCTAAGAAAAGTTATTATGGCTTTGTTTGTATTTTTATACTTGATGCGATCAATCCCTGTAATATTTTGCGATCTCAATAATTTTGCCATAGCAATCTGTTTTGGTAAAGATTCTAAAGCAGTGATGCATACTTCGCGACATTCCAATCCTTCATTATTTTTTTCTAAATCTACCCTCATATTTGATTGTGTGTCTAACGAATCACTCCTGATTAATCACTTGGGTTTTCTTCGGGTAACTGTGCTAAAGCCCTCTTCTTCATTATTTGAAACATCTTCTGCGCTGTTTTCATCTCTTTCTTTTCTCTTTACCGCATTCTTCTCAATATTTTCATAAATATTGTTTTTACGATTTCCATGAACCGATATTCCTAACTCTCGCTCAACATTCACTAAAAACTCTGAGTCACTTGTATCCTCGTCACTTTTACTCTCGTTCATCTTGCAAAAAGAATCGCGAATAAACTAAAATAAAAAAAAAACTGCAGGTAGCAAAGATAATAATTATATACGTGTTTACTGTATGACAGCTCGCGCGACACTGTATATTATACTTGAAAGTCAAAATAATTTATTTATTTAGGCCACAAAGTGACGCTTATGAACGTCAAAATTGTAGTTAATTTCTTAATGATTTTACATTTACCTACTTGTGATCCTTGCTTGTGTTAGGTATATAGGTACTTATAATGTTACACTTTATACCTAGTCTTGCCATAAATATTGTAACAAAGTAAAAATATTTTTTTAATTGCAAATAACATATATTACTTTTACAGTGTGAAAGTGTAATACATAAATATAAAACAATTTAAAATATAAAAAGCTTATTCGAAGTGGTCTCTATTGGCTGCAATACAGTCCTTTAAACGTTGAGGCCAGTTATCAATAGAAGCACGCACTCTTTCCATGGGAAAATTCTTCACTGCCAATCGTATGGATTGTTTTAGGGACTCCAAATTATCATGGCGTTTAGAGCAAGGCGTACTCTCTAAAACTGACCATAAATCATAATCCAGCGGATTAAGATCGGGACTAGACGACGGCCAGTCTTCAGCTCTGATGAAGTCCGAAACGTTCGCTTCCAACCAAGACTGCGTGGGCCGAGCTTTATGAAATTATGACCCGGTGCCGAGTCTTGCTGGAAGGACCATACTTGGTTATTGAACACGATGTTGTTAAGGGGCTTAACTACCTTCTCAAGAATGGTATTTTGATACACTTGTGCCGATGTTTTGATAGCTATTTCACAAAAATATGGCTCAGTCACTCCTTCATAGCTAACACCCAGCCAAACCATCACTGAAGTCAGATAATGCCCACGTTACACTCTGTCGACTAATTGTGATTCAATTATTAATATTATATTATAAATATTAATGGTCATTTTGTTTGTTAAAATGTTGCTAAACTTTATTGTAAAAAAAAAAATCATCCGTAAACAAAATTTTTCTGTGACCTTCCTTTGCGTACCGCTTCAGTAGTTGTTTCGATTTTACCACCCTATTCTTTTTAGATTATCAGTTAAGAAATGACCAGTGCGTCTCTTATAGGCTGCATAGTCATCTTTTAAAATACGCGACATGGTTCTAGGTGCTATCTTCATCTCCCGAGATAAAATCTTTTGCTTTCGGACAGGATTTCTTCGAATTCTTTCCCTTACTGCTTTTACCACCTTTTTTGTACCAGCACTACGTGGACGGCCAGGTCTTTTTCTGTCACAAATAAAGGAGGTCCCATTGTACCTATTAATAGCCCGGTACACAAACATTGAACTAATACCAAGAGTATGGAGGGTTTTAAAAATTGCTTTTGGCTCCATACCTACCTACTTACTTTGTGTAATGCAATCACAGCGATTCGGTTCTCTTTATCACCCCACTCCATTTTATTATCGTAAAATATTGTACAATGTATTGGCGCCAAAACGAGAAAACACAATAAACAAACGATTGTTTATTGTGTTTTCTCTCACAAATAAAGGAAAAATTACAAAAAGTAAAAACAGTGGAAAATACGCAGCAGAGTCAAATTCACGTTGTGTTTTTATCACTGATGACACAATTATTCCACGTTCTTGGGGAGTAAAGCGGTCCATGATTATTTTTAATGAATTTTACATTTGATTACTACAAAATTTTCAATATCAGAATGACAGGAGATGTCATAAAAAAACATATAAGGCATTTCTATAGGGTCGTTACTTTTGCGCCACCCTGTACAAATAAATACAAATATTATTTGTATTTTAAATACGTATTTTAATTACAAGTAATTGAAATACTGCCCAACCCTGCTAGCCGTTCAGATAAAGAGTGGGATCAGAAATGGCGGACCCACAAGGGCGGACCCACAGGCGGACCATACTAGTGATATCGTGTCCGCGCGCATTACACTTAACTGGAGTCAGCTCGAGTAATATTCTGTATCTCGAGCTTTAACAGGTGAACAAATCAAAGAGCGAGGTTGTGTATCCTTCGGCTTAATATTCTTGGCTTCATACACAATATATACAGTCACTCGACGAGAAAATTATAGTGCATCAATTTCACAGATCAATTTACACTTTTCTATTTAATAAAATTCGAATACTTCCTCCAACCACACAATACAACCTCCCTTTTTGTAACTTCAGTTCTATAATTTTAATTGTCTGAGCAGTTAACTAGGAGCTAACAATGATGTTTGTGGAATATCGCCTCTAATGAAGATGGTAAAGAATCCATATAGCGCAGGCTATGAGCGCAGGCATTGAGCACCTAGAGAGTGAAGGTCTATCCTCACACATCCGGGCCATGGACCATGGGCCATGGATCATGGCCATCCGTTTTTTCTGAAAAACAATTGAAGCTTAAATTGTTATTTTATATTATTTTGCAAGTAAGTAACTACTTGTTCTAATAAAATGTTATAAACGCGTTTACTGGTAAGTATAACTAAATAATATTTTTTATGTAGGTATACTGGGCCGGTCTATTATGAATAAAAAAGGACGAGTTTTTTTATGTAATAATAGGCGGCAAACGAGCAGACGGATCGCCTGATGGTAAGCAATTACCGCCGCCCATGGACACAAGCAACACCACAGGAATCACAAGTGCGTTGCCGCCCCATGGGGTTGGGAAAAGGGATAGGATAAGGAGTGGGATGAGGGTGAAGGAATAGGGGCGCCCCCGTGGTATCTCCACCTTGTCTTTGGCTCAGTAACCGTGGTTAGATCACCCACGGTGAAGCTAAGCGAGATCCCGGGACCACTCCGCGTGGGCTTGACGGAGGCCTGCGCAGGATGCGTCCAATAGTGCGGGTTCGAGGGACAGTTCTTCTGTCCCTCGCAGTCGGGCGCGGTCGCGGGAGGAGAGGCGTGTCGGTGTTGCGTTGCCGCGCGCCCTATCTTCCGCGACCAAATGGGAGCGTTACTTCTTTTCATACTATTATTAAATTATGTTAGATGATTTAACTCTTTTAAAATCAACCAAATTACGACGTGATAAGTCCTCTAATCGCATGCAAACGGCCATCAACGGCCGCAAACGCTGTTACATCTTTTCGTAGGTGACGTCTTGCCCGAGTGCCTCCAACACTGTCGAGGCCCGGTCGCGAAGGCCCAAGATTAGGGCGGTTAAGGCCTGTTCTCTGATCCACCCATTCGATCGCATCACAGCCTCAAACTGGACCTTGTATGCAGACCACGATGACGAGCCATCAAATGGTGGAACCTTAAGCCAACGAGGCGAGGGCGCCACAGCTGCAGGTGTAACGTCGTAGGACCCGAACGTACACAATTTCTTCTCCACTTCGGCAATACGGGTCTCGAGGTGGTCGTGTACACGCCATCAGAGGTGGTCGTGTACACGTTTCTCCAATTCGCTGATGCGGGTCTCGTGCCGCTGGAGTTCCTCCTTGAGCGCCTTCAAGTCCTTCCCTACAGCGGCGCTGAGGTCCTTCATAAGCACCACCTGCTCTTCTAGGCGGCGCGCGTGCTCCTCCTTGTCGCGCTGGAGCTGTTCTTCTAGGCGGCGCGCGTGCTCCTCTTGACGGCGAGCCTGCTCCTCCTTGTCGCGCTGAAGCTGTTCTTACAGGTGGCGCGCGTGCTCCTCTTGACGGCGGGCCTGCTCCTGCATGAACGCCATCAGAGCCGCGATGTCGGGGACCGACGCGGAGTGTGTTGCGCTTGCAGGGTCCACTACAGCCGCGTTGTCACCTGCTCCACCAGACGATGGAGAAGGAACGTCTCCGAAGCGTCTCTGGTCCAGGTCTTGCTGGCGCTGGTTCCTGGCACGCAGTCCCTCAATTTCTTCCTTCGAAATAACCGGCATAATTTATCCCTTTCTTCTGACACCAATTTGTTACGAGCTGGGGTTCGGTGATAAATTATATACACTATGCCAGAAAAAAAACTGTACTTTATTTACTAACACAAACACTATACACACTTATTTCTCAACACTAATAAAAACACACTTATTTCACACTTAATTCTCAACACTAATAAAAACACACTTATTTCAAACACTTTTCCACTCCACTAAACACTTCCGACTTACTTCGCTTCGCTTCTTGTTTTTCGCTCCGATATTCAATTGTAACTGTGTCCGGTCCGCTCGTTCGCGCGCTATTTATACTGGCCGGATAACATCACTAGTGCATTCTAGACGCTTCCACAAAACTGTCGAAATAACCGCGAACAGTCGATACAGCAACGCCATCTAGTACAGAGTAGATGAATTACCCTTTAACCACCGATACATTAAATCTCTTCTAGTTCTATCCTTCACGGATAGATGGCGTTATTTTCAATTATCGCCATTCGTAACAATATTAATACTAGGAACAGGCACAAATTATGTGTACCATATTTCCGTTTACACAAAACGCATAGCTCTTTTATTGGGCTTAGTATAAGAATGTATAATAAAATACCAAGTAATATTTTAGACTTGCCTTTAAGGTCGTTTCAGACAATTGTTAAAAATAATCTTTTACTAAAGGCATATTATAGTTTAAATGAGTATATTGGCGACAAGTACGCTTGGAAATAAATATTCTTTTATTAGGTCAATTTATTATTAGGCCAATAGGCAGTTTTATAGTGTAGTTAATTACCGTATTCTCTTTTTATGCTACATTTGCATTCTTGTTCTACTCTTTTTGTTATAATTTATCGGATTTGTAAGGTGAGGGTAACTCGTGGTCATGAACTGCTAACTAATAGATTGTAAATTGCTGCAGGTTCATATACCATTACTGTTCGGAACATACTGTTCCACCATAGATCAGACCACTCATGTTCGTGAGTTGCTTACATCAAAAGACGTAAGTGGATGCTCCTGTTTCACCATATTCACTTTGGGAGGCTTACTAAATGAACATAATTTATTGCTTGAGTATGATATCAATAACTATTAACTTTTGCAATAGTAGATAACTCACAGTGTGAAACAGTTGCAGCTCCTTACAAATATAACATGTAAAACCATTATACTGGCAGTTAAAAGGAGTAGCCACGAGTTTTATTGCTCGTTCTTTCTCGTGGTTCTACCTATTGCATTGCGAACGTGGCAGTAAATGTAAATATAGAATCATCTAGTAATTAACTTTAACTTTTGACGTTCATAAGCGTCACTTTGTGGCCTAAATGAATAAATGATTTTGAGTTTGAGTTTTAAGAACAAATTGAATATAGCTACACTCTTAACACATATGACAAATTAGAGTTGCCAGAAGAACTATGTTTGTCAGTTAGGGCCTGGTTAGGGCTAAAGACAATCTGAACACAAATTTCGTAACTTTTTAATTTAATAGTGATTGAGCAAATCCGCTATCGATATCGATCAAAGTTTCAATATAGGTTCAAAATCAAACAGATTTGTAAAGTATATTATACACATGTTATACATTTTGAATTCCGTAAGTTTGTGTCCACAGCAGCAGAACGCTAGTTGATGGACAGTCTTTAAATAATTATTTATAACACAAACTTGCATTTTTAAACTGAACTTATATATTTTTGTTTCAAATGGGTACTCAGTAGCACATAATCTTTCGAGGCGTTATTGTCTAATTTTCATGGTATTTTTCTTTACACATCAACAGCCTTTTCCAGTCCACTGCTGGTCAGAGGCAGGGAGATTATATATTATCTCCGAAACGTTCACCGCTGGAAGACGTTTTCAAGGTTCTGGACTGTGAAGGACTCGGCATCAAATTAACGGCAAGTACATACACCGTCTATTTTTTGATTATATGGCTGAGACCTTGGAAGACCTCAGCACAATGCTCGAAGGACTCCGTAGAGTCTCCCAACAAGTAGGTCTTAAGATGAACATGGACAAGATGAAAATCTCGTCTGACTTCCATGTCGTACTTGCTCCTATTCAGCTTGGGAACTCTACACTCGAAGTTGTCGACAAGTACGTACAGGGAAATTGATCCGATTGGGTAGGTCCAACTTCGAGAAAGAGGTCATTTGTCGAATCTAATACGATTGGGCGGCATTCGTGAAGTCACGGCATATCTTCACGTCTGATATCCCGCAGTGTCTCAAGACGAAAGTCCTTGACCTGTGTATGTTGCAAGTAATGATCTATGGAGCCAAGACGTGGTCACTTACTATGGGCCTTATCCGGAAGGTCAGGGTCACTCAGAGGGCAATGGAAAGAGCTATGCTCGGTGATCCTTGCGAGATCGAATAAGAAATGATGAGATCCGCAGGAGAACCAAAGTCACCGACATAGCTCTCCGAATAGCCAGGCTAAAGTGGCAATGGGCAGGACACATAGCTCAAAGAACCGATTGCCGTTGGGGCGGGAGGGTTCTGGAGTGGCGACCACGCACCGAACGACGCAGCAGGGGAAGGCCTCCCATAAGGTGGGCCGAAGATCTGGATAAGATTGCAGGAAACTGTTGGATGCGCTGGCGGCTCGAAATCGAGTCTATGTGGAGAGCCTTGGGGGAGACTGATGTGTTATGTCTCTAGGCTGACATGATGACTATGTGATTGAATATATTAATACTGTTTATTATACGCAAATATAATATATTAAATAGTCACTATGGAAATAGTGCCTTAAATATATTTTTATAGCTATTAACTGCTTAGTAAGATAGTTAGATTATAAAAATAATCAAGGCTGTGCATATAAATGTTTGCATATTGCTGTATATGTTGATGATAAGATAATGTATTTAGTTAAAACTTTTTAATTTAGTTGATTCAATTTTCAAACTGCATTTTATTCAATTACCCAGTTTTTTGATATGTGATGCTTAGCTATAAAGACATTAGTAACAAGTGAAGTAAGAAATACCTGTTTTTAGCTTAGTAAGCGAGCAAATACTTTTGCATACCTTTTTTATTTTCCGCTAAAACTTAGCTTAAAAGAGTCATAGGTGCTTTAGCCTCTTCTTACGTAAGGTACTAATGTATTAATATTAAGAAAGGTCTTAGCTACAAAGCAGTTAATGGACTTAGCGCGTTTATAGTTAAGCATTTTAGAGTAAATTTATTGAAAATTAGAAACCTCATAAATGTTAAGAAAATGCTTAACTAAAAGATCTCTAAGTGTAGGTTAAAGAGGTTTTAGTGCGGCCATCGATGTCAAAAAATGTGTGTTGCTTAACTAAACCAAAAAATCCTGTTTTTTATATAATTTTAAGTAAATTTCTGAGCAGGAAATATCCTAAATGACGCTGGCAAATATTTGTTTATATAATATTTACCAATCACTGATTTATGTATAATAGTTTTCTAGAAACAGCGATTCCCGCGTTTTTTACGTTTTTTTCCAAAATCACTTTTTGGGGTTAATGTGGTTTTAGTTAACGGACGGCAGATTTATTATATAGTAGACGATGCCCGCGGTTACACCCGCGTTATTTAAGACTACTGCTCCGCTCCCGTCGTTCATAGCGTGATGTTATATAGCCTATAGCCTTCCTCGATAAATGGGCTATCTAACACTGAAAGAATTTTTCAAATCGGACCAGTAGTTCCTGAGATTGGCGCGTTCAACCAAACAAACAAACAAACTCTTCAGCTTTATATATTAGTTTAAGATTATCCAATCTCTTTGGTATTAGACTTGCCCTAGTGACAATGGCGACAGGTGACAGCTATCTGTCACCTGTCGCCATTTGGCCTGCAAATATTCTAAAATTTTATCCGAATATTATAAATATTCAAAAAATATTTTCTTTTATTCTAGTTCATAACTTTACTATAGGCCTCTATCGCGGCAACTGGCAACCATAACAGCTGAGATGCTGGATAGTTTGGTGGATACATATACATGGCTGCACGTCGCGCAGTTTGGTTTCAAACCTAGTTTGTCCACAAAAGTGCCATCATGTGTCTAAAGCAGACCGTCCGGTACTATATAACTAGATAGAAACACAGAGGTAAATGCGGGTTTCTTAGACCATTCTAAGGCATTCGACCTTGTGTGTTATGACCTCTTTTGGAGAAAGTTAAAAACTGAGAGTGAAGTAGATAGGTACCGATCAGAGAGGTTGGACGTTGTACCGATGTAACATGTCTGCTACAATATTGGTATGCAAATTAAATAAACACTGTCAGGTGGGCGGGTACCCTGCCTGAGGAATATGGGTTGAAATGTGGCGTGATGCAAGAAGGAATCACGTCGCCACGCCTCTTTAATTTATTTATAAATCAGCTGATTGTTGTACTCAGCAAGGCTGGTGTCGGATGTCATGTAGATGGAGTTGCTATGAACAACATCAGCTATACGGAAGACATGGTCTGGCTAGGCCCAACAATCAGTTCGATGAGACGCATATTAAAGTTGTGTGAAGCTGCAGGCGCTTTTGGAAATCCACTCCAACCAGCCAATAAAGGCAAGCCGGAGACGAGGCCCTGACCGACTCCCTGGAGTGTTCGGGACTGCAGTGTCGTCACTCACATTCAGCTCGCCACAAAGCTGCCCTGTGGTTTGTAAGCTTTCTTTTCATCCTGTGATGCAGTTTTTGTTTATATTACAAGGCGAAGGTGATGTTTGAAAGCTGTTACTCTGCCCTCCGAGATTGCGTTAGTCTCATAATGAGATAACGACTGACCCCCAGATGTGTTTATTATTATTATGATTCTTTTTCTCGGCTATTCTTCTCATTATTATTAGAACTCCTCCTTTTAGGGCTTCGTACGCAAAAAAAAAACAAAATCTAATATAATTATGTTAAGAATGTCAACTAAATGTGCTTATTGGTGTAGGTATGTATTTAGGACAATTTTGAGAACGCTGTTCGAACAAGAATCGGATATTGCAATTTCCTTTGGAATATTTGACACTAATCGTAATTCGAATAATTCAAATATTAAAATGCAAGTTCTAGTGACAGCCCCATAGATGCACGCTCCGGTTGCACCCCTGACGTGTGTGAACGAAATATATCCCGGCTAGGACTCGGAAGCACGGTGACGGCCCGGCCCCGTCCCGTCCACGGCCCGGTTGTGTGAGGGTAGACCTTGAAGCAGGTTCGCTGCGCAGTGTTCACCAGATAATCATCTCAGTCAAGAGAAGTCCACTGCTTAACTTAGGCCTCGCCGCAGGTTTTAATTTTGAGCCGCTCGCAGCTAAGTGGGCGGCCTACCAAGACGGACAGAACTCCATAATCTTACGATTTAAAGCGACGTCGGTTCTTGGAACTATGTAATTCTGCCCACTGTCACTTCAGCTCTAAGCTCTTTTCGTGCGCCTTCTTTATAATTTGTAACGTCAGCAGCCACTACAGGTATTTTGCTCAGGTAATCCAAAGTATAATCCGACATAGCTCTCCGAATAACCAGGCTGAAGTGGCAATGGGCAGGGCACATAGCTCGAAGAAACGTTGGGACAGGAAGGTTCTGGGTGAAGACCGTGTACCGGACGGCGCAGCAGAGGTAGGCCTACCGCAAGGTGGCCATGTCTCTAGGCTGACATGAGATTTCGCTCAGAAGTGAATGCTAAACTTACATAAAATAAGCCATAGTAATGAAACGTAGATGCTAAATAGGATGAATACTCATAAGTACAATAGCAGCTAAACAAATAACAACAAAGCGGTTACGTTGTAAGACTTGTTTATTTTGTAGTCAAATTAAAGTGATCTCTTCGCCATCATGTACCACAGCAAAGGGAATGGCGCCCATAATCCAACGCCGAAAAAGACCGTGAAAACCAGAGTGGCAACGTATCTGTGAACAAATACATTTTTATTGCAAAACACTTTATTTAGGTAGGTAGGTATCTATCTTAAGAAAGAATAGCCAATGCGTCTGCTAAGCAGTTTGGCTGTCCATAAGTTGGTAGTCTTATTCAACTCGACCAGATCTTGGCTCTGTGGCTTCATGGAATGAAGAGCCCCATTACATTGTGTTTGTCAAACGAAGGTTTTATTCGATGTGTTGCATTGTTTCTGCGTTTAAATCTGCAGGTGAAACGCTTATCGAATGCTTACGCTCAACAAACGCCAGCGGCCATTGTGAGGACGCCTAAACATACTTCCAATGACAATCTGCACAGGCTTCCAGAGACACTATAGGAGCGAACGAGGTACCCATTGTTTCAAGCGCCGCGATGAGAGATAGACAGAGCAATGAAATTATCACTAGCACTGTCCATTTCCGAGATCAGCATCAGTTTGACCTAGACCAACTAGTTTATACCAAAATTATTGATGGTTGTATGTAGGGCTGCCATCACCTTAATTGCTGGCGCCGGATAAACACGGCAAAAAGGACATTTGGGCGAAATATGTTTTTTCCCCGGACGCCTCTGAGAAATTACCATTTATCGCTTATCTATGAGGAGAAATTAGATTGCCCCTGACAACAAGAGTGTCCGAGTTACACCCGGACACTTTCAGAAACCCCCGGACGGCTCTGGACGCCTTTCAAACTAGGACAAATGGATGGCAGCCCTAGTTGTAATTCGTAATTGCCTCGAAGTAGCTACACGGTCACACACATGGACACACAGCTTCTAATCTTTGGTCTATGAACTGTAGGTAGGTACTTACCGATTCGGTATAGAAAAAGGCAAGTTGTCGAATGGCTGAGGTGGTCCATAATAAGATGCATGTGTAATAGCTGTTGTTTTTATTTTAGTTTTCAAAAGAGGTCTTGCCCGTAGAGCAGTTGATATTATTGATCGCAATCCAATCATTATTTATTATTATTAAAAATTTTAAGTACGTAAATAAATAGGTACTGGGCGTAATAATCCTTTTCATGTGCCTCAAAACTGCTGCTTTCGAATTGATTGACACAAGTGACAGACCAGAGGGTAGGGTTTTATACAGATACGAGATGGATAATGCAGTAACCGCCATCTGTTACATTATGTTATGAACTCTCTATGTTGTGATCAGCAATGCCCGGAACTTTCCCTTTTGTTGTTAGAGATAGGTACAACAATAAACTTAGTAAATGTACGATAGCCATTGCTTAAAAAAGAACAAAAAACATGGTAAATTCGTATTTATTTATTGATACTTACTACGTACTTGACGACTCCGTATCAAGGTTGCGACAAACACACTATCACACGACAAATGCTCGGGCAACAGTACGATATGTCAACCATCAGTGGTGTGGCGATCATCATCAGTAGGCAAATCAGCTCGACTCGAACAAAGTGCGACATGCGACAAACGATCAGGGCGACAGACCGTCTGATCAATAAAACTTAAGGCGCTTTCAAATTATACCGTTGGTGTCGGACGGCTGCCGCACAGTTCTTGCAGAATTATTACGACTGTGAGACGTACTGCTGCGGGACGACAGCAGTAAGACGTGAATCGTTTTATTTGAAGAGTTAAACGGCTGGATCCGATCGAATTATAGTGATTTCCAACGAAACCAGCCTTCAGACGGGGCAGTGGACTCTGACTTAAAAGAAAACTCAGCTAATTTTTAACTATTTTAGAATGTCTTTACTTAGAAAGTTTCTATGAATTATATATGTTTTTTTTATAGACTCACTCCTGTAGGCTGTATTCCCGTAGTAGTAGTAGTAGTAGTAGGGTAGGCAGAGGTGTAACTTTTCACCCTCATTATGCCATGAATTTTAGGTGCAAATTATATATATATAACTTAGTTAAAAATGAAATTCCACGTTCACCGCACTAGCCAACAACGACTGAGGCAGGTAGTATATAACAATATACTTTCCGCCAAGTTGGCGAGAACAGTGCGGCGCACGTTCCGTTGGCGGCGCCAACGGACGTGCGCCGCACTATTCTCGCACCACCTTGCGTCGAGACATTTTGTATGAAAAATCATAACCGCCCGCATCACTCCTGCGCAGTACGATACCCGAACAGCCAACCACAGGGCCTCAAGTCTTTCATTACAATAGTGCCAAAATGGTCTGTCACTGACTTCATAATTGTTAATTTTGACAAGATTGGTAGTCTACTGTTACAATGGCGTCATTATGACTTTCTAATGGTCAACCACTGACACTCCATTGTAAGATATGGCATATATTGGTAGGCTCGTACATAATGACAAATCAATGACTGACGTATGCGGTAGTCTGCTAATATTTTGACAGTTCCTTTGATCAGTGAGCTACCATCGTAACGCCATTATGCAATCATTGCTTTTGCCGAGTGTTTGCTTGTGAAACAGAGTTACAGACAATCAAAGAGTATAATGTCATACGAAAAGGGGACAATGTTTTCACTGCGAGCTACTACTCTCGAGCTAGCCAACGAGCTTGTCAGTTAACGAAGATGAATACAAACCCCTTTACGGATATTCCTGGGGCGGAATTTGTACAAAAGTTTCACCATAGAAAAGATTCAGTAGGGGAGTTAATTAAAAAACTCATTCCCATTCCAAGGCCAGACCGCGTCGAAACGATAGCGTATCGGCAGAAATGAAGGTGAGAAAACTGAAGTTAATATTGATTTATTATTCTATTCCTATAAACACGAAATGAGTTGATTAATGTTATATTTTTCATTGCAGATTCTCATAGCTCTCTCATTTTACGCATCAGGGTCTTACCAGACCTTGATTAGATAGAGTGCCCTCCATAACTTTTCGCAAGTTACTGTGTCGCAGTCAATTAAAGAAGTTACAGAGGCATTATATAAAATATACCATCAATATATTAAATGGAAAGGAAATAGAAAGGAAAGGAATATTATAGTTCGCCAGGTTCAGTTTGTGGTATTCCAAATTGGATGTTAAAGTAGACTGTACATGTATATTCTGCCTTCCGATATATTTAAAGACATCAAAGCTAAAAACTCATATTCCAAACATAAGAAACAGCAATTCAATAATATTTTCAAAGGTAAGTTTGTAGCTGTGCTTTTAACCCAACTATGGCGGAGCTAAAAGGGAAGGGTAATGTTTTTACACAATTTGGGAATTAAAGTGTTAGGATAATGATGACAATAGATAGTGACACGCAGTTTCTTGGTACTTAAATAAATGATAATGTCATACCTATGTGATACTTTGAAGTATTAGTACAATAAGATCTTACTGGTCTCTTTTTAATATTGTCATACCTACCTGACAGGAACGGTAATGTTTGTACACATGGGGAATTAAAGTGTTAGGATCATAATGACTATATAGTGACCTGGCTTTATATAATTTTCCTAATTTATCAACATATTCTACCTACATTTTATGGAGTTTTGTAAAGAATTTACATAATTCAATTAAATAACGTCTGAATTATAATGAAAAGTGTTTTTAAATGAATTGCATAGTATAGAAGATCTTTAATCGTAGTATATAAGAATATGATGTAATGAGTGGTGTATTTATAAATATTTACTTATCTCTCTTACAGATACAAAATTCAACCAAACGGGTAACTTCTTTATGAGTTTTGTGACCGTTCATATTCATCTATTTGAGACAACATATTTGTGAGGATTCTGCAAAGCCAGTATGAAGAAAGTTGCTTTGCTAGTAGATGCAAAAGTGAAGTTTGATAATTAATATAAATTTATGATACTTAGTATATGAGAATAGTGTTCAATTTTTGTGTCTAATCAAATAATCTGGAACCTGAAATTCTTAATAAATTCATGTACAGAAATTATTTATCTTTAATAACACAAAATTGTTAATAATAACACATAATTATGAGTTTTATTTTTCTTCATGATACATTTACAACACGAGAAACACAAATAATATTTTAATTGTAATAGAAATGTAACTATGATCTAACTCAATCTTCGGGTCGGGTTTCGAGAACGTAATTTTAGGTTTTATGTGAAAGTAACTAATAGGTTGTGTTAGGTTATGTTTCGAACCTTAAACTGAAAATAGGAGCCCTGCGAAGCAGGGCTCCGTCAACCTCAGTTTATTAAACTAGTGGAATCAATAAAAGCGATATTTAGGTTTTATGTGAAAGACGTGAAACGTGTGTATGAATGATATTGACAGATAATGTCAAATTTGTGCGTCATTGCTTTCGAGTACCTAGGGTTAGGTGCGACTGTAATAAGTAACTAAATAGGTTATGTTAAGTTCTCTTTTGACCCTTAATCCGAAAATAGGAGCCCGTCAACCTTAGTTTTTTAAACTAGTGTGAAGAATATGGAAGTTGGCAGTGCCATACACACCGATTATTGGAGATTTTTTTTCTCGGAGGAAACCAAGTATTTCCGGCAAGTGATAATGGTGAGGAGAGGTTCCGAGACCTCCCCTCCCCCCCTCTAATCACTCACAACCTCTGCAAACGGCGATGTATTTCGAAACCTTTACCCAATCTTCAATATTTTATGTTTTGGTTATACCAATTCTTCTTCAAATATAAACACATTTAGTAGATAACTCGCTATCTTTAAGTATAGTATTTACTCCTGTCGATATAATCACTTTTCTTTGAGGTGTGAACTGCATAACCTTGCTTTGAAATTTGTTATCCATAAAGCATTTTCCATTGATATCTTCGTTTTGGCTCTATGAGCAACAGATGAGCTACTCGGTATTTATCAATTCAATTCAGTGCATTGAGAAATATAACACTATAACAAACTAGGACTTTTGTTTACAAAAATGTATAAGTTTTGACAGTTCTTACGTCAAAACATGATTTGACTTTGACAGCTAAACAGAAACAATCTTATTGAGTTGAAGGGTTAAATTCATTGTCTTTTTGCTATTTACGAACTTAATACAACTTCAGAGTGCTTATAACACTAGTAATTAATATTTAAAATATATATATAAATGCAATCTGGCATGAAAAAAAAATGACAGACATACATACATAGTCTCACGCCTATAACCCCGAAGAGGTAGGCAGAGGTGTATTTCTACACCCACTTTTCGCCAGATATACTTTAGGCCCACGTAATAAGAGGCGAGTCTATTGCCGTACCGGGCACATTTCCAGACTCCGTGCTGCTACTGAGAATTTCGTGACAGAAAAACTCAATAACACTGCCCGACCCAGGAATCGAACCCGGGACCTCCCGATCCCACGCGCACAAACAAATTATGGTAGTTTTTAAAAAATCATTTCTTCTAATGGGTTTTTTTATCGATGGTAAAACAACAATAATTCTATTACGAGACCAGTGATCGATCACTGAACGGTCATTATGAATATTAGCAGACTACGAACTTCTAGCAAAATGACAATGGGATCGTGTTGGAATGACGAATGTGTTTAAAATAGCAGACTTGAGGCCCAGGCAGATGCTCTTTCGTAGACGACTAGCCGGGCTTCTTCCAATGGACACTCACCTGGTTGGTCAGCCTCGAGTGCAGTTAACATGGTAATGGGCCATGGCTATTGGCAAAAAAAACACCCTATAATTCATACTTATCTCATTTTTCATATTAACTTGCCCCCTCCTAGGCCATCGGCTAGCGATCTTGCCCCCTCTAGGCACTCGGCTGGCGACGCAGTTGTAATGGATGGGCCGCGTGGTGAGAAGAAAATCGATGATAATGCTTGATGCAGGTAAAGCCCCGCGAACAAAACTTTATAGAAAACTGCGGCTCGCGCCAGTTGAATGATAACGTACGCAAGCAAGGCGTAGGTATTCGAGCGGAATACCTACGCCTGAATAGGTATAAAGGTAGGTATTGGTCGCCAAAATATTTAATAGCTGCCACGTAATTTTAAGTTGCAAGCAGTTAATCGCCTTTTAAGTTATTAATCGTCTAGAAAAAATAAAGCCCTACATACATGTATATGTCGTACCTATGTATGTATATACTTAAATAACATTTGTATTTTTATAGCGATTGTGTCGACACCTTTGAGTTAATTCCTAGCACTATGTAAGATGTGCGTACAAAGCATGTTAATAGGTAGGTACACAGTTATAAGCCCGTGAGAAAAGACGTCAATCAAATGGAATGCAAAATGAAACTTAAAAGTTTTGTTCTCTTTGATTGTCATTTTTCAGCCAGTAGGTATTGAAATGAGAATTTAATTAAAATTAGGTATTGTTTATCTTTATCTATGTTTAAGGTCGCTCAGCATCAGCGCGTGCTCAGCGAGCTATGGAGAAGGCTATGCTCGCTGCTCGGCGCATAGATTAATATGTATTATACGGGTAGCTCGGCGTTTCTCTGAAGAATCAAATTCGTAATGAATTGATCCGACAGCAACGAGTTAAGAGACTATATTGAGAGGGCAAATAGGACATAAAGAAAAATTTAATTTTACGCTGTTAGTACACTTACACAATCGCATGCGTCAAGGAAACTACGAAATTAAATATCTTTCAGTTGCATGAAAACCTTTTGTATATGCTATGTCTCACTCTATTACACAGCAAGATTAATAAGTTGCATCCTTGTCACTAGGTACTGTTCTGCAGATAACTGCGAAATTGTCGTTACACCAGACGCCTTATAGTAAGGATACTCTAAGCCAGACGCAGACGTATTGACAGAACATGCGTCAAGTTTTTCTTGTTGTTTTGATAGTTTCGCACATGTTTCGTCGCCGCAATAAGTAGATCCGCAAAAGTTACGCAGCCGCATGCGAACGCGGAGGTGCACTAACAGCGTTAAGGCTCCAGTACACAATGGTCCATGATGGGCCACTGCAGGCCATCGCCGTTGTATACACACGCCTACACACCAAACTATGCTAAACCAGTATAAACTGATCGTTTAATGTGCGGAAAGATCACACAAATCGAGACCATGATAAACTGGTTTTGTTTAACTTTATGTGTAGCCGTGTGTACACGGGGTACGGCGATGGTCTGCAGTGGCCCATCATGGACCATTGTGTACACGGGGTGATGGTATACAGTGGCGGGCAATTGTCAATCGTGGCGCGCAATCGGGATGTTGTCGGTTTTTTGGGCACACTTCAAAGGAATCGTGGCGTAGCGTGGTCTGTGGTGTTCACACAATGGCCCATTGTTTAGTTCGTCACCGACCGCAGACCGGGATATTGCACTTTTTGTTTTATGTATATAGAAGGCAGTAAAAGAAACTGCATAATTATGTATTGTATATATATTATTTACAAAATAATTATTATACAGTTATGCTATGAATCAGTAATGGGGCAAAAATCTAAAAAAATAATTCTGTCTGTTTGTCTATTTGCACACACTAATCTCGGAAGTTACTGGACGGATTTGAATGGTTTTTTTTTTATTATATTGCTATTACTGGTGGAACAACTGATGCAGAACCACAACAGCCCAGCGTCACTATAAGACATAAAAATTGCGGTGTGGCAAAAAACATTTCACATGTTGAGCATTTTTTGATAAGCAATTAAAATTTGAAGATCTCGAACATCTGATGTGGAAATTAAAGAGCCCAGCTACAGTATAACATACAGGCTTGCCTTTTTAGCAAAACTTGTTCAGTCTGATGAGCATTATTTAATTGTTGACTTGTCGAAGATCTGAAACATCTGATGTTGAACTATATGAATCCATCTGCACTATTCCATACAGACTTGACGGCTTAGCAGTAGTTGTCCAGTATGACAAGGATTTTCTGTTGAAAGATCAATATTATATTATTTTTTATTAATTTTTATTAATTTTTTTTTATATATATATTATTTTTTATTAATTGTCTCATGCCTGTATCCCCGAAGGGGTAGGCAGAGGTGTAAATATTACACCCACATTTCGCCATGAATTTTTAGGTCCTACGTAATAGAGGGCGAGCCTATTGCCGTTACCGGGCACATCACCAGACTCCGGGCTGCTACTGAGTATTCGGAAAAACCCAGTAACGCTTTTGCCCCATCTAGGAATCGAACCCGGGACCTCCGATCAGTAGTCACATACGCTATGCACTAGATCAAGGAGGCAGTATATAATATGTATAAATATACTAGATGAGCCCGCGGTTATACCCGCGTTATTTAAGTCTTTGTCCGCTCTCGTGGCTTATAGCGTGATGTTATATAATTATAGTCCGTGCCACGAGAACATAGACTTTTTGTAAACTAAGAATTTCTACTAAGTGACTTAGCGATTTTTCTGTCAAAAACAAATAATGTCAAATCCAATGAGCACAACGGTACATAGATACGTGTCATTGGAAACTAATATGTCAATAG
The DNA here is from genome assembly GCA_944739405.2 of Euclidia mi. NCBI lineage: Eukaryota > Metazoa > Arthropoda > Insecta > Lepidoptera > Erebidae > Euclidia > Euclidia mi. The sequence continues at coordinate 32,706,627 of OX123199.2, read as the reverse complement.
TTCGGATTTTTATCGATATTATGCGCTGTTAACAGGATTTTTTAATGTTTTGAGGTACTGACGCCTAGAATGTCAACATTTGGCGTCAGTTTATTGAAATATTACATTCTTGGGCTTAACATGCATTTATCAGAGGATAAAATATATTTTTAGTTATCAAGAAGGGGTAAATGTAAAGTTCAATACATGTTTATAGGATCGCAACGCACTTCCTGCTGCCGGCATATAGGTATGTACTCTATCATTAACAAACATGGTACTTACTCTACTTTTCCTTAATTTACAGAATAGATTACGTCTAAAACGACAAAAAAACGCCAAATTTATGAACATTCGACCATTCAAACACAAAATCAAATATTTTTATTTCAGTAAAATTCAACAATATAAATTTAAAAACATAGTGGCATAATTAAAAAAAAAAGTATAAAATCTAAAACACAACTGTTTGAAAAAAGGTTGTGAAGCACTGAATGTTTGTTTACAAAAAGTCTATCTTCTCGTGGCACCAACTTTAGTCTATTAGATAGCCTCCCTCGATAAATGGGCTATCTAATAGAGAAAGATTTTTTTGAGATTAATCGCAAGATTAGATAGCCGTGGCCGCAATTACTTCCACGTCCATCGCAAGTGATTCGCCAGGCAGCAATGAGTCATGCGCCGTTGTGTGAACACCAAGTGATCGTGGCGATGGCCTGCAGTGGCCCATCATTGGCCACTGCAGGCCATCGCCATTGCGTACGGTAATGGCGATACATGTTCACACAATGGCGAGCGATGGCCTGCAGTGGCCCATCATGGACCATTGTGTACTGGGCCCTTTACAAATATATACGAAATCGGCATAAAGCCACAGAATAGATAGTTCTTACGAACAGAAGCACCACTTCGCAAACCAATTTAAAGAAATGGCGACTCTTGCTACTAAGCAAGAAAGTGCAATTCAGCTCGCATGAGCATTCAGTACCTAACGCGATATTGACCTAACTGTTCCCGCTCTTTTCTAACACATAACGCTGTCGCTGTCTGGCGCGGAGCGGTGCGCTAGGGTTGTCGACTTGCCGCTGCTACTATAATATTTATTCATCGTCTATCTACCTACTTGACCACGTACCTAATAATAAATATTTATACTATAAGTATCCTATCCCACTATTTGAGCTCGTAGAACGAAAACCACAAAAATTCTGGTGGTTTACATTTTCACTATACTAATTCTTAGTTATTTCCTAAACGCGTAGACCGATTTACATGACTCAAACAGATAAAATGGTTTTTGAACTAGACCTTTTGACACCATAATCGTTGAAATATCTCAACAAATAAAAAGTACAATCTTCAAGTTGCTCTCGTAAAATAAATAAAATCAAAATTTCAAGTTGCTGCCGACACACATCCGTTAAATGAGCAATACTTCGCACCAGAATTGTGATGTGAACATTTTTGTTGTTCACTATTAAAATTCAGTTTATTAGCTAGCCCTGCGCGCGAGCGGTGACGACGCGGCGTGGAAGCCGCGCCAAAGTGTAGGCACTTATCGCTGTAGGTACGGCCGAGTGAAGGAGGCCTGATAAAGCTACCAATAGTGTTGTAACCGTAGTTGTAACGTTTTGTCTTAGGGATATCTCTGTCAGAAAAAAGAGATGGCCATAGTTTACTGAATACATCCATCATGGCGATATTTTCTTAGAAATGTCAATCGTGCCAGTGTTGCCATATTTTTCGCCCAGTTTTGTTGTACAGCTGCTGTCAAATCGTTGTGTATCGAACGTAATCATTTTGATTTTGTGCATAAATATGTTTAAAAACCAGATGAAGTGCTTCAGGCCTTGCTACGGATCGTACAACCATGCTCAAGTGTTGAATTAAACTGTGCAGTGCAAGATAAAGGTATAATCAACACAAATTTACTATTTACAAGTACATAAGTAACAAGTTTTGACTTACATTGTTAAATTGGATTAGTATTTGTACAAAATATTGTTACAAGAGGTTCTTTTTATAGTTAATTTTATCAGTTTTTTAGCTTCGTTATGGCCAAAATGTAGTTATTTGCGTAGTTTGGAAATTTTCATGTTTACGTATAAGAGGTTAGTAGTGATGTTACTGCTAATGTCGATATGCGTTATCGATATATCCATAATACTTCCACAAACGCCTGCGTCCGTGGTCCAGTGGATAGCGTATGCGACTGCTGATCGGACGTCCCGAGTTCGATTCCCGGGTCAAGGCAAAAGTGATACTGGGTTTTTCCGAATTCCCAGTAGCAGCACAGAGTCTGGTGATGTGCCCGCTTACGGCAATAGGCTCGCCCCCTATTACGTGGGACCTAAATATTTATGGCGAAATGTGGGTGTAATATTACACCTCTGCCTATCTCTTTGAGGAAACAACCGTGAGTCTATATAAAAAATATATACATATAACTTCCACAAACTATAATATTGTTAAAAATATGACTGTAAACGGAAATAAATGAAACATTCCACCAATTTTGCCTGTACCTAGTTATGGAAAAGCCATCTTTGACTATACAAGTTAGCTTGATCTTTTTGAAAGATGTAATTTTTTCTGATCGACATAACTTTGCAATGACGAACATATTATTTTCTTAATTTAATGATTTAAAAATTTGTAAAAATATTTTAAAAATACATATAACACCAAAGTCCCTAAAGATTCAAGCGTTATCCGAAAATTTTAAGACTTTTTATTGCTTCAAAGTAATATTTAAATAGGAACACTGAAAATAATAGACGCTTATACAATGTTACATCAGTCGGACGGATGGGACACAAATAACAGGCAGTAACTGTTAATCGTATCGATTACAAAAAATCATTGTTGAGTTATTGTTACGAACGGGGGTCCTTTTGGTTGGGGTTTCTTTGGCTAGTGGTCTCTTCAGCTGGTATAACTCGTTTTAGAAAATAAGGTAAAAAGAAAAATTGAATTCTAATTTGAATTACGCATTCTGACTGGCCATAATACGCCGAACGTCGGGAACACTCGGGGTCAGTAGTGTGCTTGGCCTGGTGGTCACACACAAACCGAGGGATCCAGTATATTTACTGGACGAAGCAGCAAAGGAACGCGGTCACACAGTGATCAGATGCTACCCTATCATTGTTAATATAATGCCATTGACCTGAAATGGGCACAAATCAAAGGTCAGTAAAAGAATCTTTTTTCTTGATAAATTCTTTAACATCTATTTCATTAATAGTATTATTTTAACAATCACTTATTTCATTCACAGGAAACGCAGCACGTACCAATACATCTCCTCCCTTCACCGCAAACAAAATGCTCCGTTTGTTGGAAGAAGCGTGTGGTCAAGTGACCGCTGAAAACTAGGCGAATGTAGTACGACACGTCAAAATAGCAATATTATCTGACTGGATGCGCGACGTCCACTTCGACAATTTTATTGAACACGAAATAATAATAATAATAACCTAGCAACACGTCAACAAGGCGACACAAAGTTTTTCCTCGAATATTTATATTTCTATTATATATCATACTTTTGGATTCATATATATATTTTTTACTACAAGAAAGACTTCTATAATATTGATAAACATATCATTATATCAAGAAACCATTAAATAAATTATGAAAATAAACATAGACTAATGATTGGTCTCGCTCTGCTCTACTAGACGGAGCCCTCATACTTGTAAAATGAGGCAGAAAAAACCATGCCAGCTGGCATGGTTGAGCCTGTCACACTGACAGCCGTGTGTCGGGTGCATATATCCACCAAATTAATTACGGAAATAATTCGCTGTACAAACCCAAATTGCGCTTTTATTCCGTGTAAAAATAACTCAGCCAAAAATAGGAAAGACTCTGGGATCACATACCATCTGTAAGATAACAATAAATTTGAAATTTCCCCCTAAAAATACAAAAAACTGAAAACGCCATTCAGTGTTGCTGCTAGTACAAGAATCGACTTCCCCACATTTGAGATTTTTATTATGAGAATCTATAGTTATTGTATTTCGTTATATTTTACTATTTCTTTTATTTAACCTATTTATTATATATTTTACGTTTTTCTATATTATTTTATGTTTATACCTTTACAAATAAGGTGAAAAATGTTAGTTGTTAGAAACTGAACACCTTTCCCAAGAAACACGATTTACCTAATTATATGTGTAATTAAGTGTGTAAGATTATTATTTTATTCAAAGTAGTTTTCACGACTATTCATGTTAAATTAATAATGCGCAACTAAATTTATATGGACTAGTAGCATGGAAATAGAAAGCACTGTTTTGAAAACAACTTATTTTGTCTATGGTTATGTCTAATAATAATTTGCAAAATACTATAAGTACATCAAACAAAACATCATAATGAAATTAGACCTAATCATTGGATAATATACCCACCATTTTTCTCATAAAGGAACTTACGCGGTACGCCTAACCTATACACAAATATATTGATGCTTTTAATTAGTTTTAATGATTTTTTTAAGAAATTTTCAAAATTGTTTTAGAGACCAATAACTTATCCACTAGACCACAGGATAAAATATTTTCCCATATACTCGGGTAACTGTTGAGAATCTGACAACACAGTTCTTCACGCATGCGTCTTGTTGCTTTTATTTGACACACACTGTCAAAATAAGGTGCCTCATTTGTGGACCTATTTTTCTTAGGTAGCGCGGTGTCTAGTATAGCGAAGCGATACCAATCATTTGTCTAAGAAAATAAACTACAAAAACATGACTCAAGATGACGTCTAATGTCAATGACAATTCAGCGAAGAAAATAGTAAATAAACCCTAGACAAATGATTGGTATCGCTTCGCTATACTAGACACCGCGCTGCCTAAGAAAATTAGGTCCATAAGTGAGGCAACTCATTATGACAGTGTGTGTCAAACAAAAGCATCAAGACGCATGCGTGAAGAATTGTGTTGTCAGCTTCTCAACAGTTACCCGAGTAAATGGGAAAGTATTTTATCCTGTGATCTAGTGGATAAATTATTAGTCTCAAAATCAGTTTAGAAAATTCTTTAAAAATTATAATTCATTAAAAGCATCAATATATTTGTGTATAGTTTAGGCGTACCGCGTAAGTTCCTTTATGAGAAAAATGGTGGGTATATTATCCAATGATTAGGTCTCATTTTATTATGATGGTTTGTTTTATGTACTAATAGTATTTTGCAAATTATTATCAGAAATAACCATAGAGAAAATAAGGTGTTTACAAAACAGTGCTTTCTATTTCCATGCTACTAGTCCATATAAATTTAGTTAAGTACACATTATTAATTTGGATCCAAGAGGGGTTGCGAGGCTGCCATACATGCCCTGTCAACGTACCTTGGCTGTAATGGGGGCGAGGTTATCTTGAAGGTTGATTTAAAGAACGCCTTTAACTCAGTGAACCGGGACACCTTGTTGACACAAGTTAAAATTGAAACACCCAAAATTTACAACTTTCTTTGGCAGTGTTACAGAAACCCTTCAAAATTGATCTTCAAGGAAAATCTTCTGGAATCCGCCGTTGGCTGTCAACAAGGTGACCCTCTTGGACCACTCATTTTTAGCCTAGCTATTCACCCAATCATCAGCCAGTTAAATTCAAAATTCAATATCTGGTATCTAGATGACGGAACCCTGGCAGACGACGTACAGACTGTTTATCAAGATCTGGCTTTCTTGAAATCTAAATTTTCATCCATAGGCTTAGACCTAAATCCAACTAAATGTGAAATTTTCATAAACGACAATTTAAATAAATCCTCTATACTTTCCAAATTTCAATATCTGACTCCCAATATAACCCACATTGAAAAAAGTTCTCTTCGCCTCCTTGGGTCCCCGATTTTAGACAAAGGTTTATACATACATTTATTCATGAAAAAATTCAAAATTTTAGTGAAATTTCGGACAGGCTCCTCAAAATTAACATTCATTCGGCTTTCACTATAATTCGGTATTGTCTTTTCGTGCCTAAATTTACTCACTCTATTCGAGCTTCGCCTTTTTGGAAAAATTCGAGCCTACTCATTGAAATGGACAAAATTATACGACTACTCTTAGTAAAATTTTGAATATAGCACTGAATGACCGATTGTGGCTACAGGCGTCCTTACCTGTACGTTTTGGCGGCTTCGGTATTCGAAAAATTTCTGATTTCAGGAATGCTGGTAGGCTAACCAGCATTCCTGTCCTCGGTCCACAGCACTGCAGAATTGACCAGGAAAATTTTAGCACCAACACTGGTCGATTCTGAGGTGCCGTGTAAGACCGATGCCACGAATGCTTGGAGAAGAGCTTGTCCAAGCACTGTGTTACCCCGAAACCTATCCTCTCAGAGGCAGTGGGATGGACCGCTTTGCAGCAGAATACGAGAAAACCTTCTTAGCACATCGTCTAATGCTGCAGAGCGTGCTCGCCTACTGGCTGTGGGAGAGTGGGAGTCGGGCCTATGGCTTCAAGCACTGCCATCGTTCAACATCGGTACCATGCTGGACGATACGACCTTCCGCATCGCGTCTTGCCTCCGTTTAGGCGCACCATGTGTTACTCCACATGGCTGTCACTGTGGAGAGGCTGTCGACAGCCTTGGTCACCATGGCCTATCATGCAGCAGGAGCGCAGGCCGTATTTCACGACACGGCAACCTTAATGACATTCTCCGTCGGGCTCTTGTCTCCGCTGGCGTTCCAGCCCACCTTGAACCTCAGGGCCTGGTACGCAACGACGGCAAAAGACCAGACGGTATGTCTTTACTGCCATGGAAGTTGGGTAGGCCTTTGGTATGGGACGCAACGTGTGTCGATACCCTCGCGCCATCACATCTTCCTAGCACAGCCAGTTGTGCGGGCGCTGCTGCTGCAACAGCGGAGACCCTCAAACGGCGCAAATACGTAAACCTGGTAGGGGATTACGTATTTGAGCCGTTTGGGGTCGAAACGTTGGGGCCATGGGGTCCAAGTGCGAGATCTCTTTTTAGAGACCTCGCAAAGAGACTTGTCGACGCCTCGCGTGACCAGAAGGCTGGGTTGTATTTGGCCCAGAAGATAAGTATCGCCATACAACGTGGCAACGCTGCCAGCGTTCTGGGCACGCTGCCAGTTGACGGCGATGTGGATGAATTTCATGGCGCGCTCTAAATTTTTTTTTTCTGTATATATTTTTTTGTATGTTCTGTGTATATTTCTTTGTATAGTATTTTAAGACTTAGTTACGTTTCAATCTGATATATATACTCGTATATAAAGTTGTAAAATAAATTAATAAACTATTAATTTAACATGAATAGTCGTGAAAACTACTTTGAATAAAACAATAATCTTACACACTTAATTGCACATATAATTAGGTAAACCATATTTCTTGGGAAAGATGTTCAGTTTCTAACAACTAAAATTATTCACTTTATCTATAAAGGTATAGGTAAACATAAAATAATATAGAAAAAGGTCTTTAATATCGGTTAGATAGAAGAAATAGTAAAATATAACGAAATACAATAACTATAGATTCACATAATAAAAATCTGAACTGTGGGGAAGTTGATTCTTGTCTAGCAGCAACACTGAATGGCGTTTTCGGTTTTTTGTAATTTTATGTTGAAATATGAAAATTATTATTATTTTACTGATAGTATGTGATACCAGAGTCCTTCTTATATTTTGCTGAGTCATTTTTACTCAGGATAAAAGCGCAACTTGGCATTGTACAGCGAATTATTTCCGTAATTAATTTGGTGGATATATGCACCTGACACACGGCTGTCAGTGTGACAGGCTCAACCATGCCAGCTGGCATGGTTTTTTCTGCCTCATTTTACAAGTATGAGGGCTCCGTCTAGTAGAGCAGAGCGAGACCAATCATTAGTCTATGAAATAAACCTTAGACAAATTATTGGTATCGCTTCGCTATACTAGACACCGCACTGCCCTAGGGCCAAGTCATCCTAGGCGCTGCCTAAGAAAAATAGGTCCATAAATGAGGCAACTCATTTTGACAGTGTGTGTCAATCAAAAGCAACAAGCCGCATGCGTGAAGAACTGTGTTGTCAGCTTCTCAACAGTTACCCGAATAAATGGGAAAATATTTTATCTTGTGGTCTAGTGGATAAGTTATTGGTCTCTGAAACAATTTAGAAAATTCTTAAAAAATTACATTTTATTAAAAGCATCAATATACCTATTTGTGTATAGGTTAGGCGTACCGCGTAAGTTCCTTTATGAGAAAAATGGTGAGTATATTATCCAATGATTATCTCATTTTATTATGATGTTTTGTTTTATGTAGTTATAGTATTTTGCAAATTATTATTAGAAATAACCATAGAGAAAATAAGGTGTTTTCAAAACAGTGCTTTCTATTTCCATGCTACTAGTCCATATAAATTTAGTTACGCATTATTAATTAAATTTAACATGAATAGTCCTGAAAACTACTTTGAATAAAACAATAATCTTACACACTTAATTACACATATAGGTAATTAGGTAAATCGTGTTTCTTGGGAAAGGTGTTCAGTTTCTAACAACTAACATTTTTCACCTTATTTGTAAAGGTATAAACATAAAATAATATAGAAAAAGGTAAAATATATAATAAATAGGTTAGATAAAAGAAATAGTAAAATATAACGAAATACAATAACTATAGATTCACTTAATAAAAATCTCTGAAAATTAAAATCTCTCTCTCAACTGTGGGGAAGTTGATTCTTGTACTAGCAGCAACACTGAATGGCGTTTTCGGTTTTCTGAAATTTTATTTTGAAATTTCAAAATTATTCTTATTTTACAGATAGTATGTGATACCAGAGACCTTATTATTTTTTGCTGAGTTATTTTTACTCAGGATAAAAGCGCAACTTGGCATTGTACAGCGAATTATTTCCGTAATTAATTTGGTGGATATGTGCACCTGACACACGGCTGTCAGTGTGACAGGCTCAACCATGCCAGCTGGCATGGTTTTTCTGCCTCATTTTACAAGTATGAGGGCTCCGTCTAGTAGAGCAGAGCGAGACCAATCATTAGTCTATGAAATAAAATAAACAATATAAATACAACGAGGAGATGATAATAACAATATGTTGAAAAGAGCTAGAGCTGCTGCTGCACGCAATACATCGTGACCGCGTGCTGCCTCTGTTTCAGGACTTGGAACCAGCTGTCAACGTTTCGGCACAGCGACTATCGGATTAAGTGCGGGCTATCCAGCGCTGCCGCCTGCTGGATAACGACGCACTTGAGAGGCTACGCTCTGACTTACAACGTATCCTATCCCTTCCCTTCTTCTTCAACGTATCCTATCTTATATCCCTTCTTCTACAAGTGTACAAGTTTCAAATATTATTAGAACGAAAAGGAATGTTGAATAGGTGCATAGTAGGGATACACAAGTAAGTACCCAATACAAAGATGAATTAAGGAGTACTTTGGAATGCACTATTCGGGAGTATCGTTTTATGAATACAGCAGATAGGCCCCGCTTACCACGTTTGCCCACGCACAAGAAAAATATAGCGCTGGTGTGTGCCCTGGATTCACTATTGTCCACGTATTTAGACAATAGTGAAGATCTTAGTGATACTCACTCGATTCTGTACTGTGCGGCTGTTACAGCGTGTCGAGTGGCAGGTATTAAAATACCAAATGGTAGTAATACTGCCCCTCGAACCAACCAATGCTGTACCGGCCTGACAGTGCAGGATTGAGCGTCGTATCGCTGAGGCCAGGGCCATCATCGGAAAGCTAATTTGCTTCAGGTCGGGCAATACAAGACCGAGAGTGATGCGTTTTGTGACTCGGGCGTTCTTAGGTACGGGCTTTAGTCGCCAAGAATACGAATCACAAGTCACAGAACGCATCGACTACCTGAAGCAAAAAGTTTGTGCGTGGGCAAACCGTATAAGACGGTACAAAAAGCGGGTGGACCGATACACCCAGAATAAGGCATTCCAAAAAGATGGGTATATAGAAGTTGGGAGCGGACTGATCCAAGTGTGGATGATGGGCGTCTGCCGGATGCTGAGGCAACGAACGCTTTCTGGCGCAGCATTTGGTCGATGCCCATCAGCCACACTGAGGATGATTGGTTTGGCGATGTTATGCGAGCATGTTAGGGAATACCCCAAATGCAGCGCGTAGCCATAGACACAACGGACGTAGCTTGTGCAGTCCGTTCATTATCTAACTGGAAATCAGCGGGACTGGACGGACTGCACAACTTCTGGTTGAAGTGGCTACGTAGTGCCCATGCTCGGTTGGCATCCCTATGCCAGGCATCTTTGGAATCGGGCTCGATCCCAACTTTTATGACAACTGGTATCACTCACCTGCTCTTTAAGTCAGGCTGTACGGCACGGACCCCAAAAATTATAGACCGATTACGTGTCTACCGACTATGTATAAAATTCTTACATCCATTTTGAGGACGAAGATGTTATCACATATAAGAAATAATAACATTATGTCAGTGGCTCAAAATGGATGTAAGAATGGGGCCCGTGGTACAAAAGAGCTACTCCTATTTGACATGGCCATTAGCCAGCAGGTGCGTCGCTATCGAAAAGATTTGGCGACATGCTGGATTGATTACAAGAAGGCCTACGACTCCGTGCCACATACATGTCTCTTGAGGGTGCTGGGGTTATATAAAGTCGATATAACTCTATGCACCTTCTTGAAGGCTTGTATGTGGCAGTGGAGTACGGTCCTTCGCTATCCAGGGTGTCCGCAGATTCGCGATTGCGGTGCTCAAATGGGGTATATTCCAAGGTGACAGTTTAAGTCCCTTGTGGTTTTGTCTAGCTCTGAATCCTCCTGAAAGCTGTTGAAGGTAAGCAATTTGTCAGTATTTTGTGTTATTTTACTTGCCATAATTATCAAGATAATTTATGTTTTAAATTGATTTAGTATCTAAAAATATAAAACAAAATACCACGGAGGTAGGGTACGTTTTTAAAGCGTAGTTCCTAATTCGGAGGTACCATCGGTAATAGGAGAAACACTACATCGTATTCACTTGCTTATTACTTTTAATACAATATTTTTTTTAATAAGGCGTTTGTTCATTTAAAATTATTAATATTCTTTCGAAGTAAAAACCTAATTCCGTGGTATGTTTAATTGGATAGAAATCTTATTAAATGTTGTCAAACATGATCCAGAAAACAACATTTTCTTTGAAAGGCCTAAATAAGAAGTAGCTCTTTAGTTTAATAAAATGTAATTATTTTGTACAGATTTTGACTGATATTAACACTTTTCAATCACAGAAATGTTGGTACCAGTAAGAATTGAATAAGTTATTTATTCGGCCGAATTTTTATGGGTCGGAATTAGGATTACAAATTACAGGAATTTCTCCTAATTTCGAGGTAGGATTTTTGTATACCTCGGTGTTAGGCTCTATGAGTTCCTAATACCGAGGGTATGCCTCCGTATAAGGATCACCATAGAGCCTTATACCGAGATATGGCAACCAAAAATAGTATTTTAGGGTTCCTTAAACCAAAACTTTCGCGGCATATCGGAATGCTTTATACCCGCGCCGGCCGCCCCGCTACAATTTAGCGTTGGCGCTTAGCCGCATTTTGGATTTCTTGATACCTACCTACTAAGATTTATTCAAATTTTATATGAACGAATATGTGTGTTATAAATAATTTAGAATAAGTAAACTATCTACTTGAAATTTAATAAAACTTTTTAAAACATTTATTATTTTATTTATAAACTCCTTTGTGATTAGAGTAGGAGCATATTTTCAAGAAATAGCACTACTATTTTACTATTATTATTTAACTTATAAAATTGCTGTACGGAGCCAATTAACTCCTTTTTATTCTACCTCGGAATTAGGAACCGACTACCGCGGTATTAGGTTTCAAGCCTGAAAATACCTCGGAATTAGGGAAAATCGATTTAATATAAAACTATTTTTTTTCATGAATAAACCTTTTGAAAAGTCACATAATAATAGAAGTTATACAAAATTTCATGTCCATTTTAGCTGAAATAATATTTTTACATAGGCTAAAATATTTACAAATGCTTATTTTTCCTGCTTGCTTCCAAATGTCACGAAATACCTCGGTATTAGGAGCCTTTACCTTATGCGTAATCTGAAAACATTGCATACATTTAGAAATAAGTTTAAGTTATCATTATCGTATATCTTTCGCTATCTTATAAACGACAAATTGCTAAATTATTAGCATATAATATACAAAGTGACACAGGTACATGTAGGGTATCCAAGGAAATGATTTCTGTAAATAATTCTGTCTTTACCATGTCTTCTATTTTAAATACTGACACGAGTTCTTTAAACTTAAGAATTGGACAAAGGATAGACATTGTCAATTAAATATAGGACATCAAAATATACAGGGTCTATCTGGCAAACATTTAGAATTAAGTTTATATTTAGAAAGTCATAATATAAAAGTTATGTGCATAACGGAGCACTGGTTGAAGGATTATCAAATATCTTTTTTAAATAACATGCATTACACTGTGCAAAGTGCTTTCGCTAGGAGTCAAGCCATCCATGGTGGATCCTTGATACTAGTTTCAAATACCATACTGTGTAAGGAACGAAAGGACATAAGCACCTTGTCTGTAGAACGCACTGTAGAAATTTCCTGTATTGAACTGGAACAGTATGTTGTTATATGTGTGTATCGCCCTCCTTTAAGTAACTTTAATATGTTCGAATCTATTATGGAAGATGCAATTGGTAAAATTAGGACCAATAAAAAAGGGATCATAGTTTGTGGAGATTTCAATATTAATATACTGGATAGTTCACCAATGACTAGTAGGCTTTTAAATCTTTTTAAATCATTTAATTTGACAAATTTATTTCTTGAACCTACTAGAATAACTGCATCATCTTCCACTTGTCTTGACAATATATTTAGTAATCATACAGTATCACATAAATTAGTTACTACTGACTTAACTTCGGATCACTGTGGTCAATTGGCAGGATTTTCATATATAAATGATAATGCAGTACGTAAGGTGACAGTTAGGCCATTACCTAGGTATACATTTAATGAGTTTAGGAACAAAATTTTAATAGGTATGAATCCTGATATGATGGAGCTTAAGTCACCAAATAAGATTTATGAAACTATGTTTAATTTAGTTCACAACGAATTTAGAAGTACTTTTAAAACCAAGGAAAAAGTAATCAAGGAGTCTAGAGCATTTAGTGAGTGGGCTACTGTAGGTATTTATAAAAGCAGAGCAAGGATGTATGAGTTGTATGGTATGAAGAAATACAATTTTGATGCGAGCTTCACTGAGTATGTCAGAAATTATTCAAAAATATTTAAAAAGGTATGCAATATAGCTAAGGCACGTTTTGTAAGTGATAAAATTAGAAACTCTTCTAATAAAGTTAAGGCCACATGGCAAGCTATTAACGAAGCAACGGGCAAGGCAACCTTTAGGAATACCAATTTTAACTTGCTAGATAATAATAAAATGATTAATAATGACGAGGAAGTCGCACTCGCATTCAATAATTTTTTTGCTAGCATACCTATTGCTACTACTATAGGTCTAAACTCATCAGCTTCAGTCGCAGTAAATTTATTAGAATCTAGTGTAGAAAAATGTAATGTATTATTTAAATTCAGTCCTATTAGTTCTACTGACATTATAAACACTTTCCAATCTCTAGAATCTAAGAATACGGGTGATCTCTGGGGGATATCTGTGAAGATTCTGAAAAGTATAATAGATATAGTAGCACCTTATCTAAGTAACTTGTTCAATAAGTGTATAGAATCAGGCGATTTTCCAGATTTAATGAAACATAGTAGGATAATACCTCTGTTTAAATCCGGCAGTAAGACTGATCCTAGTAATTATAGGCCAATTTCAATACTACCTACTTTTAGTAAAATCTTTGAAAAGATAATACTCAAGCAACTTCTGAAGCACTTTAATTTAAACAGCCTCCTTCATACTGAGCAATATGGTTTTACTAAGGGTCACTCGACGACGGATGCAGGAGTAGCTTTACTCAAACACATCTACAATGCATGGGAGAACTCTCAGAATGCTATTGGTGTGTTTTGCGACCTTTCGAAAGCATTCGATTGTGTCTGCCATGATACGCTCTTATGCAAACTTAAACATTACGGTGTCCAGACTAAAGCATTGGATGTTATTAGGGCATATTTAAATAACAGAATCCAATGTGTAGAAATAAATGGCTCAAAATCCAGTGGCGTACCAGTACAATTGGGAGTGCCGCAGGGTAGTATCCTAGGGCCTTTCCTGTTTCTAGTTTACATAAATGATTTGCCATTTTACCTGAGAAATATTTGTGACGTGGTATTGTTTGCTGACGATACTTCATTGATATTTAAAGTAGATAGAAATAAGGAAAACTTTACCGAAATAAACAGTGCTCTTATTCAGGTGACTAAATGGTTTACTGTAAATAACTTAGTACTGAACGCCAGAAAAACCAAATGTGTTAAGTTTGCTTTGCCCAACGTCAGAAACCTTGGTCCTAACATAGTTTTGAATGGTGATGTACTGGAAACAACTGAATCTACATTGTTTCTAGGAATAACACTTGATTCGAAGTTGCAATGGGGCGCACACATTACATATCTGTCAGCGAAACTTAGTTCGGCTGCTTATGCCATTAAGAAGGTGCGCAATTTAACAGATGTCGATACGGCTAGATTGGTATATTTTGGCTATTTTCATAGTGTTATGTCTTATAGCATATTACTTTGGGGTAGAGCTGCTGATATCGAAAGTATTTTTATATTGCAAAAAAGGGCAGTTCGGGCCATTTACCAATTACGGACAAGAGTTTCGCTCAAAGAAAGATTCAAGGAAATCGGTATTCTAACAGTAGCGTCTCAGTATATTTATGCTAGTGTTAAGCATGTACGTAAAAATATAAATTCATATTCAAAGAATAGTGATATACACTCTATAAATACAAGAAATAGACATAAATTATGTGTTCCGTATTTTCGTTTGTGCAAAACTCATAGTTCTTTTATAGGACTTAGTATACGTATCTACAACAAGATACCGATAAGTATTTTGGACCTGCCTTTTAACGCATTTCAGATAAAGGTTAAAAATGACCTAATGCAAAAGGCATATTATAATTTAAATGAATATCTGAATGACAAATGCGCTTGGAAATAATGTTTCATAATTCATATATTATACAGTAAATAGGTAGATGATAAGTTTCTTGACATGTAATTAAATATTATTCCATTCCAATTAAAATCATGTAAATGATAGTTTTTGGAATCGCCACCACATTACTAAATGTCACTCATCTCGTTAGATACTTTTATTTGTTTTTTTTTTTATAATGTATTATAATCGTGTAGCCAATCAGTTCGATCGGTGGTTATATTTCAAAAAGTATCATGTCAATCAATCAAATATAGGTACTACATTTGCATTTTGCACGCGTTCCACATATTTATGATAATATTAACGATCTGGAAAATGCAGGTAATTCGTGTTCATGGTCAGTATACCAACAGATTGTTAATTACTGCCGGTTCGTGTACCGTTGTCGTCATGCTCACTAAAATGTCATTTCTTGTGGTGGCGTCGTGTGTCGGGTCATCCCTGTCCCTCTGATATGGCGAGAGGGATGATGGCTGGCCCATGCGTCATACTCGTGAACGGGTGCTACTTGCGATGACTGGTCGATGTCGGTCTTACGGGCTGGTATTACATTTTTAATATTAAACTGTATCATTTCTATCATGGTTCTGAACATTTGCGCGGATTGCCTGCATTGTTAGGTACTTAATGTAAGTGGATGCTCCTGTTTCACCATGTCAATTCTCAGGAGGCTAATTAAATGAACATCAAAATTTTACTACATTATGCTTGAGTATTAAGTAGAGTAAATATATACAAATGACATAGAAGGTGAAACAGTTGCAGCACCTTACAAAATTTAAATTTGTATGTATTATGCAAAACCTGGCGATGAAAAAGAGTGACCTTGAGTTTTATTGCCCGTTCTTTCTCATGGTTCTACCTATTGCTTTGCGAACGTGGCAGTAAATGTAAATGTAGAAGCTTTAAGTAATTATTTTTTTAAATTGACGTTCATAAGTGTCACTTTGTGATTTAAATGAATAAAGGATTTTGACTTTGACTTTGACTTTGACTTTGTTATTTTTGATCAACAAACAAAAATCATTGCTGTAATTTTACTTACCTTTATGACGGCTAATTCGTGGCATGCTTTGCTGGCACTTTGTTGTGAGTTCTCGACTAGATTTGAGATCATAAATACAGTTTTGATACGGATCTATTAAGAACCACAGAGTTCTAGCCCCTGAGATTTGTATGAAACTTTAAATTGAGGGAAAGTTAATTTTTAAATTTTTTGAACTTGTGGCATGCTCTGCTGGCACTTTGTTGTAAATTCTCGACTAGATTTGAGGTCTTCAATACAGAAATAATACGGATTTATTAAGAACTAAGAAGTTCTAGCCCCAGAGATTTGTATGAAATTTTAAATTGAGGGAAATATATTTTTTTGATTTTTTGACATTGTGACATGCTCTGCTGGCACTTTGTTGTGAGTTTTCGACCATAGGTTCAGAACTTTTGCTGAAAATTATCAGGTACCGTAGAACTCATTCGAATGTAGGAAAACTTACTTTTGTTTTCTGATTTGCTGCTAATGCTCTGCTGCGTGAAGTTAGTAGATCATTTAGTAATTTTTTTGAAGGTAAAAACGGCAGAACTATTTCTGAAAAGTATCAGGAACTATAGAACTCGGCTGCATGCGATAAGAACTCGGATTTATTATTGATCTGCTGGACAATGATCTGCTAAGTTCACTTACATCAAGTGGTGCACCTGCCGATCAACGGACACGAGGCTATGGCAAACAAAATGTCCCAATAAGCGGCAGTAGGCTCGCCACCCATTACGTGGGATCAAAACACTGGCGAAAAGTGGGCGTTTAATATGCCTCTGCCTACCCCTTCGGGGAAACAGGCGTTAGTCTATGTATGTATGTATGTAATCTAAAAAGTTTGCATATTTATTAAAAAAAAACATTTCACAGTAATCCTGAACTTTGATGCAGTTTATGAGTCCGTCAGTTTAATATTTTAATTTAAGTCTAAATAAGACTGATAAGCAAATATAACCACTTGTTTTATTCACCCAATCCATGTGTACTATACCTTATGACATCAGTTTCATGACGGAGATTCTCAGTATCGTTACCTATCAGTTTTGTTACAAATTTGAAATGTACAATTTTTCTAAGTATGACCCTGGACTCTGCGATGTTGGTTGCTAATTACTACACGACTGCGTGCAGTCGGATCCAGCGAGCCAGTATCGGAGAACCCCACCGGTCCACCAACGCGCACAGGATAGTATTGGGGCTGCCACGCATTCGGCGCATGATGGAAGCGCACCGTTTGCGCATGATAGCCGCAAAGCCGTCAGTGTGAGCCGCCGCGAACGTCGCGGAGGCGCTACAGTAGCTTGGCAGCCCCATCAGCACCCGGAACGCTTAATTATATTGAACGCGCAAGTCACTGCAAGCCCGCTGAGTATAGTTAACCCACAGGCTGCAGGTGTAAAAGGACTGATAGTACGCTTTAAAAAGCGCATCTTTGACAGTCCCCGTGCACCGTGCAAACCTGCGGGCCAACATGTCGCAGCGGACAGACAGCGCCCTGCGCTCCCTTTCTAAATCAACATTGTCTTTAAGGTCCTCGGTGACCCAGTGGCCCAAATACTTAAATTGCTCGACTTTGTTTAGAGCTGTACCACATAAAGTGAATTTTGGAACGAATGTGTATCGTTGAATAGGTATATTGAATATATATTGTGTATTTCATATTGAAGTTCGAGATAATGACACAAGCTCCGACGACTCTGGTGATGATGATCTTGGCTGTGCTCCTCTTCCTTAATGAAAACTGTTTTAAAAATAAAACTATTTTATTTTTCAACCTTAATTTTTACATACATTATTTTTGGACCTCCTGTCAAATTTAAATACGTGGTTCAGACCATGAAACTAAACCACTTTTCCTATTTAATATTACAGGGTTATTTTTGGCGGGTGGTCTAAAAATAACCCTGTAATAATAAATAGGTACTTAATATGAATATTGACCCACCGTCGCTTATCTACCCAATGTTTTATATTTTTAGTGCAATAAAGAATTTCACACATAATACACCCCCACCATCTCGTCACAGTTACAAGTATTTTAAAACGTTATTTTTTGGACTACTAGATATTTTCTGTTTCCCATCACTAGCCCGTCTGTCAAAAAGATCAAGCTAACTTGTACAGGGTATAACTCTTAGACTATAATATATTATAACCAAAACCTCGGCATCCTGCCCTATGTTGAGGAAAATGCGGCAGTTAAAGTTTTTCGCCAACAGATAACATGAACAGCAACTGTATGCGAGAATTCCTAGCAATGAAACCTTGAAGATAATAATTTTATATATAAATAAGAACAGATAAATAAAATTTATCAATCAATTTTATTTTTCTTATTCCCTCATGGTATTTCAGTGTGGCTGTGTGTTTCATTATGGCGCTATTCATGTCCGGTACTTTCTCAGCGACACAGTATCGATATTGGCTACCAGAGAATATTTTGTTACATGTTTGTTTCAAGGGACGTTTTTCGCTTTACCATGACTGTTCGCCCGCATTATGGAATAAACTGATCTGGCAAAAGATTTAAACTGATTAAAGTACTTAACTTACCTACTACACATACCAATTTACATTTTTTTTTCTAAATCTACAATAATGTATTATTTACCTCTAACCGGCTCAATGTCGATATCGATTATATTCTGGAGTACAACCCAAACGGCAGCCATTTTATTCGCCCAACGTTTCGTCGGTATGCACGATAATTTCGTAGTTCGTCGGTATGCACGCTAATTTCGTAGATAATAATTATGACCAATCCATGTTATTCCCAGATCGGTCTCCGACAGAGAACCAAGTCAACCAAGGTGTAATAATAGCCAAAACCTATACAGAAGGTTTTAATTAGCAAAACGTGACATAGGTACAGAGAGGTTGGACCTTGCTCCTTGGGTTGGACTTGCAAAAGAGACCGCATTAAAATAGCAACCTTACCCAAGATATGCACTTCACTCTGACTTATGATTTTTTGCTCATGTAAGAGAAAGATAAATACACAAATGTCACTTCGAATCTTCGAACATTCTTCGAAATTGTCGTAAATATTAACTAGACTAGAGATTTATTTATTTATTATACTCTTTATTGTACACTTATACAGATATTTAAGGAAATTCACATAAAATATAGTACAATGGGCGGCCTTATCGCTAAAAGCGATTTCTACCAGGCAACCTTTGGATGGAGATATTATTGGTAGGAAAGAAATGATAGTTGTAAGCGTACCAATAAATATATATTATATTTAAATATAGAGATGTGCTTACTCAAAATGAATTTCGATAAAATATCGATAATGTTTGCAATAAATCCTTAGATTTGGTTTACTCAGAATGAATATCAATTGAATGTTGATAAATAAAGATAAAGTAAAATATGTGAATAAATACAGCTTATACTGAAACACTAGTAAATAAGTTACGATAAAAAATATATTTTTAAATTACCTTTTTAAGGTGAATAAAGCAATTGATATACCTACATAATATCACTAATAATCACTACCTATATGCAATGATAGGGTCAATGACGAGATCATTATCACGTAATGGTTTTCGAATACAAAACCACGTTACGTATTTCAGACTTTTGGAAGTTATAATGCTTATTATTTAGCAGATTATCACGATCGTCAAGTGTTTGTCTAAAATCTTCCAAACTAAATTAGGCCTTCTCAAATTGAAGGGAGGCACGATCCCAGTATGCTCAGTTACATAATTATATGAAATCACCAATCGAGAGCAGGCTGCAGTAATAAGTGAGCTAACTAATCCGTAGATTAGACATAAAATTTAACTTCAGGGTCAATTTTAAATAAAATATTTCACACATTATGAATCACATTTATTTAATGTAAAATAGAAAAAGTCTCTGACAATGTCATTGGCTTAGTTAAAAAAAACACAAATCTTTGCAAAATCATATCATATATACAGGTCAAATTAATTACACCCTTATAGATACCTACGCCTAGGTCTAAAATAAGTGAGAAATAAAATAATTAAACCAGAAGCCCGCATGGTGAGTAAGAAAGAAAATAAAATTGTGTACATACTTCTAACTGGCACCGAACTCAAAAAGTGTTGTTGTTAAAAATATTAATTTTTCTGCTGCCTAGTGCGAGCATCTTTAGATGTTGGTAAAGGCTCTTGGCGATTAGTCCATTTACTGACACAACTATCGGCACAATGATCGCCGAGTTCACATTCCACGTATCGACAATCTCATGAGCTGGGACCAAATATTTGATCTCCTTCTCTTTTTCTGCTTTTACGAGATTGCTGTCATGCGATATGGTAATAACGTCTATCAATGCGAATCGCTCTGCTCGGTCGATCACTACAATATCAAGCTTATTGGCTACAATAAACCTGTAATGATAGACCTGTCCCAGGACCTCCTTTAGGGCTAATACTCGCTTCTATCGACGCGGCAACAGCATACCGTCCTCACATCATCTCTGTCCGAGACCTCACTTCCTCATTAGTACCAGAGACCAGTTAAGATCTGTATCTTATTGGTATATGCTTCTTTTTTGTACATGTCTATGGGTAAATGTTAGTACTTTTTTTTTTTTCTTAATGGCAATCTGTCGACAACTTTTCGACAATTTCTGCCAGTGTCGTGTAATGACTAGGAACACTTATGGGCAACGAAGCATTAGGCAGTATTGATATACCATACTAATTATTGTGGTGTTAGATTCGAGCCTGAAACAAAAGACGATCACAGTTACAGATGTTAGTTAATACAATAATTGATATACAATAAGACAAACAATTAAAATTCTAATACATATTATAGTTTTATTGTATTAATAGAGATAAATTTAATAAAAGCACAAATTATTATAGGATTTGGAAAGAAGGATAAGAGGTGGCGTACATTAACTGGGTATTGAATATTTAATTTGGATACAAGTTGTTCTAATGGGAAGGCTTTTTTTAATGGGCAATTAAGAAATATATGGTCCAGGGTACCCTCATCTAGGCCACATTCACACAAAGAATTGTCACGAACTCTGGGCCTCAAGTCTGCTATTTTAAACACATTCGTCGTTCCAACACGATCCTATTGTCATTTTGACAAAAGTTCGTAGTCTGGTAATTCATAATGATAGTTCAGTGATCGATCAGTGGACTCAAAGAAATATAACCTTAAGGCATAGAAGTAACACTAAATAACAACAGCGGTTGCTATGATTGATAACTTCTTTCTAATGGCACATGCAGTATGATAGAAAGAGCTGTCGATAGGTTTAGCAGCATGCTCTTATAGCAGCATCGTGGTAGGCAAACAGTAGACAAAACATAGAGTTAGAAAAGCCGAGTGTTGTTCGTAACAGTGATGATTTATCGATAAATATTTTTGGTCAAATGTCTAACTTTAGTATGTGTCGATATATTTAAGCCGTAGAAGTAAACAACTAAAATATTGAAATTGTAGTTTTTGCTGTCGACGCCTGACAGTGCTTTGCAAAGACTTGCCAGACAGCTTTTTTGGCCAAAGGTCGAAAGTTCTACTGCGCATTCGTGAATTTGGAAAAGGCTTATGATAAAGTGGTGAGGAATGAAATGTAGTTGGTACTGTCGATGTATGGGGAGGACGGCAGCCTTATTCGAGCTCTGAAATCCCTTTATGAGGATTCAAGAGCTTGTGTGAGGATAAATGGGGCATACACTGACTGGTTTACCATCAACACAGGTGTTAGACAGGGATATGTAGCGTCGCCGTGGCTGTTCAACCTCTTTATGGACAGTTGTTTGCAAGATTTGAAACATAGTGATTGTGGATTAAGGATGAATGAGTTACTTGTCAAATGCCTCCTTTATGCTGATGATCAAGTTATACTTGCGTCTTCAGCGGAGGAGTTGTAGGAGATGGTAACAATCATGCATGGTGCGTTAGAGAGGAAAGGAATGAAAGTGAATGTAAGTAAAACGAAAGTTATTGTTTTTGAAAAGGAGGATTGCGTTACGGCTTGTAATGTTAGGATCGATGGAGTGCGAGTGGAGCAAGTGAATGAGTTTGTATATTTAGGTACGCTGTTTACAAGAGATGGTAAGAATGTAGAAGATATTGCAAGAAGAGTTAATGCAGGTAATAGAGTGAATGGAGCTCTGAAGGCGTTTATGAATAGCCAAAACGTGTCCAAAAAGGCACGTTTGGCTGTGCATAGAGGGGTGTTAATACCTACTCTTATGTATGGTAGTGATAGTTGAGTATGGCAGAAGAGTCATGAAAGTAGAATAAATGCTGTAGAAATGAGAGCACTGAGAAGTATGTGTGGTGTCTCTCTGACTGACAGAGTAAAGAATTGTGTGATAAGAGAGTGTTGTGGGGTAAAAGAAGATGTAGTGACAAGCATCGAGAAAGGTATGCTAAGATGGTTTGGGCACGTGGAGAGGATGGACGACGAAAAACTGACCAAGCAGATATATAAGGCAAGTGTGGAAGGGACAGGACGAAGGGGAAGACCTAGGCGGACGTTTTCTGACCAGATTGGAGACATCCTAAAAACAGGACAGGTGAGAAGTACCCTGAACAGAAGAGCATGCGTGAGGAATCTGATGGGAGTGAATGAAGCAAGAGAGATATGTCAGAATCGTTGCAAATGGCGTTCCGTAGTCTCTGCCTACCCCTCCGGGAAACAGGCGTGAGTCTATGTATGTGTGTATGTTGCCAGACATACAGTACTAAGAAACTGACACTTAGATTATGTATTGTACGAATTATACCAGATTGGCTAATGCGGTAGGCTTTGGCAATTTGTTTGCGTCGCATCATATCACGTTGCTTGCTATCGCTTACGTTGGACACTGCTCGATTTTTTTAGAGTGGTAGGTAATCCGATTTGTGATCCGCCAGCACAAATGATTCGCATTTATGTACCTATTAGTACAGCAGTGAACTGCTGAAGTGCTATAGGTACTTTGACAACCCAGTTGGTGTGAGTGCAACCGACTGCCACGCCGAAGCTTGCGGGTACGATTCAGTTTTACATTCTTGTTCGATAGCTTGTTTCCGTATTTATCCCTCATTAAAAAAATATCGATATCTCCTTTCACTGTCAAATCCCATCACTCCTTAATGATGGGATTTGACAGCACGGCTATTTAGAGAATGCAGTCAAAGATATGAGTCTGTAAGGAGTCTATGCCTCTTTAAATGAGACGCGTAACACTAAGTAATTTGACGTTATGATTAACCAACTAAGACCAACTGACATTACATGTTGCACGTTCGGTATATGGAAATATGGCGAGCATGTTCTCTCTAGTCTAAACGTCCAACCTCTCTGAGTGGACTCGTAATTGAATGGTGGCAGAATGGCATTGTTGTATTGCCATAGATAAAAAAACCATTAGAAGAAATGATTTTTGAAAAACTACCATGAAATTTGATTATTTTTCATGCCAGATTTCATTTATATATTATTTAAATATTCATTACTAGTGTTATAAGCACTCTAAAGTTGTATTAAAGTTCGTAAATAGCAAAAAAACAATGAATTTAACCATTCAACTCAATAATATTTGTTCTGTTTAGCTGTCAAAGTCAAATCATGTTTTGAAGTAAGAACTGTCAAAAGTTCAAAACTCATACCTTTTTGTAAACAAAGTCCTAGTTTGTTATATTTCTCAATAATCTCAATGCACTGCGTTGAATTGTTTAGTACCGAGTAGCTCTTATGTTTCTCTTAGAGCCAAAACGAAGATATCAATGGAAAATGCTCTATGGATAACAAATTCCAAAGGAAATGATACAGCAAGGTTATGCAGTTCACACCTCAAAGAAAAGTGATTATATCGACAGGAGTAAATACTATAATTAAAGATAGCGAGTTAACTACTAAAGGTGTTTATATTCGAAGAAGAATTGGCATCACCAAAACAAAATATTGAAGATTGAGTTAGATCATAGATACATTCCTATTACAATTAAAATATTATTTGTGTTTCATGTGTTGTAACTGTATCAAGAAGGAAAATAAAACTCATAATTATGTGTTATTATTAACAATGTTGTTTTATTAAAGATAAGTAATTTCTGTACATGAATTTATTAAGAATTATTGGTTCCAATTATAGATACAAAAATTGAACACTATTCTCATATACTAACTATCACAAATCTTCACTTTTGCATCTACTAGCAAAGCAACTTTCTTCATACTGGCTTTGCAGAATCCTCACATATATGTTTGTCTCAAACAGATGGATATGAGCGGTCACAAAACTCATAAAGAAGTTGCCCGTTTGCTTGAATTTTGTATCTGTAAGAGAGATAAGTAAATATTTATAAACACACCACTCATTACATCATATTCTTTTATACTAAGATCTTCTATACTATGCTATATAATTAATTTAAAAACACTTTTCATCATAATTCAGACATTATTTAACATGTTCAGTGCCCACGACTCGGATCCGAGTTCAACAATTCATATATTCCCATGCCCAGAACTCGGATCCGAGTCGTGTCTATAAGTAGTTATGGCCGACTTCTAACAATGCCAAGGACTCGGATCCGGGTGCAAGTCGAACAATAGAGATACGCGTCATTGTTAACTTAGGGTTGTCAAATCCAAACCATGAGGCCAACTTTTTTACCAGTTGTTATATCATTCGTACCTAATCTTCCGAAATAATTTACCTATAAGCGTAGTTTATGATTATAAGTGTGGCTTAATTCAGAAATAATAATCATAATGATGAACAATTATTGAACAAGTGCCGTATCTACACATCGTACACACGTAAATAGGTACCTACGCACAAATATTTCACTTGAACGTTCATCATTAAACATTTGAATTATTTGATGTTGTTTTGCATCGATAATATATAATTATGTAGATTCATAACCTACACGCATAAAACTTAGTTACGACTAGCGAAAAATAGTACAATAATATCATGATTATTTGAGTGTTCGTATTCGATTTGCATTTTATGAGGTAGGTACTTACATTCATACATGCTTAAATTCATATCTTTTTTAAATAATTGCATCCTGTATTTATGATTTTAGAATATATTTGAAATTACTAGGTACATACAATAAAAAAATATATAATACCAAAAATATTACATGTGGGAACACAGAATGCTTGTTTGCATTGTTCACTAACTTGTGTTGCATGCATTACTTACTTACGTTTGTGGCTATTTGTGGCGTTCGTTCATAGTAGGTAACGTAAAATGTTCAACAAAAGTGTGAATTAGCAGTAATATTAACTAACCTCTTCAACTAGCATTGAAACAAAACGCTGAATACACATTATCACCACAGAATCGTAAATTAATTAATGTAATCTGTGATTATCACTAACATAACCTCTCGATGTACAGTGAAAGAAGGAATGTAAGTTCATTGTGATCTCCAAGGCAGCAGAGTCTCAGATATAAGAAATTTGTGACTATACTTATAGGCTGATACTCCAACATGGTTCCAAACGTAAGACAATCAGAGTCCAGGAGGAAAGCAAGTATTTGTCAATCGAATCACACAGGACGCAGAGAAAACAGAAGGGAGTAGATATCCGATATAGGTCTGGCCAGAAGCGCAAACAAATATCGAATGAGCTAAATAATTTTGCACGTAAATCAGCAGACAAAATGATCATGGTATGACCCAGAAGTCATAAACCATATTTACCTGTGTATAACAAAGTTACTAGGAACAAAAGGACACGTGCGCGCAAGTACATAACAAAGGACGCCGACGCCGACAAAATATTTTCAAGATTTAAATTTTTCTCACGACTTTTAAATGAAAACAGCACTTCGGCGCCTTTGTTATTGCGGCAACTAATCATAGATAACGAAATGTTTAGATTGGGTCTAAAAATTGTCACCTAACGAAGACAATAAATACCGACAAGCTTTGTTCTATGATTTCTATTTTATCTAAACGTTGTGAATCCTTCTCCGATATTTTCAATGAAATCAAGAACATTGTTAAAAATTATAGAGGTAACAGATGGTCGGCGAACGATCTCAATAAATACCGACAAGCTTTGTTCTATGATTTCTATTTTATCTAAACGTTGTAAATCCTTCTCCGATATTTTCAATGAAATCAAGAACATTGTTATAATTGTCGAGGAAACAGATGGGCGAACGATCTCAATCAATACCGACAAGCTTTGTTATAAGATTTGTTACCCTAAAACTAGGAGTAAATGAAGACGAAAGTATTTGATTTTAAAATATACTTTTATAAATAAAAACATTGATCACTTGTTATTTATTTCACTAGAACAAAAATAAAAAAATAACACAGGTCATTTTGGACAGCCCTGCGCTCGCGCTTGTGAACTCGGATACGGGACCATGAGCATAGCGGTCTAGTTACGACGTCGTCGTGCCGATGGACTCGGATCCGAGTCGTTATGTATTACTCCCACAAATTACTGGGCATATGTATTGACTTATAGTATAATGACTTGGCAGTGAAAGTGTTAATTGAATTATGTAGGTACCTAAATTCTTTACAGGACTCCATAAAATGTAGGTAGAATATATTGATAAATTAGGAACATTATATAAAGCATCATTAACATAACTGTTCCTGTCATTTAGATATGGCAATATTAAAAAGAGATCAGGAAGATCTTATTGTACTAATACTTCAAACTATCACATAGGTATGACATTATCATTTATTTAAGTACCAAACCACTGCTGGTCACTATCTATAGTCATATCATTATCTACTACTAACACTTCCATTCCCAATGTGTAAAAACATTACTCTTTCTTTTTAGCTCCGTCACTCAGATGAACTAAGTTCATCTGAGCTCTGCCATAGTTGGGTTAAAAGCACAGCTACAACATTTGAAAATATTATTTAATTTCCTGTTTCTTATGTTTGGAATATGAGTATTTAGCTTTGATGTTCTTGTATATTTCGGAAGGCAGAATGTACATGTATAATTTGATGTTCAAGTAGACACTTGAACATCAAATTTGGAAAACCACAAACTGAACTAGGCGAACTATGATATTCCTTTCCATTTAATACATTGATGGTATATTTTATATAATGCCTCTGTAACTTCTTTAGTGGGCTGCGACACAGTAATTGGCGAAATGTCATGGAGGGCACCCTGTCCAATCAAGGTCTGGTAAGATCCTGATGCGTAAAATGAGTGCTACCAGAATCAGCAATAAAAATATAACATTAATTAATAAATTTCTTCTTTATAGGAATAGAATAATAAATCAATATTAACTTCAGTTTTCTCACCTTTATTTCTGCCGATACGCTATCGTTTTGACGCGGTCTGGCCTTAAGGGGAATGAGTTTTTGAAATAACTCCCTTACTGAATCCTTTCCTCTCTAAGATGAAACGTTTTTACAAATTTCGCCTCGGGAATATCCGTAAAAGGGTTTGTAGTCATCCTCGATAAGCGACTGGCTTGTTAGTTAGCTCGAGAATATTAGTTCGCAGTTAATACATTATCTCTTTTTTGTAGTACATTAAACTTTTTGATTGTCTATCACTATGTTTCACAAGCAAACACTAGACAAAAGCAATGATTGCACGATGGCGTTACGATGGTAGGTCACTGATCAAAAGAACTGTCAAAATATTACCAGACTACCGCATACGTTAGTCATCGATTTGTCATTATGTACGAGACTACCAATCCATGCCATGTCTTTCAATGGAGTGTCAGTGGTTGACCATCGGAAAATCATAATGGCACCATTGTAACAGTAGACTACCAAACTTGTCAAAATCAACAATTATGAAGTCAGTGATTGACCATTTTGGCACTATTGTAACAACAGACTTGAGGCCCACAGATGTGGGCGGTAACGAAGGAGTCTCTGGCGGCGAGACTGGTGGCGAATAGTATGCTGTTGGTGATGAAGGCGAAGTCGTCGGCGGAGAACATGGTGGTGATGGAGAGTGCGATCTTTCGGGCTCCACATCTACAAATTCGTCAATAGTGAGGATATCTTCTCCGTTGCATCCTAAAGGCGCTAAATGGCGGTTGGACACAGTAGTCTCACGACCATCCATTGTTCGAACGTACGAATAGGTGGGGTTAGTCTCCAGTACCTCCTCGGCTAGCGGTTGATATTTCATTTTCCGATCAAAACCTCGCATAAGCACTCTGCTTGAGTCCGTTAGCCATGTAGGAATAGAATCTCCATTTGTCGATCTACGTGAGAGTCGAAACATTCTTTCATGTGGCGTACAATTTGTGCTAGTACACAAGAGCGAACGTATGGAGTGTAATGCTTGCGGTAGGACATCCACCCAGCTGGGTGGATGTCCTACCGCAAGCATTACACTCCATACGTTCGTTCTCTATCGGTAGGTTCTTAGTTTTCAAAGCCAACTGAACAGTTTTCCAGAGCGTAGAATTGAGCCTTTCAACTTGGCCGTTGCCTTGAGGATTGTATTGTATGGCGTTGTACGACTCGTCGCTATTTGTCTGGAGTGTAGAAATTCTTTAACATCTGCCGATAAAAATGATGTCGCTCGGTCTGAGTGCACATAAGCTGGCGCGTCGAACATGACAAAATGCTATCTAAATGCCTGATTATAAGATAAGATAAGCTTTATTTGCATAAACATGTGTGTGTACATACAAAGAAAGTGCATACATACAAGATGACAACATAAATTAAGTGCAAACATGTTTGTCATAGCATGACGTGCAAAAATAAATTGGTTACTTATAAAATTATACAAAAAATATACATTTAACAATATATTATTTTTTGTCCAAATTATTTAAATTTAATTATTTCATATTCAAATTATAAGATTATTAGGGGAACTAGGGGTATGATGGGGTCACGAGGTAAGACGGGGTCACACACACATACATGAAACTAAATGCTTTCGCGTGGTGGCACATTAGCCAATCAAAAGCCGCTTTCGAACAATACTCAGTGCGGCCTTGACAGCCGGCGAAAGTGCGTTCGTTCTTTGTTTACAATCAAATTTTTGTCAAAGTGTATAATTGATGCAATATTTTGTGTTTCTAAACAACTTCAGAAACAGGTAAGAAATAGTAATGAGCTGATGATATTTTTTTCCATTGTTTTACGTTTTCCTCGCTATTGATATACGTATTCAAAATTGCATTAGTCCTAACCGAGTGTTTTATAACTTTTATTTTCTTTAAATACAGTGACTGGGGCAAGATGGTGTAAATCGTACGGGGCATAATGGGGTACCCTATTATCAAAGGACGTCCCGGCTAAAAATAGTAAATCGTTCAAGAACGTCACTACCAAAAATAGTAAACTGCAGAATGAGACCAGACCATCAACTTCAGGACAAGAAGATAGCATTTGTTTTTATTGAAATGATTGTATAATTACAATAAAAACAAATGCTACCACACTTACCTGAAATCTATCGAAAATTGGGTAAAATGTCAACTCTGTGGGCGATGGGCTCATACTGCATGTGCAGGGGTGGATGATGAAAACTTAGAAGAAATACTCATATGCAAGTTCTGTAAAGATGAATGAGAATCTCATCTTGCCTCTTAACACCATCATGCCCCATTTATCATTCCCCATCTTACCCCATATACGGGGCAAGACGGTTTTTTTATGTGTTCTTAAAAAAATATTATTATTAGAAATTTGTGATAATATTTTCGTCCAAAGACTATGCCAATTTGTAGTTGATTAAAATACTAAAGTGCCATAAATAAATAAAAATATTATGTTGATTTTTACTATAGTTTTTCATTGTTTTCCCTTAGCGTCCCCATCATACCCCTAGTTCCCCTATATAGATCTATATAAATTTAATTATGTAAATACAAATTCTTTCTCATTAAGAAACTCAGTCACGCTATAATATGCTCTGGCGGTCAAGAAAGTACGAAGTTTATTTTTAAACATTGATTGAGGCAGTTCCTTCCAACTTTTTGGTAATTTGTTAAAAATAATTGGTGCCATACAGTACACACTTTTGCGCATCAGGGTCGTCTTAGCGAATTGGAGACAAAGTTGACTACTGTCGCGTCTATTGCGTGGAAATTCGTCGGCTAGACGCTTATAGTAATGTGGGTTCGACTTAACAAACACAGCTACTTCTAATATGTATAAGCATGGTAAAGTTAACATTTTGTATTTTTTGAAATAGGGCACGCAGCTATCTGTCTTCATAAGTCTAAACATCGCCCGTAAACATCTTTTTTGAGATTTGAATGCTGTTTCTTTTTCCGTTGAGTTACCTCAAAATATTAGCCCATAGCGTAGGTGGCTTTCTACCAAACCGTAGTATGCTGTAAGTAGACCATCCGTATATAATGTGCATGAAAGTGTGTGTAAAGCGTATGCAGATATACTTAGTTTTTTACATAACATTTCAATATGAGTTTTCCAGTTAAGGTTTTTATCAATCTGGAGGTCAAGAAATTTTGTTGAGTTAACTTCTTCTATGTTTTCATTGCGGTAATGTATGTTGAGGTTCATACTAGGTAACCGTTGCGTAAAATGTATAGCCTTCGTTTTATTTAGGTTTATTTTTAAATTATGTTCCTGCATCCATTGGATAGCTGGTTTTACAGCATTATTTATATCAATCTCATACGTCTCTACACTTTTGCAAGGTATTGTCAAAGTACTGTCGTCCGCGAAAAGAGTCACTGGTTCTTCAATGCATTTAGGCAAGTCATTAATATATAATATAAAGAGAAATGGTCCTAAAACACTTCCCTGCGGTACCCCATATTTTACTTCACGACCTGATGATCGATAAATTTATTCTTTCTTCTTTAAAATATTTATATGACTAATTTCAGTGATTTGATACCTTTGTCTTAAATATGATTCAATTAAATTAAGGACATTACCTCTAATGCCATAAGCTTCCAACTTGTTTAATAATGTAGTATAGTGTACGTGGTGAAATGCCTGGGTCATGTCACAGAAAATGCCACAGACCGGATTTCGTTTATCGATATTATTAATTACATTGTATAAAAAGTCATATATAGCCATATTTGTTGTCCTATGTTGTCGAAAGCCTTTCTGTTCGTCACATAAAATATTACTTTTTTTTACAAATTCAGATAGTTCTTTATATATATATAATTCTCAAATATTTTGGAAATTACTGGAATAAGTGCAATAGGCCGGTAGTTTTCCATTAGATCTCTATTCTCTTTTTTAAATAGAAGTTTTTAATGCAGATGGATAGAGACCCGCGCTTATACTTAAATTTATGATATGACTTAGATGACCACATACTTCTGCTGATACATGTTTTATTACTTTACTACAGATATCATCATAACCTACGCTGCCTGTATTGTTCAAAGAATTAATAATTTTATATATGTCTAGTGGTACGCTTGGTGCCATGAAAATAGATTTGTATAGTTTTAGCGCTTATGTCAGAGCACGGAAAAGCGAATGGAAAGCGGGAGTACTCATCGATTATCGATAAAATGAATCTGTTCTGTGATTTAGATGGTACAGGTCCCTTAAAATCCATGCTAAGTCGTTCGAAAGGCGCTATAGCCTTAATTAGTTTATTTTGCGTCTGCTTTAATGAATCTAGGTTTAAATTCGACAGTCTTTCGTCATGCTCTTTATCTCTTCAATGGAGTAGGAGTAGTTCAAGTTTTTGGAAGGAACCCTATGTGCCATTCTCGTTACACCTGGGTGGCAAAGGACTTCGTGGAGCGATCGTAGCTTCCCTGGTGTTTCAACGATGGCGCAGACACGAGAGAGGGCGTCAGCTACATGATTCTGCGAGCCAGGCCTGTATATGATATTACATTTGTATGGAGATAGTGCCAATCGCCAGCGCTGTATTTTCAATTTTTTTTATTTTACTGATGTGCTTAGCGTTGAACATGAAAGCAACGGAGCGCTGATCGGTGATGAGCAAAAATGATTTCCCTATAAGGAAATGCCGCCACTTCTTTAACGATTCAACAATAGCGTAAGCCTCCTTTTCGATTGCTGAATGATCTTGTTCAGAGGGGTTAAGTGTCCTCGAAAAGAAAGCTACTGGCCTGCCAGCCTGTGAAAGAATTGCTGCAATGGAGTGTTCCGAGGCGTCAGTTTCTATAGTGAATGGTACATTATTATCAATGGCGTGAACACAAGTCTTGACTATGGCCTTTTTAAGTTCTTGGAAGTCTTTAATCATAGTGGTACTCAGCGGAAATGTCTTGGTCTTTGCTAGTTCATGTACCTTTTCAGAAAAGTTTGATATCCACTTTGAGTAATGGGCGAACATACCTAGGGCTCTTCGCAAGCTGGGCAAGTCCTGAGGAGGCGGTAAGCTTAGAAGAGGTTCTAATCTATCATTGTCAGGTTTGATGATATTGTTAGCGATCGTATAGCCAAGTATGTTGATAAAAGTTTGTTTAAATTTGGATTTTGCTTCATTGAATGTTAAGCCGTACTTCGTAGCTGCTGCAAGAAATTTTTGTAGATTATGGTCATGCTCTTCTAGTGTTTTGCGGCAAATTGTTATATCATCGATATATGCAAATGTCCCTTTCAAATCTTCCGTTCAAATAAGCCAATCGATGGTTCTTTGGAAGCTGGAAACTCCATTTGTGACTCCAAATGGTATACGCCGAAACTGGTATAGATTTCAAGCTGCTTCAAACGCAGTGTATGGTCTTTCTTCTGGTAAGATAGGCACTTGATGATAGGCGCTTTTTAAGTCTATGGCACTAAACACAGAATATTTGGCCACTTTTGATATCAGTTCTTCTATGCAGGGAAGTGGATAGGCGTCTAGTTCTGTAAATAGATTTATAGTTCTGGAGTAATCAATTACTAGGCGTTTCCGGTGATTTGCATTCTTAGTGATCAGTACCTGTCCTCGCCATGTTTTTTTTTAATAATAATATCATTTATTGCGAATATAGATGTTAACAAAGGTGTAATGTAAAATAATATTCAGAGCTTCTATATTCTGCTATTTAGCATGCAACAATATTCTAATAAAATGAAGGTTTTATTTTACTTAAATTTATAAATTTGTAATACATCTTAAAAATTTTTTTTTAAGATGTATTACAAATTTATAAATTTAAAAATTAATTAGGATAATTATTATGTCAATATTATAACTGTACGAATTCATTATGTTTTGTCATTTAGATACTCTGTCACATTATAATATGCCTTTTTAATAAGAAATTGTTTAAGTAATCTTTAATTTACTCTACATTGTTACATTTCAATATTTCTTTAGGTAAGTGGTTGTAAATTCGAGGAGCCATACAAAAAGCACTTTTGTCGAATTGAGCAGTTCTGTTTGGAGGAAAACACACTCTATTTTTATGACGCTCACTCATAGGTGACCTGAACAAAATCTTATTCTTGGCAACAAATATAACAATCTCATATATTTACATGACTGGTGAGAGGCCGGGAATCGGCCGCGTCAAAAAAATGCCTGACTGGCGAGAGGCCGGAAATCGGTCGATCGTTATAATCGCATTTTTTATTTCCTTCTTTATTTTCAGCAGTTTTATGATTAATATGTATAATTACGGAAGGATATTTATTGAATCACTAGATTCCACGCCGATGACAATTTGAAGCCCTCTTCCCGATTGAAATTTTTATGTTTTCTGATTTCGGTCGCTTCACTCACAACTCTTGGGTAAAAGTGACGTTCCGTGGAGAGGACTTGGGGACGAGTTGTGACGTCACTAAAAAACAGAGCACATGACCTCTGTGACCCTGAGCATTTGAAGCTAGAGCTAGACCATGTTCAGGAGGTACTCAGGAAAAACGGATACCAGGTACAACGACGAACGACGCGGCCTACCAAGCGAGAAAAACATCCGGCGGTAAATAGACAACCGACCTACATGCCCTACATTAGAGGTGTTACGGATAAAATAGGAGACAAGTTAAAAAACTACTCCATTCCGACCATATTTACACCAGGGGCCAAAGTATACAACATGGTGGGCACACCAAAGGATGTTCTACCGCTACAAACCCCAGGTGTCAATAAAATCAACTGCAGCTGCGGAAGCTCTTACATAGGGCAAACGAAGCGGACTATCGCTGAACGTATAAAGGAGCACATCGCAGCTGTAAAGAACCGTCAAACGAACAAATCGGCGATTGCGGAACATTTAAGGCCTTGCCACACGGCACAATTTTACCACTGATCAAATTTTCAATCGAATTGGCTTTGCCCGTCTACACGACACAATCAAATCACTGATTTTCATTCCGTCCACCCGATTGGTTAAAATCTGGTGGTACCGCCCACCCGACGAACTTGAGTTAGACGACTGGCGTCTACACGTCACGATTTCATCAAGTGATTTAATCAAGTTGGACGTAAAATTGTGCCGTGTGGCAAGGCCTTTACTTCAATCGGGCACCAATCACTGGATTGAATTTCATCGTCCCCAAGTCCTCTCCACGGAACGCCATTTTTACCAAAAAGTTGTGCCTGAAGCGACCGAAATCAGAAAACATAAAAATTTCAATCGGGAAGAGGGCTTCAAATTGTCATCGGCGTGGAATCCAGTGATTCGACTAACAACACCCCACTTTAATGTGCAGTCGGCGAATGTTCAATATACAGATACGGTTAGTGTGTTTTGCGCCGGTACCTCAAAAATAAACGACCCGGGGGTAGAAATGGAAGCTTCTACCTCGCACTCGGAGACGTGACACTGCTACATCAGTCAGCTTGCGACCTCGGGGCGTGCGACCGTCTCGAAACGTAAAGCAAAATAAGGTATGTAAATACCTAATGCATGTTCGCGTTAATTCCCGTATATTGAATGAGAAGAGATATGAGAATATATATATATATATATTCTTAAATATGATGATGATTGTTTATGTGCACAGGTTAGAACTGTTGGGCTCAAGCTTAGGGCGCAAGAAGCTGCTTGGCACGTGTGATCGTTAGTGACCGTAGGGTGCACTAAGAAGGGATCTTTCGAAATGCTTACGTGATCTGGAAAAAGCGGTTACTTTTAAATGAAGTGTGCGTGCGTCGGTACCTACCTACCTGCGAGCATCCTTTAGTATATTATTGTAAATGTTAGGTAAAGCATTCATTTATTCAATTTTAAACGATCGCGCATTGTTTTACAGTTAGTAGTTTTTAATAATAATAATAATATAATTTTGCTGTGTTATTTCCCCTTTCCTTACTAGATGCGCCGTACGTGCCTTGCTTTAATTGAAATTAAATATTGACCTCATCTCCTCCATCTTTGGCTTAGGTCTTTTGCTTAGTGACATATTATTTTTTAACAAACAGTTTAAAAATAATTAAAACCGCAGGCCCATACTAGGTGAAGCGCAGAGGAGAGCACTTTTCATTGTTAAACTATTTATTTGCTATTTATCAACAACTTTGTAACACCTTTATGTAACTTATGGAGGGCAATAAAATATTGAATAACATATTTTTTTGAATATGCGCTTAATGATTATGTAGACAAGGGTAGTTTTCAACCAGTTGGACGAATTCATTTATTTCTTCAGTCATATTTAATGTTAATAAGTAATCATAAGAAATAAAAAATACAGTGTATTTAAAGAAAATAATGAAAAGTTTCTTTTTACGCTTGTGTTTTTACTCCAGTACGCCACGACTATCGTAATGACAATAAATACCT
Organism: Euclidia mi; assembly: GCA_944739405.2. Taxonomy (NCBI): domain Eukaryota; kingdom Metazoa; phylum Arthropoda; class Insecta; order Lepidoptera; family Erebidae; genus Euclidia; species Euclidia mi. Next base: position 32,670,758 of record OX123199.2, on the reverse strand, counting down.
CCTACGATTCGCTGCAACACCGCTTCGTATGCGGACTTGTTTGAAGATGTTCATGCTCATAATGCTCTCGTCGTACGCGCGGATTACGATACGCTTACGCTACGACGCCGTGTGCGGATAGGTTTCGTTGTAGTATTTGTTGCCGCATGGCGGTATAGATTTCTATACTAGTAGTCTTTCGATAGTCGAGCGCAGAGAGACCACTTATTTATCTAAGTGACTAAGATTGATATCGCAGGTTATAATCAGTTTTGGGCCAAAGTAAAACGCTTATATACTACATCTGTGGTTGCTGCAATTTCGTTTATTTTAATATTGCTAAAGCCTTACATTTTCTCACAGGCCTATTTTTCTACATAAACTTTATATGTCTGTGTACTTAATAATGTTAATAAGAGTCGCAATGAGCCTCTAATCTTATCCTAGCTATTAGAAATCCTTATTCGGTGAGTGTGTATCCGAAACAATACTTTACCGATACGAAAAATAAGATTTTGTCTGTGGTTTCCAGTTGTCAAATGAGAATGAAGTGTTTGGAGTAGGCTATTATTGTGAAAATATATAATTTACGAAAACCGTGTTTTCGCTATTATATTAGTGGACAAAGACTGGATTATTTTTATTTTGTGATGGGATTACACGTTTTATGAAATAAGTGCAGTGCGTGTTATTGATGTGTTTACGGTTTGTTTCACAGTTATTTGGTCACGTCTCCTCGTTTATCCCTCTGTGTGTGCCCCGCGTAGTCTTGGCTAAAATACTATCTTTTGTTGCAAGAAAAACTTATATATTTTGTAAGGAACACTTTATTTTCATGTACCTTATTTCTGTAGAGAAGTTAGTTAACGTTTTGAACTATTTCCACGTTACATATCGTAATTAAAGGTTGGATGCGTAGGAACTTAGAGGAGTGAACAGTTAATAAAACTACAGCCTTTATTTTAATGAACGGTAGTAATTAGAGTTACTGTGTACCATACGATGATTTGCTAAATTAATTGTAGGTACTACTTACAGGCACCTTCAAAATAATAAATCTATTTAGTATTTGGTAAGTCAACATGGTAAAGTTGGTCCATAGTTACACACTGTTTAATTATGCCATGTTAATTGCCAAGTCCCATGACATTTTATATGAATAATTTCAATTTACCTAAAAATATCCTAATTTTGTAGTGAAAATATAAAGATAAGGTTATTGGTAAGTATGTTTTGCCACATATTTTTCATGAATGAGATTCTACTCAGCACACCTTGTCTTTTTACTAGTCCTTAGTTTACTTATGACATATAGCATACATAACTGTGCTTTTGTTAAATATTCTCATTCCTATAAGTCCATATCACTTTTATTCATACTTACTTCAAGTTAAAGTACCTAATGATGAGTAATTTCTATTGTGCTGCTATTGGATATGACTAAATAGGTATATTTAAAATATTAATACAATTTAACAAATACTTGCAATACCTACCTACCTAGTATTTCACAATTTCACAATGATCTATAATTTTTCACCTAGAGAATATAAAGGAGAATCATGAATATATTATGGCATTTTTAATAAACAGAGATTATACTTACTGACATGTATTTATGGCAGTTCAATAATGATGAGAAAGACATGGCATTGAAATTGCTTTTATTTGTGGTACTTATCTGTTTAAAAGTTAAAAAAGTTAAAGTTAGTATAGTTTTAAACCATATGCATTGCCATATCTAACTGTAGTGTGTGATAGAGAAGATTCATGCTCTAATGTGCATCACTTATACATATGATACATACATACATACATATCGTCACACCTTTTATCCCCGAAGGGGTAGGCAGAGGTGTATTTCTACACAGCATTGATTCAAATATTTTTCTTTTTATAATTTGGTCATTTGTGATAAAATTACAATATAGTAAATACAATGAGTATGAATCAAATTACAAATTGTAGTTTTGTAATTGGGTAATGAATTATAATAATATTTTCTATTATATTAATCATCCTGCCACAGTCCACTGCTGGAGGCGTCTCCAATGCCACCCCACTTAGAAAAATGTTTAATTATATTTAATTTAATCCCAAAGATTTGGCATTTGTAAACAAATAATTTGCTATTTCAGGCGATGTATGTTGTATCTTTCAGTAAGATAATTTTTCTCTGGCATAAATTGATCAGTGTGATGAACAAAACTTAATTTACCTTTACTTTGAACTTTTATATTTGCTCGCTTAAGTAAATCTATCCTTACTAAATTAAAATTGAGAAATATTGTTGCAATAATCATGTAACTATTTTTACATCTACCTACTTACATAAAACTACCTTAAGTAAGTGACTTTATGTAATAAGTTGTTGGTCCTTATGTTAAATTTTAACTTTGTTACAGTGACAGTTGTTATAAAAACTAATAATATTAACTTTCGTTAAGGTAATACTTGGCGACAAATCAAGTCGGGCTTAATTTCATCCAATTACTTTTAGACCTATTTGTGTAATTGTGTCACAAATAATATGAAAATATCTTAACCTACAGACTGTCAAACAGGCATAGAATCGTCTTCACTGTCTAAAAAATTTCAACAATATGTTTATAATATCTATATGTATTGACATGGCATGTTTATGTACCTTGCACTTAAATAATTTGTTTTTCATTTGGCATTCTACCTTGGTAAAATATTTCTAGATTTTATAAAAAATTCTGGGTTTTTGTAAACAACAATTTAGTAGTGCAAAAAATCAATTAATTAATATTGGTCAAAATAATGTTCTGGTTGTTCAGAAATGTTGTGTTGGTAAAATTGTTAGCAAGCAGGAGACAAGATAATAAGTTGTGTAAGTAAATATGTCAGGTTGCCAGCATCAGCTCTATAGGACTGTTTGATCTTTCTACACCTTGCACATTAAACATAACTTAACCTCACGCCTGTTATCCCCGAAGGGGTGGGCAGAGGTGTATTACACACCCACTTTTCGCCAGTTATGTTTCGGTCCCAATGTAATGGGGGGTGAGCCTATTGCCATCTACCGGGCACATTATTAAGCGAGCAGTAATTAACATCGTTGCACATAAAGCGTCATTTAATTTACCCCTTTGCCCAATCTTATCAAAATCGGTCGAAAGTACAGTGTAACATTCATTTTAACAAATAAATTTAATTTAAGTAATAATAATAAAACACAGTAAAATGTCATGAAGCCTGGCTTTTATCTTAACATAAATTTAATTAGCAGCAAATATATAAATATTACTCATAATAAAATTATGATTGAAAACTACATTATTAACTTTCTTTAAAGTCACTCACTACATTACATCGAAGTCGTATAGTTAACAACGCTAATACAAATGCGTAAACTATTCAATGTACCCAGCTGCGTGTCTTAACAAGTGTTGTTGTCAGAGTGTGTGATACTTACGACTTGATTTAAAGTAGTGTGAAGACCTATGTGACGTAACATGTGTGGGCATCGCGGGCGATTATCCGGATCTATACGGCGCGACGCACCGAGGTCGGTCGCGATGCGATCACTATGTACCACTTCGTTATCATTTGCGCGTAACATCGAGTTTTTAATTTGCCTCGCCTTGGCTTTGTTACGATAACTGACGGTTCGAAGGCAAGGCGGATACATAATTTGCGATAAGTTGCGAAAGGTCCGATTTAACTGTGAATGTACAGTCGACTCGTTATCGCATGCGTTTCCACTGGACGAGAATATGGCCCTAGATTAGATTGACGTCTACTCGTTAATGGATCTAAGACAGGCTAGCTAATAATATATTTATTGAAGTAACTAAGTACTTGTGCTTTACTGAATATTTATACCTTCGTTTAGTTGAAGATATAATTATGATGTTGTTCTGCGCGCACAAGACTTTACGTTAGCTGACGTACATTTAAAGATCGGAACCAAATGAATCTCGGAGGATGATGTAACAGTAAAATGAAGACTTCTCTTTGAAAGTCTATGTGGCTTATGATTATGAGCGCAGTTATTTCTTAAAAGAACTTTTAGATTAAAAATGACGCATTCCTACAGTATACTTGAAATACATAGCTCAATTTTGTAGGTACATTGAGTACCTATTCCTTATTTATGGTAGTTCTTTTATCATGTAGGTATCCATCAACGAATCTAGCCATTCATGCGTGTTATTTTCGTAAGCGCTGAATGGATGGACACTTCAGTTAAATGTATTTATAGGCATGAATAGATAAGATATAATTGCTTCGATTGCTAGTCCGTTTAACATTATTTGCTATGAGCGTAACTCTCATAAGAGTATGTTTATATTGCGCTGTTCAGTAATCCAAACGCAATGGCGAAATATTTTGCGATAAAGGCATCGAGCTGCAGGTTACACTAGAGAAGACACCGCGGTAAAATCGTGGGCAGCTGGACACCGAATTATGGTGCATTGCCTTAGCCAGATTTTCTCGTTTATTAGCGTATTGAAAACACAATCAATCTTTCGCGACTTCTTCCTACAGGCTTCTAAATGTCTAAAATCATACTTGTTTGTTTATAAATATCATCGTTTAATGTTACCCTAAATTAATAATAGACCGACGCGATCGCTACTAAAGTTCAAGGTCAGAAGGACACGACAACCCTCGCTAGATCGCATTCCTCTTTTTGTCTGCGATAGGGCGGATTACATAAGGGTGCCGTCAATAATTCAATGGGTGCCGTACATTCATTTGTAAATATGCACGCTACGGTATGTCACAAGCTTGTATCGTTATCGACGAAGGAAGACAATCACTTGATGTTTTCATACCTAAATGTTTTACGCTAGTACAGTTTGTGCTAATCATATTTCCTTTAACACAAATAAATACTTTACTTCATTATTATTGTAGAGTTCCGATCGTTGTTAAATGTTTACGAGTTGTACGTCTATAAATAGACAATGATGTCGTAAAGATTTGGCACTAGCTATTTCGTTCATGCGCCATCCATTTCAATTTTATCGTAACTTAGACTGATGTATTGTGTGTTGATTGGATTACTGTTTGAACTCTGTAATACATTACTAGCTGATCTGGCAAATGTTGTTCTGTAATATAAATTATTTCTTGCACCCTTATAACTCAGGGTATAAAAATAGCCTAGGACCTATTCTTAGATTTGCCAAATATAATCAAATGAATTCCAAAATCGATCAACCGTTACGGATTTACATAACCAAAAGTGTGACGTACTCACTTATACGATACCTAAGGCTGCCTTCACACTAGCGTTTGTCCAGCGTAGGCGTTCAATGAACGTATGCGCAGCGCAGACGCCGCACTATGGTTCGTCTAGAACAAGCTAGCTAGACAAAAACAACTCTTAAATTCCTGGAAGTTAATTACTATTACGAACTCATTACCCCTATACATTGAGGATTACACCTATTAATTATCAATACTACCCTCATTAAGAGCGTCATTAAGGTATGTTTATAAGATGTTGACTATTTAAAGGGCATTCATTTGCATTTTTACATCATATTTGATAGCATTGTTTATGTCACTAAAAGAAATTTGTGAAAGTGTTTTTGTGATGGATTGTATACGTAAGGGTAAGTAGTTATATTTTATTTCATTTTCAACATGGGAACTTCATTCTTTAGTCTTATAAAATGAAATGTTTGAATTTTCACCCACTTTTTTACTCATTTTTTCAAATTCATCGGTCAAATAATAACATGTCCCCACTTGTCCCCACCGTAGAACCTATCATATACGATTCTCATAAGTGTCTAGTAGTTATACGTAAAAAAACTCATTGCGATATATTTGCACAACTAATTTTTATTTATTTTTTTCTTTCAACAGTTTTTACCGTCTCAAGAATGGATTTTTTCGAAGAATGGCTGAAACACCCGAAGGAAACGCGGAATGAGGAGCTCTTTCGGTTTATATCTTTGAGATATAATTTTGATGGTGTTACGGAGCAGTCTCTGCGAGATATTAAAGTACTAATCTCAAGATATTCAACGAAATTTGCTGAAAAGTGGAGCAGCTGTGGAAGAAATCGAGAGCGATTCCTACAAAAGTATTCGACGTGGCTGGAGGGTCTTGACATATCTTTCGATGTGTCCGTTTATTTATCTCTGCCAACTACATCTGGAGAACCGGGACCCGGAAGACCTACTAAAGATTTTGAACATTCTAGTCTCAAAACGAAGAGACGACGTGTAGACGATCTATTACAGTCCAGAAGTGCTAGTGAATTAATTTACGCCGCTGAAGTGTCAGCTCGAATCTCGGGTCAGAGAAGTGTAGCACGTCAAATTAAAGATGTGACTAGTGATCCTTCAATAACCAAGACCACGAGTGAAGAAAGTGCCCCCAGGAGTTTAACAAGTGAGGAAGCTTTAGCGTACTACGTTGATAGTAAATCAAGTAGCCATAGCTATAAGCAGACTCGGAAGTGGAGTATTAAAGCTGGACATAAGGTGTTTCCGTCAATGTACAGTGTTAGAAAGGCTAAAATAGCCTGCTACCCGTCAGGTGAACAAATTACAGTCAATGAAACGCATGCTGAAATCAAAGTTCAGGCAATTCTTGATAAGACTGCCGAACGTTTAGTTTCAGCACAACAAGAAGTTGTTCATAGTCTGTTACCTTGCACGTCATTCACATTAATCAGTAAATGGGGTTGTGATGGAAGTTCCGGTCATAGTATGTACAAACAAAAATTCACTAATTGTGACGATAGTGACGAGTTTTTATTTGTATTTTCTTTCGTTCCTCTTCAATTGAAAGATGAAAGTGGTAATATTGTGTGGCAGAATCCTCGGCCCTGTTCTACAATGTATTGTCGGCCAATAAAGTTTATCTTTTCTAAGGAAACGAAAGATTTTACGATTTCGGAAACCAATAAGGTTTTAGAAGAGATAAACGCTTTATTGCCGACAACCTGCAAGGTGATGGAGACCGAAGTATCTGTCACACATGTTATGCTTTTAACAATGATTGACGGAAAAGTTTGCAATGCTCTGACCGAAACTTCTTCCTCACAAAAATGTTTTATTTGTGGGGCAACTCCAACAATGATGAATGATCTGTCAAAAGAGTTTGCTGCGGACAAAGATAATCTTGGTTTTGGTTTGTCTACGTTGCACGCTTGGATAAGGTGCTTTGAATGCTTGCTTCACATTAGCTATCGACTAAATATAAAAAAATGGCAGTTAAGAACAGCCGAAGACAAAGCTAGTGTGAAACAACGTTCAGATGACATTAAAAAACGATTTAAAAGCGAAATGGGCTTGATTGTAGACAAACCAAAACCAGGGTTCGGTAACACTAATGACGGGAACACCGCGCGAAGATTTTTTGGAAATCCCGAGGCTAGTGCCGATATTACAGGGTTAGATGTTTCACTAATACAAAAATTTGGCATACTACTTCGCACTTTATCATCGGGATATGATATAAATATTGAAAAATTCGTTAACTTAGCTCAAGAAACTAGACAACTTTATGTAAATCTCTATTCATGGTATTACATGCCCGCTACTGTCCACAAAATACTTTTGCACAGTGGCGAAGTAATTAGATCGTCCCTTCTACCTATAGGCCAGCTTTCCGAGGAAGCACAGGAAGCTCGGAATAAGGACTGCAGAAGATTTCGTGAGCACAACACACGAAAGCGATCACGGGAGGCTACGAATAGAGATTTACTTAATATGTTATTGATAACATCTGACCCTGTAATAAACGGTTTACGAGAAGTTCCTCGGAAGAAAATAGTGAAGTATTAGATTTAATTGTCCCACCTAGCTGTAAGGAACAAAATGTTAATATGATTTCTACTTTTCATAGTTCTGCCCCTCACGATCATGACTATTCAATGGATGATTCATCTGATGATAGTGATGATAATGAGTAATAGATTTAGTTCTTAGATATTTTATGCATCTGTTATTAGATTTTATAGCGACGTCGAGGGATAAATCACTTTATAAAATGTTCAAAAAATATATTATACACATATGCCCGATAAATGTTTTTTTTTTCATGATACCAGCTCAAATGACAAACTGCCTTGAAAAAGTACCAAAAACCTTATATCTTTGCTTATTAACCGCATCTAGACATAAAAATCAAATAAAATAATTTTGTCTAGCTAGCTTGTTCTAGACGAACCATAGTGCGCCGCGACAACGCGGCGTTGTCGCCGCTTCTCTCACTGGAACAATCAGTACGCTGCGCTAGCGCCGGGTGTGCGCGACGTATGCGCCGCGTAAGCCGAAACGACAACGAAATTGTGTAACGTCTGCGCCGCGTTTAATTAACTGCAGAGGAAACGTTACGACAACGCGACGCACGCGCCGCGTTGTCGCGGCGTCTGCGCTGCGCATACGTTCATCGAACGCGTACGCTGGACAAACGCTAGTGTGAAGGCAGCCTAAACCTTCCTCAAGAGCCACACTATCTATTAGTGAAACCCGTACAAAAGTCCGTGACATACTACATTCACACATATACTTACATACTTAATAATGACGACGGGTTGCTTGATTTTTGGCCGGTATCAACACTTCACAGTTACTTATAAGTATATAAGTATTAACGTCATAGTATTGTTACGAGCTGGGGTTCGACGATAAATTATAACTCACGATGCCGCTTAAACTGAACTCTATTTATACACAAACACTATACACACTTATTTACACAACTAGTAAAAACACACTTATTTCACACTTAATTCTCAACACTAATAAAAACACCACTAAACACTTCCGAATTATTTCCCTTCGCTTCTTGTTTATCGCTTCGATCTTCAATTGTCACTGTGTCCGTTCCGTTCGGTCCCGCTCTATTTATACTGGCCGGATAACATCACTAGCGCATTCTAGATGTTTCCACAAAACTGTCGAAATATTCGCGAACAGTCCATACTCGATACAGCAACGCCATCTAGTACAGAGTAGATGAATTACCTTTAAACCACAGATACATTCAATCTCTTCTAGTACCCCCGCCTAGTATTCACCGATAGATGGCGTAACAGTATTAAAGTATCTTATAAGTATAAGATACTTTAATACTATGACGTGTTATGTTTTCGTGTGTGTTTGTCCGTCCCTCTATTACATTTGCCATTTTGCTCAAAGTACTTGCCCAGACCTAGAATCGGTACCCGTATGTTTTCTGTGTCTTACAGAAGAAGGTATAACAGGGTACATAGGTAAATAACTAATTCTAAGGAGGCGAAATAAAAGAATTAAGTGTGTGACACACTGTGTGTCATATAAAAGGCCTTTTGAATCGCGGACCCTAGGTTGCAACTGGATAAAAGGACTCTTTGAAGGGATCTCAAATATCTTTATTTTAAAATTCTTAAAGAAATTTTTCGAAAGTTTTAAAGTTATTATAAAAATAAGACGTATATTAACTATCTAAGAAGAAGCTAGAATTTTGAAATGATTACAGAGAATAAGTTCTTTAAGTAAGTAGTGGGTAGGTACTTTAATACAGGATGAATTAGAAGTCTATGCACTTATGAGAAAACGGTAAATTCCTCGATATTGCAATGTCATGCGACCAAAGTTAATACTAATGTAATCTGTGTCACTGACGGTGTAACTTCAAAGGTGCGGTACGCGTCCGTCCGAAAAACTGCAAAATAACGCGCCGTTGGAACTCGGCTTACCACTAGAAGTAAGCCGCATCTAAACATATATTTTTGTGCAATTTTAGGCAAAACTGTGTCGTGAGCAGGAGTCCTAACACTTTTGATTTCTTATTTAAACGTTGAGTACACAACCAGGACGATATTTTAATCACTTCTTAATTATTTATGTTTGATCGAGAGCTCTGTGATGAGAGGCATCCAATCGATTTTAATAAAGCGTAGTCTATTTCAATAGCTGGCTGTACTACTGTAAGCAAGAAACATGTAACGAGCATATTTTATACGCATGAAAATTCATTGTGTACAGCTCACTGTGTTTGTGTTTCTTCGAGTTTGGAGAAGCAACAAATGTACATTAAAATAATGTCATTGATGCATCTTAAAAGTATTATAGACTTTTACATTATCAATCTTTGCAATAACGGCTAACATTGCGTAAAATTCTTGCGAATGCTACCAGGGAACCTCATTATGTTTTGTTCCTATGGGATTTCTGTAATTTAGTTAATTACTTACATTTGTGGGTGAGATATTTCTAGCAGCGTAATCGTCGCCATAATGTATTTATTTTAATTTTATTGCGTTTGCCATCAATCGATATTTGGTAGCAAAGACCGCATTGAGCTTGCAACAAAGATTTTTAGTCAAATCTACATTCTACTAGTGTTTATGTCAGGTAGACCCCAATATTCGTCATACAAATGAAGGCAAAGCTAGCAAAACGCCAGACCCGATGTGGTGACTTCATCGGTATGAATAAATGGCATATTAACTAATTTTTCACAAATACATAGTACACAACTGAACATAACAAAAAGTATAATTGGTTTCCGTTATGCTATTGATTTTATATTTAGATTATAGCCCATGCTATCCTTAACCGAAACGAAAGGTAATTCTTTCTGATTCTTATGTTAGCGTATAACATGCGTAAGATCATGAAAAATCATATCATTATTTCGATTGTGGCATTTCATGCCTAGGATCTTGACGAAAATAGTTCCATTGTACTCTAACGTCGGTTCCAATATTTGACCTATTACTCGTTTTCTATGAATTCCCATTAATGTGACTTGCTTTACGTTTATTAGGTTACATTCTAATATGAAATATGGATGCATGTTATAGGCGATAAACTTCTAGGCAGGTTATATCCAATTATTTGTTAATATTATAAATGGATATAACATTTTGAGAAATTCCTGACGTACACAGGAGTTTCAAAAATATTCTTCATTTAACTGTTGTGGGTTTGTAAACAAAACGTATGTAGGTATAAAAGAAAATAATATACTAGGACAACACACACACGGTTGTCCGATCCCAAACTAAGCGGATGAACTAAGTAATTCCAAAAACGAGTCATCAGTAAATGATTTTAATAACAAGCATTGCTACCTTAATAACGACAAGTATTATGCAAATACTTAACAATCAAACATCACTAATACAATACGTACTTAGTCATTATTCAGATACGAGGTGATTATATATATATATATATCTTGGTATGCCATTCTGTCTTAATTTTGACATTTCTGTCTGAATACAGCTGAGTGCCGGGCTATTAAGATGGATGGGAATCGATTCCATGTAGCAGATACGCTAATGTTACTAAAGAAGTGTGGAGTGACTATAATGGACAGAATTGGGAATGAATAGGTTAGAGGCAGCCTGATAGTGGCGCCCATAGACAGGGAAGTGAAAGGAAATCGTTTGGCTTGATATGGATGCGTTATGCGAAGAGGTGTATACTTAATTATGTAGTAAACAAATGATGACTATGAATTTAGAGGGACGAAAAGGATAAGCGAGGCCAAGGAAACCATGGATGGACTTTGTGAGGAGGGACCTGAAAGAGAAAGGGGTAAAGATCGGATGAAGGGCGGTAGTGAAATATGGACGCGAAGGACGTACTGCGCCAACCCCAAATAAATTAAGACCACGAATCGCAAAGTTGTCAATGAAAGCATAGCTAAAATAACAATTACCTTCACTTTTTATGCCTAAAACATTCAAATTAAAACATTTTACTTACTGTTTTGCCGTGAGATTTAAATTTGGCAAATGTGGGCTGATATTTTCAGTCATTGGCAGGTAACAATGTTCATCATCATCATCATCTCAGTCTAGAGACGTCCACTGCTGGACATAGGCCTCCTACAATGTTCATGTCATCGGAGATGGCTTTATTTCTGGTACGACGAAGATGTCTCATCAAACTAGAGTATCCACAACTGATTACTTAAGGTAGATTGTCGGTCATTACCTATTTCCGCTCATTAGCTAATAATTTGGTATTCGAAAGGAAAGATGTTATTTCCTATTTAAATTACTATTCTAACCAAGCGGCTCCTTCCTAGTATTGATTCATTTACTCTGTAATTGATTATCAAAAGGTTATGAAACAATATTTTATTGCTGATAACAAAAATGAAATCAGTGATAATGGCACACTAATTTTCACAATACGTTACGGCTTCATACGTGGTTTTTCGGTAAAAAGTAGTCTATCTGACATATGCCGCTCGTCAAAATATCTCCGCACACAAATACAATAATTAAAAGAACAGAAGGATGCATTTTTGCGTTTATAAGACTTTTATGGATGTTATGACTCATTTTGCATCATTTATGAAATGTTTAAAAACAATTATGATTTTCTCAAAATAGTTTTTGAAGATATCATTTTTAGATATCTCTCCTGTAGTCCTGTCATAGCTCTTTGTGTGGCTTTTTAATAGGTCGGCCGATGATATCAAACAGCATCACTTTTAGCTGAAATACATACATTCATAGACTCACGGCTATTTCCCCGAAGGGGTAGGCAGAGGCATATTAAACGCCCACTTTTCGCCAGTGTTTTAATCCCACGTAATAGGTGGCGAGCCTATTTCCGCTTATCGGGATATTTTGTTTTGCCAGAGCCTCGTCCGTTGATCGGCAGGTGCACCACTTGCAGGTGAGGTTGGCTTGGGACCCTAAGTTCTTGGTTGGAACCCTATGCACCCTATTTAGCTGAAATGTGACTTATAATTTTCCAATAAATCCACTTGCACTTGCAGTTATAACCCATTTTTACAAGGCAGTAGAGCCTTGCTGATTTCAGCATGAATGGGCCGGCTCGACCAGAGAAGTACTACCCTCTCACAGAAAATCGACGTAAAGTAACAGTACCTTAACTGTTGCGTTTCGTTCGGTGAGTGAGAGTACCGGAGGCCCTATCCACTATTCCTTCTCCCTCATCCCACTCCTCATCCTATCCCTTTTCCCAACCCTAAGGGGCGGCAACGCACTTGTAACTCCTGTGGTGTTGCTTGTCTCCATCGGCGGCGGTAATTGCTTACCATCAGGCGATCCGTCTGCTCGTTTGCCGCCTATTACCATAAAAAAAAACTAAAATAAAGTGCCAGTCTCTGTTTCGAAAGAGGTACAAACGTCAAGCTAGACACTTAGACCTTAGTACAGTTCTTATGGTGTAGGAAATAAGTATTAAAATCCTGCTGCATCAGTGCCGCTTGACTTTTCTCTGTGTGCACCTATGTGGTGTATAACATATCTCCACCGTGCGTCACATGATCTCCTATTTATCTAGTTGTCTGTCAATGTCGCCTGACCTTCTCTTCATCTCATCGTCGCCGTGCGCAGCTGAATACAATCAGACCCTTTAATGATTTATGCATGCAACAAATTGTAACGCAATGTAATATACAATGTAATATGTATGTTATATATGCACAGTAATGAAGCTTAATGATATTGTTCAGATAATGTGTGTTATTTACTTACAGTTCAAGTCTATCATCGTCTTGAAGGTAATTGTCGTCGCAGTATATTTTTAGTATCTATGCAATATGCAAAGAAATAAAATTTAAGTGTCTGATTGTAATACCAAACTGCTTGTTGCTAATTGTACATGAAATGGGGTAGTTTTAATGGCAGGCTGATAATATAAGGTGGAATTTTATTTAATACTATGGGACGCCAGCAGCTACGCCTGCATTTTTTTTTAATTTACTCGTTTTGGCCGCTCCCGTGGGAATTTCGGGAAATCCCTTCTTAGTGCACCCCTACGGTCCCCAAGGAACATACATGCCAAATTTCAGCTTCCTGCGCCCAATAGTTTCGGCTGTAGCGTGTCTGTCAGTCAGTCAGTAACGCGAGGATTTTATATATTAAGATTACTATTGACAAAAGGATTTTACTGTTTGTATTCGTAATGTAGACTGCAGCTTCGCATAGATTTGCTAGGCATGTTATCCGATTGATCATCATCATCGTCCTTCCGTTTTCCATTTTGCTTCAACGATTTTCCTTATAGTTCAGGATTTGCTTTCAGTTCCGAGTAGATTTGTCAGAATATTATCTTTTCCGACCCTCGCAACCCATAGGGATACCTACATTCCATGGCTTTGACCAGTTTATCTACGGGACCCCCCATAACGTGTATCAAAGATCTTCATGACGGCGGGAGTGACGGTTATCGTGCTCTGTGAGGCACGGGACAAGCGAGAATAATCAGTTTAATACCTTATATCTTCGAAATGTCGTGGTGCGCGCCGTTGAACCCCTCTGCAATGCAGTCTGTTGCTATCTGCACTTAGCTATTGCTATTATTTCTGAACTATTAATGTCTAAAACTTATTGCCACGAATAAAAATGTTTTTGTGTCCTTAATATGAATTGATTGTAACTACTAAGTACCTATGACTATTTCTAACCGACTTTAATAAAAGAAGGTGGTTTGCGCTTGGTAAATCATAGAATAACACATATGTTACGTTTATATCCATCGATAGCGACAAAGCTCATTTTTCGGTAGCATTTTAACGAAGCAAACAGTATTTGATGCAGGTAATATGCTAAATATAAGTATGTGAAATGATGGTAGATGACTCGATTCGTGTAATTCTTCGTTTTCTAGTCGTGTAGAGAAAACATGTAGAGCATTGTACTAGCTGTATTATCTTAATATATAAAATCCTTGCGTTACTGACTGACTGACAGACACGCTACAGCCGAAACTATTGGGCTCAGGAAGCTGAAGTTTGGCATGTATGTTCCTTGGGGACCGTACGGGTGCACTAAGAAGGGATTTCCCGAAATTCCCACGGGATCGGGCAAAACGGGTAAATTTAAAAAAAATGTAGGCGTAGCTGCTGGCGTCCTCTAGTTTCTACATAAGAGTGGTGTGACGTGTGACGAGTTCATAAATATTCAACGATTTCAAGAGCTCAAATGAATCGGACATATCAAATGTTATTTGATCAATTCTATTATTGCCATTCGCATTTGTGAACGTGGCTTTGATGAATGATCTACGAGCGAGTAAGTAATAGGCGACGCGACGATGCGTATGATTGGGACCTTGCTTACTTCTTTTTATTAGGTTCAATATCACATAAGAAAATCATAATTAGGAAAGCAATGCCGTATATAAGCTAAAAAGATAAACATATTTGTTTAAGAGCTGATCTTGAGAAAGACAAAACGTAACTAAATAAATACATTTATGCTGTCTGTTTCAATCGTTTAGGTATATATCTTAGTTTCTAGTCGTTCTGCGCTGACAACCAGCTGACAAACTTTAGCTTTAGAATATACCATAACCATATCTATAACCTAACATTGCGGATTCAGAGCACTAAGCTACCAACCTTGGTGCCCTGAAGCCGCAATATTAGGTTGTCGTGGATTCTAACCGGACACTGCAATGATGAGACTATATTAGGATGATGATGATCTATAACTTAATATCGAATTTGTATAGATATGAGACATGGTGACATGATGATTAATTACGTTCTCGTTCGTTATGACGAGCATTAGCCTCTAATATCGCTCACGTCACTTAAACCGCGACCGCGAAGTTTGTATCAAGGATGTAACATATTGCATCATAGGTTGTGTTATTGTGGGTAACGTACTTGTAACGCTCAGTTTTACTCATTTCTTGCTAATGGTCAAATCTACAGTCTTATATTACATTCGAATGCTGTCGGCTGTGGGCATCCCTATTGCATTCTCATTTCAATGTGTCTAAAATGACTATGACATAATATTAGTTTTGTCTTAAAATCATCTTCATTCATAATATTTTCTTGGGTTTACGCGAATGTTACACATTGAAATTAAACTACAGTTTACGGAATTTCATCTTCATTCATTTACTTAAAAAAAAAAATAATGTGCTATTTATGTAAAAGTATTAATAATAATAATAATGAAACGGCGGGACAGCTTTGTGGCGAACTGAACATTAGTGGCGGAATGGATGGGGGGTAAATGGGAATCTGTTGCTTGGAGTGAGATCACTTTGAGCATCCGATTCCTATTTACCAAGAGCATACGCGGGACTCTCACAACTTTCCGGATCTCCATCGTCACAAGACCCGCGATGGCTAAACCGGTGCTGCACCGCTCATCTCTCCGAGTCGCTCTCACCGGTGTTGCCCTCTTCCTGCTTTTAGGCAGACTTTGTTTACCTTGGTGGCTGTTAAATATGTCTGCCTATACCGGCTATCCTATGAGAGTTGTTAGGGTAGTCGTCGTCTTCCTTTCGTGGAGCATTAAATTCGACACCTACATCAATAGTCCAAAAAAAATTGATTTCATACAAGTAGTAATACTTCTACACCTATTATGGCTAATCTATATATCAGTATATAATAATGTTCTCACGGACAGGCCTCAGAAAGTTTACACTACATTCTAGATTAAGACTCTCAAAGGACTTTCGGACATTCAACCCATATAGGTAGGTATATACCTAAGTTAAGTCCAAAGAGAACTATTTATGTACGTTCATTTAAATACATATAACAATAATTGCATGTAAACGGTTTCCACAAACGCCACCAGAACCTTGTTTGAGACACGAACTGTCCGATCTCTTAGCGTTTATGCCGCGCCAGTAGATAAATAGCTTGATTGATCACAATGACCGCTCTTATCACCAACATTATTTATTAATGGAAACATACTCAAAGCGATAGACTTAACGTAAATCATATCTTCTCATAACTCTCAAAATGGTACGTTTAATCACAAAATTTGTTGTTTAGGTTTCTAAATATAGGTTATCGATAATCGTAAACTCACATTTCGGTTAACACATTTCTGAGTCACTGTGAAAACATTCGAACTACACGTGATAAACAAGAACGTGGATACATGGGATTCATAAATCTTTCATAAAACCTTTCGGGAAAAGTATTGGAATCAGTTTTGAAATTCTTACTATATGATATGCTAACTGTTCGCTCCGGTTAGAACCGTGATATTTTTGTTTCTCGACAACAGCGACACCAGCCATTTCAATCTCAATGTTTCTAAGATCAAATAAAGCTTTTATGTAGGCCCGAGATAAAACTTCTCTGTGTTCAAGTGAAAGTCCCAAAAAAATCAGTTAAGCCGTACCAAAGATTCTTCCGGACTACCAGGAGAAAAGCATCTTTAAAATTATTGTTTATGTCTTGGTATTATATAAATATCTATACGCTCTTGAAAATAATTTTGGTAATCACAGACGTCTCAATCTATAGGTACTCTATTATGATAATCCCTGGAACTACTGGTTCGAATTAAACAATCTTTTAGTTTGAGTTAGTTCGTTTATCGAGGACGGGTACCTATAAGGAAGGCTATAACATCACGGTACCACCCGCAAACAAAAAATCTCCTTTTGTGAGCTTCCGCTGCGTGAGAAGTTGTCTCCAGAAGATCTGACAAATCACAATTCACAAGTTTTTAAAAATAATCCGCAACATAAAATTACCGCTTACTTTTGTGTGGTGTGAGATATTATGTTTGACGTAAATAATATCTTGATTAAAAACGTGAATGTTTGTGAGGATGAGTAAATTAGTATTACTCCACTCTGCTTTGTTACTCTGTAATCTAATTCATTAGCGATAGCCAGGTGCAAAGACTGACACATTCACAGAAATTGACATATTGCTATGCAGCGGGTCTCTGTTAGGTATTTTTTTATATTGGTAGATAATTCATCTTGCTAGCTACTTGACAAATAGTATATAGAAGGTTTTTATGCCTCGAATATAAGAAATCATCTTCGCAAACACTATACTGTTAAAATGGTTTAATTTTCACGTACTGATCATCATGGTACAGGCAGGTACCGTTTTGAAGATTCCTGTAAATGTCATTACAATGCCTTGCTATATTAAAACGATCATAAGTACGCGGCCCTCTAGCGTATGCGTATTAAAACTCGGCGTTCATATGTCATGTGATGGCATTTTGATCTCCTTTAATTACTTTATATATGCTGTTTGGTTGTACTATGTCTGTTATCGTATCATGTTTATCTGTGATGTGTAGTTTGATAAACACCGTCGCAGTTTATGTGGCTGGTACTCCAATGTTTAATTCCGGCTGTCATTAGGTCATTACAATCGTCTACAAGATTTTAATAGTTTCTTATAGAATGATAAGAGTTATCAATCAATTGAGATAACATAGACTAAACAGCTTAATTTATAATGTTATCTAGATTTCATGATATAGACTTACCGATATAATACTCTGTTTCTATATGGCACATCGAGTATTAGCATTCCTATTACCAATCAAGATCTATTGTCGTCGAGCACCACACAATGATTTATTCAATACATTATCATCACGGTATAGAAACAGCGTTAATCGCAGCTAAAGAAACGTGTCTAGTACTGAGACTATGTACTTGTGCTTATGTCTAAGAGTGACGCATATATAGTAAATTTTATTTTTCCGTTCCAAAAATGTGTATGTGCATGACATAGACAAAGTTGTTCTCTCGTGAAGTGATCTCATCGAATATGTAATTCCACTGTCGGCATGTAATTGTGTAGGTAGTGATTTTAGAAATCATCCTTTTTGCTCTTCGACCTAAAAGTATCCATCCTCACGTAGACAGATTTTGATTAGATAAGAGTCGTGAAGTGTCTTAGTAAATCAATTAACTGTGATAAATTTCTTAGACTGACAATACCCATCGTAATTTATAACGTCGCGCTCTTTCATGGCGATGTATGACTTGCCATGGTTATTTCTATTTTTCTTGGGCATTATTTTTACTTCCGCTTATCATTGACAATATTTAATAGCCGTTTCTCTGTACAAATAGATTTTGTATATTATGTTACTGTTAACAACTGAACTTAATTAGAATTTTTGAATTTAAACTTGGGTTAGATTATACTGACTATGCCAAGACTATGCGATTGGAAGTGCATATAAAATGAAGTATGATTGTAAACCATGCTTGCATAATTATAAACATTGTATAGTATTATAACGAAAGGAGAACGTGACCATGAACTCAAATTACATTTCCAGATTCGTAAAATGTTGGCTGAAAATAGTTTGCAATCACATAACAGCACAATGCCATGCGTTCGGTGACGGAAGCCACGAAAGTTGCTTCGATATTACTTAATAAATGACATTAAATCGTATTAACATGTGACTTTATGTGATATAATTGTGTAAAGTAATTTAGTGCCTTCGAATATTTGCCGCTTCTTAATAGTATCTTAATTTTGGCCAAAGCAATAAAGACACATGCTGTCCAATGGATACCGACACAAAATCAACCTCGAATGTTAAAGTTAAGAAGAGCGGACGTAAAAATGAGAAGAAGAAAAAAGAGGGTGCACAAAACACAGATGTCACTTTGGAGGATATCTGCCAGCAGATGAGCAAGCTAGCTGAAGAATCCGGAGGTGAAAATGCCTCGGATGACTCCTCCGACAGTGAAGACTTAGTCAACGCTTTCAATTACAATACCATCACATCACTAGCCGCTTTGAAAGATATAATTCAAGGAGACAGTAATGACACTCCTGAGACTGATAGCTTTTTTCAACATTATTTTATGAATCATTGTAACAATCTTTCAAGCCGCAATGCAAATACTAGCTCGCCGTTTCCCTTTCCGGAACGGAGGAGACTATCACAATGTCGAGAGGAAGACGAAGATGACGAAAAAAAAGAAGGCGATTTGCTGGCAGCCAGTATTAGGGCACAAGCCAGGGCTGATAATATTCTTAAAGAAATCTCGGTGAAGCCCATTAAAAATTTGAGCTTCAATGACTCATCAGAAGATCAAAATGCCAATGTGGTCGGCGACACAGCAGTTGGTGATAATAAAACTGTAGAAGAGGATAAGACCATACCAAAACGAACTGTGATGGGAGCGCGTCACAAATTTTTAGTTACTACAACACCGCCAGCTCCGCCCTCAGTCAAACGGATCTTACAAGCTCAAATGCACAACGCCCATACCGTTCATTTCGGTACAAAAGGTGCAGAAGAACAACGTCCAAATATACGTTCTATTTTTGCAAGACAGAATCTCCACCATGATAAGCATTATTTTGATAGTAGTTTAATTGAGATTAGATCTACGGTAGATGGAGTACCCCCAAGTTCAGAGGACATATGGGTTAAAAGAACCGAAGATAAGGTGAGTTTATTATAGATCAATTATTTTGTCATGTTTTATATAAAAAGATAAATTAGATAAGATACCAACTTTTACAAGCAATTTGAAATATCTAAAAATAAATGATATATTTAGATTACGAATTTCGTAATATATGCTTTTATTAGTTAAGGAAGAGGAGTTTTAACTGACTACAGTCCAACAGGAAGTGTTTTACTTCGGTGCCCAAGACGTAGTGTTTCAGTAGTAACAAATAGTCTCAATTGCCAGCGAATGAGCATTTGAACATGTCCTCTTATTAAATTAAATTACGAAACAGCGTAAAATTTTACAGCCTTGGTATAGTCATATTTCTTCGTATTTCATTAATTTATTTATCCTCTTTGCTATGTGTAAATAAACATACGAACCTAACGGAAACATTTTGTTTATTTGTGACAGCCATCACCGCTAAAAGAGGAACCGGTCGTTGCACGTGCAGAGAGTACAGCTAAAGATAAGTCAAAGTTAGATGAAGTTGTACTTGGGACCGTTAGCAAAGACATTGAGAAAGTAAGAGCACGGTCAGGAACATGGGGTTCTGCGACAGGTGCCAAACAGAAAGAACCAGTTAAAAAGTCTTCGATTCGGCAGATACCAACCAAAGAGAAAGATGTAAGACGCTCTACCGATGACAGGCGACAGAAACGAGGTGAGTCATTTATATAATACACATTGCTGTTTCTTAGGACCAAAGTAAAAGTCCATACTGTAGTAGTATATTTCGCTAGTTATCTACAAGTAGACGGATTCACTCTCAAAAATTACTTAAAATATCGACGATTGTCAAAAATTGGGCTAAAAGTTTTATAGTTGCGGGAATATTTGTTTTACCAGTTGTACTGTCTTCCATCTAGGCTTCCTTTTATCGATTAGTTTGGTTGACGTTTACAAGACAAAGTAATTAACGTGACATGTCTATGGTAGTGTCGCGGGCACGTGGCTGGCCGACCTTTACGATCGTAATTGCAAGCCTGATGTCTAGTGGCATAGGTCCAGCACGCGACTATCATGACATTATACTTGCGCTAAACCTCGGCTATAAATCGTTTTATGTTTGTCTTACGTCATTATCGACTCCTTGCATTCTTGTAAGTTTCAATTGATGGCATACTCTAGGTTATTGAGTTTAAACTATACAATGAGTATACAAATGTTGTTATGCACGCAAAAAGTTGTGACTCCATTTAGAGCATTATTGTTGTCCGAATTGACGGCATAGAACGATAATATTTATCATTAGAATAACGTTTTTTTTTTGTTGTGAATGATCTGCCAAAACCCCGGACGCAAAGTAGACTCAATCTCGCAATAACTAATATGTACTACGCACATGTTAATTTGTCTCTGTAACACGGTAACCATTTTGTTGTCTGCGCAATAATTTTGGTTAAATAAACGAATCCGTCAATCTAGACTTTAGAGTTTTAGGTATTTTGTGTACGCCTCTTACCGCACCCTACCAATCTCGAGAGTAGATGATGTTTGTAGTGAATATTAAAAAAATAAGCGTGTCTAGCTTGATTCGCTCTCCGTAAATATAGATTTTTTTATATCGCCGGAGTACGTTTTAGATGATCTGCAATGTTTGCCAAAGAGTGCCTACATATTTGTCTCGCGCGCGCTAATCTGGCCGCCGGCCAGACGTCTAGGCGTGCCTAAGGTTGTCCTACACGAGCTAAAGCCATATAACAAGACTAGAATTATTTTATTTTACCCGTTTTGCCCGATTCCGTGGGAATTTCGGGCAATCCCTTCTTAGTGCACCCCTACGGTACATACATGGAGGAACATACATGACAAATTTCAGCTTCCTGCGTCTAATAGTTTAGGCTGTAGCTTGTCTGTCAGTCAGTCAGTCAGTCAGTAACGCAAGGATTTTATATTATACATATTATGAATGGACTGGAATCGTACCCTGCACGGGGTATTGAAAAGCTCGGAGTTGACAGTGTAATTCACCATTACTGACCGTTAAGGTAGATATTAAAATAGCGCGCTAAGAGCTATTCTGGCGGATTTAACACTCAAATTATAAATTTATAATAACGATTAAAGAGTCTTGTATTAAAGAGTCTTGTATTTAATATTGAATACACAATTGTTTGTCACATACTGTTGGTATAACAAAAACCTGTAAAATCCCTGTGCCATTAGTCAGGCAATATCTTGTTGATTTACGTAACAAGTGTCTAGTGTGCGTGTAGCTTTAGCTCCGATGCTAACACGTGATTTACATCTACGATAATATCGCTCCGAGCTCTTTGTCTGATTAGTGATTACTTATTACCTATTGATGTTACGTTCCTGATATAGTGGTCCAGATTTGGGAGTCTGGGCTCCCAAGAAATGACTGCGTAATATGTGAATACTTATTTTCAAACTGAAGTCTTTTATTGATTTTTTGCAAGGACCGTATATGTAGATTATGTATAAAAAGTGTTTATTACGATTCATTTTAATTACCTAACATATGAACGTAGAAATCTCACGATAGAATTTCGTACGATAAGGAATTTTTCTTAAGACCTTTTGTGTTTCATGTTCTTCTAGGCGAAATCGGTAAACCTAACTGCCTACTAAATAAAAAATATTGGTGTGGTACCTGCGCAGACCCTGATGCTTAACAGATTTCTTTGCAATTTGTTTTACCTTAGTAACATGAGAATAAAAAGTAATTTTTAGGTGCCGAAAACATTTTACTTACTCGTAAATATGATCCACGCGCATATGTCTATATCACTGCAGCTGTGGACATAATTATGTACATATCTATATCAGATCATAATCAGAGATCAGAAAATTCTATTAGATGTATGCGTATAGGTAGATTTAGTTTGGTTGTAACGCGGTGAAATAATCCCAGTGCAGCCGGTACGGATCCGCGCAGCTACTATGCAATTGTAGTGTGTTTACAAGTTCCAGTGTGGGTGGTATTTGGCATCAACATCTTAAAGGCGGTATTTGACTTTGTTGATCTAATAGAACCGCACAGCCCTTTGTTTCTATGGTGAATTCGTTTGTTTTTGGAATTGGAGTAATCTTACGGCACTATAATTATACCACATCCACACAGTGCGGCAGATTATACAGAAGACAGAGGAGTATAATCAGCCCCTGTGTATAGAGTTTTTGGACTATGAGAAGGCCTTTGACTCCATTGAAACCTGGTCTGTTCTGGAGTCCTTGCAACGGTGCCAAGTCGATTGGCGATATGTCCAAGTGCTGAGAGGTCTGTATGACGCCGTGATAATGACCGTCCAAGTACAGAACCAGCAGTCTGGATCTTTCCACCTTCATCGAGGTGTGAGACAAGGGGATATTATGTCCCCCAAATTGTTCACCAATGCAATGGAGGATATGTTCAAGACGCTGCACTGGAAAGGACGCGGTATTAACATAAATGGCGAGTACCTCTCACACCTAAGATTTGCAGACGATATCGTCATCGTGGCTGAAACCGTGCAGGATTTGCAGTATATGCTGAGCAGCCTAGCTGATTCTTCTGCTCACTTCGGTCTCCGGATGAACTTGGAAAAAACTAAGATAATGAACATGTCTCTCCGTAACCGATTAACCTAAATGGGGTCCCCCTCGAAGTTGTTCAGGAGTACGTCCACCTTGGACAAACCTTGCAGTTGGATAGAAACGATTTCGAGAAGGAGGCTGGCAGAAGAATACGGCTGGGCTGAGCAGCATATAGGAAACTCCGTCAAGTCTTTTCGTCACCCCTACCGCAAAGCCTTAAGACAAAGGTCTTCAACGTGTGCGTCCTATCCGTTATGACTTACAGAGCCAAGACGTGGACACTGACGGTGCGACTGGTCCACCAATTTAAGGTCGCTCAGCGAGCTATGGAGAGGGCTATGCTCGGTGTTTCTCTGAAGGATCGAATTCGTAATGAAGTGATCCGACAGAAAACCAAGGTAATCGACATAGCTCAAAGAATAAGCAAGGTGAAGTGGCACTTGCCCGGCCACATTTGTCGAAGAACCGATAACCGTTGGAGTAGTCGTGTTCTAGAGTGGGGAACGCGCCTTGGCAAACGTAGTGTAGGAGGGCTTCCGACTAGGTGGAGTGACGATATACGCAAAGTGGCTGGCAGCGGCTAGACCCGAAAAGCCGAAAATCGGACTCAGTGGCGTGCCATTGGAGAGGCCTATATCCAGCAGTGGACTCTTGCAGGCTGATGATGATGATGATGATGATGATGAGGGTAAGTCTGAAAATTTTAATAGGATCTTCTTGTTGTAAGTACTAAAATATATATTGCAAGGGATTTTGTGGATAACAAGCCCGCTCTTAAAATTAGGGGATGGTAGTTTTTATAGTAATTGACTTATTAAGTATATACAAACAATTTCATGCTAGAGACCTGAAAATTTTACCTAGAGCTACACAGACTTTTAGTTATAAATAAAAATAAAAATATTGGTGTTTCAGGTATAAATCACTCATTACTGTCGTAAAACAATTGGCAAAATGAAATTGAAATCGCAACAAACGCAATATTTTCACGTGACATTATGCCTAGAAGAAACCATACAGCTCGGATTGTCAAAACGTTATCAGATGCCATGTGAGCAATGTCCTTACTCTAAACGCCCTAACTTCACAAATTCTATACTTACATTAGTCGAAATATGTGGCGCTACGGTACCCGACATTGAGCTTCTCACGCATAGTGGAAATAATGATAGGCGTTGCTGGTTAAAATATTGATACCCTCGAGAAATAGGTTACTCCAGGATATATCGGCGCTCCGATATGCGATGGTATAATATATGGTGTAAGGTTAGACCGCATCGCGTTGTGAAAAAGCTATTTTTGACAAATCTGGTTAGACTGGTAGGTAAGCAGGCCCCGGGCTCCGAAGCCAAAAGTCTTGGACGCAACTGGGATAACGTTAGGACGATGATGATGTTTGTGCGTCGCTAAATAAAATCTTTAAGAAAATCAAGCATGCTCTGAAATCTACATAATTACACATAATAATGTTTTAGTCTACATTTTGAATTACACGCAGAAAACAATAGACAATATAAATTGTTTTGGATCATCGGTACAAAGTTTTAATCGAAAACTCGGTGTTAAAATGAATTCGCTCTTGGTCCATAAATAACGTTAATTGCACTTCGCAGTTTCAAACAATACCTATGACGTAATATTAAACACAAAGCATAGTGACTACATATATGTCTATGAAGAATCAGCTAGGTGTGTTCCACTCTAGGGTTGTTTGCTAACTATAACCAACACTAAGCAGACACATGTAGTTTGGAACATACTAGAAACACTGATAAGTTTCTAGAGGACAATCATATCCCTCAATACCTCTAATATCCATCCACACATATAACCAGAATGTTCGTGATTACTACACCTGAGGGTGGCTACTTCTATGGGAACACCTACTAAACTTGTATTAATACTACTATACAAGAGAAACTATACCATATAAATATTTTAAAATGAAATAATGATATAACAAAACATGCGTACGACCTTGATTTCACTACACTCATACCGTACCGCGCAACATATCATTCAATGTTTGTCTTAGAGATAAATGCTTTTACTCCATCTATGTATTATTATCACTAACTAAGATGTCTTAAGCAATAAACTAATAGTTAAAAAACACTAGAAAAACACGCTTTTATAAATTCACATAAAACCAAAAAATCATTATGGATCGTTCAAGTTGTCTCTATTTAGGCTGAAGTGTAAACTATGTGCTTTTAATTTTAATATTTGATTGTAAAAGCGTAGGGCGCTGGACTCAATCTGGAGACCACTAAGTGATTTTACTCTACTCAGGACCACATCCGCCGCTCCAGCCGCAAAAGTACGGGATCCTAACTACACCACTGCGTGGTCTACAATATATAATTGGTTTGTTATAAGTTTATAACCTTGAAACCTGATCGTGTTCAAAGTCCATTACATGGCCTTTCTCACAAGTGTAAACACGACTATGATGCGATATTCCATCATGGAATTTCAGTGCCTATCTTCCGGCTTCATCATCAGACCTTGAAACCTAATCGTGGCCAAAGTTCATTACAAGACTTTTCTAAGAAATCTAAAACAGCTATGATACGATTTTCCATCATGAAGTTCCAGTTCATGTCTTCCAGCTCCATCATCAGATCAGTTTGACTACTGTATGTCTGTACCATATTATTGTATTGTCATCAGAACTACATAAAACTGCCAATTTTCATTACGCTACGACACTTGGAAGCTGGTTAAATTAGTTAGCTTAGATTCCATTACATAGTTACTTACATACACGACGACCTAATAAAAGCGTGTTAAAGAGTGGTAAATAATAGCCTTCAGCATAGCAGGTGTTCAAATACAAGATATTTTAATCTGTGGTGCGTTATGAATGATGAAGTCTCACAGCATTCGACGCACTACTGCGCGCACGATGCATAATGCATTGCGTTTCTATGCGCACTTAAATACTTTGGTTTCATTATGGCACCGTTGTTAATTTGTTTTGTTAGACGCATAGATTGGTACGACATTATTTTTGTAAAGTGACTGTTCTGGTGTGAATTCTAGTAGGTTACGGCAGTGTTATTTAGCTTGCCGTGAATCACTGCAAATTTGTGCACCATCTTTGCCACTTGAAAAACTTATAATTTAGTTCCGTTATCTAACTAATCACATGTTGCTTACTTGTGATTAGTTAGAGGCAGCGATAGCCTAGTGGAGATACCAGCGGACTGCCATGCAGTGGGTATCGGTTTCGAATCCACGGCGCGAACCGTTGACTTTTCGAAGTTATGTACGTATTAAATGGTTAATTATCGTTTGAGCAAATCGTATGGGTTTTATTATTAGATGTTCTAAAGTGACCAAATAAAATCTTGCATTTTATTATTCAAGTGTACTAATAGGTACAAGGTACATATTAAAACTTTTTGGCTTATCTTTGTTTCACACTGACGCAAAAATGCGTACATTCTTGACTGCTGTTGTCAGTACAAGATGAACATATAAAAGGCTGCAGAAGTTCTTCTTTTTGTGAGTCAATGTGTAAAATTCTCTGGAATTCCGAAATTACCATAAATAGTTGACCACAGACAACAAACAGTGGCGTAACACCCGGTAAGACGAGCAAAAAGCCACGACTCTTCGTGCGAAGTAGGACTCCATTAGAAAGCACCTCCCCAGCTGACTATTGTAAAAAATATGTATGCAGCACTACATGAACTTTTATAAGCGGGCAGGTCCATGGAACTATTATAATTTTGCGCACCCGGAAAAATTACGACACTGCTAATGCCTACTAGGTATTTACTTATGCCGCCAACCGTTTGTGTAAACTTACTTGAATATACACTCGCGAGCATAAAAATCGACTCACTCTATACATTCGCACTAAAAGAGCTCTAGCACTAAAATTAAAACCTAAATTTTATTTTAGGTATTAAATTCTTTAGTCCTAAGTCTTAGCTTTAAAATGAGTACAAATTGTCCTAACCTGCGCTCGTTTATGTAACGAAAATATGCTGACTAACTTTTAGTGTGTTAAAACTTAAAATTACAAAGGAAAAATAAAAAAGAAAAGACAGCTTTTAATCAGATTTTTATTTTATTCTTCTAAAAAGTTCTTTTAGTACATAGTGTTACCACCCCTAGACCTTATAACTGCTTCTAAGCGGTTCTTCATTGACTCAATGAGGTGCTTCACTCTCTCTCTTGCGGTATGATATCCCATTCTTCAGATAACGCTACCCGAAGCTCAGCTATTGATGTTGGTGCAGGATATCTAGCCCGGACTTTTCTCTTGAGTTCATCCCACAAGTGTTTAATAGGATTCAAGTCCGGACTACGAGATGGCCAGTCCATAACTGGCACGTTAACTTCATTTAAGTACTTGCGAACGACAGCTGCACTGTGTGGACGGGCATTATCTTGCATCAGGATGAAGTTTTCCCCGGCAAAACCAGCTTAATATGGGATCACGTGGTCTCCTAAGGTTTCATTAATATACAAAATGGTAAAAATATGGATAATAAAGCATCTGTTGGCTTTGACGAAATACCTATGACTATTATTAAAGAAAATATAGACTTGTTAGCAGCCCCGTTGGCATCTCTTTATGATGAATGTCTTGAAGTAGGTCTCTTTCCAGATCAATTCAAAATTGCTAGAGTTCTCCCAATTTTTGAGAAGGGTAATAAGGCAGACCCTTTGAATTATAGACCGATTTCCTTGTTAGCGGTTTTGTCAAAATTGTTAGAAAGAGTTATGAAGAATAGACTGATGAAGCACATAAGATCACACAGTTTGCTATACAACGAGCAATATGGGTATAAAAAGTCAGTTAGTACTACTGATGCCATAGAGGCTTTAATTAATGAGGTCGTCTGTAATTTAAACGTCAAGCGTAAAGTCGCAGGTATTTTCCTTGATCTCAGCTCTGCGTTTGATACAGTTGATCACGATATCCTTCTGGCCAAATTTTGGAACATTATGGTGTAAGAAAAAATGTGTTAAACTTATTTAGCTCTTTTTTACATAACAGACGACAATATGTAGAAGTCTGTGGATAACGGAGAAGAAAAGATTTTCAAATCCAATTTAACCACAGTTACCCGTGGTGTTCCCCAGGGATCTGTCTTGGATCCGGTTTCTTTATTGTTTTCTTAAACTACTTGATTGGGTATATAAAAAGCTGTACATCGGACACGAAACTAATAATCTTCGCTGACGATACAAACGCGATAATATCTGCATATAGCACGACCGATTTGGAATCGAAGGTAAATGCGGCATTAAGTGTTTTCGAGAAATGGTTTAGCATCAATAACCTGAAACTAAACATTAAAAAAACAAAATGTTTATTATTTAAGTCTACAATAAGAAAGCGCATAAAATGTTTTTCTTGTTTAAATTGTTTTTTCTCACTCATTTACAAAAATATTACTTACCAATCAATGTAGTTACACTTAAGCTCCGGCATATCTATTTATGAGAGGCTGGTAATCTGTCATACAGGTTCTCCTAGTTCAGATACCAGTCTCTCACACAGATTCACCTACTCGATTATGTAACACTTAGATTAAGACTTGATTGGTAACTATTCTATGTGAGAGAGAAATTAATAAACCATTTTTATTTTTTGATTTTATTTATTATTATGAAAATAAATTACTTATTATGACTTATGACTTACCGTTCCGCATTCAATCCTCCGGCATGGCGGCCAGTTTCAATGAAAAGCAGTTCGGTTTTTGCTTCCATTGAAATGCCAGCCCACACCATGCAAGAACCTCCTCCAAAGGCAACAGTTTCTGCTATGCAGCATTGTGAGTATCGCTCTCCTGGTCGTCTGTAGACTCTTCTCCTTCTATCGTAGCGATAGAAGGATATTCAAACATACTCTGCTTTCATCAGAGAAGAGAACAGAGCTCCATTGCTCTTCAGTCCAATCAACGTGTTCTCTAGCGAAACGAAGGCGAGCTGTGCTCGATGGGCTGAGGTCTATTTCGGTCCCTTTGCTGGTCTTTTTGGAGTTAGGGTGGCTGCCTTAAGTCGTCTTCTCACTGTCCACGAGCTGACAGCTACTCCACGTGTTTTCCTGAGCTCTTGTTGGACTTGAACCCCCGTGAGGGAGCGATTTCTCAACGAAGCGGTGACTATGAAACGATCGCCCCTCTCCGAGGTGCTTCGTTTTCTACCAAACCTCTTCGCCGGTTAAAGTCACCAGTCTCCTGGTGTCTTCGGTAAATTCTTGAAACCGCTGACTGGCTCATTTGTAGAGTACGAGCAACTTGACGTTGGCTAAGGCCGTGTTCCAATAGCGCGACTGCTTGAGCCGCTGTTTCTGCTGTAGTGTCCATTTGATAGAAATATTCTTGATTGGAGATTGCGGAGATGTGTACCGGTCGACGTTTTAAGGTCAACTGATAAGGGTGTCGTAGTAGGTCTTCTCACCACCCCCTTCGGGGTAGTGGGGGTTCCTTTGGGAGGTTGACTCCTTAAGGAGGTAGTCTGCACGGCCTAATACTATGGGCCGGTCATTGGGTTGGCCGCCCTCAAGGCGATAAGGGTGAAAGGGGTGGGTTGCCTTTTATACCTCCTAGAGTCAGGCAACAACCACTGCTGTAAATGAGCACATAATGTTACATTTTTCTGTCCAGAGCTGTTGTCAGTTGTTTTTTTAGAAAAGAATACTGCCGTTATTGTTTTTTTAAGGTTAGACCTTAAACTTTAAGAATTTAAGACCTAAAATGAAATTTAGGTTTTAAT
Organism: Euclidia mi; assembly: GCA_944739405.2. Taxonomy (NCBI): domain Eukaryota; kingdom Metazoa; phylum Arthropoda; class Insecta; order Lepidoptera; family Erebidae; genus Euclidia; species Euclidia mi. Next base: position 32,640,360 of record OX123199.2, on the reverse strand, counting down.
TTTAGTGCTAGAGCTCTTTTAGTGCGAAGGTATAGAGTGAGTCGATTTTTTGTTCGCGAGTGTAGCTACAATGATGGCAGGTAATCGTTAATTAAGTGCCTTGCATATTTGATAAATAAATTATTCAAAATGATATCAGCATCGGTTCCGTCCGTTTAAATAACGTAGTGTAACAGTGGGTTATTTTCCACTACAAACAATAGTTGTAAAAAAATTAGTCACGTGAGCGCGTAACAGTAAAAACTTATGAGATTTAAATAGAGACAAGTTCAAGGTCGAAGGCATTATTTATTGTATGAACGTGCCTGCTTGGTTCTTCAAGAGTTTTGAATGGGAGTTACCGCTGCAGCGACGAGGTCGGGTGTTCGATTCCATGTAGTAGTTCCATGATTTTCGCGAGATTTTTCGAGTGTTTCTGATCTATTTATCTGTCTATACATATTATAAAGTGAAGTCTGCTGTACTTCATGCCTGTATGAAGCTCGTTAAACTCCAAAATTATCGAACGGATTTTTGTACGGTTTTATCAATATTATGTGGTTCCTTCAGAAGGTTTAGGTGCATGATTGTGTGAAATGCGAAGTCTAGTGCTTGATATAATTAAGCTGCAGGGTTGATTGTTTAAAGCCTTATTAGGGACATACGATATATAGCAAAAAGAAACGTTGCTAAGAAGGATCACTGGCGAGCGATGATCATGACTATGACGGTTCAGACGACGAGGTGTGGCGATTAAAACCACGGGGCACGACTTATTATACATACATACATACACATACATATCGTCACGCCTTTTATCCCCGAAGGGGTAGGCAGAGGTGTATTTCTACACCCACTTTTCGCCAGATATACTTTAGTCCCACGTAATAAGGGGCGAGCCTATTGCCGTACCGGGCACATTTCCAGACTCCGTGCTGCTACTGAGAATTTCGTGACAGAAAAACCCAATAACACTGCCCGACCCAGGAATCGAACCCGGGACCTCCCGATCCCACGCGCACATTTATGCCGAGAGACTTATTATACATATATTATTATCGACAACAGTTTGTCCTTAGAGGACGAGATATGACACATGACTAATATTTTAAATGTTAAATATTCAAATATACTGAGCTTGTTACAGGCATCATTCGCAGTAAAGGTATCAAGTATAAGAACATAAAATAATGAATTCACTCTAATGTGAGACTAAAGGCAGCTTCTGCGAGACAGTGCTAAGCAGAAAGCCTCGGATTTTAAGCCAATGGCGTTCACCACTGACATTTCGAAGTTTACGCGTGTACTCGTATTATACCGATTGTTACTCAAATTTTGTTATAGAGCATGTTAAGCCGTTGGTGCTGCCCATCATGAAAATCGTTGACAGCCGTTAAGGGGAGTCAGTATTTTTAATATATTGCTACTGCTCTAGGCCATGCAATATCGCTATCCCAAAATTTTCTGTCATATCTGGTTACACTAGAAAGCGGACCCCGGGTTCCAAGGCGGATAGTGTTTGATCCTAACGAGATTACGCTGAGACGGCCTTATTTTCACAGGCAACCTATGGCCTCCGTATGATTTTATTTAAAGCAACTTAAATACTATGACTTTTAATTACATAACACAACCATAACTAAGAAATCTTGCAGGGGGCTTTTTATGTCGTCCCGAATAGGACCGAATTTTGCAGAAATTCTTGTACAGAAATTCTTCTTAAATGCTATCTTTGCAACAGAAAGTATTGGGATTGATTAGAGATCGTTCACCTAGATTACTATAGTTACATACAACTGAATTACTGAGACTGACTGATATTGGAATGTGTTGATACTGTTGACGGCTAATGAACCTTGTATCGTGTAGTCTGGAGGAGAGCATGAACTTTGTAATCATTATTATGTAAGGGCGTTGCGTTTGCAGTGAGTGAAATATTCATTGTAAATGTTTCGCAGATGTGAATATAAAATTAAACTTGTAATTCATGCATAATAATGCATATGTTTGCAAGGTATACTTAATAGGGCCCATAGAAGACACCGAGTTTTGACTTTGACACTCTTGGAGTTCCAGAGTAAGCTGAACTATAGTTCGATTATTTGTGAACGTATAACGGCAGTTAGGTATTAAAAATAAAAACTATATCGTTCATATATATAATAACATTAAAGAACTGCGATTCAATAAACAGACTTCAAAAAATCCATAAAATGTGTGGACAAAAAATAAACCGGTCAAGTGCCAGTCGAACTCGCGCACCGAGGGCTCCGTACAAACCTGTAAGTATATATAATTATTTAATAAAATATGTGATGTAACAAAATATTTAAGATTTGCGTTTTTTTATGTGCTATAAAACGTTGGTTTATGCCAAATTTCAAGATTCTAGATCGACTGAAAGCACCCTTTAGCATTTGATATGAATTTCAATTTTATACCTCTACGGGTTCATGACGAAAGGGATAGTACCATTAAAATTATTAAAAATATTTTAATTATATGATGTAACTAAAAATGTATGGTTTTCGCAATTTTTCCTTTATCTTTGCTATAAGATGTTGTTTCGTACCAAATTTCAAGATTCTGAATTCTCGGGAAGTAGGTACCCTGTAGGTTTTGAATCCCTTGAGAACTTCGAAAATTTGCGGAAATTTGCAGCATAAACGGCTGTATCTTTTGATTGCGTTGGCTTAGAAGTTTGATTTTTCACAGCTCTAAGCTACAGAAGATTTGAGTATTTAATATAAATTTCAGTTTAATACCGCCACGCATTCCTGAGAAAAAGGGTCTTTGCAGATGGACGGACAACAAAGTGATCCTATAAGGGTTCCGTTTTATTCCTTTCGAGCTACGGAATCCTAAAAATTAAAACTATATCGTTCATATACATAATGACATTAAAAAACTACGATTCAATAAACCGACTTCAAAAACTCCATAAAATGTGTAGACAAAAAAAGACACATTATTAAATAACAAGAACAACGAGAGGCCTATGTTGAGCAGTGGACAAAGTCGGGCTGTGGATGATAAGTGTGAGTTTCAGGGTAACTAAACAACTACTTATTAAATTTTGATCAAAATTAAACGTGGCCTCACGAGATGAGCATTCAAATAAAAACAATCACCATAATTATGAAAATCGGTCCACGTAGACACTTTCGTACATTTGAAGAGATTTGATTTGAAATCAATACAGCTGATCCAATTTGTACGAATATATACGAATTACGAAATTTTGCAGTCCTAAATAACACCATATACTTAAAAACACACATGTAAAAGGGGAAAAAAACATTACACAAACATAAAACACATATGTCACTAGTTAAATTACAAATATCAACAATCCATAGGTACGCCATTTTTGATGCGCAATGCCATAGAATTAGATCATAGTTAGCGTCAGTGTTATTAATTGACACTGCTTCGTCCAGAAAATGGACAGAAGAAAGTGGTTAGGTAACGAGTATTTAGGTTAAATGTTTAGGATTTTTTATCTTTCTTTTGTTTTTGTTGTTTATAAGTTTTATTTTGTATGAATATTTTTTAATTTTTTTGTTTTGTTTTTGATTCCGTGACACCACTCAGTGGACCTGCCAGAATACCAGCGCTGCGGCAAAGTTTGTCGCAGCATTCGCTGAGGCAGGCTCCAATTTTGGCCTCACTAATGCTGTTCCTTATTATTATTTTTTACTTTTTTTTCTTTGTATTAGAATCTAGTATTATTGTTATTGTTTAGTGTATATATGTGAGGCACAAAATAAACATTTTCTTTTCTTTTCTTTTTTTTATCGTGAATATTACTTACTGCATTAAAATCGCAAATAAAATCTGAGTTAACACTTAGTGTGTTATAATTTACATATAAATCATATTTCATGGAAATAAATATATTTACGCTTATTTACTTTTAACATGTTATTTATTTCTTGCACGGTTAAATTACAGTTGCAAGTACACTTAATTTAAATGAAACAGCTGATACCTAGTTTATTTATTAGGGAAAACGGATATAATCGATTATACTTTAGTATATGATATAAAGATATTACAGTCAACTAAAAATCCGCTTCACACCTCAATATATTTTACTGAATTTTTATCATTTTAAACTCTCCAATTATTATATAAGTACCTAATTAAATTATAAATTATGATTCAGGTAAGTTTTCTTTGTCTGAAAATCTTACATAATAAGAGACATAATGAGAGACATTATTAGTTGGGAAACAAATCATTCTTATTATATCTATGTAAATGTATATCTACGCAACTATTTTATACACTTAACTTACGCATTTTTATATTTGTTTTTAGCTTTACTATATGGTATATAGGTAATTAGGCGTTGAAATCAAAATAATTACAAAAGTGATATAATTATGTCTGTACAATCCGATTTTGGTCATCTAATTCAGTGATTGAGTAAATATTGAGGTTTATATTTTTACTTGACTACATTAGGTAATGCTTTTTTTATACATACATACATACATAACGTCACGCCTTTTATCCCCGAAGGGGTAGGCAGAGGTGTATTTCTACACCCACTTTTCGCCAGATATACTTTAGTCCCACGTAATAAGGGGCGAGCCTATTGCCGTACCGGGCACATTTCAGACTCCCTGCTGCTACTGAGAATTTCGTGACAGAAAACCCCAATAACACTGCCCGACCCAGGAATCGAACCCGGGACCTCCCGATCCCACGCGCACATTTATGCCGCGAGACCAACGAGGCAGTCGTATAGGGTTTGATGTCGAGTTTTCCGTCTCTACGCAAAGATGGTATTTGCATCGTGTTATCCCTTAGTCGCCTCTTACGACACCCACGGGAAGATAGGGGGTGGTGACACTTGTATGCCGTCAACCACACGGCTCACGGCAGCATCTAAAACTACATGGAAATGATTTATATGGCAGAAAAACTTTTGCCGGGTCAGCTTGTATTTCCTATATTATTACGCTAGTATTAAAACAATAACTACGACCAGCGGTCCGTATCTATTGGTCGGTTGGTAGTTGCGTTGTTTAACGATTACTTACCATAATGCGATAGATTTCCATAACATTGGAATGTATCATGCCTGACTTTCCATAAAAATGTAACGTAACCATTGCAAATGGTGAAACTATTTGATAGCTAGTGATAGTGTAAGGACTTCTGGATATCTTTCTCTGAAACAGGTTACCACTTAGTTATGTGTGATGCCGGGTGAAGGTTATTCTACGATCCGTACTCTTAAACTTGGTTTAATATACATTGCAACGGTCATAAGCTCGTTTTAGACATAAATATTAATTAATTGTGCTGGGGCATAGGTAGGTATGAATCCATACCTCCTGCACAACCTAAATTACAATATTGAACTTCTCAAATCCAAAAATGATCTAACAAAGGTAGTCGTAAATCATAATTTTGTTTTAAAATTCTTTTAAATATGTATGTATGTATTTTAAGTATGAATCTTGTTACTCGCCAAGTTGATTCGCTTGTTGGCGTGATACGTTTTCGTTGCTGCAGGCTAAACATATTCTAATTTACTCATTATAAAACATAGATCTTGAACAGATTTCCTACAACCCAAGGACGCGCTATGAAAAGAGTACAATGTGTAAGGGAAAACAAACATATAGTGTTCATAGTACCGTGTATCAATGGAAACTGTTTTGTAACACAACCGCGGCTCGGTATGTAGATTCTGACACAGATACGTACATAGTGACAACGTTTTATTCGTCCTACGGCCAACATTTTGCGATTATTCATACGGTTTTATATTAGGCTGGGTAGTAATTATATACCTTATTCGAAACTACCTGTTCTGAATAGAAAGCATCTAAAGAAATTATCTTAATCTACGCAGAGTCTGTTTGTGCTAATCTAAAGAAACCTCTTGGCTCTTAGAGAGGAAAATTGGTTCTTTCGGCATGATTTCAACTATTAAAATGCAGAGGAGATTTTTGTATGTATATATAAAATCCTTGCGTTACTGACTGTCTGACAGACACGCTACTGCCGAAATTACTGGGCGCAAGTAGGTAAAATTTGGCATGCATGTTCCTTGAGGTGTGTAGGGGAGCACTAAGAGATCCTTTTTGGAAATTCCAGCCCTAAGGGGAAAAAAGGTTTGATGATTAACTTCAAACTTTGTATATTAGTTACTGAAATATATGTTTCTTGAGGAGTGTAGGGGATTTTGCACAAAACATCATTATCATGGTCATTTCTGAGCTGATTTACCTACTGCTCGGAGATCCGCTATCTAACGATTTTTGTTATTTAGATTAATTAAGCATTTCATTAGGCACGCGTGATTAATTGGGCAGGCTATAGTCATGTTCTCAAAATAATTTCTTCTACTTAAAGTGCGCCTGCGCCTAACGAATGTTGGCAGACCACTCCGCATTTTTCCTGTTTCCCTCGCGAGGCCAAGCAGTTCAGCGGCGCTCACCATTCCTGTCAATTGCCGAATATTTCTTAGCCACTACTTTTTCTGCGGCCGACATGTTTATACAAATGTGCGACTTTGCATACCATTTATAAGTACCTTACCTACTCATCGTGCCTAAGTATCCATGACCTATATATGCAAGTTTTCGGAATCGAATGGCATTCCAAAGTTTGCCCTTCTTGCCGACGCAGAACCTATTCTTGGTCACTTTTTCGGTCCAACTAATTATTAGCATACGCCTATAGACCCACGGACTGGTACACAGCTTGATGCTAGGAATCCGACCAGTTAGTACCTTTTTCAATGTATTAGCAGCATTCAGGGTAGCACTCATGGCGATTCCTATGCGCGTTTTAATTCTGTGTCACTATCCCAATTTTCAGTCAGCCAGCCCAGGTCTCTAAATATTTATCTTCTCTGAACTTCTTCTAGTCGTTGTCCCGCTACGTTTGGAACTGGGCACAAGTTGTAGTTTTTAGAGTGATACAAACAACTTTTTAGACAGTGGCTGTCCGAGAACCAACTCGTGTTGGGCTTGAAGCCTGGTAGAGGAGAGCCCCGCATTGTATTGTGCAGTGTTATAGGTGTGTCTCTACTGTACAGTTAAAATCAATAGTAACATAATATTCTTTTTTGTATATTACAGAGCAACGTCTCGATGCTGCGATCACGCGCAGCACACAATCTGTCGGCGAGCGCAAGCGACGAGGATCCAACGACGATGGCCAACCACATCCAATGTACCAGCAGACTATACACGGTAATTAATTTTGTCTCATATTACGTACTCATGATTATTATTATCGTCATCATCTTAGCGCAGTTCTGTTCGCGATCTATGAGCTGCCTAGTACCAAGACAACTACACACTAGTACATTAAGGACGATCAAATTTTAATCGTACTGCTTTAGGTGCAGCGAACGCCGGTATTAGGATTGCAATATTTGCTGCGTATTAATTTTGTGCGATTTGCATGTTAGATCTATTTAATGATATATGTACTATATCATGATATATGTACTATATCAATATTCCGTCGTGTTTTGGGACTGGGCTTTAGCTTCCAATCAACAAATACATAGATCGTGAGGTCCGTTATTTAAAGTAGGTAGCATCTTTGCTTTAACTTCAAGTTGTGCAAATAAGATGACGAGAGACCCATCTTAAAGAATGTTAATTACATTTTACCAGTGCATTTACTACACTAACTTAGAATATTTGCAATCAATCCTAAGTATTTAAGACGGACTTAATATATTAAACTTAAGTCAGAGTCTTGTTTGACCTCATTGCTTGTTTTAGTTGTCACTGCAGTCTATATTAGCAATATTATTTCTGCTCGAGATAGCAATGCAGGCCTTTTGTCATGACATTATCATGACGTTATCTTAAATATAGCAAACCTCTTAAAGGGCAAATCTGTCGAGTAACTAGATATTTTAAACAACTATTCTTTTAGACCTTTTCCGAAATCGAAAAAAATATGCACCAGTTCCACACATTTTGTCGAGGTTAAGGTTCAATTGTGTATGGCAGAGCTGCGTTTTAAACAGTTTTACTTAGTCGAGTAAAAGTTACAGCGTCCATATATATCTACAGCATCTGGCTATCGAGCGACTCGTGAATATCAGTATTCTATAACAACCATTGAAGCCGTAAAAGTCTGATCGACAAATTAGGTACACTGTGGCAATAATCACATGACAGCAAGTCTTGTAATTCTGAATTATGTAGTGAAGAATGTAATAACTTTACGAACAGAATAATCAATGGCTTCTATAAATCTATATGCATGCCTGAAAATCCGCTTTGTCATTTTGATTTTGACGTCGAAAGTTTGTTTCTCGGTCGCGTAAAACAAAATGTGAACACGGTGTTAAGTTTCTATTTAAATACGCCCTGAAGAGGTTTCGATGTACCCCATTCCAAACTACTCGAAATAACAAATGGATATTTGGTGATTTCGAGTGGTAGTAGTGACAGATGACGGTAGGATGGATGGGATGATTCCAATCCAACCCCCCCTTAATCTCCTTGTCTTAATGAAAAGGTTTTTGTAATGGCTGTGCACTGGTTAATGACTAAGCATTCTACTGATCAAGCCGGTTGTTTTTGGACCTTGGCAATATAAAACACAGTATAAAGGTATCGGACTACAATCTTCAACACTTAGCTAATAAACAATCGTAATCAATTTATACGAAATTCAGATGCGTTTTCTTGATTGTCTAAAACGTCTACACATGGAGGCAACGAATAATAGTTGCCACCTCATAGGCAAATATTATGGTTATTAGTAGTACCTATCCGTCGGTCCTAACAAAAGCCAGGATAATAAAATGGTCAGCGGAATGCTTGCGCCATTAAATATGCAGTTTTATTAACCGACTTCAAAAAAAGGAGGAGGTTTACAATTCGTCGGAATCTTTTTTTTTTTATGTATGTTCCCCGATTTCTCTAATACGCCTGGACCGATTTCGAATATTCTTGTTTTGATTGAAAGAGTATACCTCCTAGTTGGTCCCATGATCATCAGGTCAGGATCTGATCATAGAATCCTGAGAAATCGAAGGAACTCTTCAAATTTTATAAGCACACTTGAAGCGATTTGACCGTAACAACCCAATACCGTCGAGTTTGGGCTCGTTTGAGTCGTCTTTTACATGGACTTTGATGCTAGATGATTTCCATGGTCTGATGATAGAGTTGGAAGGTAACCAAAAGATCTTTGTGATACAATAACCCAATCTCATCGAGGTTAAGTTCGTTTGATTCGTCTTTACATGGACTTTGGTACTGGATGTTTTGCAGGGTCTGATGATGGAGCAGGAAGGTTGCCAAAGGATGTTTGTAATACAAAGATGCAATCCCATTGAGCTTGGGCTCGTTTGATTCGTCTTTACATGGACTTTAGTGCTGAATGTTCACCAAACTCTGATGATGGAGCAGGAAGGTAGCCATGGGATATTTGTAATAAGTTACGCAATCCCATCGAGTTTGGGCTCGTTTGAGTCATCTTTACATAGACTTTGATGCTGGATGATTTCCATGGTCTAATGATAGAGCTGGAAGGTAACCCAATATCATCGAGTTTAGGGTCGTTTGTTCGTCTTTACATGGACTTTAGTGCTGAATATTTACCAAACTCTGATGATGGAGCAGGAAGGTGGCCATGGGATCTTTGTAATACAATAACGCAATATCATCGTGTTTAGGCTCGTTTGATGATGACGTGATGACGTTTGATTTGATGATTTCCGAGATCTGATGATGGAACTGAAACGAACGTGTTAAGACTATTTAGTTGAATACAAAAAATACTTGAAATTGCCAGAAACGTACAGGTCTACATTTCAGAATTGAGGCACGTAAGGAAGGCCTCCCCAACATGTACCACCTACACTATCCTCATCATCATCATCATCAGCCTTTAACAGTCCACTGCTGGACTAGGCCTCTCCTTTGAAAGGAGGACTTGGCCTACTATACCACGCTGGCCAAACGGGTTGGTATAGGGTTTGTATCAAGTTTTCCTTCTCTTACAGTGCTGTTCTCTGCATAATATGCTCCCTCTGTCGGCTCTTACGACACCCATTGGATGATATGGAGTGGTGACAATCCGTATTCTTAATCCGTCACCACACGGACACTATCCTATGTACCACTTATTACTATTTTTTATTAGTATACCACTAAAAAGCAAAAAATAAAAATTATTTTTAAATAAAAAAAACCCAACTTCAAAAAAACACTAAGGAACTAAAAAACAAAAAATAATTGGTTTTGGAGCAAACATTTTTGAATTCGGTGCCAAGCCCTTACGCAAAAAGTTACTAAATTACAAACTACCTATTCCATCAACAACGAAAATTATATAAAAATGTGTAGAGGTTTTATAGTCAGATCAGAAATACTTTGCTTGGCACCGACTTCAAAAATGTTTGCTCCAAAACCAATTATTTTTTGTTTTTTAGTTCCTTAGTGTTTTTTTGAAGTTGGGTTTTTTTTATTTAAAAATAATTTTTATCACAATAATTATTATCACGATGTACCTCCATGTATATTTTAATTACGAGCCTTGATCTAAATAGTTCGGTGCGGTCACCACGGTATTATAATGAACGCAAATACTTTGATTCAAAGCATGATTTTGCATAGAAAGTAGATAAATATAATTCTATTTCGTCCAAGTATAAGTTGACACCACCTGTGTTTGAGGGGTCAAGGGTTTAGTTTTTGGAACATGCAAAATATGATGTCATTCTTTAACGGGCATAGCTTTACTGCCGATATCCCGCAGTGTACATTAGCTAAGGCAATTGAGATAGTGAGCCATCACGTCTCTGATCTTCTAGATCATTACTGGCGACACACTGCTCAAAGAGCGATCTCAGGCTACTGAGGGATTCTGGTGGTGAAGATATGATTGTGAACTGCCTTCTCAGTTGTAATAGGGCCCAAGTAACGTTACTCAGAGACCGCTGGGAAGAGCTATACTCGGAGTTTACCTTCGAAATCGAATCAGAAATTAGGAGATTCGCAAGAAACTTCAGTAGTTAACATAGCTCTCTATAGTCTAGCTGAAGTTTCAAGCGCGATATAGCAGAGCTAGGCCTCCCACAAGGTGAACCGTCGATCTTGATAGGGTTCGGGGGCAACGGTTACATGCGGGCGGCTTAAATCGGTCTGTACGGAAAACCTTGGGGGAGAACTACGTTCAGCAGTAGCTGGCGGCAGAATTGTTGTTGGTGATGGCATTCTATTTCGTGAAACTTACTGATGCTTATTGCTACTGTAAAAGAAACCAAAGTGTATTTTTCTTTTTCTTTGTCAAAGATTGTGATTTTCTTCAAAGTCACCTAGTCACCTGTTTATTATAAAGCATGGACTAATAATATTAAGTCGAAGTTCAGACCCAAATGTAACTGCATAGAGGTTATTATACTTAACATTTTGAGTCTTGGAGTTCGTAAGTGACTTACACTAAGGCCCTGACTTGTAATAAGGCCTTCTAGCCTAACACCTAAAACGCCTCATCCCCTACCGCTAAAATACACCGTAGCTTTTTTGACAATTTTAACAACACTTTACCATTCGGATTTCATTGCGCCATTTCTCGTTGCTTTTCTTCCTACATAAAATCCTCTACTACCAAAATAAACAAATATATAATAAGTTTATTTTTGTTGTATTATAGGAACCTCCGGTGTCAGTCGCCGACCAGCGGTATTCGATATCCTCAAGCCGAAGGCACGCGGTGACGTCAAGAAGCAAGGCTCTTTTATGCAGCAGGTCATATCTGCTGTGCAGGTGAGATTACTTTTAGATTTTAGTTCAGCATATAGAGACTTTGATATCGACCTACATATTATCGGTCGGTTTTAATATTTGATCTATTCATGGATACTACAGATACATATTTGATATATTTTGTATGGAGCCTATGTAGTCAAATCCATCAATAGATCGAATATTAAAACTGGCCAAATATTGTCGCCTGTGAGGAGATATATATAGAAAGCAGATGAGATGACATACTAAGAAGGTTAGGCTGCGTTTCCACAGAAGCTGAGCTGCGCGGAGCTGAGCAGAGACTTAAAAATTGACCAATCACATTGCTCAAAATACACATCTCATCTCCGCTCCGATTCAGTGGAAACAGTGTTAGCGGAGTTGAGAAGATTTACATTAAAATGTATGGTGCGCGGAGATAAGCGGGGCACAGCAGTGTCGAGCTTAGTGGAGCTGTGCCAGGTGAAGCGGGGCTGTGCGGTGTAGAGTGGGGATGCACGCGGTAGAGCGGGGTTGCGCGGGGTGGAGCAGTGCTGAGAGGGGTAACGCGACGTCAGGCGCGGGAGTTTGTTTGTAGTAGTAGTTGAGACACCGTACTAACTGAAAACAAAATGTATTAACAGCCCCGTTCAGCTCATTTCCACTTCACAGCTCCGCTCCGCTAGTCTCAGCGCTGGTCCGCCCCGGTCGTCTCAGCTCCGCTCGGCTCCACTTCACCCAGCTACATAGCCCAGCCCTGCGCCGCTCATCTTTGCGCAGCTTTAGTGAAAACACCTACCTATTTACACGGCTCTGCTCAGCTGAACTCCGCCCAGCTCCGCTTCTGTGGAAACGCACCCTTAGCAGTAGAAACATGTAGAGTTGCGTGACCCTCAACGCGATCTCATTTCAGAGTCTTTCTAGGGCAACCTGAATAGTGACGTATTCGTAGGAATGAATGCACGTGTAACCTACATGGTTTTCATTTATTGGTGCATCGTATTGTCTGCTTGACTCCGACCTTCGAATATTGTCTCTTATTGTTTTTCTAAATTGTAAATTATCGCTTGCCCCGTGCCTCTGAGAGCACGTTAAGCCGTCGGTCGCGGCTGTCATGAAGATCTTTGACAGTCGTTATAGGGAGTCCCCTATAACGACTGTCAAAGATCTTACCTATGAGTAAACTGACACTAGGCTAAAGTAGTCTAAACCATGGAATATAACCTATGAGTAAACTGACACTAGGCTAAAGTAGTCTAAACCATGGAATATAACCTATGAGTAAACTGACACTAGGCTAAAGTAGTCTAAACCATGGAATATAACCTATGAGTAAACTGACACTAGGCTAAAGTAGTCTAAACCATGGAATATAACCTATGAGTAAACTGACACTAGGCTAAAGTAGTCTAAACCATGGAATATAACCTATGAGTAAACTGACACTAGGCTAAAGTAGTCTAAACCATGGAATATAGCTCTCCCTTTAAGTTGCGGCGGTCAGACAGGCAGTCGCCTGTCGCCCAAAAAGGCTCTGTGACTGTGACAAGCTAATATTCAGACAAATCCGGTTAGACTTGACAGCAGACCCCGGGTTCAGACTGGGACAACGCTAGGAGGATGATGATTGTTTTTCTAAATTGTTAGGATAATCCCGAAATGTGTATTTAAAGTATATTATTACTATTCTATATATTACGTATGGTTTGTTTGTAAGCAACCAAAATATAAAAGAGTCCTTGAATTTTAAATGACGTGCATGTGTGGTTGACACATGTTAATAAATAAAGACACTAACAATCTAGTACAAACATATTCCAATTGCATAGACAACATCTGGCGATACTGAATGTCAATGCGTGGAAAATATCTTACCTGAGTTATTTACGTTTGTTTTGTGTCTTGCTTGTACTCGTAACAATAGGAAGCGCATACTGTATATAATTGTGAATATGGGTACGACGATTTCACATCGAAATAAGGTCATACTCACACATCAAAATTTTAAGTACAGAAAGACACTATCTGTATATATAAAATCCATGCGTTACTGACTGACGTCAAGCTACAGCCAAAACTATTGAGCGCAAGAAGCTGAAATTTAGCATGTATGTTCTTTGTGTACCGAAGGGTGCACTAAGAAGGGATTTTTTTTTATAGCATTAGGCGGCAAACGAGCAGACGGATCGCCTGGTGGTAAGCAATTACCGCCGGCCATGGACACAAGCAACACTACCGGAATCACAAGTGCGTTGCCGCCCCTTTGGGGTCGGGAAAAGGGGTAGGATGAGGAGTGGGATGAGGGAGAAGGAATATGGGGTAGGGTCTCTGGTACTCTCACTCACTGAACGAAACGCAACAGTTTAGGTAGATACTGTTACTTTACGTCGATTTTCTGTGAGAGGGTAGTACTTCCCCGGTCGAACCAGCCTATTCATGCTGAAATCAGCAAGGCTCTTCTACCTAAAAGCAAGGCTCTATTACCCCAAATTGATTGCATCTTCTAGTCTCATTATATAAAGTTCGATGACTGACTGACTGAAAACGCACAGTCGAAACTACTGGGCGCAAGGAGTTGAAATTTGGCTTGTATGTCCTCTGGGGACATCCCCACAGGCAGCACTAAGTGAGGGTTTGAAATACCCACCCTAGGGAGTTAAAAGGTCCGTGCGGGCGAAGCTGCGGCTTCTCTAGTCTTTGCTAAAATCTATACAGACTTCGTCAAGTTTAAACGTCGGTTGTAAATTGCCGAAAATGCTTGCTCAGCATTAAGATAAAACTGTTTAATTTTTAACTGAATTCATCTCAGCGAATCGCGCCTGTACGCGATTCGATAAACCTTGATTTGACTTATGGTTACGTTTGTTGACTGCGGTTTAAGTTTGTATCAATACTTGCAACGAGAATAAACACTTATCAACATTATTGCATAATTTATATTAGCTATCAATATTGGCGAACTCTGTCCGGGCGGGTGTAGGTAAAACTGTTGACATAAGATAAAAATAAATCATCATCGTCCTAGCGTTATTCCAGTTGCATCCAAAACGTTTGCTTTTGTGGGCAAGGTCAGCTTTCTAGTCAAACCAGATTAAAAGAATATTGATTGTCACAGAACGGCTGCTATCAAACTTCAGCAATTCAAAGGGATACATTTTCCATTGATTAGACTGGTGTTTGTTTTATTCAAGGGTACTGACTCCTCATAACGACTGTCAAAGATGTTCATGACAGCCGGGATAGACGTGCTCTCTACAATTTAATCCTCCCATATCTTCGAGAAGTCAGTTGGCCCGATGCTCTCTGCATGGCAGTCTTTTGGTATCTCCACTAGGCCATTGCTGTCTCTGTTAAATAAATGAACAAGCGAGTCTTATAACTTTATAACGCTGTGTGAAATGCACAAAAAGCGGCAGGCGCATCAAGTAAATCCTAGGTATTCTAATTGTATTTGGCTCGTGCGGTTGATGTTATTGACAAGTCAAAATTTAATGTCCATTTGTACAGTCTTCGGTTTTATTAGCTAGTTAGCTTGCTTGTAGTAAACGTAGTAGTTATATTGAAATAATGTGCAGGTATGACCTTATTCGCAACCCACGGAGGTGGCGAATAGGGTCATCACGTCAATCTGTAAAATCAACTTTCAATTCTTGACATTTGCACTTGAAAACCAATACTTGATTTAAGTATGTAAATCAAATAATAATCATATAGCGATAGCAGATTTCGACTCCAATACGAGTGAGAGATAAGGGTAAATGTGACAAGCAACATTACAAAAAAAAAAAACAAAATGATGTTTATATTTTTCTGTCGTCTTGCTTGCTTTACTTTACTACTTTAATGAATGCGTTACAGACAGGATCCGTTATCCTTTTTTGGCTAATTTAGTGTTTTTTTGACACCAGTATTTCCTTTTTCCAGAGCATGACAAAGTCGAATTCTTCGTCTAAAGAGCCCGCTAAGCCCGAGACGCCGACCCCGAAAGTCGAACCTGCAGTAGTGACACCGGTACTGAAGGTCAGAGATGGATCTGCGCATCCGCACCCTGGTAGCGATACTAGAGTAAGTATATTTTCTATATACACATTACACATTAATATATTATACACATTATTAAGTATATTTTCTATATACACATTAAACATACATACACTGACATCTTTTCCCCGTCAGGGTAAGCAATGACAAGACTAGTGACTAATCGATGAACAACTTCCATACATTTTTGAAAAGCGCCCTTAGTGGATGGTTCAGGAGGGACTGCCAGGAGGTGCATCTAGAAAATGTATGGAAATTGTTTCCGTCGACAAGCAAGGGCGTCGCCAACCGATGGCCCAAGGTGGAGGGGCAATTTGATATGGGGAATGAGAAAAGTATGAATTGTAGTTAAAGTCGAGAGCACATGTAGCTTTAGGCTGGGCGCATACGCTCGGTTTCCTGATTAGGTTTCCTGATCAGGAATTCAGATTCGGAATTCCGTATGCCTAGCGCAAATATACGTTTTTTTGTATTAGGAATTTATACTGTCAGTTCGAATAGAGTCGCTTCTGTGAAAGCACAAATGGACGACAACGATGAATTGATTGCTATTGCACTTTTACTGGCGCTAGACATGAAGAAGAAGAGAAAACGTCGTTACTGGGTACATCCGTGCTACGGTTTTGGCGCGCTTCCGAATGGAAATTTCCGTTCGTGTGCGTCGAACGATACGAAATGTATGACAAGCACTGCGTTCGTGGTGACGTCATTAGGTTTTTTCCGTTCTTACGACCCGAACGCACGGAATGAATTCCGAAACAAACGACGGGTTTTTTTCCGTTTGGAAATAGTCAGGACGTGTGCGCCTTGTTTAACATTTTGTATGTAAATGAAGCATTCAGGTTTCCGAATCTGAATTCCTGATCAGGAAACCTAATCAGGAAACCGAGCGTATGCGCCCAGCCTTAGACTTATAGTACGAGCCTTCGCCTATATCCTACGTGTAAAGCTTCACGGGACTTTGGTTACCTTATATCTCTAGGGAAGTTGGAATGGAGGATGAGCTGCTCGTAATGTATCAAATTCAAACCAATCCACAGATTAAAACTTAATTTTATGACGTTGGAAGGAGTTCGTTTCAATACGATATCGATGGTAAAGATAACACCTATAAATAAGATGGAGAACTAACCAATAGTATAGAATTGTGTTTGCAAGATACACGTCCATCCGAAAATAATAAAATTCCTGTCCCACCGCCAGCGAAGAAGTGACGAAGTGACAGGTATTTTCTCGCTCAAGAAACGTACAAATAGTCGCACATACCTTACAGTAAATGAAACAGATGCATGTAGTTGATCCCTGTGTGTTCAGACCGTCGACAACTAGCTTTACTAGTACGTCTTTGGGCGACAAAGACTATGAAAGATATTCTCGCTGAGTGTTATTCGCTTAGTATACGTAGGCACCGCGAGATTATGTTGAACAGTACTAAGAGCCACCGCAGACTAGCTTCTTTTAGCATCGGCGACCGGTGACTCGGTCGCTTTTTAGCATCCACATGCAGCGTCTAAATTTTTACACCGCACACTGGAAGATGCCGATCGCTGCGATTTGTCACTTATAATAATAACGTAGGGGTCATCCATTAGTAACGTGATTTATGTCTTGCAAATTTTAAACTTACTCGGTGATGATGATACGTGGTTAGGTTTGAGGCTTTTCCCCATTCCTTATAAAAAAAAAATTTTAGAAAATATTTTAACCAAAAAAGACATTGCGAGCCATATCGCGAACTACTGATGGCGAAATTGAAACTAAAATAAAATATATTATACTCATTATTGGATCAAGACAAGGCGGAGAGATGTAGTACTAAGGGACAAGAGGGAATGCAAGGTAGAGAAATTATGTCATAGATAGAGCGAAGTGGAGGAGAAAATAAAGAAAGCTTACCCCACTACCATGTGGGATATATAGCTAGGAAGAGAGAGAGAGAGAGATACTCATTATTCTCTTCATCTCTTGCCCTGATTTCAATTTGTTAGGGTCGGCGCTGTATGTCTTCTCCTCCATACATCTCTGCCACCAGTCATTCGATAATTTCACTCTATTTCTTACATGTTATGTTATGGCGCTACTTGCAGACTACTTTGATATGTAAACAAGTATACTGAATATGTCTAATTCACAAATTGTTGTTTCGAGTCTAGGTGTTCATTATGTCCGTTAGTTGTATGTTTCTAAAGTCCCCACGATACAGGATTTTGTCCAAATGCAGGCTTATTAAAAAAAAGGACAAAAATATTTTCTCTATTTTTGCATGATAAAATAATTATTAGTATATTATACTATTAATTATCGATAACAACGGTATTTTAAATAATGCGGGCTCGATTAAGTCTTAATTCGCAATTATTGACAATTCGATCTTACAAAATATAAGCATCTCGCATGGAAAATAAAAAGAATTCCAGATATGGTTAAAAAAATTCAGAAACCAGAATTCCGAAATCGGTGCACCAACATAAAAATAATGTCCAGACCGAATTAAGGACATCCTCCTTTTTGCAGATGGTTGACTAAAAACATGCTGGAGTATTCAAAAGCAACGAAAGATCTAAATACAGGCCTTTTCTGAATCCCTCACGATCGAACGAACGAACGTTGTTTTATGATGCGTATAAGCATTTCTGCAATATTGTACATTCAAAGAAAAAACAAGAACACGAGATATCTATCTACATCTACACTTCTATCTCCCTTCCTCCTATCGAGACTCACGTGATTAATGGACGGCGCCTTACCGTAGGTTGTCACTTATTTTTCAACCCTTTAATAACACCGTGGGGTAATTGTTTACCCCAGGTGCTCAAATTGATATTGATTTTTTTCTGCGAAGGTAGCGTCATCTCCTATCGTGTATTCTTTAAAGCTGGCAGTCACGTGGCGTATAAAGTCATCCGTCTAGCCTGCATAGACATTTGAGATAAAAATTACCCCAGGGTGTCAGTTACGCATGCTTTAATTTTTCATCAATTACGCACGTTGAGTAAAGATATATCTGACAACCAATTAGCATGATGTCTAAAAGGATGCGGATAGTGAAGATCACTGGAATCACATTAAACTTTCCGGAATTTCTAAAGTGTCTTTGAAATCTCAAAACACAGCAATCATGAATCCGTTATGGAAATGAATGCAAACCTAACATAAATGCACCAAATTTGTATCCGTCTAGCCTTTTCATATTAAGTGATATTTTGTAGAACGATTCGCATATTTGGTGTACAATTAGAATTTTTGTGAAAAAATAAATGATTTTAGCGTAACGCACATCAGTGTTATTTAAGATTTTACTAAAAATATCCCCATGTAAGTACAAAAATAAATTTATTTTGTGTAGGTTCAGCTTTTTAATAGCCGTTTGGGGTAACTTTACCCCTAGGTGTTAATTAATTCTGTAACTGAAAATAAGGTTATGACTATAGGGTTAGACTAGTAACTGGCTTAAACAGAATAAATGTCGATAAAATGATGTTAGAGTTTATAATAAAATATATGTAAGACACGAATGACATTTTCTCATTTAAGTTTTTATTAAGGCAGTTATACGCGACCTAGGGTGTTGCACCTACTAGATTTTGACGAGGTGACTCTTACCATAGGTTATGATGAAGCTAAATTAAATACCGCTTTCTTTATACCGATGGAAATATCTACCGAGCTGAAGTCAGTATTTTTTGGCTACGTCCCGCAACCAGTTCACGTATTACTTTCGAAAAGCATCGTCTATTACTTCATACATTAACATTAGTACGAAGATATGAGTGTAATACTGTCCATGTCATCTATTGTTTAGGGCATAAAAAGTCTATTAATATATAGGACATGATTTAACGTCATTGTAACGAACATCATGTAGTTATACTGGTATATTTTGCTATATAATTGATATTGTTTTAAAAAATGAAGAAATAAATCAGTTTATCGATAGTCGACTCAACCGATCAGCAACAACACACTACAACACTACGGTCACCGCGTCCGAACACAGAGAGTCGCTAAAACGCGATGCTGCATCGATACAGTTGCAAAATCGCCGGTCGCCGATGCTAAAAGAAGCTAGTCTGCGGGAGCCCTAACCGAATCATCTCGAGCTAGTTGTGCGAGTAATCGTTCGTCACTCTCAAACACTCACCTAAAACTCAACGAAAATCTCTCGAAGCTACACAATTACTGCTCGCTGCATCGCCAACTCGTTTTCAATCGCCGGCTTTATTTGCTACTCGCCGGCCGCACATATGTCTTATTACTTACTTTTCAATTTGCAAATTGACCCAACCCTACTTGATGTAATGGAGGACATTATAATATTGTCAACAGTATTACCACACAATTACTGCGTCGCCGTCCCGGCGGCCCAGTGCCATGGCCAAAGTCATGGAGCTGTTTAGAGGCCGCGCGTCCGTGCCGGGACAAGGTTTGCCGATAGAGGGCCCTGAGAAGAGAAAAGCGGTGAGTACTAAGTAGTTCACATATTATATCATAAATGGTGCTGTTACCAGTCTGGTGCTAATTATGATTGGCGTTAAATCAGTTCTTTCAAGGTATTTTTTATTAACCCCTACCCCTGCGCAAGGCTCGCTTTGCCCAACGCACGAAATGCAACGTCATTTCAAACACTTTATCTAACTAGTTATATATTTCAATATGTAAATAAAACTGACCTGTTCTCGCAGCGATGTAATATATTTTGATTTTGAGAAATTTCATTGGTATAAATTGTAAACTTTATCACAATTTTCGAATATCCACACATAATCACCAAACGAGCACTTAATTACGTTAAAACAATATACAATGTGCAAAGATAACTCAACTCATTTTACTTTAGAATAATAATTTCACCATAAAACGTTTTTGTTTACGCGACGAAAAATAACGGCCGCCATTATTTGGGAACGTAATAAGTGCATTACAAAAGTTTCGTTACTTTTTCATCTGCAAACTATAACTCAATGTGATATCTACACTTATTTTCCAGTAGTTCTGTATATAATACTTATAAGATTACTTAATGTTTTCTCATTACAAACATTTTTACTATTCTCGTGCACACTTATTTCAATATCAAAATGGCCAATATGGCGTCGTCGCAAAGTTCAATGGCATACGTATTTTGTTAAATAAATTTTCGTTCATTCTTGCTTGTTTCCAGTTTATAAAAGTATTAAAATTGGTCAAGCGGAAATCGATAAATCGAATGATATAACAAAATCGTGTTACAAGTGCAAAATCCGTTAAATATCAACGAACAATGATACCCGACTCGTTATTAACCTATGAGGTTATTATTGCAGTTGAGGAGTTAATAGAAAACATTAAAATTTGGATCACGACACGTTTATCGACGGCTAATATTGACTCGAGTCTGAGATCAAATATGAAACATAACTATTTAGTGAGTATTTTAATTACTTTTGATAAAAAGAATGAGATATAAATTGCATATTTCAAATCAGGCAGCTTAAACGTGTATTAAATATAATAAGACTATGTGACTTTCTAAATACGGTTTATTTACTGGACAAGAAAAAATATATATTTCGCTTGGGATTTATCTGATATGTATGATCTTGATCATTGAGGACCGTGCACTACGAAGTGAATACCCGAAATTCCCATGGGATCGGGCAGAAGCAGTTTAAAGTTTAATAAAATGTGCGAACCTGCGCCTGTGGGCTTTCTAGTTTAGTATCAGAATCCTCTAGTTTAGTATCTTAGAATATAATATCGACGGGTAGCTTGATTATTGGCAGGTATGAACGCTTCACAGTTCTATGTGGGCACCGCTGTGTCTTTTGCAATGAATACACACTAAGTACAATTCACTGAGTTTATTACAAAATACAGTATCTTCACAATTATAATCTAACATGGTAACATTTTCAGTCTTGTAACGTACCGAGGACAAATTCACGAGGTACTTATAACTCGACGTTTCGAGACTAAATGTTGTTTGCTCGTCAGGCAAGTTCTCAGGAACACTAATTGTTAATGCGTGGCAATTTGCGCCGCCAATGACGGCATTCGACACGGCCATCCTGCGAAGCACATGTCCTCGTGTGTTAACCTGAAACCAGTAAAAAGCATCAAACAGATTTCCGCTCGTCGAATCCTAACTCATGAAATATGACAGTGACCGCACATCTCCATTTGTTACGATCCAGTCATGCTTCCTTCCATCGTAAACCATTTTACTCTACAACCTCTAACCAAACTCCTTTAATAGACTACCTCTAATTTCATTGCCAGTGTCGACCAGATAGGCTATACCAGTAACCAGGCTCCTCAAAGCCACAAACAGGCCTCACCCAGGCCACGCGTCACACACTGACCGCGTGCCACACAAGGTTATGCTGGCCAGCAAGCCACGCTGGCCACCAAGCCGCACTGGCCACCGGGACGCACTAGCCACTAGGCCACATTGGTCATCAGGCCACACGGCCAAGCGGTCACATTGCCACACTGGCTACCAGACCATACGGCCACAGTGGCCACTCATGGACTACCCAAAGAGGAAATAAATCTACCAACAGAGTATTTCAAAACTGCTCTCACCGTGTACCCACTGAATAGAGTATCCGTTCTTTCAAACTAATACAACGTCCGCACATCGTCAATCTTAAGCGATTATCAAATTCATTTACAACTTCACAACTGTACAACAACAAACGCAACTTCGAATCTCCATTGGCCATACTCTCAACGAGCTATGTCTAAGTTGGATTTGACAACTGATAAAAACTAAAACCAAATGCGAACCGGGCGAGAACTGATAAGTTACGTTCAAACAAACCGATTTCCTTTGACTACATGTAGGCAACAACTACAGTACTGAGATAGTCAATCGACAGTCTATGAGTACTTTCCGATTCTTGCAACACGCTCTTATCATACAACCCAGAAACCAGAGGTAGATAACAATTTTAGCGACCAAAAATCAAATGAGGGCCACCTGAGCAGCAGGATATCCATAATTGCGATCAAGAACTATATCTTAATGCACTTTGCTCTAGAAATAAAAGAAAATTCTTGAACAGTCGGGTATATAATAAAAGGTTTTGAGTACCTTTTATTCATTACAGGTTTTAATGAAAATCACTACTAACTCTTTCTCTCGAAGCTGACATGTTGAACAACACCCACACTGATGCAAATAATAGGAAACTCATTGAAATATAACAGTGCTCATACTCTGACTTCCATCGGGACTTCATCATCACGCTATGTAATCTCCATCCGGTTACATAACGCAAGAGGCAACCTCCATCCGGTCACCTCTACTCGTAACCGTCATCCGGTTACACAACATCGGAGGCAACCTCCATCCGGTCCCCTCCACAAGTAACCTCCATCCGGCTACACAACACCGGAGGCAACCTCCATCTGTTCACCTTCACACGAAACCACCACCCTATTACGCAACACCGGAGGCAACCTCCATCCGGTCACCTCCACATGTAACCTCCATCCGGTTACACAACACCGCCCGTATAATCATTTCGAACCTTTAACAAAGTAATCTTAAACTAGATTTGTTCAACATGTAGCTTTGGTTTACCCTATCACGTAACAGATTATAAGAAAATCTTACTAGGCTCTGATACTCTAGATCAGCGGTCGGCAACCTTTTGGTAGGCAAAGGCCGCAACGAGGCAAAATAAAACTACAGGCGGGCCGCAGTTTAGGCAATAAGTGGACATGATTTTGACAAGTCTGCCCCTGTATCATTAGCAAAGCGGAGACGCGTGTCATGCCGATTATTACATTGATGCCCATTCCATCCCACTGCAGCGAATTGAAGATTTCCTCTAGCGTTGGTGAAGAGTTTCGGGGATATAGTGTCATCCCGTTCTACATCTCGAAGCTATTGGATGGGTCTTGTTTGGTTGTTCAAGGCTTGAATTTGGTTCTCTTAACACCGCCGCATATTTTCAATCCACATAGCAGCGCTGTAACAACTGCAGTGCAGCCTATATTTCGATGGAGTCAAAGGCTTTTTCGGCATCCACAAAATCCAGATAAAATGCCTTCTTTGCCTCAACACACATATCACATCAGCCGTTTGCAGTCCACAGCTGGACGAAGGCCACCCGCATGGTACGCCACAATACCTTATCTCCCGTTTTCGCCAACCAGCCACTAACAGCTACCCTACTCAAGTCGTTAGACCAACTGGCGGGGGAGCGTTTGCCGACACGTTTCCTTTACTCGAGAACCTGCCTACTTCACTGCCATCGGTTCTGCGACATATGTGGCCAGCTCACTGCCACCTCACTTCGCTATACCTCTGAATTATGTCAGTAACCTTGGTTTTCTGCCAAATAATCTTGTACCGCAATTTGTCCCTCAGCGAAATCCCCAGTATCGACCGTTATAGCTCTCTGAGTGTCGTGTACTCGGTGGACTACCTTCATCATTATGTTCCACGTCTCTAGCTTTGTAAGTCATGATAGGCAGGACGACACACACTGAACACCTTGGTCTTTATGCATTGTTTCAAAGATGACTCGAAGATATAAAGCAACGTCTCAAATGCTACCCAGTCCAGTTGCACTTCTCTGATGATTCAGTCTCAAAGTTGTCTCTATCTAGCTACTACTTTTGCCCCAGGTATATATACTCCTGGACAACTTCGAGGGCTACACCTTCGATGTAAATTGATTCAGGGACGATGTGTTCATTGAACATGAGCTTGCTTGTCCAGATTTATCCCGAACCCAACCCATCTTGAGAGAATATTGAGATTGGACAGCATTTTCTGCAAGTCTTGCAGCGATTCTGCCATAATTACCAGGGCTTCAGCAAAGCGAAGATGCGTTAGATACCACCCATTAACATTGATGGCCATTCCATCCCACTGCAGTGTTTTGAAGACATCCTCGCGCGTTGGTGAAGTTTCGAGGATATAAAATCATCCTGTCTTACAAGACGTAGCAACTGGTTGAGTCTTGTTTTGTGGTTCTGGACTTGAATAGACATCGTTGCCATTTGGTTGAAGCCCCTCAACACCTCCACCTATCGACTTGGCAGTGCTGCAAAGACTCCAGAACAGCCCAGGTTTCGATGGGCTCGAAGGCTTTTTCGTAGTCTACAAAGGCCAGACCCAGCGGCCGGTTGTACTCCTTGGACTTCTGTATAACCTGCTGAACAGAATAGATGTGGTCCACCATATTATAAGTTTTACTTTTACGAAACCCAGCTCCGGTGGCTAGGAGGCGTCAAATCTTGGTGCCAAACGATTCGTGACGACTCGAAAACAGCTTATAAACGTAGCTCGGTAGTGTGAACGGTCTATGTTTTTGCATTGTGTCTCCGTTTCTGGAAAACAACGCCGTATCACACGCCTTTGACGTTGTCCCATTGGTTATTACGGAATTAAATAGCCTCCTAAGCTCTTCAAGTAGAGGTTTTCCTCCAGCCTTAAGGAGTTCAGAGACCACTCCATCTTTCCCGTGCGCATTACCATTATTAGGGTGTATTCACGTCAGGGAGGTCCTCCGTAAAGTGCCGGATAAGTCGGGCTCTAGGATCGCTCGTGACTGGTGCAGGCTTCGGTGCATGCGAGACATACAGATTGCCATAGAAATCTTCAACTTCAGCAAGTATCTCTGGGACTAATCTGACGGTACCGGACCCTTCGGAGTAGTCAGTTTTGTCAGATGATTCCTTCTCAGTGTTTTGGAGAAGACTTTTGACCTTTGATTTTCATCAATCGCTTTCTGTACAAGACGAGTGTTCCAGCTACGGAGGACACGCCTTACTCATCTCCATATCTTTTTATGGAGTGATTTAAGTTCTGACGTGGAATCCTCCAGTGCTTTCCGTCAAATCGCATCAGTTCCAAAGTCTCGCTTATAAGACTGCAATTATCTGATCGCCTTTTTCAAAAATGCCGCATTCCCAGTTCATGTACTGCTCTGATTATGCCGCTCAGGTCCTCATCAACATTTGCAGGGGTCTCTAGTGCACCGAATCTGTTTTATATATACCACCTTAGGAGAGTATCTCTCGGTCAGTTTCAGTACAAGGTATGCTACCCGGCTCGAGACGCTGCAGATCTATCCGTTATCACAGAAGAAAACGAAAAGCCCTACGCCACCTTGGGATCGTTGGCCCACCTCCCTGAAGTAGAATAGATGGCCTGATGCCTCCCACTCTGTGATGCTGTTATAGTGTCCTCCCCCTCTCTTCGGACTTCTGATGGACCCAGAAGATGCCACCGAATCTTGTCTTATTCTACTTCAAGACTTTGGAGGCTTTTGTCAAGCCGTAAACTGTGATGATTGCACGTAGCCAGGGTATAATTGGTGTTGGCAGCTGTCCTGGGGGTTCATAACACCCCATACCTTACCGTGACCAAGGCCGCTGTCGTGACGTGGAATAGTAAGGTGGCCGGGAACTAGGGGCCGTTTTTCTGGGCTTTTTTTATGGCGGGTTTTGGCCCATAGTCACGCTGTAGTAGCAGGGTAACGCTACTCTGACTGGAAAAACTTAGCTTTAAAGTTTAGCCCTAAGCTCGCAGGCATCTGATGGAAGCGTCGGGTTATGTGAGATATACAGATTTATGAAGTGATGGTATCACTATTCCGGGAAGTCACCTTTGTCAGATGAATCTTGCCCAGTATCTACGAACCTCGATTTTGGCCAATCGCCCTTGTACGATAAGAGTGTTCCAGCTTCGGAGATTACGCCTAACCTTGTTCGAGATCTTTTTGTAGAATGGTTGAGTGAATTTGTGGGGTCTTAAAAGGCTGCCTAATGTTTCTCATTAAATTCTCATCAGTTGTGCTATTCTAAGCCATAAGGCGCTTTAGTTCGATTTATAAGACATTTTTACGAAACATTGCCGACTGCTGCTCTAGGTGTTAAGTTTACTACCAAGTATTCAACCAGTCTTTTCAGCGTTATCATTTTTGTCATGGCTAGTCTATGCAGCCGCACAAACGGCTTATTCAGTTTATGCAAATCTGCACCAAGAGAAACGTGGGTACCAAAAGATTATCACAACAACGACTAACAAAGTACCCATTAAATGGGAATAAGGTTAACCTTTTCACCGCCCAGCCATACTAAACGCGATGTGTCGCTGTACGCCAACGTATAAATGTATAACAATTATATAGTACGAAAGCAGGGATGGCGGTAACGTCATATCGATAATGAAAAAAGCAATGTGTAAATTTAAATTGTTACTCAAATTTACAATTAAAAATACACACTGTTACATTATAATGGTAATTTGTTTTATTTCATGAACATTTATAGTAAGAAAAATGGGTATCTATTATCGGAGACAAATATACATGCATAGACTTGCTAGAGATAATAATATAATAGGCACAACACTATTCATTTCAAAACGTAGTCCGTTTACTTCATATCAAGTTATTGGCGTTCGTAGCACGATAAATTTCATAAGAAATAGGGTTGTCTATTGTTTTTTTTCTGTGTATAGATTATTTTTAGTCTATACTAAAAACGCTTGAATGTTTTTAGTTTATATTTGAAATCTAACATGAACAGTCAGTCAGGAACATTGTTTGAAGTGATCACAAGTGGCAAAATAAGTGTAGTTTCGGAAAGGGATGGTAAGTGACTTTTTAATGCTGATGTGCTAAATCTTTTCAGCTTATTTTTTATTCAATGCGAATGAAAAACTGGCTAGTTTGATTAAGGATATACGAATATCTAAATTCATAAAAAAGTAATTAAACTTAGCTATTCAAAATTATTATTGCCAGTATCAAATCAAAATCGGTAACATTACACTAATTTTTTTGGGCAGTCGTGTAAATAGATAAAGGTGCGCGCGTCGCCCGGCACTATGACACAATGACCTTGACACCTATGCGCTTACGACGTCACAGGTTTACTTCTATTGGAGTTGTCGGCGCTAGTGACATTGACATCTTGCCATTACGTAGAGATGGGTGTAGCAATATCGAAAACCCTCGGTACATTTAGTTAATTTTAATAAAGTGATTTGATACGTGCATAAATTTTAAAACGTATTATGTAATACGTTATTTACTGACCGGAATTACTTTTTAATCACAGAATTGAAGAACGATTGAATGGAAAAAGACAAATAAATATAAAAGATTCTAATGAATACAACTTTCGCGTCACATCACTGGCCTACTTGATATGAAGTCGTTGGCGTGCGGGACATAAAAATATTTGAGTCTTTTTATGTTTTTATCCATTTTAACACAGAAAAAAGCCTGTTTTGCCTGAGAAAATAATAAATAGGCCTTCATTCGTGTCCATCTACACAATTACAAAAGAAACAAAAGTGTTCATGTATCGTAAATGTATTTTTTTATAGTGGACTTCTATAGAAGTCGTGGCGTGGACGGCACGAAAATCCTGAATTTCTATAGAAGTTGTTGGCGGTGAAAAGGTTAAGCATACAATCATCACTAACGATCACTATCCTGGTTCTACCTACAATGAAAATTAAAATTTCTGAAACTGATTATCATAACGCACTACGATGATAACTCAATCATTTTCTTATAGTCAAAAATTTGGAATTGGCCAGAGAACTCGGGGCACTTGGTAAAAATTCCCAGCGTATCACATGAATTTTTAAAACACACTGTGGGTAATTTTAACGCGTAACATCTTAAAGTCGAATTTAATTTTACTAGTGGTACCATCTAATAATCACGTGTAAGAAACATTTTTAATCGTGCCATCTATCAACATGTTAAAATTTACGTACAAAAAGAAGCAGGTTTAATTGCAACACCGAAATCGTCTGAACAAATCGGAACTATAACGAGTAAAAGTGCCGCTTTTTACTTAGGCTCAAATCACGTTTAAATTGAATACGGTTAGGTAGTATCAACACCACAAGTCGGTAAAATAATGGCGCTAGTAATATCTTTCGACTATAGTCAGGTTACACTAACCAGCCAACCGCACATGTCTAAACAGCACAGCAGTTCACTCGTCTATTTAAGAAATAAAAGCTATAAGCTGTGCTACACAAAATCAGCACGGTCAGCTGCAATAGCTCAGCACAGTCTTACACTATAAAGTTAGTATGTACGATTCGATTAGTCTAAAAACTTTAGCGCCGCTGCCCTGCGAAGGACAGTCTAGACCGGAGTTATTAGCGGGCCATCCACTAACGTTCATTTCTTCTGACTTGTCCCGTTGTGCAATCCGTACAGAAAAGCGACGGGATAAAATAAAACCGTTGAAGCCACTAATTAAACCACTATCCTACGTTCTTTCCCCTGACTTTATCACGATACGCCAGTCCGACAGGAAAAACAATCCTTCAATGACCATACACACGTTTAGGTACATTCCTGTCAGTTTGCATCTTGTCAGTCCTACCGAGGGATTGCGTGTGTGTGGCTGGTTATAATCCTATAATTTTATGAAGATTGTTGTCATTTAGAGGGAATGCTCGTCATTTTGAATTATCTTTATGGATTATTTTCATTTTGCAACAACATGTGTACCCGTAAGCAAGAGATTGCTATTGCTACATCAACCAGATCAATGTATTGCTTTTGAGTGAGAATGAGTTTTATTGCGAGTGAATATCTATTTACCTAAACCTAAAATTCAACTGCTTCTGTGGTCCTGCGGTAGTGTAAGCGACTGCGGATCATGAGGTCTCAGGTTCGATTCTCGGGTCGAACAAAACTGATGGTTTGTCTGTTAGGAATTATCCAACAGAAGAGTCAGGGAGTTGGCGGTGTCACACCCCCGTGCCTTGGAAAGCACGTTAAGCCGTTGGTCCTGCGCCCAATCTCTCTCCGGTCGTGTCGCATGTGGCGTCCCATATCGGACTATGAGAGTGAGGGAATAGAGAGTGCACTTGTGTTGGCGCACACACTTGTGCACTATAATATGTCTCGCGCAGATGGCAAGTCTCATGTATAGACAAGCCGCCGTGGGCGAAATCCGTCGGGACGACATTATTATTATTACTAGCTTTCGCCCGCGGCTTCGCCAGCATGATATTTTAATAAAGAGTGGCCTATGTACTTCCCCGGGTTTCAGATTATCCAGTATCCATGTCAAATTTCATCACAAACGGCTCTGTAGATTAGCCGTATAGCATACATATAAACAGATAATACTGAAAAATTACTTTTGTTTTCATAATCGTTGAACTTCAGGTAAAGATTAGTATGTAAGTATATTTTTGAAGTTATGAAGAGTTTATATACCTACTAAATATAACAGCAGCAAAAATAAAATCTGAAAGCATTAGGTACCACAAAGTACATATCAGACAATCAGACCGTCCCTCCGCCTCGCTGTGCTTAAGCGCACTAACTCATAGAAAGCGCTTTTAATGACGCTGCGCTTAGGTCAGATATATCGTGAACTTTTAACTATTCGTCAAAATAAATCTATCAATTTTGAAAACAATTTGATAACTACTCTCTAGAATGAGCATTGTAAAAAACATATATATATTTTTTTGATGTTATACTGTTTTATTACAATAAAAAATGATGCAAAAAAAAAGTTAAAAAGTAATTCGGTGAGTTCTAGCTACCAGATCGCTACAATGTTCTCATCAATCTGGGATATTGATCAGACAAATATAAAATCGTTGGGCAAGTGAAATTTCTATCATAATGTTTACTCTGGATACGCTAGGCCCAAATTTATTTTTATTAGTTAATTTTATTTTCAAGATTTTAGTTTTGTTGTTAGTTGATACTTCTCATTCTATTTTCATAGTGAGCCCTTTTCTACCAATCAAGCCCTGTCATTCGATAGCCATATTGAGGTATTTGTGGAAAATAGGTAATCCGCCATTTTGTGGCGGCGGCCACCTTGGATTTTTCATAGTGAGCTCTAGTCTACTAATTAAGCCCTTTAATTTGATATCCATATTGAGGTATTTGTGGAAAATAGGTAATTCGCCATCTTGTGGTGGCGGCCATCTTGGATTTTTTCATAGTGAGCTCTATTCTACCAATCAAGCCCTTTCATTTGATACCCATATTGAGGTATTTGTGGAAAATAAGTAATCCACCATTTTGCGGCGACAACCATCTTGGATTTTTCAAAGTGAGCTCTATTCTACGAATCAAGCCCTTTCATTTGATACCCATATTGAGGTATTTGTGGCAAATAGGTAATCCGCCATTTTGAGGCGGCGGCCATCGTGGATTTTTCATAGTGAGCTCTATTCTACCAATCAAGCCCTTTCATTTGATACCCATATTGAGGTATTTGTGGCAAATAGGTAATCAGCCATTTTGAGGCGGCGGTCATCTTGGATTTTTCATAGTGAGCTCTATTCTACCAATCAAGCCCTTTCATTTGATACTCATATTGAGGTATTTGTGGAAAATAAGTAATCCGCCATTTTGTGGCGGCAGCCATCTTGGATTTTTCATAGTGAGCCCTATTCTACCAATCAAGCCCTTTCATTCAATACCCATATTGAGGTATTTGTGGAAAATATGTAATCCGCCATTTTACGGCGACAGCCATCTTGGATTTTTCATAGTAAGCTCTATTCTACCAATCAGGCCCTTTCATTTGATACCCATATTGAGGTATTTGTGGAAAATAGGTAATCCGCCATTTTGTGGCGGCGGCCATCTTGGATTTTTCATAGTAAGCTCTATTCTACCAATCAGGCCCTTTCATTTGATACCCATATTGAGGTATTTGTGGAAAATAAGTAATCCGCCATTTTGCGGCGACAGCCATCTTGGATTTTTCATAGTGAGCTCTATTCTACGAATCAAGCCCTTTCATTTGATACCCATATTGAGGTATTTGTGGCAAATTGGTAATCCGCCATTTTGTGGCGGCGGCCATCATGGATTTTTCATAGTGAGCTCTATTCTACCAATCAAGCCCTTTCATTTGATACCCATATAGAGGTATTTGTGGAAAATAAGTAATCCACCATTTTGTGGCGGCAGCCATCTTGGATTTTTCATAGTGAGCCCTATTCTACCAATCAAGCCCTTTCATTTAATACCTATATTGAGGTATTTGTGGAAAATATGTAATCCGCCATTTTACGGCGACAGCCATCTTGGATTTTTCATAGTAAGCTCTATTCTACCAATCAGGCCCTTTCATTTGATACCCATATTGAGGTATTTGTGGAAAATAGGTAATCCGCCATTTTGTGGCGGTGGCCATCTTGGATTTTTCATAGTAAGTTCTATTCTACCAATCAGGCCCTTTCATTTGATACCCATATTGAGGTATTTGTGGCAAATATGTAATCCGCCATTTTGTGGCGGCAGCCATCTTGGATTTTTCATAGTGAACCCTATTCTACCAATCAAGCCCTTTTATTCGATACCCATATTGAGGTATTTGTGGAAAATATGTAATCTGCCATTTTACGGCGACAGCCATCTTGGATTTTTCATAGTGAGCTCTATTCTACGAATCAAGCACTTTCATTTGATACCCATATTGAGGTATTTGTGGAAAATAAGTAATCCGCCATTTGAAATCCGCCATCTTGAAATTACAATCATTTAAATATTATCTTTTATCTTGATGAAAATATGAGTGTATACCAAATATCAGATCAATCTGTCATCAGGAACGGGGTAAAATTCCAATAAATAGCTTTCAGAGCTATGGATTTTTGCCGACTTAGTTTATACTTTTCCTTATATTATGGCAACATTATACAAAATCTTTATAAATTGTAGCCTATGTGTTATTCTGATGTATGAACTATATTATTGTAAAGTTTCATCCAAATCCGTTCAGTAGTTTTTGCGTGAAAGAGTAACAAACATCCATCCATCCATCCATCCATCCATCTTCACAAACTTTCACATTTATAATATTAGTAGGATTAAACCTAAAAAAAGACATAGAATGTGGGTTAAAAAGTGGTTATTAGAAAAGGAGAAATCTAGTGTTATAAGACTTTTAAAAGATCTGGCATGCGATATCTAATATCTTGATTTGACGACCGGTTGGCGCAGCGGAAGTGTAAGCGACTGCAACACCGAAGGTTGCGGGTTCGATTCCCGCTCAAGTCAAATATTTGTGTGCATGAACATGGATGTTTTTCTTGGTCTGGGTGTTTCTATGTATATGTATGTATTTACAAAAAAAAAGTATATATGTATGTTCATCCATTATCTAGTACCGATACACAGTGTTTTATGAAGACCATTTTTCGGACACCGTCTTTTTATTAAAGAAGCTTATAGATATATTCAATAAAAAGAAATATTTCGTATCCCCATTAAGCTAGCATCTCTAGTTTTTTAGAAAAACTTTTCTGAAAATCTTTATATTTTAAAGCGGATATTTAGAAAAAAAGATATTCCTCTTAAACTAAGCATGATACGCAATAATAATGTTACAAGCACCGATAGCGTCTCTTTTACTGCACATTTTACAGTTAAAATGAACCTCATAACTTGACTAGATTCAAATTTAAGCGAGATTTTGGATTTTTAGATTTTCTTACTTTTCTCGAAGATTCTACCAAATGTGGCACAGTTATATATACAGAAATGATGCTCTTTACTTTCCTCATATACTCAATAAATTTCAGACCCCAAATCCATGGAATCTAGAAGTTATTCCAAATTAACTGTTTTTGCTAGGGTTTTCACATTTGTATTCCGGGTTTTAATGATAAAATTTTTATTCGATATTGATTTTATAACTAAATTATATGTTGTAAAGAAATCAATATCGAATAAAAATTTAATCATTAAAATCCAGAATATAAATATGAAAAAACTAGCAAAAACAGTTATATAGAATAACTTCTAGATTCCATGGATTTGGAGTCTGAAATTTATTGAGTAGATGAGGCAAGTAAAGAGCATCCTTTCTGTATATATAACTTTTCCACATTTGGTAGTATCTTCGGGAAAAGTAGGAAAATCTAAAAATCCAAAATCTTGCATAAATTTGAATCTAGTCAAGTTAAGAGGTTCATTTTAACTGTAAAATGTGCAGTGAAAGAGACGCTATCGGTGCTTGTAACATTATTATTGCGTATCATGCTTAGTTTAAGAGAAATATCTTTTTTTCTAAATATTCGCTTTAAAATATGAAGATTTTCAAAAAAGTTTTTCTAAAAAACTAGAGATGCTAGCTTAATGGGGATACGAAATATTTCTTTTTATTGAATATATCTATTAGCTTCTTTAATAAAAAGACGGTGTCCGAAAAGTGGTCTTCATAAAACACTGTGCGATAGTACAAGCTTTGCTTAGTTTGGGACTATATAGATGGTGATGTGTGTATGTATATATAAAAAAAAACATTTCTAATATCATCTTTATCGTCTATTTCTTGGGAATCCATTTTATACTTCCGGGATGAAGACGAACACAAAATGATAACAAACGAGCAGTCAATCACGCCGGACAAATAAACAGGCACTAACTTGATCACATCGCGCGTCGCGTCCTTCGCGACGGGAGGGATGGCGGTGTTTTAATACCGTCATTCTTTCTTGCTCTTGCAAATCCACTGGCGTTCATTCCGTAAGGCTTGTAGATTCCGGCAGGAATGAACGTTCGCTATTGTTCTAGGTTTAGCAGAAAACCAACCGAAGCTGGGTAGGCATGGGCGTTTTCGGATTTTTACGCAAACCGATAAAAATCCGATTTCAGATTTTCAAATCGATTTCAAAAACCGATTTTAGAAATCGATTTCAGTAGCAGATGATGGAGCGTAGCGTACGACAAACGCAAACAATCGAAATCTTTTGAATTTTAGGCATGAGACCAATCAAGTCAAATAAAACTCTCAAAACATAAATTCCTAATAACTTTTTATTTATAGACTCACGCCTGTATCCCCGAAGGGGTAGGCAGAGGTGTATACACCCACATTTCACCATGAATTTTTAGGTCCCACGTAATATAGAGTAAAATCCAAGAGCCGTCAGACCTACGTCATTTTAGATATTTTACACTTTTAAAGGTTAGGTCTGGCGGCTCTGGGATCTTGGACTAATAAGGGGTGAGCCTATTGCCGTACCGGGCACATTACCAGACTCCATACTGCTACTGAGAATTTCCTAGCGGAAAAACCCAATAACATTTTACCCAACCCGGGAATCGAACCCGAGACCTCCCAATCCCACGCGCACATTTTTATGCCGTGAGACCAACGAGGCAGTCCTTCGAAATTCCTATTAACTATTTGCAATTTTCAAAATAAACATTAAATAATTCCAATCTGAATTAAATATTATCGCCTCGATATTTAGTTTTATTTTTTCTATTCAATGTGCAATGCATAAAACTGCCAAAATCCAAAACGATTCGCTTGCTCGGCGACAATTCGCTTCATCTCTTTCGCTTTTTCAACGGATCACTAAGTTATAAAGAAAAAGAAATGAAATTCGCTCCCTCTCATTCTAACTAACTAGTCGTTTGGCAGAGTGAAAGAGAACGAATGAATATGAAAATTGAAAACTATCGAAAACGTAACCTTTAGATTTACTTTGTGGTTTGGTTGCGCTTGCACCGTTTGGTTCGGATTAGATTGTTTGCGCTACCGTGGTATTGTTTTGCGTTTTCTAAAATCGTTTTTCTCATATTGGAATATCGATACGATACGATTTCTGTTTGCAATCGGATTTCAGATTCGTTTTGCTATATCGGTCTCATGCCTAAAACTCTCCAAACATAAATTCCTAATAACTATTTGCAATTTTCAAAATAAACATGAAAAATTTGCAATCTGAATTAGATATTATCGCCTCGATATCTAGTTTTATTTTTTCTATTCAATCTGCAATTCATAAAACCGCCAAAATCCAAAACGATACGCTTGCTTGGCGACAATTCGTTTCATCTCTTTCGCTCTTTCAACGTATCAGTAAGTTAGAAAGAAACAGAAATGGAATTCGCTCTCTCTCGTTCTAACTAACTAGTCGTTTGGTAGTGTGAAAAAGAACGAATGAATATGCAAAGTATCGAAAACGTAAGCTTTAGATTTACTTTGCAGTTTGGTTGTTGCGCTTGCACCGTTTGGTTCGAATTAGATTGTTTGCGTTACCGAGGTATCGTTTTGGGTTTTCTAAAATCGGTTTTCTCACGTTGGAATATCGATACGATACGATTTCTGACTGCAATCTGATTTCAGATTCGTTTTGATATATCGGTCTCATGCCTAGGTTTTGAATACTTTCTCGCATTGAGGTGCTGATTGTTGTACAATCGTCGCTAATATTCCTACAACGTATATGCAAATCAAAAACTGTTGTCCTTCAGACGTCGGAGCCCGTGGGTGTGTTGTCCTTAAGTTTATTTTCTTTGATGATTGTTGTTATGATTATTGCCGTAATTATATTGATATTCTATACTAATATCGGCCACATTACTTAAGAAACTTGTTA
Organism: Euclidia mi; assembly: GCA_944739405.2. Lineage (NCBI taxonomy): Eukaryota > Metazoa > Arthropoda > Insecta > Lepidoptera > Erebidae > Euclidia > Euclidia mi. Next base: position 32,604,252 of record OX123199.2, on the reverse strand, counting down.
TTGTAGACGAGAAATAAAATTAATTGATGTTGCAGTTACATGAATAAGGAAAATTAAAGTTGTGTATAAACAGCTCCCTTTTGCAAAGTTTTGGAACCAACTTGGATTCTTAATGAATCACGGTAAATTCTCACGACGGTGTTACTTTCCGAAATTTGGCAGTTAAAGTAGCGGAAAACATAAATCTAGAGTGAAATCATAAACACGTACTTAAGTGAGTTTATTGATTCACCTATAAGTTATTATGTATTGTATATGTTATAGGTATACAAATGCCAAGTAAGGTATAATTTCGTATCACAAAAATATAACAACATTAACAGCATACGAGCAAGTGAGTACATCTGATACTGGATGTATTTTAATTTATATTTTTAATATCATATTATTATCTATGACTCCGAATGTTCAAAAAATATATATTTTTACGAAAATAAACATTTGATTTTGTGTTTGAGTGTATTTGTTTATAATTATTCTATTTTCCGGAAGAACTTTCATGAATTTTTTGATCTTTTTGTGTTTTTTTACACGTAAATTCAAATTTAGTTATTCTGTAAAAGCATAATAGAGTACCATGTATGTATGTCAATGATAGAGTACAAACATGGTACCTACTCTATTATTGACTTGAATTTTTTAATCATAGGCAATAAATTATTTGCTAAAAATAGCTAAACCGTCCTAAAATATTAAGAAATTGACCACAAACGAATATTATTACAGACAAGTAACCAGTACATTGCATTAAAATTTCCAGGCATGGAGATTTTACGTTGTGTATGAATGAAAACGTCATAATGAACTTCAACAAAATCCATTAAAAAGTTAGGGTATAATAACATTAGGGGTAACCTTCGTCAGATGACGCTATTTATTTTCATTAGGTGTAAATAATCTTCTTTGCGACTAATAGTTTACCATCTGCGATTCTGCACCCGCTTTTCTGAGATGCCGGCCGCAGGATGAGCGTTGCGATCCCATTAACTTGCATTTAACTTGAAACTAACCTTTTCTTGGCACCTAAAAATATTTTTTATCCTCTGATAAAAGTCCGCTAAGCCCAAGAATGTGACATCTCAATGAATTAATGCAAAATGTTGGTGTTCCAGGCCTGTAACATGTTCCAGTACCACAAAACACTGTTGACATCGCATATATCGATAAACACGCGATCAATTGACGTATTACTTACCAATGTTGGATTTGACATTATTTGTTTTTGACAGAACTGTCGCTAAGATTCTTTGTTTACAAAAAGTCTATGTCGTGAACATAGACTTTTTGTAAACAAAGAATTTCAGAGGCACGGAATATACATAATATAACCAATAAATACCTAAAATAAATAAATAAATAATATTCTACTACATTCACACAAAACCATATAGTCCCAAACTAAGCAGAGCTCGTACTATGGGTACTAGATAATGGATAAACATACATATATAGGGTTCGTTATGGCCGCAGTTACCAGCACAGGTAAACCTCTCCGGTAAACCGTAGCGTGTATGGCCTACATTAAATTCAACTCGTAAACAGTTAATTTCGTTTTCCCTCATTTATATATTTAGAAATAAGTGTAGACATCGGCAAAGATTAATCTCTAACAATTTGACAAAAAACAACTTATCATCATCATACAACATTTCGCAGTTTACTACTGGACAAAGGGATCTCCTTATTAGCATCACAATAGCATTGTGAGTCAAAACGAGTTGTGGGCATATTAATACCGCGCTGGCCAGCCGGGTGATATAGGGTTTAATATCGGGTTTTCCGTCTCTTCTCATACATACCTACTATTGACTTGTGTATTTGCCTCTTGTGACACCCACGGAATGAAATGGGAAGGTGTCTTTTTTTTCTTAAACCTGTCACCAACCTACTTTACTTTTGGGGTGTATATAAATCAAATCAAATGAATGCAAAGTGCTTTTGCCCGTTAATTTTTTATTAATACCTACTTCTTTTAGCCCTCTTGCGCGACGCTCGAAACATTCGTGAACTCTTCGAGAACAAATTAGATTTGTATATTTCACGACAGTCTGTGAATAGACTCTTATAAAATTCTGAGTCCAATATTGTCCTTGACTATCTAGACCTAGTTTCGATATTTTAGTTAGAATATTTTATATCCATGAAGCAATCTAAATGTCTCCTCGAGCAATAGAAAAGTCATTGGTGTGGCTTCTTTCGAAATAATTTGTTTACCAAAACGCGCCCATCCCAGAAAAGACACATACATGGTCTGAATATTCACAAAAACTCATGTCCAAATGCAATAGTCATTCAGAACATACATACATAGACTCACGCCTGTTTCCCCGAAGGGGTAGGCAGAGGCATATTAAACGCCCACTTTTCGCCAGTGTTTTGATCCCACGTAATAGGTGGCGAGCCTATTGCCGCTTATTGGGACATTTTGTTTGCCAGAGCCTCGTCCGTTGATCGGCAGGTGCACCACTTGCAGGTGAGGTTGGCTTGGGACCCTAAGTTCTTGGTGGGAACCCTATGACCCTGACATTCAGAACATAAGGCACAAAAACAAGTATCGTATATATCGTATACGCGTTTTTGAACACATGTTCAATCATTGTTTAGGTACAACACAACGACATCGCATATGGTTATTACCTACATACGAGTATGATTAACTGCGCACCGGTACTATTGGCATTTTAATAAGGTATTGTAATTACTTCAAAAACGTATTATCAATAATGACAACCTTAAAAATGTGAAGCTCACATAAATTGTAAAATGGCATACACGCAGAAAGGCAATTACTTGTCAAGTGTGTATCCTTTGGAGTAGTTGAGACTGGCTGACTTTAAGGAGGGGTCGGTCAATTTGAGTCCGAAGTATAACCATCTTAATATAGGTATCCAATACTGATAGGTATATAAAGCTGAAGAGTTTGTTTGTTTGGTTGAACGCGCATAATCTCAGGAAGTACTGGTCCGATTTGAAAAATTATTTTAGTGTTAGATAGCCCATTTATCGAGGAAGGCTATAGACTATATAACATCACGCTATGAGCCACGGGAGCGGAGCAGTAACCTTAAACAAAGCGGGTGTACCGCGGGTTCATCTAGTATTCTATATAATATATCATGTTCTCAAAACAGGATCGGAAATAATTAACTATGTCCTTTTTGTATTTCGTTTGGTTGATGAGAGTGTCACAAGTCCTGTTTGTCCTCCTAACAACTTGTTTCGCATTTTCACTAGTTATGTAGGTTTGCCATTATTGTAACTATTTTCATCATCGTCCATAGCCCGACTGGGTCCACTGCTAAACAACGGCGTCTCTTTGTTTTTGCCATTACCCGATTTTGTGTTAATGTGGGGTAGATTAACATAAAATCTTGTTTTGGCCTATGATCGCAATAATATCGTTGGCAGACATTGCTAAGGGACGACAGGCAATTGTTTTCCCCATCCGTGACGCCATTCTGTTACGGCTCTACTCCACCTGTCGTCACCGCGTCTAGCTAAGTATCCTGTCCAAGCCCATTTTAGTGTCATTATTTGAGTTCCCACGGAAATATGTTCAGGTCTTTTTATTTGAATAGATTCGTAAAGGTATGACAGGGATTATGCAACCTTCATTGAATTGATTAATAGAGAGGACTCACGTCTTACACTTTAAAAACACAAAACACGGAGTACAATATAGCAACCCATGTATCCACAGCTTAGGTCTCATCATCAAGTGAAGTCAAGTGCTTACCCAATGCTAACATTTTATGACTGCCAACAAACGCGCGATGTAATGCGTGTTGCATTATGCATTTACATACATATTGTTTGTGTATAATGTAGTTGACATTGCCGACAAAAGGAAAATTTTATTTAATGGAAAATGATTTTTATTATGAAATCGCTGAACATTCTATTGGGCTAGTTATTGCCATTTAATGCCTGGTGCCTGTTCTTTGGACTGAATCTCCAACACAGTACAAATCTATTAAAATTAACAATCTGTTTAAAATCGTAAATGACTTTCGCTATTTCTAATTACATCTGAGACGGCGGCGGCGTTATCTTTAGGACCCTGCTGATTGTCTCCATAAATAGCCGTGAACAGTAAGATCTCTAATCACGATAAACACAGTTTTAATTTATCATGATGGCTGATCTTTCATTGTGATCGGCAATCGATCATTTGTATGACCAAGGTAAATAATCGCTTCTTGAGAACTTTCACAACAACTCGCTCTTTTGCTTCGCTGTGTACTTATATGATTCCAATACAAAGTTATTCTCGGGAACACACTGGTCTTTGTAGAAATTTTCTCCGTGCATTTTCAAATCTGAACAATTAGTTCAGATTTGAAAATTTTATCATATTGGATGATTAATAATGGTAAGATATTTAAGTTTATATTTTCGTTAATTATATAATACCTAGGAAATATTGTGAAATATTTTTACTTTGTTGTGCTGGAGTTGTCTGATGATTCATGTTTCACGGATTCATCCTTTGTTTCCTTGCTATTTTAATAAGTAGTTCAATTTTAAGGTCTATGGTCAAATTTGTATTTTCATTATATTTCATCATCATCATCATGTCAGTCTAGAAATGTCCACTGCTGGACATAGGCCTCCGCCAAGGTTTGGTATTTGGCATTAAAATAGTAATACGGAAATTTAAATATTATATTACTTAGACTAAACATCATAATTTATTTTTAAGATCTACTTATTTTGTTACACCTATAAATAATTAAGTATCGTTTATGTAAAATTTATTGTTCTTATTTATTCAGTTGTTGGCAATTCACATCCTTGTATGTCAGATCCCCTACTAGAGTTGAGTACTGGCTTGCGGCTACTGTTTACAAGTGATCATATCAAATTACATGGGCGTTTAGTGCGTTAACTCTAGGGTATGAAACACCGCGCGTCCGCCTAGCCAGCCGCAGACGCTACGACGCGATAATACACTTGCATTAGCAGACTCGAGAAGTAAACACGAGGGTATTGTGCGACCACTGACACATTGTATTGACTTGTGATAAATCGAGGTTAAATGAATACGGAAAATATAACATTTACGATTGTGTTATGCAGTAGGTAAGCAGAAAATAACTATGTTCCCAATTGCGAGATCACGATTTTGCTGCCGAATATGTAATATGTGTACGCAGTGGAAGTGTTAAGTTGTCGATGGTCGCGGTCGCGTATTGTGATGTGTAGTGGCGCGCAGGGGGTTGGTGCGTCGTCCGACTGATAACACGCGCGGGCGCATCTCCCGCGTCGGTTTTCCAGGACCGCGTCGGTTCTGAATTCGACAGCCGCAGATATCGGTCGCGTACACACTCGTGTTGCATAACAATAACGACGTCTCGTGACGGCGACATTATCTCTCAGTACTTATAGAGATGCCTCCGCGATCTAACCTCCCCGTTGTCATGAAAATGTTTGTGTCTGTGCGAAGCTTATACTAGCTGTCGCATCATGCGATGTGACTATTAGTGAAGTGTCAGTGATAGTGGATGGATCGATATGGCGAATTATTTTCGGTGGAAAAAGGGGAAAAGAGACGAGGATGTGTTTTATTCAGAAAAACCGCGGAGCAGGTCGTTGGATCCTCGGTCTTTGGAGTTGAGTGGTATTAGACTTGTCGCTCAGTATCATCAGCAACAGCAACAGGTAACAGATTTCTCTAACGGTAACTGCACCTTAAGTGCTATTTTACATTGTGAACCAGTACAGTAATAATTTATAATAAATGTTATTATAAAACAATGAAAACAACTATAGATTTTTATTTCTTATAAATAGTTATATATACACTTTATGAACTGAACTTACATATCGTATATGCGTTTGTTTACGGCAGTAAATAATCACAAAAAGAAAAATTGTTGCTGTGACAATCGGTACCTAAGTTGTACCGATTGTCACAGCAACAGATCTTTGATAAAATAGTAATAACGTAATCAAAGCACTTAGTTTGATTCACTTACAGGTCATTGTTACCACGCTTAGTTTTGTTATAAAAAATGTTTTATTTTATGGTTTTTTAATATGTAGTGACTTGATTGCTCCTTGTTGGCTGCCTACGCGCATGCATTTAGGAAAACCGTGTTGTGCGACGCAGTAGCGGAGGCGGGCTCTTATGATAAGTGAAGTAATATCAACGTGATTTTCCATCCGCACGAGCACAGTATATACACAACGCGCCTCCACTATCTGAACCAAAATTGATAGTGTGAGATATATCTAACGTAATTTGAGTTACGGTGTCTGTTCATTCCAAATTACACGTTTGAATAAGCGATTCTTTAAATCTGAAATTATTCATTATCAATTCGACGTATGTTATATTATAACGCTAAATACAATCAACGCAAGCATTGATAACTTATCCCTGATACAGGGGCATAATTAATTAAGAATGGATTACGACACCTCATGTATTAAGCATCACGTGAATTCATTGTTTTACATGTTATTTATTGTATTGTGTGTTAAATAATGGTTTTGCCTTGAATAGGAACGACCTCGATATGAAAATAGGAGGCATAACCTATGGTCCCCGAAATTCGAACAATGAGTTTTGCATATGTACGTCACAGATGATAAAGATAAGTATAAAAAATTACCTTCTATTGTCATCGTCAGAATGCGCCAGTAGGTAACACCCGTAAAATAGTAGACATACATATTATAATTTTATGCAGAATTGTAGCAATTAAATATACAGGGTGTCACAAGACCCATCACCAAGCCGAAGTCTACTCGTTGTGGACATCATGCCAAGTCATACTAACCAAAAATAATACCTGGGAAACGATTTTTTTGAAGTTTTCAATTTTTTAAACCGCAATCAAAAGCGCGCGCGTGCAATGCTCGAAATACCTACTTATCCATGGGGTCATAGGGCATCTAAAGAACATATTGGCGGGGTAAATGCATCGATTTTGTACCTAATTAGAAAAATTCCATACTAACTTTGAGCCTCAATATCTCCTGAACCACTAATTTCCCAGGTATGGTGCCGAAGTAAAAAATATTCGTAGTGTTTTTGGTACAACATGGGATTTCAGTTTTCGTTAAGGGTCTTTTTACACCCTGTATGAATGCAAACGGTTTAAGACGAAAGTCTTTGAATAGTGAGTGTTGCAAGTGATGATCTGCGGAGCTGAGGCGTGGTCGCAAACTATGGATCTCATTTAAAGGCAGCGGTTTTAAATTAAGTTTTTTACTACGGAATTCAATATTCGATCTATAGATAGATCTGTAGATTTTAGATTCGTTTTTGACATAAGCTCCATACAAAATATGTCAAATACGAATCTCGAATCTCAAAATCCATGTATAGATCGAATATTGAAAATGGCCATTAATGTGACTATTACGTTATAAAGAGAGAGCTATGGAAGGAGTTTATCTGCGAGATCGAAAGATCGAACCAGTCATGAGGGATCCGCGAGAGGACTAGGAACTTTCTTTTACAGAGGGGATATTACACTATTAAAGATTTTTTAAATGAAAAGACACTATGGGGATGGGCTTAGGCTTGTTTAACTACGATTATTTTCTTTTCTGACCATTTAATATAATTGTTATATAAATTTGTTAATATAAATATGTTTTTATATAAATTTGTTTTTTTTTGTTAAGTGGAGGTGCCTCGTGAACACGATGACACGTGATTTTGCAGGATTTGGATATTTTTATGATTTGTTCAATGTAGTTTAACATTATTTATCCCTGATCATATCATTGTTCACTTATCACCTACACAAAATTCTTTAACCTATTGGTTGCCGATACATCTATACTACTGAGCTATAGTGTTTTATTATTGTAGTATTCACGTTTTTTTTTTATTTTTTTTTCTTTCATTTATTTCTAATCAGTGACGCAAAGTGTTTTGGCTGTGTCAGGTGTCAGCAAGCATAGTCCCACAAATTGTAAAATTAAGATTCTGTTTTCAAAAGAGTGGCATGAGTTTATAAATGAGTTTGAATTTGAACCAAAATAGCTGACTGAGCTCTCCGAATAGCCAAGCAGAAGTGGCAATGGACAGGGCACTTAGACCGAAGAACCGAAGGTCGTTGGGGTAGTAGGGAGTGGCGTGGCGACCACGCACCGGACGACGCAGCAGTGGTAGGCCTCCCGCAAGATGGACCGGATCTGCTTAAGATCGTGGGAAGCGGTTGGATGCGGACGGCTCAAGATCGGTCGATGTAGAGAGCCTTGGAGGAGGTCTATCTTCAGCAGTGGACGTCTGTAGGCTAAAATAATGGAATGGTTTATAAAACTACTTAAAAGATCATAAGATGAAATTAGCAAGTTTCATGTCTTTTAAGTTGTGTGCCTTGTTTTTTAAGCATTAGCTAATTGTCGATTGCGAGAGCGCGTTTATGTTGCTGAGTTTATTGAATTTGGACATTATAAAAAAAAGGAAAAATGTCTACAATTGTTTGCCAGTGAAAACATTGCGGTTCGCCATATCGGACCCGGCTTATGAATAATTTAACATGAAGTAAGATTTGTGTAAAGCATTCAAAGCACTCTTCAAATTCCGTCATCCAATCATGTTGTTATTATCAATCTATCTAAGTATCTATATCTAGCCAATTCAAAATACCTTCAATTTAAATGATTGTAAGATTGTTTCCATACGATAAGTCGCTTGGATGGAAAATACTAGCCTAACGGCTTGATTGGCCGTCAATTTGTCAGCAATGGCTTATAGCTGCGCCTTGTTCTATATATGGAGTTCAATTTTCGATAAATTACTCTGTGTTATCTATATGGTCTAGTTGAAAGTACCAGGTATGTTAGACAGTTCAAAAAGGTTTCAAACGCCTTAAATCCAGTTTCGAAATAAACAAAATACTTTTTAGCTCTCGATTCACTCATTCACGAGTGTCATGTTTCTTTACTTTAGTTTTCCTACAATTATTACAAAGTTAATAAGAGATATTGGTTCACGAATAACGAGTCAATAATTATCCGTTTGCTACTCATGAAGTCCATTTACTATCTTTTACCAGCATCGCGTCAAGTAACTCTAGACTTGATAGCCCGAATCCAAAAAAAAAGGAAATAATAAGCATGTCTGATAAATTACAATTGGCACTTGCCCTCTTACTTATAAACGTTATTCAACATTTTAAACAACTGCTGAGAGGCTGCTTAGCAAAATCCTTACCTATAAACCCTGTTTAGCGTTTAGTAGCCACTTAGTAATGTTCAAGTAGCTGTCAAATTTAAACAACACAGGGACCTTGTTTAAACCTTGCTGAAAAACACAATGTTGGGTTTTACCTGGATCAGCTGTTCGATCAATGACATTTTATACATTGTCAAATTTATTTATTTACATTTTTTCAATTTTATTGTTATTTACTTATAATTAAGCATAGATTTCGAAGAACTAGCAGATTTCCAAAATTATGTAGAAGATTTAACTAGTATAATTATAAATTCTTTATTTCCAATATTTTTAGAACAACGTAATAGTAGGAGAGCTGGCAAACAATTTTTGCTAACATACCCAATTGATGCATTACAAGAAATTCTGTGATTGTCCTTAAATGAACCTAAATAAGATAGTCGAGCACTTGAATCTTTGTACAGGCAAAAAAAAAATGACGCATTCTATAGTATATTTTTTTATAAGGAGAGCTTATAATTATTGTCTGTATCTCTTGCTCAAGGTTACCTACTGCAAATTGCGATGCGGTTGGCTCCGCGAAACCACGACCGACAGCACTCATGCGGTCTCTCAATTATATTTTCGGAGTAATTAAATAATTCCATCCTAAATAATAACAATGACCGAAAAAGAACATTTATTTATTAGATCTTTTTATGAAAAACAAAAATACACCCGTAATGAGTATAATACCCCAAGCAAATAATTCGTTCGTCGTTATGTATCCATGACTCATAGATACAATATTTTGTATCTATGAGTCAATTGCGTTATTTAGTCGACTATTTTGGCTATAATCTGTGGGTCTCGTATGTGTATGGTTCTTTATCAGTTACTCAGCTGAGCAACAGCTATACAACGTTTATAAGTAAAGGAATTTAAACATTGTTTAAATGCTTGAGGGCTGTTCAGCTAAGAGGTGGCTAAGTCACACTCAACGAGATTTTTATAAGTAAGATGGTACATCTTAAGGTTCAGTATTATATTTACCTGCTCCTTTTCTATATAGGTACAATAGAAAATTATATAATTTAGACTTGAAATTGCAAGTCAATTTTGATTTAATTGCATATCTTCATATTTATATCTATTTACTTGCATATGTGTAATACGTGAGCCACTTACAGTGCATTATCATAATATGTGCTTTACCGGGTACTCCATTGTACCTACTGTACCTATCTTCGGCTGGGCTTAGAATCTTTAAGTTACTGTTGTAAACAAAGTTCAGAACGAGGTTGTGTGATTTACTGATGTACTTTACAACGTGAAACGAAAAAAAAACATCTTGTATTAGACGATTGACTAAATAATAATGCGACACATTGTTAGTTCATGTAATAAATCAATTAGAACAAAAGTTTAATGAATGACAAATGACATTTCCTATCGATTATCTACATGATTTTATTTTATATTAAATCCTTACTTTGTAATAGTAAAGAATACCTACTGTTTTTAGGTCTATGTAAATGTCATAATTTCCGTAAAAGTATCTAAATTCATATCCACACTTATGCCAACCTCTGATGCTAGATGCGGTAAGATAATAATACATGTCATATGACAAAGGAACCAAATACATGTCATACATGTCATATGACAAAAGCCCAAAATGACTTCGCAACACTTTAATGCACCGAGCACTCAGCATCTTTATGAGGCTGGCTGTCGCGTATTCCATCATTAGACACATGACTGACAATTATTTTTATTATTCTAGAAGCAAAACATTGTTGTTGTGTAAATTTCATAAGGTATAAAATAACTTTATAATTTTGAATTTTTGTCCACTATACATAACCGACTGACGTCAAATAACAGCTGACTATCACAACCGTCTCATAAAGTTTGGCACGGTATAAAATACTTAAAAAAAATTTTTTCTTCCGCTTTGACATGCTGTGACTTTTAGCTCCACCGCGGGTAAAGCGACTGACGCACATATTGATGATTAGTAAACAGTGAGGAACTGCTACAAGTGAATTTCATTTGGTATAAAATACTTTGGCAAATCTAGCGCGACCTTCCATGCAATTATACATGGACAGGATTATCGACATTCATGTGTAAAATACACAAGAATCCTTACATACTCACAATAAGTAAGATATGTTTTGAGAAGTTATGATTTCCTTTGGACTTAAAATTTTCAATGAATCGGTCAATTCTGAAACCCGCCCTCAGTTTAGGCAAGTTGAAGTTTTATTTATGTCTGAATTAAGAATTATCTCTGCGTTGTGATTGAATTTATTATGATTTCATTGTGTGTGCGACCGATTACTATCGCCGATCAGTTGAAATGTTTGCCAAAAACATAACATTATTACGTTTCATATTATTTTATTGACGCCCCTTTATAACACGACATGTGTTTCTTTTAATTTTAACGCCAGCGTGCCGATTTTATGTTCTTATATAAAAACGAACCATTATCCATTAGTAGGTAACACCAAACTTAATATAGGGGGATATTTTTAAGGTAGGCCTTTGTAGTTGTCGTTTTATTTGCTGCGGTCAGTAGAAGTTATATTACACTATTGCAACTATATATTATAATATATTTGAAAATATAGTATACTAGAGAAAACGCGCAGCTAGGCCTGCAAATATTTTTCATTTTAACCTTTGCTTCCCGAACCAGTGGGAATTTCGGGCAATCCGTTATAAGTGCACCCCTACGGCGCCCAAGGAACATACAAATTCTTGCGTCCAATACTTTTGGCTGTGCGTTGTCCGTCGCGTCGTAAAGTCAGTAACGCCAGAATTTTATATATATCGATTGATTGATTGATGATGGTTAATGATTGATAGCATGTTCCAACAAATATCAACGAGATTCTTATTGTATACTTATTTATCAAAAAGCGCGCACATCTGACTGGTCTAGTGGTGACATCTGACTGCTGATTCGATTCCTAACCAGGAAGACTTGATGTGATGAGTTTGAATATTTGTATTGTGCCTGGGTATAATTTATTTATCTACATAATATGTATGCAATTATTAAGAATGTATATAAGTTTGTCTATACAGGGTGTTACACCATCACCAAGCCGAAGTCTACTCGTTTTGGACATCATGCCAAGTCATACTAAACAAAAATTAAACTTGGGAAATGATTTATTTTTCAAATAGACACATTTTTTAAACCGCAATTAAAAGGGCGCGCGTGCAATTTTCGAAATACCTACTTATCCATAGGTGCATAGGGCATCCATAAAACAGGTTGGCGGAGTAAATGCATTGATTTTGTACCCAATTACAAAAGTTGTATGGTAACTTTGAGCCTTAATATCTCCTGAACCAGTAATTTACCAGGTATAGTGCCGAAGTAAACTATATACGTAATGATTGGTACAATATGGGGTTTCAGTTTTCGTTAAGGGTCTTTTTACACCCTGTATATTATTTTGAATTGTCAAGCGAGGGATGTACTTTTAAGCGTTGGAGCGTTTTAGCATGCTTGCGACTTGTCACTAGTATAATACGATCAAGATGAATTAGTGTAATCACGCTTGCCGACTGGTAGAACTATCGTGTCACCGTATTGTTACCCGACTGTACATTACGGGAGTACTTACGGTAATCGGTTGCTGATATTTTTTTATTGTTGCTTTAACGGATGCGTGGCAACATTTGCAGCTATCTCAGTTAATATGTGTGTAATTCTGTATTAATGTCGCATTGTCACCGGATATAGTACAATTGAAGTGCATACAATTGAAATGACACAAAATTAATCGCTTACCAGTGCAGATTACTTATGTATTTTAACTGAACGGCATTATTATACCGTTATGCGATTTGCGAATGAGCTGTCATGACAAAAATGTATACATTGTCATGGTTATCGATGATAAGGCGATTTGTGGCTGTTAATCTGTTATAGCTACATACTGTGTACTTTATGAAAGGGAGTAATCATGCAAATAAACAAATATGTAGGTATATTAATAATATAACCCATATAATTATGACTTCAGCTGTGCTTATTGAAGTGGTGGTTGGGTTTGGATTTCAGTGATTCCCCAACAAACGCGTTTCAAGGGTAATAATATATAGGTGGCTATCTACTGAGCTCCTTAAAGGGCCGCTTAAAAACACTTACGACTTTTAAACGTTTATACTTTATAGATAATTATACAGATAGTAACAAATACGGAGGTCAAAATAAAGAAGCGGTCTGTTGGTTCAGGATCTTCAGACGACTAGTGACAGTTTATATTAATGGCTCTCACCAGAGAACCCCTATAATACGGATTGTCCCTCGTGTGAGTCTACGTAGCACGACGTTAGCATATCGTTTCGTGGCATGTTTAATGATTATAACTAACCGGTCAAATAAAATATTTACTAAGAACATAAAATAATGTCAGAAATTGCTACTGATCATTCTAATGTCAGACTACTTAAACATAAATAAGAGTATTTTATAAATAAAGGATTATTGAAGGGCATGAATAAGATGAGATGAGATCGGGTTTATCTACACTCTTCTATCCATTTAGCGGATTCCGCGTACGCAGCCTTAAGCCAGTACACAAACTCATTGTCGGTTTACCAAAGCATCATTTACATACTATGTATATACGATCACGTGTCGTAACTTTACTCTGACATTTCAGATAAGTTTGTTCCAACCGTCATTTGAGCACGTTCGTATATGGCTTCAATGTTATCGACATGAATATAATAATATGTAGCTATGTAAATTAAATAGGTACTTAATGAATAAAAACAGAAATAACAATAAACGTTGGTGCTCTGGACATCAGACGTGAATACTATAAGAAGTCTTCGGAAGAAACGTAAAAGGAATGAAAGGGAATTGGAGATCAAGTAGGACATTTTAGAGTTACTTACTTAGTAGGTATATGTAAATACATAGCTCAAAGCTCAAATCAGGGGCTAAACATACCTATTCGTGTGCGGCAATGGCTCTACAGATATGCTCTCAAATTTCTTCCGAAAAGGAAGATATTTTCATCCATCATAGTTAAACACATTCGCATCCGCCAACTATGCTTAGGCCGAAAGAGCTAGTGAGCTAAGTTGTTGTTTGTTCGGCATAGTTTTAGATCCGTACTGTTCCTAAGTTATTATTAACAGATATTTGAAAGAATGTAATCCTATACGTGGCAAACTCAGGTTTTCAGATTACGATTATATGTATGTATGTATATTACATGTTTTATAACCGTCCTTATATTTGATTAATTTCTAAATACATCATCATCATCCTTAACCTGCCGAATGCATGCCACTGAGGTCACTCTATATCTTTACTCCACCTTCCATGCGGTTGTCCACTCCAGAACATGACAACTCCAACGGTTGTCGGTTCTGCGGACAATGTGACCAGCCCATTGCCACATCACCTTGTTAAGCCCTTGGGCTATGACGATAACTTTGGTCTTCTGCCGGATCACTTAATTTTGAATTCGATCCTTCAGAAAACTCTGAGATGGACTGGTCGCACCGTCAGTCTCCACGTCTCGACCCCGAAGTGTTTTCATTGAAGACTTTTGTCTCGAATACTTTACCTATAATATCTATTTATGTAACGAGTATCATTCGCGTGAATTTTCGAAAATAGCGGTGAAATACCTTGTATTTCTTGCGACGTTTCGGCATGGGCTAAACTGGTTGTACCAGCCGTGGTTACAAAATTACAGCTGTGACTACGGCTAGTGAACCAGGACTGGCCCATTATTGTCAAATAATTAAGTGCGCGATAGATTCAGACCTGGTACATTAATATTAGTCTGTATAAAATCGCGCTCTCACAAAGCTAAGCCTCTTTTCAATTTAAATGCTATGAAGGAGTTGTGCGCCTGCGGGATACATTGCCTCTAGATATTCGTAGAACAAAATCGCCTAGTACCTATATTTAAAGGTTTGTTAAAAACGCACTATCTTTCACCCATATGACATCTTTCATTGTAGTTATAGTATGTATTTATATAGTATGTTTATATTATATATATTTATATGTGTAGGTTTATGTATATGTGTGTGTAGGTATATGTATGTGTGTATGTATGTATATATGTTTATGTATATCTATGAACTACTTGTATACCATTGTGGTTGTCTTTAAACTACACCATTTATCGCACTAGACTTATTTACCATCTGTCCATCCTAAGGTTGCCTGGCAGAGATTGCTTTTAGCGATAAGGCCGCCATTTGCACATTCTGTTTGTGTTTTGGATATCTTTTGTTATAATGTAGCAATTTGTAAGGTGAACAATAAAGAATAATCAATCAATCAATCAATGAGTGCTTAAGCATTATATTATCAATTCATCGCTAATTTTATCAACACTCTTCATATTTACAATATGACACTTGAAACGATATCACAGTAGGTACTTGATAGCTTGTCAGGTGCTTACTAGCGTATTTCCCTGCAGTTAATAAATAGGTACTATTGCTTTGGTTTGGTCTATTATTAGTTGTTTGTTGATATAGTAATATGTTTTACAAATGACCGCGAAGTATGGTATCTAATGACAATGTCCCAAATTATATCTAAACTAGAACACGCCAGCAGCTACGCCTGCATTTTTTTTAATTTTACCCGTTTTGCCCGATCCCGTGGGAATTTCGGGAAATACCTTCTTAGTGCACCCCTACGGTCCCCAAAGAACATACATGCCAAATTTCAGCTTCCTGCGCCCAATAGTTTCGGCTGTAGCGTGTCTGTCAGTCAGTCAGTAACGCAAGGATTTTATATATTAAGATAAGTTTCGCCGTTTAACTGCTATGGAATAACGCATGCATATTTTTAAATTTCTAACATCAAGCAGAATATCTTCATTTTTGCAGTAGACGCTAATCTTTGGGTGAAGTGATGCCACAGGAAGAAGTAATTAGTCAGTAGTAGTTCTTAACAACTGCAAATAGATATTTAGATCAAAGTCCTTTCAATTAGAAAACCAAGCATCGAGAAGAGTTTAAAAACTAATCGTTTATAGGTCTTATTTTATTATTAATCTGAAATGTTATAAAGATCTATGTTATTTACAGTAAGTCCAATTAGAACGTTTTATTTACTAGTATAAGAATTTAAAAGTTTTTAATCTGATAGATATTTTTATATCACAATAGCTGTATTATCAACTCATGGACGCGGGTAGTCAACCGAAGACTATTGTTTCCATTTCTTTGTTAGGCGCCCCTGGAAGTGGTCGTTGTAATACAGCCTATTCATTTTCACTACCTACTTACTACTTTCAGAGGCCAATGTAGACAAACCGGCAGAGCAAGATAAGGTGATGTTTTCTTTAGACAGATGCATACGGAAGTTGACATAATTCTTTTACCAAGGAATTACGTTTAATATAGACACCTAAATCCATGTAAACAAATTTAACCGATATGTAGGCAGGTGACCGAGATATTCGTTTGTAAACTGCTCATAAAAATATATTCACCTTATGAATAGCATCGAACGATAACTTTCATACAGAGGATCGAACTAGAGAATGTCTACAGCTACGCCCGCATATCGTTTTTAATTTGACCTTTTCTGTTCGATCCCGAGGGAACTGCCGGTAATTCTTCTTAAATGCCAAAATTCGGCTTATTGCGCCCAATAGTTTTAGCCGTGCGTTGTTTGTTGTTAGTAACACAAAAATTTAATGCTTACAGATAGAAAGAAAATATGTCTGTCTATCATACTAACTGGTTATGGTTCACTTTGAATTTTCTGTCAGTCGGCAAAGTCGATTTTTGTAATATAATTGATATATCTGCGAAAAATATTCATTAGCTAGTGTTATGTATAAGATACGTTTTTATTTTATAGATCACCTAGCTGTAAATGTAAAGCTTTGGAATTTCGATATTTTATATTAAAGTTCATAGCTTAAGGGATTTCGAGCGAATACAATAGGTACTTTGACTAGAAGTCATTTCTCCACGCTCCAGTAACCATTCACTAGGTACGGAATACCTAACGATTGGAATATTTTTGTATCTTTTTAATCTAGATGGGAATAATATTCACTGCTTATTTCGCATCTTTAATTATGGAACTGAATTAAGAGCGAAAGCAAAGAGTGGAAAGCAAAATAAAAGAAATGAATGTATAGATATTATCTTCAAAGTAACATTATAAATCATCATAGGCCCTGTGTATAAACTGTACCACTACTGGGCACGGGCCTCTTCTCACTATGAGAAGGGTAAGGCCATAGTCCACCACGCTGGCCAAGTGCGGGTTGGCAGTCTTCACATGTATTCGAGAACATTATGGAGAACTCTCAGACATTCAGATTTCCTCACCATGTTTTCCTTCAACGTTTATCAAGCTATAGATAGTTAATAATTAAACATTGGATAGTTATGTTATATTTCAAACATGTTTTATAATATCATATTCACCATCATAATCAACCTGTTGAAGTCCCCTCTGGTTATAATTTTCTAATAGCACGTCATTGAACTCGATCTTCGGCTCTTCGTAACAAACCGCTGCCAGCCATCCCTATCCCTACTTAAAATAATAAATTTGAAAGTGTGTATGTATGTATGTATGTACCTATGTTTGTTCTGTTTTCACGCTATAACGGCTGAACTGATTTTGTTGAAATTTAATATAGACATATATATATATATATATGACCATGGAGACGGACTTAGGCTAACATTAGTTGCAAAAATTAACCTGGGAGGAATTGTAAGGAGGGTCAAAGTTTGAAGGGCATGAATCTAACTGTTGGAAGTAAGAACCCATGCGCTATAATAATTGAGTACTGCGCATGTCCTATCTGTCAGAATTGTCGCGACATACATATTGTCATATTAAAGTAAATATTAAAGTATCCGTAGTGATACAGATCGTGCTGGCTCCCTCAATCAAGGTTGAGCCGTACGATTGCTGTTGAATGCGGGCCATCAGTGGGCCGAGTCAGTCAAAAGCGTCAGATGATTTCCTGCATTGTACTTGCATACTAAACCCTT
This sequence comes from Euclidia mi, assembly GCA_944739405.2. Lineage (NCBI taxonomy): Eukaryota > Metazoa > Arthropoda > Insecta > Lepidoptera > Erebidae > Euclidia > Euclidia mi. The sequence goes on along the minus strand of OX123199.2, from coordinate 32,586,095 downwards.
TTTTGTCTGGACTTTAAAAGATCAAGAAAAGACTAAAGAAATTGAAGTGACAAAAAATAAACAATGACTCTGAGTTTGTTTCGGCCTTTCTTCTCAAGAAGTCATTTAGCTAGGAAAAGCCGGCATCATCTAGAATAGGGTTTTGACATGTATAAGTGTTGTAAACAACCAAAATGCAGAAATAAATATGTCATGTCTTTATGTCCGTACAATAAAAGAGATTTGTGTAACCCCGAATATAACGCGCGCGTAGCCGCGGGCAAAAGCTAGTAATAATTATAATAATCAAGAACATATTATTTTTCTGGATGTATCCAAATAGTGGCGTCAACTTTAAGCACAATGTCACTACCCCATGTCATTCCGTGGGCGACTAAGTATTTTTTATTGTCTCACGCCTGTATCCCCGAAGGGGTCGGTAGAGGTGTAAATAGACGGACAAAGTAAAATAGAAGGAGCAAATAATATATTTGGGGAGAGATGGATAACTCGATATCAAATTCTATACCTACCAACCTGTCGGGCCAACGTGGGCCTCCTCCTCCTTTTGAAACGTAGTCTTACTGTGAATCAAATAACAAGAGGCTTAAGTCCAGCCGTGTATTGCGAAAGGCTGTGAATTATACGGAATATTATTATAAATCAGTATTTGATATTTCCAGACCTTTGAATAAGACTTTGCTGTTTTCAATTTTATATATACCTAATGCATAGAAGACTTTTTCAATACCTTTTGTGGATAGCCAGTTCAATCCCTATAAATGCGAAACGCCCTCCTAACCGTCCAGCAGACAGATATGAAATGCTACTACTTGATAAGTGCACCGACCATTATGTGTCAAATCGCATCATGTCACGTTTGTCACAAAGAAATATTTTACTTCATAGGAGTAACATTAACAAGCGTTAGGTTATGTTGTTGTTGTCACGTATTATTCAAATTATATTTGTAACTTGAAGTCGCCAATGATGTCATGAATTCACATGAAGGTAAAATGTGTACATTTAATTAGTATGTAGTTGATTACTATGAGAAATATAAGTTCGTGATGTTTCTTTACTACTCTAGGATGTTTCTTTTTACTGTTTTCCTTTGTTTTGTAGGTATATAGCACGTATATCTTATGGTTCCTTAGTTATATTCCTGAAGGTGAAATGCTTTACTCTAATATTATTCGACAAAAAAAAAAAAAAGATTCTTTCGACAAAAAATTATGTTCCAAAGTCGAGCTATCCCTTTTCCCTCTTCTCGTCTTTAGCGTAACATCAGTTTTACAACTGCACTTTATGGTTCATAAACGTGGCCGCACCTTGCTCTTAACTATATACGTTTTAGGTAACAACCCACTGGCCTATTTCACTAACTTCTATGGGTAGTTCTTTCCTGTAACACGAAACTGGAAGAGTAGTGTAGAACGACATCTCAAAAGGCTAATATGATAACGATCTGAATACGGACGCAGTCATTACATGTGCTCTTCTTAATCTATACTCCTATCCTGTGCATGTTTAAAAATACCTTATCGTAACTAGACCAAGGTTCGCTACGCATTTTATATAAACAAGTATGGGCCTAACCACACCATTGCTTCATAGACTTGCTTAGTAACTGACGCTGTGATGTTTATTGCGTACGTTTATAATACTGTACCAAATTTAATAAGCTCGATTTAAAAAATGCTATCGTAATACGTTGACATGTTTGAATACAGAATAGATATTTTTGCCCTTCTAAAGGTTTCTCTTGTAATAAACGAAGATTTTAATAAGGTTGCTGGCCCACTGCAAGGTTAAAATCCACAAATTATCTGAATATTAAGTCTAGTACGAGGCATGCTTTTTAAGTTTTGTCGTTTGAAGAAAAAGACTAGTAGAACCTTATAGTACTTTTTATTGTTTTACAAAGTATTTACCACGTAGCTTAATACACTTTTCCATTCGCTCAAACCAGTTATTCTAACATTTATTCCACTCTAAAGTGGGGGTGTTCAAAATGGCTGACTTGAAAGCGTCGACTGCTTCTTCACCGGACAGGAACCTTTGGCCACAAAGACTATTCTTAATTTTAGGGAATGTAAAGAAATCGTTAGGGTTTAGGTCAGGACCAGGACTGTATGGAGGATGGTCAAGAATTTCTACTTTTTCCTGATTCAAATACTCAATCGTTTGACGAACGCTGTGTGAGCTTGCGTTGTCGTGGTGCAGGATGATGCGTCGCTATGAGTTAGATTTTCAAAGTTCGGCTATGACTTATGGTAAACAAACTGTGGTATACCACTCTGCGTTAACCGTTCTACGATCTTCAAGTGAAATAGTCGCAACATGGCCGATTTTTCCAACGAACGTGGCCACTATCTTGTTTGAAGTGCTTCGAGAACGGACAACTTTAGTTGGCTTTGGCTCGTCTTGAAAGACCCAGATTGTAGATTGTTGTTTGGAATCAGGATCGTAAGCATAGATCCAAGATTCGTCACCACTGATGATGTCGTAGACGTGATTTGACTATCCTCGGTGGAACCTCTACAGACTTTTTTTACACCATCTGACGCGGGCCGCCTTGTGATCGTTGGAAAGCAAATGCGGTATCCAACGGCAAACTAGCTTTCTCACACCAAGTGCTTCATGCAAGATCTTCTGAATGGTTGTCCCTGAGATGCCTAATAGAGCCTCTATCTCTCGATACGTCACATGGCGATCTTCGAGAATTAGTTGTCTCACAGCAATGATGTTATCTTCAGTGAAGGCAGATTTTGGGCGTCCTTTGCGAGATTTTAACACTAGTATGTCCAAGCTGAAATTCGAAATACCAGCGTTCGACATTCCGCAGACATGGGGCTTGATCACTGAACACAGATGTTAGCTCTTCAAAACACTGAAGCCGTGTCAGGCCTCTTCTAAAGTTATAGCAAATTATTGCACGAAAATTTTCCTTAGAAAGATTCATTTTCGTACGTAACCTGACAGATTCCAGTCGACGCTGTTGCGTTTCGATTTTCGTGTGAGTGTGTGGCCAACTCTGGTGTCGGGAGTTTTCAGACAGCCCGAAGGCCTCCGACATGGCCTAATGATCCTTATACTTAGACAAGAACTGGGACCGATAGCTTTACGTGCCCTCCGAAGCACGGTAGCGCTCAGATAAAAATGCCACACACGGTCACCCAAACAAGTGGTGACCTGTGCAAGCGTTGCTTAACTTTGCCGATCTGTTACGAATGAGAAGTCAAGTCTCGCTATGAGCGCTACTAGCGATGCTGTGACTAAACAATAGTATTAATCCTAATACTTTAAACTGTTTTGAGATTCAACATTTAAACACATTCGAATATAGAACAGTTCCAAATTCAAAATTGCCGGGAAATATGGAAACGACAGAACTTAAAAGGCATGCTTAGTAGGTATTTCACTACAGCGTACCTATAAAGGTCGATATGATCATACAGCTATGTACTCCGAAACTTGCAACTTTATAATAGAAACTCATAGGCCGAATAAGTCTTTCGCTTTGGTCACATGAAAATAAGTAAGTACATGAATCCTTTGTCGGTTTTGCTGGTGAACAGCGATCTGTTATCATTAGGGTTGTTCGAATACAGGCGTATCGACATATGCCTGTATTCGAACAACCCTAATGATGTGTAACATAATTGCAACATTTGCAAATCTGTTTACAGAGGCCGCCGACCGCCAACTGACTGAATACTAATATTTGTACACTGTTCCTCTAAAGTGTACCATTTACCGAATATAAATATTTATTTCTTTATTTATTATCATCACAAAACAAACCATTCTTACAGGCTAACTTAATAATGCAAATATTGAAATAGTCGCGTAAATAGTCACTCAAAAGCGAGTAACATTTGTACTGCAATACGAAACGATTGGCATTGCAGCATCTTGTATTCTTTTGAATTAAAATAATTATGTAAATCCCAAAAAGAAAGGCTGTTTGAAGAGTGTTTGACAAGTCGGTCAATATTGCAGAATAATCTTAGACATTATTATTGCGTAGACCTGAATTTAGTATATCGCAGTCTACCTTAGAGCGTTGCATAGATAAAATAAATAAATGTACTTATAACATAAAAATATATTTGAACTTATACTTATATGTACATTGTCAATATACCTACTTATATAAAATTCCTGCGTTATTGACGGACTTACAGATAACACAGCCAAAATTATTGGGGCACTAGAGGCTGTAACGTGTATGTTTCTTGAGGACCGCAGGAGTGCACAAAGCAGGGAGTTCCCTAAATTCCCATGGGAACGGGCAGAAACAAACCATCAATTTTAAAATAAAAAGCTGGGGATATTCTCTAATAGTCTAGTATATATTTAAAGATTTATTTACTTTAATTTTTAAATTAATACATAGTGCGTGTACCTACCTATTCCCCCTACCTATCATAAGACTGATTTGGATCTTTAAAGGCTAGTTGGGCTTGTAGGTTGACCTAAATGGCTCTGTTCTAATTATTGTGTTGACGAACCAGCTGTTTCGTGATCGGTAAGAGTCATGCAAAAGGCAAGTGCAACATACACAATGATAGGAGTAGTCGCGTTGGTAATCATTATAATTAGCTCGTGTTCGTATCAGTACTCTGTCAAATTATATTATTTTCCAAATGTTGTAGATTTGTCTCTCTAAATAGAGTCAAAAGTCAAAAATCATTTATTCATCTAGGTCACAACATGACGCTTATGAACGTCAAATTTTTAAAGTAAATTAATAATGCTTCTACATTTACATTTACTGCCCATTCGCAAAGCAATAGGTAGAACCACGAGAAAGAACGGGCAATAAAACTCGTGGCCACTAAATTTCATCATGCGACCTAATGGTTTTACTGCACTTAACGTACAATCTTCGCAAGTAATTCAATCATCAATTAATCGACACAACTTAATCAACAGTATTATATAATGCGAAAAAGCTTAAAATCCCAACCCTTGGAATATGAAGTGATATTTTTTTGATCGTTTCAAATTTATAACATTTTAGTTCTATTATAATTCATTAATCAAATGTTGATAAACTTTTCCATTATGATGATTCCATTTTTTAACTCTTGATATTGATCTTCCGATGCTAGGCAAGACTACCATGTCTGAGACTGACCTACTACTTGGACTGGTTGTGGAGGTCGTGAGTTCTAGTTTTACTGACATAAATAAATCTGTTAAAATGCCGCAGGCTTCTAACGCCGTGAAAAGATTATGTTATTACCGTAAATAACACTAACTATCCCTGTTAGTTTAATCGTGATATTATTTAATATACAGAGTACCACACACTGTATATTTTAAGCTTTTATGTAAATGGGATTTACTTCAAGACAAATCTGATTTATATACGATCCACACGTAATATGCAAGGGATAAACTAGTTACGTTCGTTTGAATATACGACAGATCTATGTAACAATGTTTGGTCAGGTCAATGCTGGACACTATGCACTATTACAGAATATACGGAACAGCAAAAGTAAGCTTCCCAATTTATTTACTTGATCATCAGAGATGTTCCCACGCTTGCATTGTCCTTGAAAAAGAAAGGCGCGCACCCGCAACTTTTTACATTCAAGTTCCTGTTAATGTCCTTTACCTTGTAGGAAGTAATTGTCTTCACTGTTGACATAATGCAAAATCAGATATGGATTCGTTATCTTCTCGACTTCTATGTAGATAACGTGGGAATAATATATATGCGGTGATGATGTTATGCTTGTGATAATGTACATATTTTCGTTTACCTGTAGATGTGTTATGTATATCTGATGATACATTATCGACGTATGTTTGTTTGGATTGCCTCGCTCTTTCAACCAGTTTCATGGCATATATGCGTCGACTAAGAAATATATTGTATCAACGAATCACGACTATTTACGCGTATAATGACTTAAATACATACATTATGTTAATTGCATTCAAATACGTATAGGTATTTACTACTTGACTGTTTTGATGAGAAGGTGTAAATAATACTGTAAGTATATACTAGCGTTCACTCTTAGCTTCATCCGAAAGTACATAGGTTATCTCACACAAACAGTTAAACCCTGGTATCTACTAACACATCATTTATTAAAAAATATCACGCTGAAACATTTCATTTGATAACTTGCTAAAAGATTTTTTCATTTTCTCTAGCCGGGTGGCCGGCACTACTAGTTTGCTCTTATTTCTAGTATTCAAATTGTGGATATCACTTTTCTTTGAGTATGAGACCTTGTTTTGAAATAAATATATTAGGTTGGAATAAATTTACTGGCTTGCAACTGTTAAAATGTAAAATTTCCTTGAATTTATTCCTTAACGAAGACCTTATTTAGACGAAAGCATCTAATCAAGGAGAAGCTCATATTATATCGTATACCATATTTCGGTGCAGATATGACGTCAGAAGTTACACCAGCTTCAATTAATGAGTAGTATTGTAAACATTAGACTCCGTTGAATTCCTGAAACAAAGAAGTTAAAGGCTGTCTGAATATTCGGTTAAGAGGATAGCAGGAGATAATGGTAAGAATTGAGAAGAAAAGTAAACAACACTTACATGGACTGGCGCCATCCATGATGTCAAAATATTGAGCGCTGAATGAGATAACTCATCCAAAGATTGAAGGTGTTGCTGCCGAGGTACCGCAAAGGTACGGTTAACACAAGAGCGATCCTCACCACGGGTAGTTGTTCTAGGTCAAGACGACATACTAATGTTACCAACCTGTCTCAAAATCTGGTCAACACACTAGTCTTGTCTTGATTGACAACACGCAATAAACTTTTTTTGTAGTCCAAAGGGATTGCTCAACTCAAACGACAGTAAATTACTTATTTTCACAATAATGATCGAAACACAAACGCAACGTTCATAGGTGAAAAAGTATTTTGACTGTTTTCATCATGGTTTTTATGTCAAAATAACTGACGTAAGACATTATGGATGCCAGTGTAATAAAAATATGTTCCCATATTTTCGATGAATATAAAATATTATTTTGTAGATAATATGTTGCAAAAAGGATATAAATATATGTTATAGAAAATATTTCATTACATGTTAATATCAATAGCATTCGGTCTTGGATTCGGTGTTATTTTCGGTATAAGAACTTCCATTATGTCCCACTGTTTGCACTATAACTGTATTTTTTCCTTTAAAAAGGAGTTTGCAAGAAACTGTCAACATTTGCCGCAATATACAAAATGAGGTTAGAATATGAATGGCAAATCTCGATGTCACTTATTTCGGAACAATGCAGATACTTATTGTTTTAGAATTAAAAACCCCCCATTCGCTTTAACATAAAATTAATAGATATAAAATTATACATTAACCCCTTGTATGCCGGAACGCAGATCTACGCGAGACACAATGGCTTTTTAATTGTGTCTGGCATTCCCGGCATACAAGAGGTTAAAATAAACTTTTCCACATATGAATGGTTTAGAGGAAAACATTCAACAAAATAGCCCAGTTTTGGTCATTCTCCTTTAGCATTTACCTACACCTGGTGCGTGTAGCCATAGTAAAAACAGAATAGTAAGCTAGCTAAGGCCGCTCGGCGAGTTAATTGCCTACTCTTGCGATGACGCACGGGTTGTCACGTGTTTACACCGCGGCGCCGCCGGCTTTGTCGGCGCGCGCTATTTCGCCGTTTTTTTAAGTGATTGCGCTGAATACTACAGAATTTAAGCCTGCATATATTTTTTTTCAAATACCTGCTGACTAGCTAAGCGTTATATAGATAGTCTAAATGCCCTTTATAGCGAGAAAAATGTAACAAGTTTAATTTACTGTCGTTTAACACATTGTATAATATTAATAACGTTTATTACAAAACTGAATGTATTACATAAATTACGTTTATTACATAAACAATGGTCGCGGGTGAGCAGTGTAGTACCTACATGCATGCGCGCGATCAGACGCGCGGCGCATCCCGTACTGAATCCGCGCCGAGCGTTCCGCGCTCGTGAGATTGTGTGCGTGAAAAGTGCGTGCGTACACGCCGCCCCGGCGACTCACGCATACATTCACACCAGCGCGGCGGCGGCGGCCGATTTGTATGAAGCTATCTTACTATTCTGTTTGTACTATGGTGTAGCGGAGAACTAAGAGAACATGAGGCACCCTAAATAGTAAAATTGGTGAATTCTAGTTCAAAATAAAAATATGAAGCAACGTTACATAAAACTGTTTTGTAGACCGAAAAAATATTTTCATGGGACCTAGCCTAAAGTATACGACCTACTTTTATATTCTTATTGAGTTTTCGGGAAGTGGATGGATACGAACGGTTAAGATCGGTGTATGTGGAGAGCCTTGTAGGAGGCCGTCGTCGTAGGTGTTCTTCTCACCTCCCCTGTTGGGGTGGTGGGGAATCATTGGGAGGTTTACTCCTTCAGGAGGTCTTCTTGGCGGTCTACTACTGTGGACCGGTCGTTGGGTGAGGGCGGCTAGCCCTCGAGGCTAACCAGCCGAGTGAGTCTCCGTTGGGAGAGGCCCAGCTAGTCGCCTACGAGAGGACGGCGGTTGATCATCGGCCTGCTGGTGGTTTGATGATGAAACCCCGCTCGAGGGAACTGGGATCAGTTCCCGAGCGGGGCGTTTCAATCTTCTCCCGATCAGAGTCGTGGTATCTGGATGAGGCAGGGGAGCGACGTTGACGAGATGGGGATGCTCAGAGCGATCAGCTCGCTCGAACATACCCCGCGCCAGACCGCTCACGAATCCCTCGATTGGTTCCTATTTAAGGTCTCGATGGATGGTCGCGTTTCTTATTCGAGACGAGGGGCGTTGAGAGGTAGGGCCGGACTAGCTCCCCTATGTCCAGCAGCGGAGGTCTTTCGGCTGAGGTGATGATGGAGATGGTCCTAGAGTCAAATTGCTTGCCGTATATGTTTGTTCTTAAGTCTATCAAGTATAGAATTACACAAATTAGCCGAGTAAGTACTGACAAGAACATCACACCAAAAAGCGTCAGCTATCGTCGTGTTCTTGAGGACACATAACCTTCACAGTCATTACGAATAAGTGAAACTAATGAAATAAAATTAAAAAATGAAATCCTAAGAGTTTCACACGTTGAAATGGGATTACCTATTTTAATATCGTAACCTAGCAATGTAAGCTACTAAAAGAAATATGAAATCCGTACGCCAGCTTTATTGATGTTAATACTGCTGTCATACAAAATGCGCTTCCTTATTAAATATGTCATTATATTGCAAAATCGTTCAATATAAAGAGGATGTGCAGTATTATTGAATCACGAGCTGTGAACGTCAATTTAATATCAAGTGAGAATTACTTGCATGCATTATTCGCTTGATTCGCACAAACCTACATACAATTTCTTATATTATATGTGTGTAATTGAGTAATATTTTATTCATGGAGTAACGTTACAACTTTATTAATATAAGGGATCAGAAATCGGTTTAAGCTATGCTCTGTTCTACACTTTCACACTCTTTATAAGAAGTTTTGTTTGAACGAGCTAATTCTTGGAACTTAATTTGTGATAGCGCAACGAGTGGTTAAATTCATATAGTTAATAGAAATATCTGAGCATTATTTTATTAGCACATTAGTGATGACAAATATCCATACATCTGAGCATCTGACAACAGAATCAGGAGTTGTGACAATACTATATACTAGGAAAATTAACACACCATCGGCTGCTGAAATATGCAGAGCAACTATGAGTTAGTTTTTTCAGTATTTAAACAATAATAGCGTTCGCTCCTATCACAGAGATATACGAATTGAGTTTTAGGTGTATTTAATGAGTCAGTAGGTGATGCCGTCAAAAATTAAAATTATTTTTATATTTTTGACTGCCTCGTTGGCCTCGCGGCATAAATGTGCGGGTGGGATTGGGAGGTCTCGGGTTCGATTCGGGTCGGGCAAAGTGTTATTGGGTTTTTCCGTAAGGAAATTCTCAGTAACAGCACGGAGTCTGGTAATGTGCCCGGTACGGCAATAGGCTCGCGCCTATTACGTGGGACCCAAAAATTCATGGCGAAATGTGGGTGTAATATTACACATCTGCCTACCCCTTCGGGGATACAGGCGTTGTGTTATATAAGCAAGTATAACTCAGATATTGATATGAATGTTACTGCAATTAATTATATGCACGAAGTATAAATAACGACTGTGCTAGACTGATTGCGGTTGCGTTGCGTAAACTAAGTACTTTTATAATTAACTTATTCGTATTCAATACTCACTGTGTACAAACAGTTCTACTTACTGTTTACTGATCGAAAATTATATTTACCTTGTACCTATTTTGCCTTGTCTCCAACATAATGATTGACAGCCTAAAGTCTAAACTTTTGTGCTTGTTTACATACCGCCTCACGGAATATTCAAATTGTTTGGTGTAACTTATCTTTAATATCTTTTGGAAGCCTGTGCCCGTTTACCGAATAAAGTAATGGATCGGAATATATTTCTTGTAATACTATTCGAACGATTTTGTTACTGACATTTTTGGTCACAAACTTTTCTTTCTGTTTTACTAGCTTTTACCCGCGGCTTCGCTCACGTTAAATTCGGGGTAACACAAAACTCCTTCATCATTTGATAGTAATTTTCGTTTTAATTCTATTTATAGGAAATAATAAGAAATATAAGCAAGAAGTATTTTAAACATTTCTGTAAACAGTATTTTTAGAGATCCGTATTCAAAAATGGCTAAACAGGGAATTCTTATAGACGCGCTATGTCTGTCAGTCCGTATGTCACAGCCACATTATGCCGAAACTATTCAGTTTACAAATTTGAAAATTGGTAGGTACATGTATTCTGTGAACCGCTTTACGACGTTATAGAAAATAAAAGATATTGAATATTAAGGCTCTTGAAACATGGAACTGATGTGGAAAATGGGTCGTTAAAGATTACTTTGAGGTTCCTAAAACCATTGTTTCTCAAAGTCAATCGGTTGAAAGTTATACGGTTCCAAAGTGGTAAAATGGGTGTGTGTGACCCTCTAACTTTTAAAGTGACGTGACCTTTTAAAGAAAGTGACTAATCTAAAAAAATATATGCTGTAGATCGTTATAAAACTTCCAACGAAAATTGGTTTGGACGATATGCAGTCAGCAGTTTTTGAAATAAAGCACATCTTAAAAACGCAAATATAGCCTTCTCGTTTATACAAATACTTTTAATAGTTAGTCATAGATAATCGCTATGGTGAGTGGATACCTTCACTACGGAACACTTCATGAGCGAGTCTGACTCGCAATAACGAATAGCTTTTATAATGTTTCGTCCTAGGTGTTACTTGTAGCCGTTTGCCATTACAAAGCTTTGGTGCATTAAGATTCCGCATTAACAGGACTGGAACACCAACGTTCAGTCTCAAGTTGCGTGAAGGTACTTCTGATAATTGTTAGGAGTTCAGAAACTCTATAGGGTACGAAACAACTTGGTCAGTATTCATGACATTATCTACGGAAAGGTGCTCAACAACATCACTTTGCATACAGTCAAATGTCAAAGCCATAGTCCAATATATCTCTATACACACTTTCACATTTATGAGTAGAGAATATTGGTTCAGCCGGTTTAGCGTGAAATCGGTACACACATACATACACATTTTCGCATTTATACCTAATATTAGTAGGGATTAGCCAAGGCTTTTACAATAATTATTGGTTTACATAAGTAAGCGAACGAAGTAATGACGGTGCACCATATGACAATGAATAATGTGACAGTACTGACAGATATACGATAGCACATGCGCAACACTCAATTATGCGTTCTTACTGTCAATAGGTAGTAGGTTTGTCCCTACAAACTTCGACCCTCTCTATAATCCCTCCCAGATTATATTTTGCAACTAATTGTATCCTATGTGTTTTTCCTGGTTCTGAGCTACCTCCCCACCAATTTTCAGCCAAATCGGTTCAGTCGTTCTTGAGTTATAAATAGTGTAACTAACACGACTTTCTTTTATATATATTATATAGATTATTGATCATATTGCTGTTACTATCGTTTTAATTAAACAGCGTTATCAACAACTTTCACCCATCATTTTTATGTCATCGATCACATTTTTGTTATTTATTTACACATCTTATTATTTAACTTATTTTTGTTTGACATTTTTGTTCTTCATCATTTCAGAGGGCGATTGCTCAGCAGCAACAGTACGCCACAGGTAAGCTCTTTGCTTTCATTCATGTTTTATTATCATTTATTACAGTATGATATCGATTAGGTCATAGTAAGATGAACCTCTGGTATAATATAGTTGATGATATCGGAGCGTCTGCCCATATTTTAGTACACCTTAATTTGGCTGTAAAATATTAATCGCTTCACAAAAATGAGTTTGAATACGATGTTTCCGAAAGTCAACTGTTACTGAAACTAGTCCGAGCCTACAAAAAACAAAACTTTTCTCAACAAACTCAATACATAATTCTTTTTTGTAAAAAGTTATCATTAGATACAAATGGTAACTTTTTACTATACTGTGACATAATAATATCTTTGTTCTCCACTGCGATGCTAATTTATTCCGTGTAATATAGTCAATTAGTCATGCAACGCTTAGGGATTTGATGAAAGTAAATTAACCTGTTATAATTTATGAACACAAACTATAGTCTAAGATCCCGTGACAAATTAGTGCACTCATCGAGTTTTTGCTAATAACCAAATTTTTATGGATATTTATGATTAGAAGAATACTTATCTACCAGGTTGCCTATTAAAATGTGGCCCCTAGTATTTTTAATAAAATTATTCGTAATTGATTTGTGGAAAAATATTACGTTCACTTGTTTTTTAAATAAAATATCGTCTACATCACGGCAATATAATTATATAAAGATTCTGAAAAATCACGGTTGCCGTTTACCACCTGGCCGCACGTCTTCGCAGCCAAGTTTAAACAGGTATGATTTCGATACATTTATACGTTGATAACGTACATTTATAATTTATATATCAAATTAGTCTTTTTTTTAATTATTATTATATATGGTTACCTACCTAATTAAATCCGGCTGCAAATAAGGGTTGCCAGCTGTTGAAGATGGTAAGTATTTAAAGAGAGTGAAAGAGAGTTATACGTGTAACATCATTTGTCAGACGAGAATAGCGATTAGCCATTGCGCATGAATCGAATGCTAGTGTTCTCAACCACCGGGGAGTGGGAGTAACAAAGACGACTTACCGCTGAAATCAATATTCCACCTGCCTATTTTTTTTTAATTTGAGAGTCACTTTTGACATAAGCACAATACAAAATATAATATAGATCTCTAATCTCGAAATCCATGGATAGTTCGAATATTGAAATCCCATTTCTTCGTTAATCCCATGGAATTTCTGGAAATCCCTTCTTAGTGCACCCCAAATTTTTGGCATACATGTTCCTTGGCGGCAATTATTGGTCCCCAAGGAACATGCATTCAAATTTTTGCTTCTTGTGCCTAATAGTTTTAGAGCAGCGCTTATATATTCAGGAAACTTCACAGCATCCTGAATATAGCGGTGCTCCTTATTAGATGTTCTTTGCCTATTTGCTTACACAGCGCAAATACAAATTTAAGATTGCCTAATCTTTACTCTCACATTAGCCTAGTGAGATAAAATTCTCTAATAATCTCAAAATAAATAGGCCTTTTTGATGGGAAAATATTTAACAACAATAACAGGGCAATTTGGTAAAAGTCTACACAACTATGGCCTACTTTAGAAACATAGTCCTAATGCGAAATTATTCTGTTTTATTATTTTCAAGAACCAACTGTCACGATACAGATCAATCTATGCGGTTAAGTGATATTGATAAGGTTACCTCAGACGGTGACCACTGTTTTGATATAAACACCACTGCAGTGAAGAGCACCGCAGTCATTGAGGCAATTGCTACGCAAACATCTGTTATGATTAGGGATGCATGATTGACAAAAATATCGATATACATATATAGATATGTGTCGATATATGCATAGAATAGATTCAATATAGATATATTGATATATGTATAGAATAGATTTGATATAGATATATCGATGTATCGGTCTAGTACGCCGATGTATTTCTTTATTTTATCTATATTTTATCCATTGATAAGTTTTTACAAATCCTATGATGTTTTAGTTAGAAAATTTCATCATTATATAACAGTAAATGAAAATAATGTCATACAACTTATACAACACATCAGGTTAAACCAGCTTACACTCCAGTCACCACATACAGAACACAGATTGGAATAGCGGACAGTTGGTAAAAATTAATTTAAATTTTTAGTATTCAGAGCTCTGGCTGCTATTATTCTTTTGAAGTCAGAGTTGCAGGAACAGCGTTTTATCCAATATGGGCAGATTAAGCAGAGATAGTTGAGTGGTGAGACCCACAGACTGCTACGCAGAGGGTATCGGGTTCGAATCCACACCACTCACCAATGACTTTTCGAAATTAAGTGCGTATTAAATTGTTAATTATAGCTTGCTTACTGGTGACAGAAAACATCGTGAGGTTCCTCCTCACGATGTTTTCTGTCACCAGTAAGCTTGCATGTCTGAGAGTTCTCCATAATGTTCTTGAAAGACATGTGAAGTCTGCCAACCCGCACTTGCCCAGCGTGGTGGACTATGGCCTTACCCTTCTCATAGTGAGAAGAGGCCCGTGCCCAGCAGTGGGACAGTATATAGGGCTGATGATGGGCAGATTTTATCGATATCGTTGATATTGTCATATATTGAAATTGTCGGGCGTCGAATTATCGATATTCTGTATATCGGTTTGCAAATATATCGTTGCATCCCTAGTTACGACCAATCTGTATCTGACAGGCTAATTATATAACACATTGTATCCAAAGATTGAATGGACCTCGCTGTTGTAGACGTCTTTTGTATTAAGTGGATGCATCTGTTCTATGCAATTTATTCTATTGAATTACAGAAGCGCCACTGTCAAATAAAACAAACAAACCTAGTTATTAAGAATTATATGAACCTAAATACATTTTATTTGCGCAATCTGTTCGACTTCACAACTTTGGGCGGCAATGTTTTAAAATAGGTCAGCGCTATCCATCTTGGAGTCGAAAAATAACTTATCTAACTCCAAAAATAGATTAAGTTGAACTGGTTCTGTATAGGCACAGATAGACAAATGGGTGAATAGTTTCTTAACTTCTTAGCTTACCTTACTACGGAGTTACGATTTCAGAAGCTAAAGGTATAGAAAATCATAAAAAA
This sequence comes from Euclidia mi, assembly GCA_944739405.2. Classification (NCBI taxonomy): domain Eukaryota; kingdom Metazoa; phylum Arthropoda; class Insecta; order Lepidoptera; family Erebidae; genus Euclidia; species Euclidia mi. Next base: position 32,570,828 of record OX123199.2, on the reverse strand, counting down.
GACAATATACCAAACAAAGAATATGAAAGCATAATGAGTACCTATAAAACCTAGTCTCTGAAAAATCGTGAAACAATGTACGAGAAAAAATTGTAATAAAGAAATAGAGGTATTTTAGCTAACCAACATCCATTCAATAATAGTGCACAATATGTGATAGAATTGATACCTAATTAGTCTGGGAAGGATAAGTTGAGGACTCCTATTACCGAGTAATAAAACCTAACAAAACCTATTTGGTCACCAGGTGGACGAGAGCAGATAACTATACACTTATTAATTTGGTCAAATTATTAATTTGGACCTAAGTAAAGGGGAATGGGCAAAAATGTATGGAACGTGGTACTCGCATTAATATATCATTGAAAAGACATTTTGATGCAGAAAAACGTCTACCATGGCGCCTGTCCTTATTCACGTTTGGGAAGCAGTAATCTCACTAAGTTTTATAAATGAGAATTTACTACAAACTACTTATATTAGTAAAATAAAGTTGAAATAAGATAGCATTAGACGACGGTATAACACACTTAGGATTCTATTATTAAAAGAAGTAAGAAAACAAGCGTTCTTCAATAAGCATTAATAACATATATTTTGGCAATAAGTGAGTAGATTTAAAACATTACGTATCGTTATCAACTATAACAGCATTGAGGAAAGATGCCGTAGCAGTAAATCTCGTAAGCCTCGCATAGCCTACGTACCATATGATGGACACTATATGTGCACAAGTGCCCATCGAACGTCGCCCGGTTAAACATGTGCAATACTGTTGGACAATATTATTTGCACTGCTGATCAATATATACTTAACAAAAATATTTTTTTATACGGACATGTCGCGACTGGATTCGTTCACGCAAAAGCCAGGCATCTACGTGTATGTCATAGTCTGGCAGATCTTCAAGTGCTCCCTCTCTGTACGTTTCAATTATATACAGACCATTTGATAAATGCTTGGCACAATAAGATCTATATTTGAAAAAAGCTTTATGTGTACTTTAAGCTAGATTATTTTTAAAAGTAAATCGGTAACATATGTATTTTATGACTTTTAATGGTGGAAAGGTTTTATTTACACAAAATAAAATAAATAAAATCACACTTCACAGTGAAAAATATTTATTTATAGGCGTAATATTACCACAAGACATTTGCAGATGGTGAGTAAATTTTTACGCAAATTATATGATTTATTACCACTACATGCTGTCGCGTGTAGTGGTAATAAAGTTAGTTTTGTATAGAAAGTTATAAGTAAATTTTATGTTGCTAGGTTTATCTAATACAGAAAAATATGGAATTTAATGGAGGAACTCCCACTTTCGTAAAACATACTTAACATTTAATTTCAATAAAAATATACTTACTCACAGCTTAAACTGGGTTTGCACACACATAGATAATGTTATTAATTAATCAATAAACCAGTTATTTACTCAAAATTACTCACCAACACTCGAAAATAACTTAATTTCCGTGGATCAATTGCACCAGTTTCACGAAACACACCAAGTAACGCGCGCGAATCGACAACTGACATTTTGACATTATTTTCTCGTTCCGAATCAACCGTTTTAAAACTTTTAGCGTATTTTTAGCATGAAGAAATGTATAAAGATTCAAGTAGAAGAGAGACAAATCATCTTAAACATATCGTGATAGAAAGAAATAAAGATATTTAGACGATATATTAGTGTTGCTAGAAAATTGACAAAAGTCACTTGGGTTCACTCAACGGATTTTGATATACAGTGACAAAAGTCACTGAGGTTCATCTGAGCGGTTATGATATTGACGAATTCGTCTGCGAAGGAGGGGTGCATGGTAAATTCTTACGTAAACGCGTTATTAATAGAAAACATGAACGGAAATGTAGAAAATATTACCTTGGTACCCATTTTCTTACGTGTATGTTTATAGCTGGGGCCACGGGACTGTCTAAACAGGTTACCGTGGCCCTGGGACGCAAAGGGAAACGGAAGGAACAGGGTTTTTATTAGTTAGTAAGACTGTCGTTTATCTCCAAACACAATCAGATTTGAGACTGGCGGCTATAGTAAATGTTGTTCCTCTTGGTAAGACCTTTTAAACGACACTACAATCATATTATTTTTTTTTTAAAAGGCCGGCAACGCACTTGTGACTCCTCTGGTGTTGCGGGTGTCCATGGGCGGCGGTAATCGCTTAACATCAGGCGATCCGTCTGCTCGTATTCCATAAAAACAAAAACTATTGAATCCGGGTACCATTTTGCCTATTCTCCTTGACTAGTATTTATCACATTGTTCGGGCATTATATTAAAATGATGCCTGTTTGGTAACTTGATCCATAACATATTATATGTGAAATGCGTAAAAAAAATAAAGTACCTATCAGTTTAAATGTAATCTGACGCTTTGTTTACAAAGTATATTTTCGTATAAGCAAATATTACGTAGTATGTAGGTCACCTGTTGTTTCAATAAGCATTAATAACATAATTTTGTTTTGAACAGTCAATCAGTGTTTGCATTTGTCCTGTAATACTGATATTTTGTTGCGTGTGCATTGCATTATTAATGCATATACTTGAAACATAGCCAACAAACTTCACGCACATTGAAGAACTCGAATGTCATGCAATGTCGCCAATACATTTTGTTAGACTTTATTTTATAGTTATGCACATATGCAGCATCAGATCTGTTTACTAATATGTTTAAAAAATATATCATACCTACATATTCGTATATTGTGTGCATTCCGCTGCTATATCAATTTGTAGCAGTCTGACAGACCACGTTCCAGCTTAAATCAAGCAATAAGTAATCGATTACTGATATTCATTTGTGAATTTTCGATGCGTGGTCATGATATTAAGCCGGGTACTCATTAGCGACCTGTAATCGTAACCGTTGCATGCACTGTAACCAAAAAGCATAGTGTGTACGTGGTTCGCTAAGCTGCTGCGAGCGGTACGCGTGCGGTTTGGAACGAGCCGACGTTTAAACGTGCTCATTTCTGAACCCGTAACGTTGTCCGTAACTGTAACCGTTACTGTTACCAAAAACATAGTGTGTACGTGGTTCGCGAGCCTGCAACGAACGCTTTACGAGCGACTCGCAGCGAGCCGACGATTGTCGGTTTTTGCCGCGAATCAAAGGGCGCTCGCAGTTAAACAGTATATTCTAATCTATGCTCGCAGTGCGCTCATGGACGTCAAGAGGAGAGGTTGCTAGCCGCTGCGAACCAGCTTATTCGAGTATCCGTCATGTAGGTATGGTCAGAGGATAAATGTATTTCGCTGATAGACGCCTACAGGGAACATAGTGTACTATGGAACCCCTAGATTATTACAAAAACATTTGAAAGAAGATGCCTTGGCTATAATCGGAGGTATAATGAATGAAAGTGCGCAAGCATGCAAACATCTTCGTGGCCGTTTATGATCATCGAGTAAGATATCTATAAGTATGTATTCTTCACAAGCGAGAGACACTTCGTCCGACATCGTGGACCTACAAACCAACACTGCCCAGATCCGGCTTGTCAGTGGCCTTTTCGAACGCACTAGAACCTCGTTACTGTATCTTTTTGGTTACAGTTACAGCTATCAAAATGAGTACGCTCGGTGAAAGCGTTCCGGCGACGTCGTGAGCCTAAACTGTAACAAGCGTAAATAGAACCTCGTACTGTATCACGCATGTTACGGTTACAGCTCGCTAATGAGTACCCGGCTTTAAACACACATAGTAGAAATATCATAGCTCAAATGTTTTTGTTCAATTGGCAGATACTTGAATTAAATGCTCTTCTCAGTCTAACGAAATATATTGCTTACATTATGGATAAGATGGCTTTAGCACCCGATATGAGGTGTCTATTTTGACGTTGAATTCAGGCTCGTATTTTAATATACGATTGAACTTTAATAATTAAGTTTTAGTTGTTTGTTTTGCGACGGAATAATAAAATAAAGGAATTATTTAATTATTCCGTCGCAAAACAAACAACTAAAACCAGTGATGTTTATTGCTTGATAATCTTGTTGTAAATGCTTGTTAATAAAAATAAACCAGATCCAACAAGTTCAAATATATAGAGTCGATAAGAATGCTTTGCATGTAATTTAAAAAATCGTCTCGTTCTTCGGCCCTTTCTTTTTTTAATTGTAATTGTTAGCTTAAACTGCTCTTAACATTATCTTTGTAAAAATATTGAAATGAGATAAATAAGGAAAGTTTTAGCATTAAGTATATTATGAATATACTAATACTTTAATTTACATCAGCTTGTTCAGGTCCCTTCGTGACCATGGTTGAGAAACACAAGCCGAAATGTCGAGGTAAATAAAAGATATTTCATAATTGGTAGTATTTTTGCAAAGTCCCTCCCGATTCACTACTTGATTTATACCTAGTGCAAATGTTGTCCTTTAAATAGAAACAGATTCAAAATATCAATGTACCGCTTAATTTAGGTGCTCACTGAAGTATGGGATATCGGCGAGAAATGAGTGTCGAGAACTAATTCAAACAAATACGTGTGTTTGATAAGGAATCAGGCCAAGATCATTTTCACATAATATAACAATATCTGCAGCAATGTGTACTTATTTGCCCATTGAAGCCTTCTCGGTTTATTATTATGTGAGAAATCTTAATTTCGATGAATAGATTTAAAGCTTTGCGATTTGTAGCATGTAGATTTGTATTTGTAGAAAAGTAAAATCATCCGGTGATTATACCTGGTTGATGATTAGCAATTACCTCTTGTTTATGGGCAGCGGCCCATAGACACGAGGATTATCGCGATAAAATCCTTAATCAGTAGTTTAATTTCATGTGTAATATTCGCGTAAAACCAAAAAATATAACGAATGAATGTTAAGTAGCTTTAATTTTTAGAGATGAGATATCTCATGCGGTCCGATTGCCCCATTGTTCTCGGCTTTTCCTATCATCTACTAAAAGTAGAGGATGCAATCTTAAATTGTAACTGGATAAAATGTCGAGTTATTTACTAAATTATTATGAGAAAACTCGTACCCATTTAAGTTTTGCTGCACTTTTCTTCCGTAGATAAAAAAAAAACATTGCAATTTCAAAGTAAATAAGAAATTGCAAAGATAACTCAATCAAATGTTCGCAGGAAAAATGCAGAAATCTACCTCATACCTAGGTCAAGACTTTTTATTACCCAGCTAGGCTGTACGCAAAAGAAAATACTGATCATTATTATGCCGACGGCGCGCGGCGGTTCGACGGATAGGTATAGTTTTATTTAATTGAGTTCTTTTTTTTGATTTGCCGATGCTAGAAGCCTAGATGCTAGAAGTCTAGATCATGGAGTTGAATATAGATTGCATAGATATAATACCTAGTTACCTTAGGAAAAGTATTTTTGCTTCATCCGACGAATAGAAAAGCTTTTAAAGACGAATAACAATGCTTAGTGAAAATATATTAGATCTGGAAGCGCGTAGACTCCAAAATTGAATGCGTTCATCGTTTGTTGTATCTAGCCGTGCGTATATTTATCGCAAAGAAAAATAGACATACCATTACCTGGAGTGAGTTCATCTGACCTGATTGCTGCAATTAAGTCCCGCTACTCAGCGCCTAATAAAGGCGACATTAGGGGAAGATATGCGCCGCAATGTTGGCGCAGCCATACTAGACTACAGGCCCATGAACAAAAAAGGGTGGGTCATATGAACCACCAGGTGACGTATATAGGACGATATAAGTGCATAAAATAATAAGATTCAGCACTATGCCGTCACTTATAAGCTGTCCAACTGAGTGCTGGTGAGAATTCAAAAGTGCAGGTAGAGTGAGTACATTTTGGTCATATATTTTTGTACGGCATTTTTACCATCGATAGATCCTTGAAAAATAATAAGAAAGCTCGCAGTGCTGTACAAAAATGGTGTGCCACAAAGTCGGTAATTATTTTTTATTTTCTGACAATTGCCGGGGTAAATTTGGTAATTTGATTCTGTACGGCATCAGTTTCATACTGTTTTAATACAGCTTCTAATGCATTATTCCGCTACGCCGTACAAAAATCATGCGACAAGGGGAAAATATCGAGGGTTGCAACCCCGTTCGTTCTGTTACGACGTTTAGCATTTGTAGGCATATATCTACACCTGCTTATACTGTACTGTGTGCTAAGTAGTCGTAGGTCATAAATTAATATATTTTATTCGGATGTACTCGGCTTGGACCCGAGTAAGGTGTTCGTTTGCGCTCGCTCACACATAGTTGACAAAACTATTGATACTGGGATTTACAGTCTCAATTCTTGGATATTATATACACCCTTTCACTTCAGTTAGACGTCATAATGATTTTATCATATTATCAATTGTTCTCTTCAAAAATATGTTAATACCGTTCAGTACCTATCAGATGGCCATAAGGTACTAAAATGACGCTACCGATTTAAGGGTGCCTTAAATCGGTAGCGCCATTTTCATCAGCCTAAAAGATATGGTCTGCATTAAAATGTACGGCACCATTTTTTCCTAATTTATTTATCTTAATACTATTTAAAACAAAGAAAATATGTAGAAAATTGTTATATTTTATTAATCTATGAGTATTTAAACTTTAGCAATAATTTAAGAAATTTCAGTTTTTGTATTTCTCTATAATTTTGTTTAGAACAGTTTCTTTTGAACGGCAATACTATATAACAATAGTATTTTACAATATCATGTTGAAAACAAGTTGCCGTACAGAGTCAAATGATTTTACAGCTTTATAAATCAATTAAACCATGAAATTAAGATAATTATTAAGATACATTCAAATGAACAATAATTTTTTGACGGCATTATTTTTAATAGTACTTTTGAGTGCTAGATAATGTTTTGGAACCGTAGCCTAACTTTTTCAAATCACCCCCCGGTGATTTGAAAAAGTTAGGCTAAAACCCCGGACCACGGAAAGAGAGGGGGTTGCAACCCTCGATTTTTTTCCCTTGTCGCATGATTTTTGTACGGCGTTGCGGAATAATGCATTAGAAGCAGTATTAAAACAGTATGAAACTGATGCCGTACAGAATCAAATGACCAAATTTACCCCGGCAATTGTCAGAAAATAAAAAATAATTACCGACTTTGTGGCACACCATTTTTGTACAGCACTGCGAGCTTTCTTATTATTTTTCAAGGATCTATCGATGGTAAAAATGCCGTACAAAAATATATGACCAAAATGTACTCACTCTAGCTGCACTTTTGCATTCTCACCAGCACTCAGTTGGACAGCTTATAAGTGATCCCTATACGTCACCTGGTGGTTCATATGACCCATCCATTTTTGTTCATGGGCCTGTAGTCTATAGTCTAGTGTAGACAACAACAGACTGCCATGCAGAGGATTCGAAACTACGGCGCGCAACACTGACTTTTCGGAGTTATAATTGTCGCGTGCTCCGTGCCTTAGAGCGCACGTTAAGCCGTTGGTCCTGGCTGTCATAAAGATCTTTGAGTTCTCGGCCAGAGTGGTAGAGCGTTCTGCGGGGTGGCCCGCGCCGCTCGCCGCGCCCACCTTCCCACTGCGGACACTCCTATAGAGTTTCATACGTTTGAGTTTCCCGCGCCGCGCCCGCGAACGCGCTCGCGTTTCACTCTGGCCGATCACTGATAGTCGTTATAGGAGTCAGTACCACTGAATAAACTGACAGTAGTCTAAACCATGGAATATCGCTATCCATTTTAGCAGGGGAGCCCACGATGCTAAATTGGGATTTACTCGAGCGTAATAGAGACCTATCGGGTTGCAAAGCTTAAATGATAAAAAGATAAAAATGTAAATAATGTATAATTTTTCATCGGAGCGGCTATCGACCGACGTTCAAAATTTTTAAAAACAACTGTTGCCTTAATCCGTCCTGATAATCGTCAGATTATGAGTAAGCACGTCTAGGACGTTAGGATAAAACATATTATATATCTTAATCTGACGCGCTTGAGTATTTCAAAACGGCGAATTCACTCATTCACATTTCCAACTTTCTAATAATGGCCACGAGTTTGCGTGACACCTAAATCGTCAGATTATTCAATGAGAGCCTTATTTAGGTTCACTTAACATCCCCTTAGAAAATCTGACACGCTCGATTAATTTTCCTTTTTTTGCATTTTGAAATCTTACCCAGTGGCGTACTTGGGTGGCATCCGGGGCGGAAGTTGGCGGATGACTTTTTTTTTTAGTCAATACCTAACAATTCCGGGCTAACTCTCGTAGTGCTGAGCTAGTGCCTATGTTGTTTTTTATTTTTATACATGGGTGTCACCCCTTTTTTTGAATGGGTGGCACCCTTTTGGGGTGCCACCCAGGGCGGACCGCCCGCGCCGCCCCCTCCTTCTTACGCCACTGATCTTACCTCCATTATGCAAACGATCAGATTAACATTCCTACTTCATTAAAAATGCGTAGAGCATGGATGCTATCAATATGTGACGCGCTCGAGTAAATCCCGAAATCCCTTCATGGGCTCCCTTACTATTTGGGTTGCGGAGGTCAGACATCGAATCCGGTTAGACCAATAAACGGAATGCGGGGTGTAACGCTAGGAGAGTGAGTCGTCGCAATCACGTTTCTTTTACACATTTACCACTATTACGGCGTACCACAAGTCGTGACGCCCATTCATGTAACATAACATGAAACGTTTGAGCCATTGGAGCCGCGGGGCCACCTGCAAAGTGACGTCAGACGTATCAAGTAGCTCTAGAATCTAGAGCTATATGCTGTCTGTGTAGTATTGAAATATGTACATATAAACAAGACTTATCATAGCTCTTTTTGTTTTCCTGTTTTATTATAGATAGAGTACCTATAAACTTATAAGTAATGAGGTTCTGATTTATATATTTACATACTTACATAACAAGGAAGATTCATGTGTCCAAACTGCAGGACAAGCTTTATCCACTGCGATAGGTTATGCCTATTTACATATATGTATGTATATTTGACTATATATATTAAGGTATGTATGTTTATTAATCACATCATAGAAAAGGAATGCAACATTGAAGATAAAAATGTGTAATATATATAAATTTCTTTCACATGTATAGTTTATCTATACATGTGAAAGAAAAGCAGACGACCATTTAACGGCTCCTTTGTAGGCGTATATGGATACAATATAACCCAACGTGCATAAGCTCTTTTAGATTTGAATCTTGAATTCGATGGAACGAATAAAAACCCTCCGTATCTGCACTGTTCATTAACTACGGTCATGGATATGCCACAGTAGACATTGAAATACTCCTTCTGTTAATTAGTGGCTATTGGGATAGTGTTAAATTAATTGCCTTACGTCAACAACAATGTCAATGAATGCGTCTGCCAATATCTCGGAAACTTTTCACCGCTGCGCTGGAAGACGTTTTCAAGCTTCTGCATTGGGAAGGACGTATAATATTGTTAGTGTATTTTTGATTAAATAATTATGTTACCCTTTCGTGCTTATTTGCAGAATATCTAGTTTGTTATTGTAAATAAATTGAATGACTCCAATATCTTATAACAATTTTACCTGTTGGCACTCACGCAAACCACTTAAAAGAGCCACCTGTGCATGTAAACTCGCGTAGCATTAAAGTTGTGATGATATAGGTTGTATACCTGAATACGATTACAAATCGTGCGTCAGTAATTCATGACAATTTCTTTATTGCGCTCAACCGTGTTCTAGACTCATTTTCCTTGACCAAGAATTATGTTGATGGTCAAACACGTACACGATCGTGTCACCTACATACTTAAAATAACCAAAGAGCTCGCTTTCATTCCTGAAATAATTGTTTGGGCTGACTTCTAATTCATTTTTTTTATACCGTAACGCCTGTATCCCCGTAGCAGGGATGTTAAGGAAATCCATATCCGTAACCGAAACTATCGGATATCCGAAATAAAAAAATATCCTTATTCGTAACCGAATCCGAAATAAATGTTTCGGATAATTTCAGATAGGGGCGGCGTCCAAATAAGACCGTTACGACAAGGTGTTTTTGATCGACCGAGTCACACGCCGCGCGCTTCCTTTGGATTGATTGTTTTCTTTTGTTGTTCAAGTCATAACTAGTCAGCAATTTAGTTACATTACAAAATTACGAATACTTAGTTCGATAAACTGAAAAATAAGTGTTGTGAAAGTGTTTTATTATCTATTTCTATGTTACTATTAATATTACTTAAAAGTCTAATAACTGTAACCGAAACTATCTGAAACTACCGGATAACGCGAAATAATTTAATATCCGTATCCGGAACATTCCTTGGACAGCTATGAGAACCAATGTCTCCATCCTCGAAGAGCTGAAGGTCACCAAGCGCCTGCTGAATACGTGCCAGGAAAGGATCCGGAGTTTCTTTGGGCACATAATGCGATCCCCGCTGCACAGCCTGGAGAAACTCATCATTCTCGGACAAATGGAGGGGAAGCGCGCTAGAGGAAGAGCGCCAGCTAGGTGGGTGGACCAACTCAAAGAGGTGACTGGAGGCCGGATACAGGGTGCGGTACATATGGCGCAGAACCGGAACGAGTGGAGAAAATTGACATACAGTCACGATCATCAGCATTGAGGGAACGACCAGAATGATGATCCGAAACAGATATAAAAAATCCAATATCCGTTTCCGTATCCACATCCGAAATGCCATATTCCATATCCGTAACATCCCTGCTCCGTAGGGGTAGGCAGAGGTGTAATATTGCACCCACATTTCGCCTTATGAATTTTAAGCCCCTCGTAAAAGGGGGCGAGCCTTTTGACGTCATTGGGCACATTATCACACTCCGTGCTGCTACTGATAATTTGGAAAACTGAGTAACACATTTGCCCGACTAGGGAATCGAACCCGGGACCTCGCGATCATCAGACGCAGACGCTATCCTCTGGACCATGGAGGCAGTCTGAGAAAGTTCATTCAATTTTCTTGCTTTTCATCATTTGTTTTAGAATTGTTTCTCAGACTTCATTTTAAAGGGCTTCCAAAAATATACAAGGTATTGATCTGCATTTGCAAAATATTTTAGTAATACAATATAGGCATTAAACATCTTCTTTCTCTTAGCGTTATCCCAGTTTCAATCTGGGGTCCGCTCACTAGTCTAACCGGATTTGGCTGAATATTAGCTTTTTCACAGAGCGACTGCCTGTCTGACCTCCGCAACCCGAAGGGATAGCGATATTCCATGGCTTAGACTAGTGTCGGTTTACTTAGAAGGTACTGACGCCCTGTAACGACTGTCAAAGATCTTCATGACAACCGGGACCTAAGGCTTAACATGCTCTCCGAGGCACGGGACAAGCGATAATTAACAATTCAATCCGTATCCGACATTAAACATATTCACCTAAAATTTTTTTAAACAGTGTGGGATGCTCAGATTATTCTTGTTCTATAATCTGTGGTGGGATAATATAATACCCTATTTTCATTAAATTTTACTTCGATAGTAAATCAGAATAAACTGTTTACTGGTGCAGAATAAGACTGCACGGTAGGTACGTGTGCTTGTATGTGTTAGGTAACTACAATGCGAGCTCGTGGCGATCAGCTAAACGACGGCAGCGGTCAATACACCGAACTGATTTTTAAAATGCATGATTACCAAAAAAAAGTTCTTGTGACTTCATGTATTTGTATTCAGTTATAGTAGTATATCGACGGTGAACTGGCAACAGGTCCTATCTCATTTTTTTGCACATTTCACTTTTGAATGCCAATCTATACCATTTAATACTCCACATCGTTGCAAGAAATCCTTACTTAAATACATTTCAGTTTAGCGCCAGAATTTGCTTCATTCAACTTGTACTAACTGCAACGCGTAGTGAATGCGAACATTTTATCCTATCTCGCCAAACGGACATGAACGCGATTTCGCGCACTCTTAAAACAAAAACTGTTTTGTGTGGATTCATTAGGTTTCGGTGCCCTAAGTTATAAAGGGATATTATTGAGGACTTCTAGAAGCTAAAATGGTAGGTTTTGTTAGGTATAAATTTATTATTAATATTTAAGATTTCTACGTTAATAATCTGTAAATCGAGATAGTACATAATGCATTGCCGTTCCAAGTTTTGGCAGATTGGAATTATCCAGAGATAGTACTTCTTGGTTCTATTCAACTAAGTATAACATCAACCGAAAATACCTTTCATTAGGTTTATCAATACATATACCTACGACGAAATACATGCTTTTAAGTTGCACGATTCCGCTATAAGTTGTTATTGACGTCCGCATTTAATAATGTGCCTGGTAGATGGCAATGGGCTCGCCCCCTGTTACATTGGGACCGAAACATAACTGGCGAAAAGTGGGTGTGTAATACACCTCTTCCTACCTCTCCGGGGATAAAAGGCTCATGCTTTTTACTCCCTTTAGTTATGTTATCAGCATTTACGGCTTGATGTTCTAGCCCATCGAGTCACACAGGCTTGCTGCTTAGGGATTACAGGACTATGTTCTAACTACCTAACCGCCTCATGACTAACTAGCCAATTGATTGGTTGGATTCGATAGAGCATAAATAATAATGGAAATTATTTGTGATTACAAATGATTTATCTGTCTTGATATTGGCTGCGACCTGCCAAAATTTCGGCGCCTTAATAGACAGATATCTAAGTCTCTGACCCGCGATATCCGCCGATACAACACAAAATGTGTTCAAGAAGCGATCGAGCGGAACAAAGGCTCTAAGGTATTCCAGAGAAATCTGTCTATCGGGCAGTCAGCTAACAAAGCTGAAGACGGAGGATGGCAGTGTTGTGTCATCCAGTTCTTGGAGGAGATCGAAAGGTTCTATGGAAACTGTTATACACGACCCCGCGACCACACGCGACCCTAGAGCTAGATTGACCCGACACCATACCGATGACATCCCGGACGTCAGCATGCACGAGATTAGTGTGACACTAAAACAACTTATAAACTATAAGGCACCGGTTGATGTCAGAATTATGACAGAGCTTTTGAAAGCTGGCGGCATACTAGCTTTGGAAATGCTTCGTAAGCTTTTTAATTCCGTCATACACGAGGGTAAAACGCCACAGGCGTGGCACAGAGGTGTGGTTGTGCTGTTCTTCAAAAAGATCGACAAACCCTTTTAAAGAATTGCACTCATCTCACTTCTGAGCCAAGTCTATTAGCTGTTTTCAAGGTTCATCACGAATCGTCTCGCTTGCAAGCTACACGACTTTCAGCCTTTTGAACAAGCCAGGTTTTAAAAGGCTAATAGTACTATAGACCACATACTAAACACATATAGAAGCCCGAGGAGTATAACCAGCCTCTAGGCTTGGCGTTTGTGACTAGACTACTGACGTTTGAGACTATGAGAAAGCCTTCGATTCGATCGAAACCTGGGCAGTGCTGCAATCTCTCCAACGGTGCTAGATCGACTATCGATACGTCGAAGTGCTGAAGTGTTTGTACGAAAACGCCACCACGTCAGTCCGCCTCGAGGACCAGAGCTCGAAACCTATTCGACTACAGCGAGGGGTGAGGCAGGGGGATGTTATATCTCCGAAACTATTCACCGGTGCGCTCGACTTCTTCAAGCGCACCGGTGAATATCTCCATCGAGTCCTTCCCAGTCCAGAAGGACTGGGAAGGACTCGATTTCAACATCAACGGCGAGTACTGTATCACTCACCTTCGACTCGCTGACAATATCGTAGTCATGGTTGAGACCATGGAAGACTTCGGCACAATGCTCGGTGGCATCTGTAGAGTCGCCCAACAAGTAGGTCGAACAAGACGAAAATCATGTATAACGTCCATGTCGTACCTGCTCCTATAGATATCTTCACGTCCGATATCCAGCAGTGTCTAAAGACGAAAGCCTTGACCAGTGTGTGTAGCCAGTGTTGTCACTCAAAGGACGACACAGTGTTGTCACACGATGGAGAGAGCTATGTTCGGAGTTTCCTTGCGAGATCAAATCAGAAATGAGGAGATCCGCAGGCGAACCAAAGTCACCGACCTCCGTCAGGCTGAAATGACAGTGGTACGGAGGGTACATAGCCAGAAAAACCGATGGCCGTTGGAGCAGAAAGGTTCTGGAGTGGTGGCCACGCACCGGACGTTGTAGCAGTGCTAGGCCTCCTGCAAGGACTGACAATCTTGTTGGGATCGCCCATAATGTTCCGAGTAAAATGTCCTATGTTTGTTCCTGTGTTGATTTATACTGTCCTATCTCGATTTTATATTGGAAGGAACCATATAATGTTTCTTTTGTTTTTAAATACATGTGTAATGAAAAAAATTATTAACTACGTATTTTTTTATAACATACGAGATGTTGTATATATGACGCAAACATGTTTTTCTTCCTCCTCTAAAGTTGTCAAATTTGAGATATTACCGGTTGCCAGTTCACAGTCGATATTCACCCCTGAAAATATTTTGCAAATGCGTATCAACACCCTGTATAGGTAATTCTAAAGTTTCACCAAAAGTCAATATCTGAATTGATGGAATTTGTTGCGCCAAAATAAATAGGAGACTAATATTAAAAAGATACGGGTATGTACTAATTTATCCGGGTTACAATATAAGACGTATGCGCTGCATACTTGTGTAAATATTTGATACAATCATTGATACACCTACTTTTGTGTGAAAAGAGGTCAGTAGGGAACCAGCACTTGCCCACATTGTGTGATTCATTCTTCTTTGCTGTGAGTCGTAATAGCATCAATCATATCATTATGTTATTTTAGTAAGGTCATCTCTTTATTTTGGTCAGTGTCATGTTGAAAAGTTTGAAGTGTATAGAACTTTGTCATCTATCTAAACCCTACGGTTTGGGAAGTGTTGACAGATTTAAAGTCCTATTTTTGTTTGAGTATTTCTTAATATAATTTATTACAGTACTATCTTGATAACTGTGTCTTAATAAGAATTCCAAACCACAACATAGGTACCTCATAAAATGATAACATTTACTACCGGCTGACCGACATCAACGACAAAACAGTGATCTCAGTAGTAACGTATTAGTAACAAGACTACCATGCAATTATATCTATTAAACTATTTCGACTACTATATCACGTTTCGAATCTCGAACCGACAATCTCAGGGCCCGAGACAACTAAATGTACAAAATGTCCTGGAACTCAAGACACAAGATATCCCGGCGCTCGTTACCCTACATCTAGTTTCTTTAAGTTACAATAAAAAAAAATGTTATAATGTTATTACAGTTATAACTTTTCTCCTTTCGTGAATAAGGAAAGGTAACTACTTTGCTAAGCTTTGATTTAAAATGAACAATTAAATCTGGTGGTTCCATTTTTACGTTTATCTAGGGAACTTTAACAAACAGAAATAACGGACTCCTTTGTGCCAGTGTCGTCCAGCATGTGGGACGAAATGGCACGAGCACCATTACCGTTCGGTCTTCCATGCTCTACCAGTAGGCCATACGTGCTAAGGGAGTTCAAAACATTAATAATGAGTAGGTTCTTTCGTTTTACTCACAAATTCTGTTTAATTTTCAAACACACATTTCAAATCATGCCTGGCCACGAGTGTGCCACCATTTTAAAAGGTCACAACATTGATGTAGGGTGACAATCTATCTTCATCGCTGAACTTTCCTGCTTCGTACCGTCGGGCAATATATATAACGTATAATGCATCGGTGCGGTAATAAGTTCGGCCACACATCTGTAGTCACTTGATACCGGGAAAATATCACGTTTAACAACATTTTTGTAGCCGCGTGGCCCAATTCACACAATATCGGTATTGTACGGGCCCTACAGGATACGACTAGCAAGGGGGAACATTTACTCAAGGAGTATCTTATACTAATATATAAAGCTGAAGAGTTTGTTTGTTTGTTTGGTTAAACGCGGTAATCTCAGGAACTACTGCATGGATTTAAAAAAATCTTTCAGTGTTAGATAGCCCATTTATTGAGGAAGGCTATAGGCTATATAGCATCACGCTATGAATCACGGGTGCGGAGCAGTAGCCTTAAATAACGCGGGTGTAACTGCGGGCTCATCTACCATAAAATATATTAATAACGGGTTAATTTCAATAAATACATACTAGTAATATACATTATTATTATTTCAGTTCAGCCTATTTGAAATACTATAATTATTATAATGAAGCAATTACATTGCATCATACTTAGTCATAAAGAAGTAACCGGTCAAACGTAATTGATCGTGTTCAATATAATCACCTACTTTCTGTCTTCATTATGACACATGGATTGCTCTCTTGTCACATTAGTAACATTATCGGGTTTAAATATCTTTCATCGTTTATATCAGTGAGTTAAATGTATAGTGTTATGAATACATACGGATAAATAATAAATGGAAACACTTTAAACTATTGCGTTTTAACTAGGTACTTAACATAAAAAATGTATATTTCGAGTAGTCGCGTATAAACTGTTTAATCGAAGTTATAAACCGCGTATAAGAGTTAGGCCCAAGTGACATCAGCGTCTCGTACATCAAGGTCGGCACACACGGTGGCCGCGGGCCGCGGATGGCGGTCAACGCGCGGTGGCCGGAGGATGGCAAGGAGAGCCGCGGCGAGTGGCGGGCCGGCAAGTCGCGTGCTCACCACGCGGTCCGAGCCGCTGCCCCTGCCGACACGACTTCGCGCCTCTTCTCTAATGCCCTCTCGTTCCCTCTCTCTTTGGCTTGCTTATTTCACTAAGTTAGTACTCCCAAGTCTGTCGCGAGTGAGTGACGTGTCGCGCGCGACGCACACACGATAATAATAACGATACATTGAACTGTGAATAATATTTATTTACGATGTACATGAGCGGCATTTTGTGCTAAATCCTCAATATACAGTGTGGTTGTGGTAGTTCGTTCAGTTTTTTCCGTTGTTTGGTCAGATCTCGGCGTAGCGGTGCACTACGGTGTGTTTACGTTTTTCTGTTGTGGCACATGGTGTGCGTGCACGTACGCCTGGCCGTCTAGCTGGCGCATTGCGACACATGTTGTAAACAAAATTGTTTAGATCGCAACGTAACAGGTCCATCAGTTTGGTCATAAAGACGCCAATTGTTATAGTACAATGAGTTTTGTAGTATTTTTCTTAGCGAGTGATTAACACGATCCTACTAAGGTTAATAAAGTTGGATAGAAAAATAATTATGGTTGGTATATTTGCATTATGGGTAACTTTTATTTCATCCATTGCAAAGGTAATCCGGATTTATTGCCCCAAAATCTTAATTCTATATAGTATTGGTCTTAAACAACTTTATTTTATTGTCATAGTTCTACTTTAATCCAGCGCGCCTAACTATGTAGCTAAACATAAAAACGTGTTTTATTTAATGCGAGCTATAGTGCTTTGGTTGTATTATTACACTTGAACTGAGAGCTACTAAGTCACGGTCACACTCTCCGACCGACTCCCGAACTCATTTGCAACTTTTTAAATACAAAGAAACAGGGAAATTATGCTAGTAGGATTGTCATTATTTTCAATTATCCTATTCCCGTAGTTGCTAACAGTTATTTTAACCTTTTAGTGGTGTTAAAAATCGCTTTAGTATTGAGCATTTTGGGAACTTGTTAGTCAGTTTTTATTGTGGCAGTTTAGCACAAAGTTCATCCTTCCCTACACTACAATTGGTCACCATTTAACCAACGATGTCGACAATTGCCAAGAAAATATTGGAACAGGTGCTCACAAAAACTCCAGCTAGGTATAAACTTATCAATCTAAACAAAATAATTTGTATACGTAATAACTTGACGGCATTGACCTCATACTATTAACAGGCCAATAATTGATTAGTTAATTAGAAACAAATCGTCGCGGCGGCAATATTGTAAACTGTTCTAAAGTGCAGAATGCAGTCCCTGTAAATATGTATCCGATATCGAATCGTTGGTTACTGAAACTTTAGATCATCACTTGTCGTTATCATTATTTTCATGCTAATTTTAAATTCTATATATTGCCATCAAACTCTGTAAAATATGACTTATTTTGACTGACTATTAAATTGACCATGCTCATACTTGCTTAAAAATAAGTCTCCACACATTATTTATAACTCGTTGTGTCTTGTAATGATTTTCCATTAAACACTTCACTCAATCAATTTGGTCAAGAAATCACTATGCAATTAGGTATTGAGAACGGAAGTGAACACAACGGAATTGTCGTTTTACCTGTTCCATCGATTTTCTGTAAAATCATTTATTGGACAGGTGTCACTTTTGACATTATTGCAAAAAATATGCTTTGTTATTTGAAACATTGACATTAAAATAACCGTGCGCGACTTTTATGTTATTCTAGTAATTTCTTGTGTATATTAATTAATGTGCCATCGCTAATCGACTGGCTTAATTTTAGTTGAATTTTTCTACTGCACTAATAACATAAATTGTACTAAGCAGTTTTTTTTATGAAGATTATGTGGCAATCCATATTTTGTAATCCGTCATGACTGTCTGTATCATATCTCTAGATAAAGTTTAATCTTGATGTGTTAAACAGAATATTCTTATCACACCTGGTTTTCCAAGACGCACGCTCTTTGACAATCAGGTCTGTGACACGTATTTAATAGAATGACACAGAATATTCATGGATGTATTTCCTTTGTTTATAGCTTTATTTCGTCAACTTGTATCCGGATTGCTGTTACATTTGTTTTTGAGGAAAATTGTCTACTATGTTCAAGAACGAATGAATATTGAGATCATTAGGTCGGCTAGCATGTATTTATTTGGTGGTAGCAATATTATGATGTTAATGATTCGGTACTACAAGTAGTATAGTATTTTTTGATATAACTGATAACTGTATTTTCCTTATTCGAATGCGTAGGAACACAGGACAGGACTTCTAGATCATAAAAAAATATCGTTGTGTTTGATAATTCTAAACTTTCCGTTTGGTAAATAAATGTTGATTCATGATTAATGATGAATAGTTAATTTTATATATTTTAATATTTATTTTTATTGAGACAGATTATGATCTTGAGTATGATGGAACACATAAATCATAACAAAAATTGCCTTTTACTCAACGTAGAATATGCTTAAATGCACTTCTATCAATATTTTCGTCAGTTACTAGTAATTTGCCATTACTATAATCGATTATAATTGCACCATTAAACCTTACAATATTCTAAACAGCCATAAGATTAAAATGCTTTGTTCTCAAGACCAATTTTCTGCAAAATTATCTTACTGACGTCAATTGTTGATAGAGATAATCTATCTAAAAATATAGCCGAAATAGCTTACATTGCCTCAAAGTTTATTAATGGAACCTGTAATTTTGCGCGTCATTGATCACGCAGAGTGCAATAATACGCCATGGGGTAGAGTTGGTGAGGATGAAGGTGACCCCATATTTACGCATGCGTTCTGTTCCCTAAAACGTCCGCTCGTTCCCAAGGCCGCGTCGCTTCCCGCCACATGATCACAATCCCCTATATAGGGCACGGTGGCCTTGGATCTTGTATAACCTGTTTTTATCCCCTCTCTAGACCACGTACAATCATCGCGGATATGTTCGATGTTAAGCGCTCAAAGTAACCATTACATAAAACACTTCGACCTTGTTCTAATGTTAAGTCAAATCTTACGTGACGTTTTGGATTAGGTAACATTTTTCACTCGAGTTCAATGAACTTTGACCTCGAGTCTGTCAGTACGTATACAACCGGCACAGATATTTAAATTCTTGTTTGTTTGTTATTACAATGTCGCAATGTCAGCTAGAGGTGTGGAATTATAAGTTTTATCATAAACATTATTTTTTATAGCTAGGCCGAAATCTGATCAGTATTTCGAAGACAATGACCGTGTCAGCGAGTTTAAAGACATAAGTTGTAAAACTAACTATTCAAAATGCACGGCCTCACGCATTTTCTTCATAAACATCAACACAACCAACAGCGTGAAACTACTCCTCCTGTGCAGAGAGAAGACAGTGGCGATAGCTGGTATTCTACGTTAAGCTCGACAGAATCACAGGAATCTCGAAGCTCTATGCGGGAGCATCGAGACACCAGCGCAAAACCAATACCCATCAATACAAGGGCATCTAGCGCCCAGCGTAGTTTACGAGCACCATCTGGTAGCCCATATTATGAGTTCGCCTCTAGTCCGCGCGATCGCTATCCGAACTTTGCGAGCTACTTTCGCGATGTCATGGAAGGGGAAAGGAAAGGTTCCCCCACACAACATCATTATCACACCCACCATCCCGACTATAGACGGCAGCGAAGTGATGGAGAGCGCTATCAGATTGGCATCAACACGTATCACGCGCCAGCCCGACATGAGTACCGCAATTTCGTATCACCGCTGTATAGTGAAGTTATGGACGATATTCAAGAAAACGAATACAGCAAGTGCGAGCGTTACGGAGAGATCAGTAGCGCTAAATTAAGTCACAAGAATCGTTTTGATAACAAAAGTTTTGCTCAAAAATTAACAGAGAGTGTAAGTTGTACAAAGGATAAAGATAAAGAACATTCAGGTGAAAGGAGAGGTTCAGGGTCGAGTGGTAGCGGACAGCGACAGAAGCATCACACGATACAAGAACTGTTTCGAACGTTTGGTAAGAAAGTGGGGCATTGGCGTCATGAGGCGTCTGGAGAAGGCCGACGAGGCTCTTGCGCGATTCCAGCCACCAGTCATGACGAGGCTCGTGCTATCGAAAGTGATGAGTTCCGTTCTCGATCGAAGTCCCTCGACGGTGACCATATACATAGAGTGTTAAGGCGGCCACTGTTGGAAGATTGCGGTGCCACTTACGAGATCTTCGAGGCTATATTAAGAGAAGGTAATATATTATGTTTAGTATATATTTCAACTCAACTCAACTCAACCCTACAGCAATAAACCAAAGAGACAATATTTAGAATCCTCTCAATGATGTCTTCCAAACCCTTCTCGTTCCTCTCATTTCTGTCTCGTCTCAGCGAATGCGTGGATAAAATAAATACTAGTTTTGCACTATGTTTTCTACGACATCCTGGTTTACCTTACGTCATTAAAGTAGTATTAAACGCAAATAAATATCGATGTGGTGAAGTTTATTACGTTTTGTTTAATTGTTCGCTCTGTTTCGCATGAGATTACACTTTCTCAGCATACTTTCTTGAGGTATGTGACGTGTGATGCGAGCGATGCGTATACGAGCAATTAAGATTTTACAATTAAACTTTTAGTAGCGCACCATTGAGGTTGTTTTTATTTTTCTCTGTTTCACGGCTATTCTTCTAACAGTGGTGTTAGAAGAATAACCGGTCCTTTGGGAGGCTTTCATGGGGATATGGATCCAACGTGCAGAGGCCCGTAGAGAGTTTTAATCTAAAATGGGATGGGTCACATGCCGCGGAGCCTCCACAACTGCACTATTGAATACAGCTGTGGACTAGCCGCAGCACGTGTATAGCTATTGCTATGATGTGAAGACTAATTTAATTTAATTGGGTTATGGGGATGGGTGTTTAGTGTACTGGTAATTAATGCTATGGATGAAAAACGGCACCTGCCAGTGATACTCTAATAGTATCCGTCTGCATGGCAGGTGGTGACTCGCCAACTCACTGGATGGGCCCTCTCTAAGCAGCCGCGCAAAGCAAACAAACTCTGCCATAAAGACAGCCATAGGGCAATACCGGTGCGAGTGACTAGGGGTGTCGAGCGGTGCGGCACCGGTTTCGCCATCGCGGGTCACGTGACAACGGAGACCTGGAGCGGATTTCCCCGTAGTTACGCCCTTGAGAATGACACTTCCACCCCCGAGCTAATAGCTCTTGCGTCTTCCCTCTGGCCGGCCGACCAAGGCAAGCCAGAGTTGAGAGTCCTGCGGGTGCTCTTGGAAATGCACTCCGACCAGCCAGTAAAGGCAACCCGGAGACGAGGGCCTGACCGACTCTCTGAAGCATTCGGGACCGCAGTGACGCCACACACATTCAGCTCGCCACAAAGATGCCCTGCGATTGTAAGCTTTCTTTTCATCTTGTAATACATTTTTTGTTTATATTACTAATATATTTATAATATAATTATTAATATATTTTTTGTTTTTATTTTATTATTACGAGTATATGGTTTTTATTCCACGTAAAATGATTACTTTTCCTGCTTTGTGACGAGTGGCTGTGTCTTAATTTCATTAAATTTATATTCTATAAGTATGTTGCTTTTTTGCTGCCGATGAACTATTGTGCAGTAATATTTCGAAAATAACCTATAACGAGCAGATTTATAACTTTGTATTAATCCCAATTAATCGTGTGACGGATTCATTTACGTTCTCCACTAAATTATCTGCAGTTGGCGCGGATGCACACTTGCGTTTATTTTAAAATGGGAGCACGTTGCGTATTTGTCCGTCATCTGCACATGAACGACTGTTGCATAGCAAAGTCAGGATGACTACTATTATCTTTGGCTAGACTTTTGAGCTATCAGGCTTTAATATTTGAAAATATGTAGATAAACATGTTATTGTGCTGGATAACAGCATTCCACATTTTTTATTTTGGATATTTAACCCAAATATCGACTTGAATAACAATAAAATGCAGATGCCTGGTTATAATCCTGTATGTAGTGCAATATTATAAAGTTTTCCACACTATTTTCTTTTATGTATTTCTTATGCAGAATATTTTAGTTCGTAAATAACGGTCTAAAATGGAATAATGCTTTTGAAGATACTAAGACATTCAGTTGCATCTGTTACCCATTCAGTTCCATCCATGTTTAGATACTGGAATGAATATTTGCCTGAATTCGCTGCCAGCAAGATCAAAGTCGGGCAATCAAAAATTTCCAATCGGCAACTCGAGACTATGTTTGTTTACCTCTTACAAAACTAATGAATATCTGAATTCAGAATGATTTTCAAAATTATATTTTTCTGTTTAGAATGTTTCAAGAATACATGATCAGCTTACTTTTAATAAATATATCTACTTGCTTCGTTTGTACTTTACGTCTCTTAATTCAATAATTTGAATATTCCTAACCAGCCGTCCCACGAAATATTAAGTCTGTTTTATCGGAATATAGGTAATAT
Organism: Euclidia mi; assembly: GCA_944739405.2. NCBI lineage: Eukaryota > Metazoa > Arthropoda > Insecta > Lepidoptera > Erebidae > Euclidia > Euclidia mi. Next base: position 32,547,731 of record OX123199.2, on the reverse strand, counting down.
ACACACTGAACTCATCTTAAACGGCAAAAGATATTCCGACGATCTATTTTGAGTGTGATTGAGCGAGTGCGGTGGCGCTATTATCCAAGAACAAATAATGGCATAGAATGCATACATAAATCCATATGGGACACCCATTTTATTATAATTATGTAACTGCACAACTGCCTTATAAGTTTTAATGGTCTTTGTTGAACCAAATTAAACCAACTTGAATTTGTACTTTTGTGGCATCGATCTTAATCTCTTTAAACATTTGTGCTGTCTGTGGCTACCACAACAAATTGAACGTTAAGAACAACAGTTATTATTAACGTTTATCGTTCTATTGATAAAATTCATTCACTTCTAGTAAACATAGGTGTTTATACAATCCCTTCAAACGCCCTGAATAAGATACTTGTACTGGACGTGACATTGAATATTGGAGATAACCTTTGCGTCAGATTAAAGCGCTTAACCTGTCTGAATCGAGTCTGCTCGATAAATTACTTTTGTTCATGCTTTATCTTCACAACGTGTGGGTCAGATGTAGGTAATTATTTACCTACTTAGGTATACCACGTCACATCTTCATATCTGTTTAGACTGTAACTCCCTGCAAGAGTGGCAATGTCAATGAAAATTCTAGGAGCCATTTTTTATCCGAATAATCCGTCATCTGACCCAATAATCCGACATCTGGCTGGCGTGCGACCATGTTTAAACCAATAAAACAATGACCCAGTCACAACAAGAATACAGTCGGTTACTTGATATTCAAGTAACGTTTTTGACAGAACGTGCACATAGGGCCGAGCGGAACCTGCTTTTACATGCACCGGTGAGCGCCCAGAACGACCGCCTACTGTCTCGCTAACCTAGTGGTTACTATAGTAGTAAACACATCACAATTGTTTATAATCTTCCGCTGGCTCACGAGTAGGTAATGCCGAAACAATAGGGAAGATTACTGCCAAGTTAAACCACCAGATGGCGGTATCACCGACTACAGTAAACAATGAATTTTGGCAAGTATGACATTTGAATGACAACTTGACAACTCGTTTAGACTTCAAACTTTGGATGCGCGAGCTCATTATCTCATCTCAAACAAGTCACTAAACAGAAACATTGTACCATTTTTATTGTTATTGATAATAACATATATGAGAACTGTTTTGTCTATATAAATAAGTATAGATATATTGTTGTCTTGTTGATGACAATATTTGAAAAGCGCGCTACGACAGTTTGTTTACTGTAGTTGCTCGTGCTGCCATCTGCGTCGAGCTTTGCGTAATGTTCCCTATTTGAATTATGCCTTCTTAATTGATGTTTCTCGGTATTATTTACATTTCCGTTTTTACTTTCGATTTGGTTGCTATCCTTTGCCCATAAGCAGATACCGGTATTACTTTGATTTGTACAATAATAGACCGTATCCAATGCTGTTCTTATAAATATAAAAATGTAGTAAACCGAGCATTACTTAATTCAAAGCTCCTCCAAATTATTATAAAGTCTATATTACACGAACACCAAAGATTTACGCTTAACTATAAGAACCAGATAATCTATATCTCGTATTCTTGTGAGAATTTAAGAATATTCTAAAACTTATGTACTTTTCTGTGCTTTGGACAGTTGTTTGCTTGGTTGGCGTACTTATTATGAGTTTCATCCCGATTATTTCCGACATGGGTCACCACTTTGTGAGTCTGAGTATTCTTAGTTTGCTTTGTTGTAAGTTTGTAAAAATAGCGCTCTATTTAGATTTATTTCGAGTTCGAGACTCGCCGTTTTTAGAGCAAGAAAGCAAGTGTCCAACAGTAGGCAAAGTAAACGTCGGGACATCTTGACGTTTAAGGCGCCGTGTACAGCTACTGAGTTCAGCTGTTGCTGTCACTGTCGGATTGTATACATAAGAAAGAGAAGCGCGACGACGACGCACTGTGGGCTGAAATCAGCGTTTCATAGACATTCCAATTTTTTTTAAAGTGACATTTTTTTCACATGGAATGCTGGAGGAATCTAATTACATACCTAAAATATACTCTTTATGAAATGGGTACGTAAACGGAAGTTTGAGAATTTTTTCTTTAAAAATTTGTATGGAGACAACATAAAAAAATACGATATCTCTGCTATCGCACAATTGGCCCTAATTCCCTTCTAGGGGATTAATCCTTGAATTATTTATGATTTTTTGACATACTCGGTATCACGGCCTCAGGTGCGCATTTTTTTTTTTTAAATGAGCATTTTTTTTTATATGAGGCAATTTCTTTGGACCAATTTGGCTTAACATATATGAATATGATCCAAATATCCGTGTCATATTCATATATATTATGTTAAGCCAAATTGGTCCAAAGAAATGGCTTCAATAAAAAAATGCTCATTTAAAAAAAAAAAAAGCGCACCTGAGGCCGTGAGTTCCCTTTATTATTATATATTACATACATACATAGACTCACGCCTGTTTCCCCGAAGGGGTAGGCAGAGGCATATTAAACGCCCACTTTTCGCCAGTGTTTTGATCCCACGTAATAGGTGGCCAGCCTATTGCCGCTTATTGGGACATTATATATTACATCACTGTTATTAATATTATCAAGATTTGTTTATAAATAATACAGTTACAATTGCTACAATTTCAATTTAAATGGTTATTTTATGGGTTTTTTTATCGAGAAAATTTACCGAAAACGTGTTTTGAACACAATGGTCCCTCCATAAATATGATCAAGATTAACATATATTTTTTTAGCTGCTCTAAAATGTATACATTTGGCTAAAAACTGTTTTGTGAAGCCTATTTTGACTAAGTACAGCGCCTTAAGGCACGACGGCAGTTGCGAATTTATTTTCAAAATTGGTTTTTAAATATAAGGAATAAGTCGTGTTTATGTGAATAACTTGATAAGAATATCTGAGGTTAAGCAACTATTAATAGCATACCGGTTTTATGGACCTTTGCCTGTAACGTCCTTGTTTAATCATATTAGTATAAAAATATATCGTTGAAATGACTTAATAATAAGTTAGTCTTGATCAATACCTACGTACGTTTGGTTACGCACAGCGTACTAAATAGAATGATTTACAGATAGCGTTGGCTGTTTTAGATTTTATAGGAATACGAGCATTGCGCATCGTGTATACGCTTTAAAAATCTTATGTAACCTTTGATATTTTTAAAGACTGGCCCGTTATTCTAGAGGTTAGTGACCCTGAGTTCTAAGCTGGAGGTTGTGGGTTCGATTGTCACTATGGACAAATTTTTGTGCTATGAGCATGATTATCGTGATCTGAGTCTGGGTATAAATTATCTAAGTATGTACTTAAACTGTGTTAACATATTCATCAGTTGTCTAGTTGCTATAGTACAAGTACTACAAGCTCTGCTTAGTTTGAGATCAGATGAACGTGTGTCACATACCCTAGGATTTTATTGTATTTCTCTTTCACAGGTATATTACTCTAGTTTGTTAAAACAAAATTCACCTCTTTGGCAGGCGTACACAGACATAGGTCAAACGCGCAGAGGCCTTTTGAGAGTTTTAATCTATAATGTGATAAGACACCTATTGAGGAGCTTCCATAACTGCGCGATTAAATTCAGTCACGGATTAGCCGCAGCAATTGCAAGACTAGGGCCACCTGTATGGAAAATTATCACACTGAGCTATTGTGATGACTTTTCAATGGATTGGTTTATATGAACTATGGATGAAATCTGGTGTCAACCCTTAGTATTCTTATATTCTTATTTTATTTTTATTATTTTGCTTACTTCAAGTAACTTTAGACCACTTTTCGTATTCTCATCTTGTGATTGCAAATTGCCATGAACGTGCAGCGATTGTTTTAAATTAAACATGGGACTCAATCAACTAGGCCGATGGGCGTCTAGCTCGCTCAACCTATTGACCAACAATACTGTTTCTAGTGCAACATTAAAGAGAGTTTAGTAATTTACAAACTTTTCGTATCTGTATCCCGTTCCAAAATTAAGAAACTTGATTGATTCGTTGCGTAACTACTTTTTTATACATTTTTCATAAACAGTAAATGCTCTGTTTATACAAGTACACGTATGAATCGCCTTCGATTCTGCCATTGTGAAGTCTGCTTACGTTAGATCTTTTCATTAGATAGTGTTATTTTATCTGATGTTCTTTATGCCTAGCGCTTTGTGCATGTATTTTGATACGTTGCTAGTGTTACAAAATGCATATTTATTTACTTCCGCATTCACTGAAGTGAAGAAGAGATGTCTATGCAATATCTAAGCAACATTAAAACTTATATTTATAACAATAAATAAACATTGCTAGCGATTATATTGAGCACGATTAAAGTAATTACTGTCTTATTCTAACTTTTAATGAAATAAAAGAGATAGAAATAAAAAGTTCTATAAAATGTAGTACCACAAATATCAAATAAGCGCCACAATCATCGCCAAATAATATAATAAATAGTTCTGTTATAGTAGTTTCTGGTAATTGCTCCTGAACTTTGGAGTGGATTTAATGTTTCTATTATATTCATCTATTATCAATTTTTGGTTCAACGATTAAGCTGTAGAGAATTTAATTTGTAAATGTTACTGCACGTCATTTTTTAAGTTATTCTATCAAAACATGTACGTTTGTATATATATATATATTTTTTGTGTGCGTGTGTATGTCACTGAATTCTCCTCCTAAACGACTGGTCCGATTTTGATGATTATTTTTGTGTGTGTTCAAGGGACTTAAGAATGGCTTAGATTCACAATTTAGTCCACTGCAAAATGGTTTTTTAGTTAATTTTTAATTTTTAAGTAGTTGTTGATATTGGAATGTTTCAAATTGGAACCGACCGACTGCGCTACCATCGCAGTGTCAAATTTATATTAATAATTTCGTCAATGGGACTAGACTAGAGAGGGTAGACTCGATCGAAACCTTACCTGAATAATAAAACATTAAATAATAAAGATTTTGAGTCGACAACATAAATCCGCAATTTTCGGATTGTCGAGTATTTTGTTAAATTCTAATGGTTCTGACAGACAAATCGCAGTCGCTATATTGGCCACTCTAGCGAAACGTCACTGATACCGGATAACATTTCACGGATGTAACTATACATTGAAGTAAGACTATGAAAAACTAATTTGAATGACCACGAAACCTTAAAAGGTACTACTAAGTCTTAGTACTAAGTAGTTTGTATGTATAAATACTTTTTGCAGTTATATTTCTTAAACAGTTAAAACAACAATTATAGAAGTATCCGCCCAATAAAGAAGATTTGTGTTATCCCGAACATAGATGATATACTATAACTAGAGAACCCCGAATTTACGCGAGCGAAGCCGCAGGCAAAAGCTAGTTTTTATATAAATTCTTCTAATCAACAGAAATATTTGTTTTTATTCTATTGAAAAGGTACAGTAACAGGACACAAAATTAATTCGTGTCTCGTTCTTATGATTTAACAGTATACAATAGGTATATATAGATCTGAAGCCCAGCTATAACTATACACAGTAGTCTAATACTAATATATAAAGCTGAAGAGTTTGTTTGTTTGTTTGGTTGAACGCGCTAATCTCAGGAACTACTGGTCCGATTTGAAAAATTCTTTCAGTGTTAGATAGCCCATTTATTGAGGAAGGCTATAGGCTATATAGCATCACACTATGAACCACGGGTGCGGAGCAGTAGTCTTAAATAACGCGGGTGTAACCGCGGGCATCCTCTAGTTGTTAATGAGATGTTGAGATTAATTTAGGTACTACAAACATTCAACAAATTAATTTAGCAGACATTCATACAAAGGAGATTTAACGTTAATTTATTATCCTTTATTTTTAATTTACCCGCTCTAAGCTAGTTTATACAAAAGGCTTTTGTATATAAAATTAACTGAGCAACCATGCAAATGAAACAACATTTCAAATGAGTGTGATTATTTATTATTTAATTACTCTATAAATAAATGAGAAAATGTTCAAAATTACGATCAACGACCACAGTAGACAACAAAATGTTAAAATTGTATTCGGCACCTTACCTACAGTGATGAAGGAATAGAATTTACGTCAAACCATATTTCTAGACTTATCCTGCGGTTCCACCTGCGTGCATTATACACCTAATCCTTCCTCAGGAATCACACTATCTGTTAGTGAAAACCTTAGAGTTAATTGCGTTTATTATATATATTTATTATTTAGTCTGGCCATAAATACAATACAATATTTTGCGATATTAAAATGGAGTGGGGTGATAAAGAGAACCGAATCGCTGTGATTGCATTACACAAAGTAGGTATGGAGCCGAAAGCAATTTTTATAACTCTCCATACACTTGGTATAAGTCAAATGTTTGTGTACCGGGCTATTAATAGGTACAATGAGACCTCCTCTGTTTGTGACAGAAAAAGACTTGGTCGTCCACGTAGTGTTCGTACGAAAAAGGTAGTCAAAGCAGTAAGTGAAAGAATTCGAAGATATCCTGTCCGAAAGCAAAAGATTTTATCTCGGGAGATGAAGATAGCACCTAGAACCATGTCGCATATTTTAAAAGATGACTTAGGACTTGCAGCCTATAAGAGACGCACTGGTCATTTCTTAACTGATAATTTAAAAAAGAATAGGGTGGTAAAATCGAAACAACTACTGAAGCGGTATGCAAAGAGAGGTCACAGAAAAAAATTGTTTAAGGATGAAATTTTTTTTACAATTGAGCAACATTATATCAAACAATCTGACCGTATTTATGCTCAAAGCTCTAAGGAAGCTTCCCAATTAGTCGACAGAGTGCAACGTGGGCATTATCCGACTTCAGTGATGGTTTGGTGGGGTTTTAGCTATGAAGGAGTGACTGAGCCATATTTTGGTGAAAAAGGTACCGAAACATCGGCACAAGTGTATCAAAATACCATTCTTGAGAACTACCTTCTCCTTAAGCCCCTTAATAACACCATGTTCAATAACCAAGTATGGTCCTTCCAGCAAGACTCGGCACCGAGTCATAAAGCTCGGTCCACGCAGTTTTGGTTGGAAGCGAACGTTTCGGACTTCATCAGAGCTGAAGACTGGCCGTCGTCTAGTCCGCTGGATTTATTATTTATGCTCTAAACGCCATGATAATTTGGAGTCCCTAGAACAATCCATACAATTGGCAGAAGAATTTTCCCATGGAAAGAGTGCGTGCTTCTATTGATAACTGGCCTCAACGTTTATAGGACTGTATTGCAGCCGTAATAAATGTAATTTAAACAGAAAGTTCCGTGTTCGAATCCATTGCGCGCATCAATGACTGTTCGGAGTTATGTCCGCATTGAATAGTTGACTATCGCTTGCGCTGTCCCGCCTGCCATGCAGATCTTAGACAATCCTTATATGCAGTCATTACCTCTGTTTATACAGAATATATAACTGATATGTACTTTTAAAGTTACTCCGCGAATTAGGCAACTTCGCCCGCAAAACCACTCACTGCAGGCAGCCGGCAAAATACTAATATCTATGGTGCGCAAGTCCTGTACACATCTAATTCATTATTTGTTGACTACAGTTTTGCTATAGAGGGAAATAACGCAGTTCCCATTCTGTAGAAAATTTTCTTTAAAATATTTCTGATTAGGTAAATTTTATTACCAAGGCTGTTTAAGTTTCTTCAAGAATTCATGACAGGCAAACACTAGTGTAAATGAGTGAGACAAATTAAAAAAAAATAGAATTATCATATCACTATTCTGCAAGCAAAATATAATAATATTTAAAACAAAGCCGCTATACGCTCATATTTTTAATTTTCTCTGCGTCGACGTGGTCAATCATATCAACATAAGTACCTATTGTTATTCTCTTGCCTACTCACGACTTCCAGATAATCATGTTTTTGTAGTTAACATAAAATATTAAATTTATTTACTTGCTGCAGCGTGGGATGAACTGAAGCGATATGGTATACATGTCATCTGAAGGCCAATTCTGGTAATTATATTTGTTCAAATTCCAATATCAATCTAGTCTCGGCGTCATAAATGGTATTCTCGTAACTTAACTGACACTTGAATGAGATCGGGACTACATCGAAAGTTGAACCAAGTGTGAACTATTGTGAACGGTATTCTGCTAATTATTAGTAGAGCAGGTAAGGTATTTCTAGTTTTTGCACAATGATACCATCGTACATAATATAACTGAACTCTGTAGGTACTTAATAGTAACTTTAAGCGACATCTCCAAAGTTGTTTCAAACTTTTAAAAATAAATAATAAACAAGTTTCGCGCAAATCAAAAATTCAAAACCTTAGACTATATTACTATAAGCCCCACGCAAAATATAAAATTGTCATTTTGACGTTTCGTTCGTTGCGTGATGCGTGGGGTAATTTTGCGGCATAATCAAAACACCCATATTTTTATTATGTTCTATTTTCATCTAAAATTATTGAATACCTATTGAAAATAATCCACACGATCCAAGGAACCAATATATTTACTTACCGAAATTTTATTACTTACTTGTAGATATATTAATTTAAATTTGGCATGGAAACGTATTGGCATCCAATTACTATTCCTATTAATGTATTTTTCCATACAATGGCAAAATTCATGTTTTTGTTTTTAAGTTTTTAACATTACCTCTGAGATCAACAAGAGATTATAAATTGATTTTATCGAAATTATACTGTAAGGAGATTAAGTGTAGCAGAATACCAATTGTGAGTCAATTCAAAATTAAATCGCAGTTCAGTCAAAATGCAGTGTCAGTGTCTGTTAAATACGAGAATTGGCCTTCTGCTTGCGTCTCACTTCGCAAATCGATATATGAAGTCACAGAACACCCCAAAGGCCTTATTTTGGATTTTCAAAACAGACAACAATAATAAGAGTAGGACGCTACTCTGGTATATACCTACGTGCTCTCATGCCTCTTATATATTTTAATGGTATCATGAAGCCAGATTGGCACTCCGCTTGCTTTGCATATGTGTAAAATGGTTTATGGAAATCATTGGATAATTGGAATACAATTAAAGTTGCACTCTATATGTGCTAGAACATACTGCTAAAATACACATTTTGTCAATACAAGTACAGTCTAATAATCCATACAGTCGTGTGACGAACGTGTCTAGGGTCAATCGCGCGGGTGGCAAGAGGTGAGACGCGGGAAGAGCGGTACCAAACTGCGTATGTCGCTTTAGTTCGTAGTTTGGTACAAGTTTTTGGGGGCTGGCGCGTGCTTGTTTTTTGTTCGCTACTTATTTATTCGCTTGTGAATATTAATTAAGATGGTGCATACGAAATGTGCTGTAAGACATTGCAAATCTTCATGCTGCTTAAAGATAAATAAATATATAAATAAGGATTTTAAAAAACCTGCGATTTCATCAATTTACTTATACCAAAAAAAGAAATTTTTATTCATTATAATTATTTATTTTATGTTTAAATATATAGTCGAACAACTTCCCGCTAGACCACCATAAGGGCGAGAATCGCTTAGCAAGACATCGTCGCTTCTAGTGCTACTTTACACGCACATTGGCACTCGTATACAATACCAGTTTCTAGTGTGCCTCGACTCTATGAGCGAGCCGAGGGATTTATTTCCAAACTGGTCCATCGACTTGTTTGATTGTACCTCTAATCATTTAATGTTATGTGCACGTACCTACTAATCTACTTACTTTTTACAATATTTCATGTCTGGTCAAATCACAGAATAAAGTAGTAATTACTGTACGTAAACAAAATGGCAGACGACAGAAAATATGCGTTGTAAGGTAATATTCGATTCAAGTGTGATTTTAATTTCATGCAATAAGTACCTAGTACCTTCGTATTAGCTAAGTACCATCTGAAAAATGCTTCATGTCCTTAACCGCCTCCCACGACACCTGCGGGATGAAATAGGTGCTGACTGACACTTTGTATTCAAATCTGTCACCGCACGAAGAAATGCAAACTGTTTTATAATTTATTTATCGTTAATTATTGTAATATAAAAAATATGTAAGTGATTTACATTAAAATATCCATGTAGCTTAGCGATTGTAATGTTTTCTTAAAATAAATAGACGGTGTTTGAATAAGTATTGTTTACATGTGGCAGCCATAGCCTCCTTACCCTTGTCTAGAAGTTGTTGGCTTTTTCTACGAGATCAAAGGCGTTAAACTACTGTAAGTCTTTATACTATGATACAAGGCTATACCTATAAACAAAATTACGGCGTATTTTAAATGAAATGAATTCAGCAAATATTAATTTCATAAATACCTACCTTATTCATGGTTGTTTATTAACCAACATGAACTCGTTGCTTGTATTATGAATTCTCGCAAAGGAAATTAAACATGGATCCAAATTCAAACAAGGTATCATACCTTGTTTGAATTTGGATCCATGTTTAATTACCTGTGTATAATTGTTATACAAAAGCTAAGTTAGCCAATGATTATTTATGTTTAGAATGGTTTCGCTAGCAAATTTATTATTATATAATAGGTATAATGTGTCACAATAAAAGGGTTGAAATTAGGTTTTATTACAAAGAAACAAATTATTTCAATATTCATATATAAAGTAAGGTTTCCCACTCATACAGTCGCTTAGGGGGACTATTATAGGGGAGAGTAACCTATATTGTACCGGCTCCTAAATCGTACCGCGTCTTTAGTTCCCTGCCATTGCAAAATAATATATTAATATTACTTTGCAATGGCAGCATAAAACAACTAGACTAAAGCGCCACCAACACTCCGCCATTTGTTTAGCACGCCGGACAGATCGTTTATATTAATATTTAGTAGTAAATAAAGACTTGGTACAATTTAGGAGCCGGTACAATATAGGTTACTCTGCCGTACTATATATCAAATAATTTGCCTACATTAATTAACGTTAATAGAAGTTGACATGAATGCTTACATTCATAGCAGCATCAATTTTGAAGGCGAAATATATAACATCAAAGAGCTTAACAACTTTATCTGTTCAATAATTGATCTCGTCTCGGAGACTTTAATATTTACCTAATTTAATCTGTAAGTTTGAAAAGTTGTGAGTTCGATCTATCTATCATAATATTGACGTAGACTTGTTTCGCGTTTATGAGTCGATGTTTCGTTTATTTAGTTTACTTCAAAGAGTTGCTAGTATGGTGAAATTGAATTTGTTTAAGTAATCACAGAAAATGTGTTACCGTCTCAAATAACGAACAACATTTTCATTTCGATAAGGTTCAAATAGGTATAGGTACTGTGATATACACGCATTCCAGAACAAATTGAGGTATGGCACAACAAAACACTATAGCAAATATTTTGATAAAATTGCCGCATAACTACTAGTTAAGTAATTACAATGGATTTGTTTAGGTCAAAGTCTAATTAGTCTTGAGACAAGAAAGAATATCGTTTTAAAATGGTCACGTTCATATAAAAGACTTTCTTTCATCATCGTTATCCTAGCGACATCTCAATTGCATCCACGAGTCACATCTTAGAGTCCGGGGTCCGCTTTCGAGTCCAACCAGATTTGACAGAATAATAGCTTTAGCACAGAGCGACTGCCTCACCTCAGCAAAAATTTACTAGCGTCAGTATGTTCAAGAGTAGGTACTCTCCATAACGGCTTTCATAGATCTTCATGACAGCCGGCCCCGACGACTCAACGTGCTCACCTAGGACCAGGGCATTTTTTTTATTTTTTTTTATTAGAAAGAACTTGTCAAATTGACTTCACGCTGCCTGATGGTAAGCTGACAGTGAAGTCCTATTGGGAAGGCCACCATCCCCAATTGCTGGTTAAGCAATGTGACATGATGGCTCTCACTTTGACGGCCTTGAGAGATGCTTTTTCACGCCCCGCTTAAAGGACCCAGGATCAAGGGAGGAAGGAAACACGTGAGCTGGTACGAAAACTAATAGTTTTATACGCATTCCACTTCGGAAAGTCAGTGGTGCGCGTCGTAGGTTTTAACCTGATATCCTCTGCGTGACAGTCTGCTGGTGCCTGCACCATAATAGCTTATCGCTGCGCACAAAATACTTTTTATTTAACTATAAATCATAAAGTCATATCTATAAACCACCAATATGTAAAGTCAATCACTATAAATATTGTGTGGCTGTGTGGCTCATTGCACAAGCTTTGTGCTACATTTCTGATAGATAGATAATATGTGCGGAATATGAAAATGTGTCTATGCAAAAAGTACGAATTTGCAGACTTTTGGTTACTAATTTCTCTATAAAACGTTTGTATAAATACACGAGAATTATTATTCCTATTTATAAACAGGCTGACTCAAAAAATGTAATAGTATTTATGTCATTTATTGACGTAGAGACAAAATACTTCTTGTATGTGACGCATGTATGTGTATCCCTACTAATATTATAAATTCGAAAGTGTGTATGTATGTATGTTCCGTTTTCACGCTAAAACGGCTGAACCAATTTTGTTGAAATTTAATATACAGATATATTGGACCATGGAGACGGACATAGGCTACCATTCGTTCGGAGGGATTGTAGGGAGGGTAGAAGTTTGTACGGTACAAATTTACTTCTTGGAAGTAAGAACGCATGCGCTAATAATTGAGTGCTGCGCATGTGCTTATCTGTCAGTATTGTCCCGTCATACATAATGGCATATTGTGCACGTTGATTAAATTGTTCTCATATATAAACTAACTAGATGATGCCCGCGGTTACACTCGCGTTATTTAAGGCTACTGCTCCGCTCCCGTTGCTCATAGCGCAATGTTATATAGCCAATAGCCTTCCTCGATAAATGGGCTATCTAACACTGAAATAATTTTTCAAATAGGACCAGTAGTTCCTGAGATTAGCGCGTTCAACCAAACAAACAAACAAACTCTTCAGCTTTATATATTAGTATAAGATAATAATATAATAAGCTTAAACGGCTGAAACGATTTTCCCTACTAATACCAAAATGCGAAAATGTCTATAGAGATATATTAAACATGTATTAGAACATGGCTTTGACATTTGACCGTAGGCAAAGTGATGTTATTATGTACCTATCTTTCGGTAGATAATGTCATGGATACTGGCCGAGTTAATTTTTTTTACCCTATAGAGTTTTTGAAGTATTTAGAATAATCAGGAGTGTCTTCACACAACTTGAGACTGAAAGTAGATTTGTCTTGCCCCAAATTTAACGCGCGCATAGCGGCGGGCAAAAGCTAGTGACAAATATTTTTGTATTCAAATTTTGACATATTGACTTATTTGAATTCAATTTGCACAGTTTGCTGATTTGCGAAAACTTTAATTATCATTGGTGAAAGAACAATGATTTATTAATAAAGGTTATATTTACAGGAAAATACAACCCAGTAGTTTATTGAAAATTCTTATGATTGATTCTCAGAAACATCGACAGTCGGGATCCATTCATTTTTATTTAATAAGTTTACACGGAAGCGTATAAAGGCGGGCTTAATGCCTTAGGCATTCTCTCCCAGCCTACCTTAGAGTGGTGCAGAGATTATAAGTAGGTGTATTGTAGAAGTGAGTGAAGAAGTATTACCAATCAAATCATTTCCAAAGAGTCCCAAATTAATTTTGATTGGTTGATCCTTCTATTCTGCAGAAGAATATGTAATAAACATTCTTCTTCTTGTCGAGTCGTTGGTACAGACATAAAATGACACCAGCCCAGTATGTGGCCACAGCAACGGGTTTGTTGGTGGCTGGGCATAGATCGGCCGCCGAACATTTGTGCGGACACTTAGGACACTCCAGGAGGTGACTCACTGTCTGTTCAAGAACGTCTGAGCTCCTACACTGCGTGTAGGCCGAGTCAATCATAACCCATATCGCGAGGTTGTATCTGCAACGGCCAATCTGGCTTCGTGAACGTATAATAAACATTGAAATCAAGCTACAGTTTACGGATTCTAAAATGTCTCTTCTAATTTCTATTTCAGCTGCAAAATCAATTGCACAAGATTGGGAATTGATTGCAACAGTTTTTGGAGTGAATACTATTTAATGCCGTTCTATTAATTTTTGATCCTACAATATTTCGATAAAACGTATTTAGGTATTCAATTTTAGGAACATTTCCGATTAATCGGTTATAACTCCGAGTTTAATGCGGAATAATCCGATTTACACAACTGTGTTAATTGTAATATTTGTACGGGAATTTCGGTGTACATCTGCATGGTATTTTTCAGCATTGTTTTCAGTAATTATGCCCAATGATAGTTTACTTTAGTGATAATTTACAATGGTATTTTAAATTGTTTTATGTACCTTGCAGTGTTTGTTTATTTATTCACTATAAACTACATTTGTTTTGACGACAATTTCCGATCTTGATTTTGAATCGTAACGCGCTTATGATTAATAGCAATTTTATTCAACATTCTTGTAGGCAAATGAAGTAGAGCGAATCCCTACTTAAGGGCAAATTATCATGCCCCGAAGATGACAGTACCGAATAGCTACCTACTATCGGGTCGGGGTTATTTAGTTGTGCAACCGACTCGGAAAGGAAAAGTACCATATTCTTATCCTTTTTCTTCAGTGTATCACTCAAGGGCGCCGGACGATTCCTTGGTTGATGTCGATGTTTTTAATCAACTTTTATTGGTTTAATTGGAATCAATGAATTTATTGGTACCTAGGTAGCATAGCCCTTAAACTTAAGATACCTACATATGCAAAGTTTGCTATGTGTTTAAATAATTGTAATGTATGAATATTCCGTTCTGGCGGATAGCAGGTTAATCGTTGTAATAATATCATCATCGTCCTAGCGTTATCCCGGTTGCATCCAAGACTCACTCGCCTTGGAGCCCAAGGTCCGCTTACTGGTCTAACCAGACATGACAGACTCGGAATACTGGGCCATGAAGAAGACGGGTGAAAGAAGATTACATGTAGCAGAGATGAGGATGGTGAGATGAATGTGTGAGGTGACAAGGACTGATAAAATTAGAAATGAGTATATTAGGCGAAGTTTGAAAGTTGCACCGGTGCAAAAAAGCTGAGAGGAAATCGTCCAGCGTGGTATGGACATGTAATGAGGAGGGATGAAAAGCATGTGACTGGTGGAAGGTGATGATTGATGAATATAAGAGTTGAAAGATATAAGGCAATAGGAAGACCCAAGAAAAGATGGATGGATTGTGTGAAGGAGGACATGAATGAAAAGGGAGTGAATAATCAGATGACGTCTGATAGGTGAGAATGGAAGCGAAAAACATTCTGCGCCGACCCCGAGTAATATGGGAACAGGGCAGGCAAAAGAAGACAGACAATATATTATATTCCACAGGGCGTCTGCCGTCTGACCTCCGCAACGCAAAGGGATAGTGATAATCCATAATTTAAACCATTGTCAGTTTATTTGAGGGTACCTACTGACTACTTTTCGAACCTTCATAACTTAAGTAAGAATTAACTCTCTGCTTTCCAATTTAGCGGATAAATCATTATTCTTACACAGTCATAATAAAATACGCAAAAATGTTAGATGGTAAAGTTTAATATCAGTTTCAGACTATAACGATTTTAATTGAAGCGTGATTGGCTACGTAATGTAAATCAATTTCGCCGTGTAGTGTTTATCAGAGCGAATTCTGGGACATATTCATAATAATTTCGTTATAAACTGCATGTTTTCACTATCACACCTTCCATACTATCATTATTGTTAATAATAGTGAACAGGACCTATAGCGTGATTTGTCTTCACGTTCGAAACAGATAGGCAAAGTAAAGCAACGTTAGCAGAGGTTACCACTTGGATGCATGACTGCTTGTTATGTAATTTACACGAGAACGCTACCGTGCTTTGGCGGACACGTAAAGCCGTCGGTCCCAGTTCTTCTCCAAGGACATGAATAGTTGCGCTTTGCGTTAGGTACCTTTTTTTTCTTAGTTTTTAAACTTATTTTTTTTATCTTCCAAAAGGGCTGGCCCGAAATTGGCGAATGCAAAGTCCAATTAGATTTATTTTTTGACATACAATATATATTTTAGATAAATTATTGTGTATAAGCTGTGGGTGTACATATCTTATTAAACACATTAATAATTCACGAATCAAACACATATTTTTTCTCTTTTCCATATTATTAAAATCCTAATCTCTTTTCCATATTATTAGATCCATATTTTAGGTCACCGTCAGATTGCTAATAACAGCGTCGGATTACAGTTCAGAAACTGGAAAATGACCTATTTCTGTCGGTTTTATGTATGCGATAGTAAAAACAGGCCAAGTTTATGTGGATCATGCCCATGCGGCGATTGCGTTCATATTTTTAAATTCAAATTGACTGCGACACTGAATTTCCTACTAATATTTTGAATGTAAAACGGCGTAACCGTATTTTACGATTTTTTTTAATAGAAATAGATTGATATTGCCTACCTTGTGTTGCGAAAATAAAACTTTGGGATTGTAATAGGATGTGAAAGTTACTAAAGGGAAGCTTATATTTTTAAAATTAGGATAGTTGTATCAGTTGATAATAATTATGATCGTTCAACTGCGTGCGAACCTATGTGGAAAACTCATCGTTCTCCTTCGCTTAGATTTTTGATACATTCATCATAATATTCGGTTTCAGTATTCGATCTATCCATGAAGGCCGGCCGTTAGTAAGCTTCGCAGTGTTTATACCACAACTCTTGGTACGAGAACTCACGCTGCGTTTATTTTTTTTAAAGAAATACTCTTTATTTATTATTACACTGTGGAATGAATTGTCGATTTCTTGGCTCAAATGCCTTGTCCTTTATGTACTATTAAAAAACTAATTCTATCTATATATCTATCATCTTGCATTTGTTAGATCAACCGTCGGCCAAGTTTACGAGCAAAAACTTTATTACACAGATTTAATTTGCATGTTTTTACACATCGTCTGCAAAAAATTAGTCTCTCTACGTAGAAACTGACTTTTAGATTTCACTTATCTGATTTTAGATTACATAGGAAATCACTGTCTTTCATATTCACAAACTGTTTATGCTATTCCATGGTTCTGTAATATCATACGATTCTCAAATAAACATGAGAACGTCGCGTTGGTATTACATCAAAGGACTATAAATAGCACTAGAAGGCATATGTTATTGCATTCTACTAATCTTATCTGAGCTCATAACGTCCTATCTCGAAGGGTCTGGCTCTGCAGTGATTCTATATGCACTCCGCAATTTAATAATTTGAAAATCGTTTCTAGAATGAGACAGTGCCAAGAAAAGTTGTTTAATCGTCGAATAACTTACCAAACTAAGGAATAAATTTAACATTCCGATCCTCGGTCAGATAATCGCTTATTTGACTGTTAACTTCAAGTTGACATTGAGATACATTTGGTTAGAGGTTATTTTGGGCGTGGTCTATATTACAAAATATGGAAAATATGGACATTTTTGATATTTTTGACGACGCAGCAATCGAAGAGGAGGCCATTATAAACGAATAGGTATATTAATGGACCTAGAAGAAAATAAAGAATTCTAAGACCGCGGGCCGATCATTTTAATACCTATATTGGATTCAATAGAGAGCTGATATTATGAAATAGTGAAACAAATCAGATAGCCTGTGGTTCAAACGTTTATTATACTACACACATTTAAGGCTTAAAAATACAGACTTATATTTAAAAAAACGAATTACAACTTAAATACCTACTAACTCACTATTTCACTAAAGACTAGGTAATTTACAATTATTCAACTAGCAAAATTTACATCATAATACTATTTAGCAGTGACATAACATTACGTTCATAAGTCTTGAATGGTATTTAAATGTAAAAGTGTCCTGTTATGTTGAAACAGATGCCCAATATCTTTTCCTTGGTCATGCTGGGAGCGTTGGCTCGTCTTTGAAGAGACGATTTCTTTTGATATTCTTTTAGACTCTCGTATTTAAGCTTAAATTTTTGTCACTAACGGTTATTTGTAGGCACACCACATCAATTAGAAGCACTTACAATCTTTCCACGCACTTTCCTTGTCCGTATTAGTTATTGCATCAGTCGTTTTAATTTCTATAATACACTTGTATTTTCTATTAAACTTACTAGAAGTTGAATGTATTTAATCTCGCATTAAAATTTGAGGAACGCTGGTTTTTTACTTGCATTGTTATTATAATATATTTTTGATTGAAAACGAACAGCACAACACTCACAAATTCCGCAAAAATACCACAGTCCAAACAATACTAAGTAACTACTTAAACAAACATAACCCCGAAATAATGACAACAATCATTTTGACAGTTAGAGCAGGACAGGAAATAAAGCTTCTATTTCCTGTCCTGCTCTAATTCCCTGTCCTGCTCTAACATGCACTTTTCTGATATATTTGTTAAGTACACCTCTCTGAAGTTAGTGACGGGTACGATGCTGTTATTCGGACAGATATAGTTGCCCACGGAATAAAAGATTATTGAAAAATTGACACAAGTTTAACGCACTGTTAAACAGCCTAATTTTATCAGAGGAATAGTTATTCATCTCTTTAACTGAGGATTGAAAAATTGGCTCTAAGTCGATTTATTGGTAAATTTAATTTAACTGTGGTCATCAGGAATATAATTTTAGAGCAATGCAAAAACACAGTATGTATTAAGGCCTTTGTATCGCGGTGGTGGCGATTGTCGTGCATACAATGGATGTAGTATTGATGGCAAAGCTTCGAATGATAAAAGGATTGTGTAGATTTTTTCTCTTTTACATTCACGCAGATATTCCTTTTTTGTCAGCATTTTTATTTCATCTGCATTTTATTATTTTCTAAGCGTATTATTGTTCTCTTGGGTTACTAGAGAAATATATTCTTGCAAATAGTTTGTCTATTTAACACATTTTAAAACGATACATAATTTACAATCTTGCTCCATTGATATCGGATGTTTTAAATAATGTTACGATCAGTTACTAGATTGCAAATTTTGTAAATGGCGTCTAGTTCACAATTTAGTAGTCAGCAATTCGATTTCAATATTATTCGTAACATTATAATTTATATTTGACGAACCCTATACGCAAATTACCCATGTGCCTTATATCAGGTATGATCTTTTATTGAAATGCTTAACATAATGTAATGTATTAAAAGTTTGTGATAAAAATATTGTTATCGTTGTTTCTAAAAATGCAATAGCTACCATAGATGTAGATATAATATTGATAATAATCGCATAAGAAAGGTTCGATAGCCTTTGTTCAAGCAATACGTACCAATTGTGATAGGTAAGCGTATTCACGTAGGAGTCACACGATATGAAATTAGAATCTCTATTACACTCGACTGGTTCAATTGTCTTTGATATGTGAAGGCAGTACTTGTATGTACGATATGAGGTTTGTGTTTATTTAGCACAGTGATTTGAAATTGTATCTATGCAGCATATCAACAAGAAAAAAGACAACAAATAACTGTTTTAATCCTACTAACATTATAAACGTGCAGGTTTTTATGATGGATGGATGTATGGATGTTTCTTAAAGTCTGATTTTGATGAAATATTACAGTAACATCGCTGACATATTAGAATAGCACATGGACCACTTGTTGTGCTGGTAACTGACCCTCACGCTAGTTGAGTATACCTATGTGTATGGTTTAAATCGAAATTATATGATTTGGGATCCATTACAGTACGAATATTTACTGTTCTCGACTAGTAGACTACGTAAACTAGAACAGCATCTTAAGATGCAAAGCCTTTTCTGTTGCCTGCTTTCTAAAGTAAAATAATATTTGAATTTGCAAACATTATAAGATATGAAACCTTTGATCATCATCATCATCCTAGCGCTGCCCCGGTGGCGTTCCAAAACCTACGCCTTGGAGCCCATGGTCCGCTTTCCGGCTGTATCTCTTCTAATTCGCACGGTCTTCAGCATCTCTGGCGGTTAGTCGATTGGCAGGCATATGATCCCTGGGAACGCTATGAGAACTGAAAATAATATTTCTCCAGACGGCGGCGACGCGGTTCGCAACCCATCACATCTCGTTTCCCGCGAGGGCGAAAAGCGGCTTACGGAAAGCCGGTTTGCAACATTAAATGTTGGAGGAGGAATGGATGGTAAATTGAATGAAGTATGCCAGATGATGGATGATAGAAAGATTGATGTTCTATGTGTGAATGAGACAAAAAAGAAAGGTTGTGGCCCCACCAAGCATGACAGCTACACGGCTTATTGATCTGGGGTAGACAGTACCACCAGAGCCTGCAAGGGAGTTGGTTTAATACTGTCTGCGCGAATGAATGAGTGCGTTAAGGAATATGAATGTGTAAATGCTGGACTATTGTGGATGAGAATGAAAGCAGGACTCGTCTCTTTATTGTAGGGGTTTACGCCCCGGCATAGATAAATATAATACTTTACAGTACAGATGCCGCAAGTCGTCCATAAAAATTGGCCACGTTAGATCCTTAATATTAGACCTTTATTTTTATAAGTACTTGTTAATACCGTAAATAATACAACAGATGGCGCTAGCGACGAAAAAAATGGGAGTCGATGGTAGCGACATCTTACGTCTCATTTTGTAAGCAATGTTATTTTAAATTAAAAAGAAGAGATGGCGCTATAATAAAAAAGCATTCTGTTTAAAATGTAGAAATATTATGATATTTCACCTTGTCACCCAAGTGTGCCTCATTTCAAGGTTATAACACGATCAACCGATCTAGTAGGTACCTATTTTACGTATGTACCGGTGGCGTTAAAACATCTAGCGATATTTTTATGACTTCGTGTCTTTCCGTTCAAAATTTGGAATGCACTTTGTACACTGTTCCATAAAGCTGATATTTGACATACTTACGTAAGTTTGGTGGCTATGTTACGGTAACATTGAAATGGTTCAGTGATGAATGACCTTGTGAATGCACCTTGGTCTGATGATGAAGCCGGGAAGATGGTTACAGCAACTTCTAAACTACATATTATGATAAACTACTCGTGTTTGGGCTCGTTTGAATTGACTTGACAAAACCTATGACCTTGTGAGGTTGCCTTGGTCTGATGATGAAGTCGGAAGATGGTCACAGGAACTCCTAAACTACACGTGATAAACTAGTAGTGTTTGGGCTCGTTTGAATAGACTTGACAAAACCTATGACCTTGTGAGGTTGCCTTGGTCTGATGATGAAACCGGAAGGTAGTCACAGGAACTCCTAAACTACACATGATAAACTAGTAGTGTTTGGGCTCGTTTGAATAGACTTGACAAAACCTATGACCTTTTGAGGTTGCCTTGGTCTGATGATGAAGCCGGAAGGTGGTCACAGGCACTCCTAAACTACACATGATAAACTAGTCGTGTTTGGGCTCGTTTGACAAGACTTGACAAAACCTATGACCTTGTGTGGTTGCCTTGGTCTGATGATGAAGCCGGAAGGTGGTCACAGGAACTCCTAAACTACACATGATAAACTAGTAGTGTTCGGGCTCGTTTGAATAGATTTGACAAAACCTATGACCTTGTGAGGTTGCCTTGGTCTGATGATGAAGCCGGAAGGTGGTCACAGGAACTCCTAAACTACACATGATAGACTAGTAGTGTTTGGGCTCGTTTGAATAGATTTGACAAAACCTATGACCTTGTGAGGTTGCCTTGGTCTGATGATGAAGCCGGAAGGTGGTCACAGGAACTCCTAAACTACACATGATAAACTAATCGTGTTTGGGCTCGTTTGATAAGACTTGACAAAACCTATGACCTTGTGAGGTTGCCTTGGTCTGATGATGAAGCCACAGGTGGTCACTGAAACTCCTAAACTACACATGAGAAACTAGTAGAGTTTGGGCTAGTTTGAATAGACTTGACAAAACCTATGACCTTGTGAGATTGCCTTGGTCTGATGGTCGGTGGTCCCAGGGTCTGTGGTGCATGCTACAGATAATATAATAGGTACATTACTATGTACTAGGTGGTGCTTTTCTTTGAGTTCTGCTTCGTGAAAATTGTTATTCTTTATTTGTATTATTATATTCTTAATTAAATTGGTATTCAGGCGAAATTAATGTAACCTAAATGGCGAACCCCTGGCGAAACGAACGTCGAGATTGCAAAAGGGGAATAGGTAGGTAACTATTAAAATGTAGAAGTGAAACAACAGTTCATTTTATTTTTTTATTTATGAAACCATGATACCTCGTCAACTAACAAAAAATCTTGCAAAAACGTTGGAATTTTTTCTCTTCAACTTTCACGGGAACGAAGTCGCGCGCAAAAGCTAGTCATTACAATTGGTTTATTTATTCGGCCTTACAAGCAAGTTATGCAAACGTGCAAGTTAGTTATTTAGATAATTAACTCAAATCCAGATGTTGGCAAATTAATATTTTTAAATTGATAAATTAGGTCGTTTTTTATTCCTCCATTAAAGTGGATAAACAGAATTAGATAAAAAACTAAATTTAACTATTATAAAATCATTTATTTTGTAGGATTCGTAATTTTGAAGCTGATTGTAACGATTTTTTTTTAAATACTTGCAACACTTTCAAAGTATTTCTTACTTGAATTAAACGTACGCGATCGCGTCTCGCGTTTTGCTGATCCACGATCGTAACGGAGTACTTTTACTTTCATGGGATATTATTCCTTACCGCCATACATTTACGGAACTTTGTCGCGCAAAACACTAAAATATTTGCAACACTTTCAAAGTATTTTTACTTGAACGTACGCGAACACGTTTCGCGTATTACCGACTCCCGACAGTAACGTAGTAGGGTAAATACGCTAAATGTCGGCATCCTTACGGTTTTTCTGTTTTGGAATCGGTCTGGCACCATCAATTTGCAACGAAAGGATAGCTTCCGATGCGGTTTTGGATAGTTTGATAAATCTATTTCATGTTTATGGGCATAAGGTTGACATTTCTACTACAAGGAAAAAGTACTAAGGTTTATATGCGTCGAGAACGAAAAATCCCTAAAGTCGGCCATTCACGGGCCATGGTCGGTCGCGTTTTTCCCAAATATCGGCCGGGTATAGGATGTTTAAAATTAAGACGGATAAATATTATTAATATGATTTATTTTGGCAGGAGTCTCACTAAGTATACGTTATTAATCGTATTTGTTTAATAGCAGGTAAAGTATTTTTTTATTTGCACTTAAATAACGTTAGGTAAGTATTACAATTTATAACAAAGTAAACATCAAAATAATTATAATTAGTTCTGGATATCTTTTCAAAAATAATTCATACCATTTTTGGCCCAGAGTATCATTATTGAATATATTTATATTTTTAAGCTACGTAATTAACATGGGTTAAGGTAGCAAGTTCCAAAGAGCAATTTATATCTTATATTTCCATACCATAATAAGCTAATATAAATGTTTTCAATAATATCAACTCCTACATTTAAACTTAACTCTTTATAATATAAATAAATAAACGTATAATAAATATTTAATTTTGAGAAAATAAGAAAAGTAATCAGCCTGTATAGTTGGGCTCGAATTCGAGGCTGGTCGACATTACGATCTTTAATGTTTCTAAAGCCAGCCTCTATTTTGTGTACATTATTTCTCGAGATTCAACTAATATCACCCCGGCCGGTATTTGGCGATTAAACGTAAAATAGATTTATTTGCCTATATGCGTTGCAAATTCTCTTATTAAGGCAATGGAATTAGTACAATTGGAAATTATAAAACAGACTGCATTTACTTTTAGTCGGCCACGGCCGAGAATCCGGTTTTAATTCAAAATTGGTATTCTATTGGCGGCCTCCTATTTTCCCTTAAAACAATACGTTAAACATTGAAAAATCTATCTCAAAATATAGTAAAAATCACTAATTACTAATAATAATGCTTAAAACAATAAAAAAGGAATGTCTGACCGTTCTAATATCAATTCCCGAAGTATGGGTATTCACAGCAAGTAAGGTACTTTAAATATGAAATTGACGCTTCGACGGCGCAATCGCTACTGACGCTCAGTGTGCGAAGAGTGTGTAACGTAATCGGAAAGTAACGGTTGTACATATAGATTATGAACTAAGATTGTAATTCGAGTGGCAAATTTGTAACTTCAATACGTTTTAAATGAACGCAAGCCGAAAATGTGCAGACGGCCCAGACGGCCGAAGTTTGGGGAGGGGCCGACGTATGGCGTATTTACCCTACAGATACTTTTATGAAATAATATTCCTTACTGCCATACATTTACGGAACTTTATCGCACAAAACACTAAAATACTTGAAAGTATTTTGAGTACTCAGGAATATAAAAATTGCAAGGTTTTGCGCGACAAAGTTCCTTAAATATATGGTAGTAAGGAATAAATTTCCATGAAAGTATTTAGAAAAGTCCATTACCAAATTTTGCGATAAACATCCTTACTCATATTAAGATAAGGTTTATTTTTCAATACAAACTTGCATTACCAGGGCGTCACACGAAGTTTTCTATACTCGAGTGCCCAAAAACTTGCAAGTATATTGATACCTGGTTTTCGACCCTGGTATTTTTATAGAGACGCACTTGGTGTACTTGGTACGCGATTTTGCAATTGTGCGACTCATGAAGTCATGACTATCGGCATAGATAAATTTAATACTATACCCTAAGACTACAGAACAAAAGCAGACGGAGCGCGCGGAACACTTGCGTGAGGCCACTAAAGCAAATACAAAATTGAAAAGCGAATACAAACTCGGCTCAGTGCGCTGCGAAGCATCGCACAGTTCACACGCCACGATCAATCCAGCTTTTAAATTCATAAAATGCCGTGTTGCGTTTTTAAACATTGTAAAAGTTGTTTCCAAAAGCAAAAACGGGAACATGGAATATATTTTTACAGATAACTATGGATTATTTGACTGTTTTATAATAATATTTCGATAAAAATCGTATTTCTGCAGAAAATATGTAAGTGTTGCCAGTTTACGTCGACACCGTTTTCCCTGAATTAGGGAAAATGCACTTGTCAATTGATTATGTAGGTAATAATTATTGTCATGTTAATGAAAAATACATTAACGTATTGTAAAAGTATATTGTAGATTATCTTTTTTCTTATAAATATAGTAATAGAATTTCCATTAGTATATACATTGTTTTGAGTTCGATCCCCATATACACTTTGAGCTTTGTCACAGAATAAATCTTTGTACCGTTCTTATAGCGTAGGGAATAAGTATCAAAATCGTACTGCAACTGTTAGCTTGACTTGGCGCCGTGTGTACATTACGTACAGAAACAAATTATTGATTGCAGCCATTATTTATTTTTAGTTGCATTTTTTTTTGTTATGATTTATGATTTTATGAATCATAATATTCATAATTTGTTGTGTGCATGACAAAATGTTTTTAGCTAATTAATATTTAGGACGCAAGCCTATTGCAATTAACCAAACATTTCCAGATACTATACTGAGAATTTCTAAACAAAAAATAAACAACATATTCGCCGATCTAAGATCTGAACCTCATGATTGGTATTCGTAAATATATGTAGTTGGTATTATATAAGTATTTCTTCTGGATCGAGGCTATGAATCACAAAACATAATCTATTTATTTCTCAATTTACGAATAAAATTAGTTAAAACTTAACTCGGTACCTACATTTAAGAAATGTATTTATAAAAGCATACTTTAATGGTATCTTTTATTTGAATAAGTTTCACAACAGCATTACATATTAAAAGCATTAATTAAATCCATGGTAAATTCTTCAAAACCGCAAACGAATATAAAATATTACCTATGTAATATTATTATATTCGTTTGCAAAAACTATATGTAAAATAGTGGGAGATTATTCATAATCTGGCAACTTTACACACACATAGACGCGCGTGTCCGTACAGTGCCAGTCGCCAAATGTCACGCACACATAGCTGTCAACGTGCCACACTTAGTTGGCCGAATGCGCTCTATCTGGTTCGTGTCTCTTGTTAAATCTGTGACTATACCTATCGGGAACCAAGCGAATGAGTTCTAGACTTCTAGAGAAGTCGGCTATCAAAGTTTAAAAATGCGTTTTGTTTTTTTCATTAGCTTGATTTACAACATACTCAACATCAACTGTTTATTAGTTGCTATTGTCTGTTCAAGATACCTACGAAAAAAATAAAAGGTAAAAAATATACAGTATCATTTATGAATTGAAGGGACAGGCGTATTTTTGTAAAACTAACTGCATCTTTCGCTTGGAGTATTTAACTTAAATCTACTTTTGTTGCGAAGGCGACATTAAAAGAACCATTTTATGGTTTGTTTACATTTTATTTTTTCGTATCTTGAACAGACTTTAGTACTATTAATTATTCTGTGCTATAGGTAGGTAAATGTAAGACGCATATTGATTAACATAATTTATGAAAATTTATTATATAATACTACTACAAACACAGTAAGTTTTTATTATGTATAAAATTTAAATTACACTACTTTTACGTACTTAAATGTAAAACAAAACGCAATCGCTCGACTAGGTACCTATACAGGTACTTTTTAAAATAAATGCTCATGGCCGTTCATTGGTTAACATAATATCTTACTTTTTCAAATATTTGATGTTTATTTAATAAATATTTATTTATTTTACCATCTACAGATTAATACCAAATTAAATAAAAATAAATATATACATACGTAAAAGCGCCATCTATGAATGCCGAGTGAAAGTTAACTCATTGTAACGTTTTACTACAAGCTAGTACGTATTTTGGCCACCAGAGCAACGAAGTGCACATCATATTTTTCAAAAATATTCATATTCAATTAAATGTGTCATTTTTTTATTTAATCGTAATAAAGGGATTTTTTAATTAATAAATATCATATTTTAGAACTTTATTTTCTTATTTATCATTTATGCATGAAATCATCAATAACAATCGATACTAGTAAAGCCATCTGTTGAGAGAGTTAAGAATGACGGAAAACGTTCTAAGGAATGAGACCCCATGGCCCCGGTTAATATAGTAGCGGGTATGTCACAGCAAGAACAAGACGAAAGGCAGGAATTTTGGGAGAACTTAAGAGCGATTTTGAGGAAATGTAAGGATAACGAAAGATTGATCTTGTTAGGTGATTTCAATGGATGGGTGGGAGTAAAACGAGATGGATGTGAAAGGGTTTTAGGTTGATTTGGTGATGAGAGTGTGAATGAAAATGGAAAAGTTTTGCTTGAGGTTTGTTTAGAGTGGAGCCTTTGTGTGACAAACACCATGTTTGATCACAAAAGGATACACATGTATACGCGTGAGGCTAAGAATGTTAGAAGAAGTATGATTGATTTTGTAACTGTAGATGAACGTTTGAGAAAGAATGTGTTAGATACAAGGGTGTATCGAGGGATCGGCATCCACACAGACCACTTCTTGGTGATGAGCCGGATAAGTGGACTCTTTAAAGGATGGCGACACCGAGAACATTATGAAAATAGGGTCCTAGAAAGAATAAAAGTAGAAAATCTGCAAGAAAAAGATGTGAAAGATGAGTATAAGCGAAGATTGATAGCAAGATTTGAGAGGTTCGATGGCATAAATGATATGGAAGAATTATGCCAATCTTTTAAAGAAGAGATAGTATGTGTAGCGCCTGAAGTATGTGGTGTGATCAAGAGACGGAAAATACGAAAGGTTAAGAATACATGGTGGGACAAGGATGTACAATCAGCAGTGTCAGAGAAGAAGAAAGCTTGGTTAGATTGGTTGGCTGCCAGAGCAAATGAAAGAATGGGAAAGGCAACGAGTGATGAAGCAAGAAAGGAGTTTTTTAGGTCAAAAAGAATTGTGAAAGAAATTGTTAAAAGGAAAAAAGAGGAAAAGAAAGATGAGTTTGATAGCAGACTATCTGAAGATTTCCGGAGAAACATAAAGTTTTTCTGGAAATCCGTCCGTGCAGTTCGAGGAAGAACTCAATCCTCAGAATACACGTCAATCAGAGACAAGAATGGAAAGATACTGAATGGTTAATCTTGCGTGCTGAAGAGATGGAAGGAGTATTTTGAAGGTCTATTTGAAAGAACGGCGATAGAGACATTGATCGACGAAATTAATGATAATAATAGCAATGATGAAAGCGATATTGGTGTGGATGAGATTGTGAAGGCGTTGGGAAGTATGAAATTAGGTAATGATATGGGCTGCAGGATATGATAGGATTACAGTTGAAATGCTGAAGGCTGGACAGGGCATCATAGTTGGTCAGCTGCAGCGCTTATTTAACTTGTGCTGGAGCACCGGCCGAGTACCTGATGACTGGACCACAGCGGTGGTTGTGCCTCTTTATAAGGGAAAAGGCTCGCAACAAGACTGCAAGAACTATAGAGGCATTAGCCTTCTCAGCATTGTTAGCAAATTGTATGCGAAGGTACTGATTGAAAGAGTTATGGAAGTAACCGACAAGAAAATATGGGATGTACAAGCAGGATTCCGAAAGGCTATGGGGTGCACGGATCAAGTCTTTTCCTTGCGGTGCGTAGCCGAAAAATTCTTGGCCAAAGGTCATGCAGCATGTTCATCTCCGTGACACGCAGACTCTGCTTGTGTCGCCTATGCACGTCTCACTGCCATATAACAGGACAGGTCTAATGATGGATTTATAGACCTGTCCTTTGAGCTTAACCGGCATTTTGGGGTCACAAATGACACCGCTCACCTCACGCCATTTGGCCCAGGCTGCTGAAATGCGTGCCTTAAAGTCGCAATCGATGTCACCATACGCGTGGAGTACCGATCCCAGGTACTTGACCAGGTCCTTTTGCTCTCCAATGTCTCCGCCTATGCGAATTGACGCGGGATCTGTACTGTTGCAGGCTGAGCACTCGGTCTTCACCACGTTTATTTTCAGACCGCCGTTCTCAAGCGACTCCTTCCACGCATTCACACGCCGCATCAAGTTCTCTGTCCGCATCCGCCAGCGCGATATCGTCAGCATACATGTGCAGCCACGGGGCCTGCTCATGTCAGTCTCTGATGCTGTCTGACAGTACGTCTAATATCACACTGAATAGGTACGGACTGAGGACGGAATCCTGGTGGACCGCGACGGTGATGGGAAGATTTTTGTGTTGCCAACAGCAGTCCGCACTACGGAATCGGAATTTGAGTACATGGCTCGGATGATGTCAATATATGCTTCTGGTACTCTTTTGGTTCTTAGAGCCCACCAGATCATCTGTCGGCACACAGTCGAAGGCCTTCTGCATGTCTAGAAACAGAAGATGCAGAGGCGTGTTCTTCGACCTGTACCGCTCCATGAAGATCCTGAGGGCGAAAATTGGGTCCATGGTTCCGTGACCATGGCGAAACCCACATTGACATTCCGGGTTGTGGTCTCCTGTAGGATCCGTGAGTCGATTATTCGCTCAAAGAGCTTTAGGGTATGGGACATCACCTTAACCCTTTGAGTGTCCTACGGGCACGGTGTGCCCGAAAGAGAAATAGGCCGGTAGTGTCCTACGGGCACGGTGTGCCCATAAGGATTCGTGTGAACTTCACTCCGGTGTTGTGTGATTGGTTACAATAATAAAAACGTACATCGACTCGTTACAGGTTAACCAACATAATACCATCAACTTTTACCATATTTCCAAGCTTGCAAGAAACCAACCAAGAAAAATAATAAAATTGCTTATTTTGGTGCTCAGTTTTCTCCGTGCCGCCATATTGCTCTGTGGCGATCAACTAAGTTGAATTAGTGATTTTTTTAAATGTGTTCTCACCGCAACCGTTAAGTGATTGTATTAGTATTATATACTAAATTATTGACAATTTAGTGAAGTACATACATACATAGTCTCACGCCTATAACCCCGAAGAGGTAGGCAGAGGTGTATTTCTACACCCACTTTTCGCCAGATATACTTTAGTCCCACGTAATAAGGGGCGAGCCTATTGCCGTACCCGGCACATTTCCAGACTCCGTGCTGCTACTGAGAATTTCGTGACAGAAAACCCAATAACACTGCCCGACCCAGGAATCGAACCCGGGACCTCCCGATCCCACGCGCACATTTATGCCGTGAGACCAACGAGTGAAGTAGTGAAGTATATGTTTTAAATATTTTTTAGCCAGTTATAAAAACATTTACCCATAAAGTGTTAGTACCTTTTGTGATGCAATTTTCGGGCGTTGGCCGCTAGCCGTCCTCCTTATTTAAAATGATTATATGTAAGTATTTATTAATAACTTTACTAAAATATACATAAGCTTTTCACAAAATTGTCTAAAAGCCCCTGTACACATTGGCCCAACTAGCTGGCCCAGCATGTTGGGCCAACATGATACGACGCACACTGGCGAATATTTGCTAAAATCTGGGCAATGAAAATGACTTTAAAATATTGTTGATAGAACACTTTTATTAACACTTAGCTTAAACCTTAATAAATGACGCAACTTTTGAGCATTCTTTGGTATATTTTGTATGGTAAAATTCTATAACAATCTGCCTAAGAATTTGATCAAAATATCATGCTTTATATCGATGAATCTTAAGTCGCATGTTGTCACTCGTTGTTTTTACAACTGTTTATGTTTGGTGTTTTTCTGTTATGGATTCTATTTCTAGAGGTAATTATAATTGCTGTCAGATGTTACTACTTTCTAAGAAATCCTAACACCGATACCCTTACCTAGAAATTGATAGTATTATTTACTTATATAAGCAGAAAGAATAAAAAAAATAGTACGATATTTGTCTGTATTCCGAAAAATAAGCTGTAGTAAATTGAAGCATATAATGCTAATACTGGTATTTAGTATTTTTTAGATTTGGCTGCCGATATGTGCCTTATGATTAGTTTTTATTAGCTGCAAGTCTCTGTATTTACGCCTACATTTTGCCGTGGAATATTTTGAAGTCTTTAACTTGAGTTCATTCTTTTAATGAGTGGTTTTAAAAAAGTTGATATCTATCTGAAAATGCTCAAGAGTCAAAAAATAAGGATATAAATAAATATCACTGAGCGCTCGTTCACTATTTCGGGAAATTTCGAAACGTTTAATCGACGTCTCACGTGACCAGAAGGCTAGTTTATTCTTTGCTCAGAGAATCAGCATTGCCATCCAGCGTGGCAATGCTGCCAGCCTTCTGGGCACGTTACCCGATGACATTGATGCGGAAACATTTTACGACGCCTAAACCATGTAAATATTTTCAATTTTTAATTTATTTTTACGGTTTTTTTGTAGTACATTCATTAGATTATATAGATTCATTATGATTTTAGGATGTCAATAAAGTCTTAAAATTTCACAGAGACTTTACTAGAAAAACGCCCCGTATTTAAACTACAAATGAGTCATTGATTTCAAAGACTTTGCGTTTCTTCAGTTCTTTATATCTCAACTTTACGTAAAACGTCCAGAAAGCCCAATACGCAGTTGCCCTCGATGAATTTGAACTATTGAAAGAACCTGAAGTGCAGTATTTGATATTTAAACAAACTTAGATATTCATATTGGATAACATATAGTTTGTGTATCTCTGATCATTAATGTTTCTTAGTTATGAATATTATTAATTATAATACAATTTTGATAATTAAATTCTTGTTAATCTCTATCATATATATATATATATATATATATATATATATATATATATATATATATATATATATATATATATATATATATATACACTAACTATTATCCTTCTTTTGTTTTAAAACTATCAATATCATAAAGTCAGTATTTAAATTCGCGCTGGTTGGAACCACGGCCTTTTTTCATAAAATAAAAGTTATTCATAGATCAAAAGGCTACATTTAATTTCAATAGATTTATTTAACGCATTTTTATTATTAAAACATTTTGGCCATCTTTTTGGTAATATTCGCCAGTGTGCGACGCCAAGATTGCTATTTACACAATTGCTGACGGAAGTGACGGATCATTCTGCATTGGTGCTTAGACAAAGATGGACGTATAAGCACTTGCAGCCACGGCTATTTATTTAAACAGTGCGTTTAATTATTACTTGCGCGTACATGTGTAGGTACTGAAGTAGAATGTGGTGCATTCTACATGTTATCATTAATGATTTTTTTTTTTTTTGATTTCGTTAATAGTGGCGTGGAGCCTTATGGCGGATAAAATTTATATTAAATTTTATCCGCGATACGGCTCCACGCTTCATTTACCTGAAATATAAAATAGGTAGCTTATTATTAATAAAATAAATTTTGGTTAAATAACCTACCCCAACTATCAAGCCTAGAAGATATCAATGTGGAAAAATATGTTTTTCAAGTTACCTACTTCGTTTTTAATTTTACAAAAATTAATAAAAAAACAATATAAAAATTATAAAAAGATATATTTTATTGTTCAATTTCGGTAAAATTACTATAAATTGTAAAACACCATTGCTGTCCTACGCCGCCGCACCCGTTATATATGTACCAATTAGGAGTGGGCGTTATTTAACGTAATCGATTCATAAATCTGCGTAAGTATACACGTAACCGCGTAAGTAGTTTCGTGGCTGATTTAACTAGTTACTTTTCGTAAGCGGTTCCAGCTACCAGTATGTGTATAATCTATGGTTCCAGCTCTGTATGTAGGTATGTATCGCGCGCGCGATGCTCGGCGCGCGGTGCGCCTGCACGACAGCTCATTACACGAAACTATACGATTATACCAGAGTTCGTCCGAGCTTGATGCGCTGGGCTGTGTCATAGTGTGCGTAATAATTTCGTAATGCACATCGTATCGTCATTGTCTTATGTCAAACTCGATGCTTAAATAAAAAGAAATAATCAGATAACACTTTTGGGATATTTCAAATGAGAATGCACTTTATGTAAATCAGAACGATAATTTGCTAAGGCGGCGATAGCCGAGTGGGTATACCAACAGACTGCCATGCAGAGGGTATCGGGTTCGAATCCACGGCGCGCACCAATGACTTTTCGGAGTTATGTGCGTATTGAATTGTTGATTATCGCTCGTCCCGTGCCTCGGAGAGCACGTTAAGCCGTCGGTCCCGGTTGTCATGAAGATCTTTGACAATCGTTACAGGGCGTCAGTACCTTCTAAATAAAACTGACACTAGTCTAAACCATGGAATATCGCTATCCCTTCGGGTTGCGGAGGTCAGACAGGCAGTCGCTCCGTGGAAAAGCTAATATTCAGTCAAAGCCGGTTAGACTAGAAAGCGGACCCCAGATTGAAACTGGGATAACGCTAAGAGAAAGAAGAAGAACGATAATTTGCTATGTTTGTATAAATTATTGTTCTACAAAAAAAAGTCCCCCGCGACACAGGATTTAGTCCTAATGCGGGAGTTGTCTTTTTAGAAATAAATAGTTACAGAAATAATCACTTTTGGAAACGATTATGCGTACTCACAAAACTACTTACAGCCGATTAGGAGCAAAACACCTAACGACCTACTACTAATATGTATATTAACTTGGGAACGTAAATATATTTACGCGCAACAGTACTGTCTCCGCTGAAGAGCGACAACGAAATGAAAAAGGCGTCAACGTGTGAACGCTGTTGGCGGAGCGCGCCAAGATCCTTTGATGTGTGCACAAAAAACCGACACTATTCGGCTGGCCGGCCAACGTCGGCGCCAACTACACCAATTAAGCCAACATAGCGCCAAGTAGCCCTCTACACATTGGGCCAATACGTTGGGCCAGCATGTTGGGCCAATGTGTACAGCGGTACATTAAGCCAACATAGCGCCAAGTAGCTCTCTACACATTGGGCCAATACGTTGGGCCAGCATGTTGGGCCAATGTGTACAGCGAGCATAAGAATCCATTGTTAATAAGACATTTTTACTATAAATAGGTATAAACATGTTTTGTGAGTGAGAAATGTTTTCCGTCGGATCGTCAAAATGGCGCAAATATTTTCGCTGCTATGAATAAATGGTTATTGTGAAGTAATATCGGTGAACTGTGTTAAATTAATGTATATAACCGTCGCGTCGTCTACCCGTGTCAATATTAGGCCAGTGAGAAAGGGAATTTCGTGAATAAGGTATGTGTATTTTTGAAAAATGTTTCACATGGTGTAAGAAAAAACATAGTGACCTGCATTTATAATTTTTTTTAGATATGAAAAGGTTAAAGGTAAGCTAGTTTAATATAATTCTCATATAGAGTAACTTCTGAACTGTATACGGTTTAAAATTTACGTCATATAATTATACCAAACGCGAGAAAATTAAAGTTTTATAACCTAGGATTTTATAAACTCCTCAAAATGGCTGGACACTACCGGAGAAAATGCATTTTAAAGCGGGGCATGCGAGGGGTTAATACCGCAATACCGCGGTAGCTTCTACACTCCTGTACCGATCCCTTGTCTTTGAAGACTGGAGTGATGATACTCAGTTTCTATTGGTTCGGGATTTTTCCGGTAAGGAGAATGGGGTTAAATAGATCAGTAAGGGTGCCCACACCTCGCAGGCCCATTGCCTTCCAGGGCCCAATGGCGACTCCATCGGTTACGACAGCTTTCCGATTCTTCTTGAGGCGAAGGGCCGTCTGGACTTCTTCAGGCGTTACCGGCGGCACTAGTCCTTGGTTCGGAGGGAGTTCCGGTGGCTGCACCTCTTTATGCTGCTTGTTAAGCAGCTCGTGGAAGTACGAGCGCCATCTCTCCTTCACCGCGCAGGACGCGCATAATAGGTTGCCCTCAGGGTCTTTAACACAGCGACACTTGTTAAAGTCCTGTGCCGCTTTGACCCTGGAACGTGCCAACTTTTATAGGAGCTGCTGCCCCTCAGACGATTCCAGCTTAGTATAAAGCGGTTCCAAGTGGTCTCGTCTGGCTCTGACTGTAGCCCTCTTAGTGGCACGTTTGGCAGCCCTGTATGCGTCGCGGTCTTCAGGAGATTTGGACGCTTGCCACGCTTTAAAGAGGGCTTTCTTCACCCTTGTCTCCCTCTGGACTGTATAGTTCCAACACCAAGTCTCCTTGTCACACTTGCGTCCGCCCTTAGACATGCCCAGCACTACCTTCTCCACTCCAGTGATGACCGCCTGGATTCTATCCCAGTGGTTCTGAGTTGGTTCGCCTTCAGTAGCAGCGCACTTGTCGCCTATAGCTGAGGCGAACTCCAGGGATTTGGCATCCTTAAGCAGCCACCACCGCATTTGACATTGACGGCGTGTTTGCCTTTGGGTCTCACGCGGAGGTCCATGACAAGGAGGCGGTGTTGTGACGTGAGGCTCTCCCCGAGTGGAACTGTGAGAGAGGGATTTCACGAAGAACTTCACCGAGTTGATCCCAGAACGCCATCTTGACGGTGTCACTACAACCTGCTTGTGGTGCATAGGCACTTATCAAATGGGTCACAATCCCTTCAATAAGCACTCCTACAGCCATAAGCCGGTCGCCGTAACGCTTGACCGCCAAGATCCCGTCCTGTAACTACTCGGCGAGCGCAACCGCTACCCCGCTCTTCCCGCCGGTTCCACCCGTATAGATCAGCTTGTAGCCACTCCCAATGGACCGCGATCTGCTGCCTTTCCACCGAGTCCTTGCAGAAACGCCACGGCCACCTGCGCCTGGAGCGTATATCGGCTAGCTCTCTCGCGCGTCCGGTTAGCGTCCCAATGTTCCACGATGCGAAGCGGACTTCCGGGTTGGGGCTAACGTTTTTGGCCGTGTCCACCCCCGACACCGTAGCCTTTGCCCACTTGCCACAACAGTCGGGCGAGGCTCCTGCGCACCGTTTTCCGGCGGTGTCCTACCCGTGACAACTATGTGCCTTGTGCCTTCCATTTTTTTAAGATATGGCTGTTTTGTCTTTACGGGAGCGACTGCCGTCTGACCTCCCAACCTCTAGGGAAGGCTCGCGCCAGAGTCGTCCGTCATCCAGCAGATGCACCGACTCGCATGGCAGGTTGGCTTGGGCCCCGAAGAACTTGGAAGGGCCCCGTACACCAAATATATGAAACCTTTGATATTTCATAATATATGTACGTTAATATGGCCGTGACAAGAATTGTGAAAATCCTAGTCAGTCGAGTTGGGCATGTGATATGCATGAGCGATTCCCAAAAAGTAGTCTTATGGGTAAATTCTTTTGAAAAGGTAAATTTCAGAATTAATTAAAATATGACAATTTCAACGAGAGACATATTCAAGGATGCATGGAATGAATTGGTAAGGCTTCTGTACGAAAATTTCTTTTGCACAGCAAGTCAGTACATATGGTAAATTATAAGCTAATGTTATCAAAATATCAGTATTTTCATAATATGAGTTTCCTTAGTACTCATAGATAGTAGGTTACTGAAAGCGTTTATATCAAAGGATTTTCTTTATCAGAAAAATAAGCAAACCATAAAAAATCTACAGACACGTCTGTCACTCATTTCACCACGTCAACAACACAAAGTCTAACTCAAACTAAAGGTTAGTAACACTTTGTGTAAAAGCGTTACACATTTTCCATGATGCTAAGCGTCTATGAAACGAAAACGACAAGAGCATGGCCAAAGCAAAGTTCCTTTTAAGTTGTTTTTTTTTAATCCGCCTGTTTGGCAACGTACTTGTAATACAGATAGTATGATGGTGCTGATACACCAGGGGCCCTATTCTCCTAAATAAATATGTTCAAAATACAATTTCGATATAATATCAGTGTCATACTTACGTCACAAATGATATTCTCCTAAATTAAATGATATTTGAATGATATTGTAATTAGATTATAAATAGAAACAAGTCTCAAAATATGTGTCAACGGCGAACGGTTTATTTCAAATTATACGATAATGACATTAGGTTAGCAGAATACTGATTCTGAGTCAATTAAAAATACTAGTGGTCGGCCAGTGGTCGAAATTCGACCATAATTTATTAAAATTTTAAGTTTCTACATTATTATGGTTGTACTGTCAAAGACTACAATCACAGACTTCACCGCACAATGAAAATAAAGAATTTTCTTTTTTGAAATTACTGGAACGGCTATTAAATACTTTCCTTGGTTCATCATCATCAGCCTTTACCAGTCCACTGCTGGACTAGGTCTCTCCTTTGAAAGGAGGAATTGGCCTACTATACCACGCTGGCCAAACGGGTTGGTATAGGGTTTGTATCAAGTTTTCCTTCTCTTACAGTGCTATTCTCTGCATAATATGCTCCCTCTGTCGGCTCTTACGACACCCATGGGATGATATGGGGTGGTGACTTTTCGTATTCTGAATCCGTCGCCACTCGGACTTTTCTTGGTTATAAAACTCTAAAACAGATGTTACCATTATGGACTTTTACTTTATAAAAATGTCATTATCTTGCCCTAGCGCAGTATGTCCTTTGCTTACATACTTCTTGTTATCTAATTATTTACTCCTTTCTCTTTCATCCTTATCCCATCCTCACACAGTCGATTAATGTTTTCATTGGCCTGATGTTCCTTTTCGTGTCTCTACTTTCATATTCACACTGTTTATCCATCTTTTCTTTGGCCACCGTCTTGCTTTTTGTCCCTCTGCTTTCGATTTAATTTCTGCATGGTTGGCTGACAGTGCGCAAGTATTGTGGTTTCGATACCTACACGAGGCAATACTTGTGTGATCCATCAATTGTTGTTTCCAGAGTGTACTTTGTGTCCGTTGATTGTCTGTCAAAGCCCACCGGATTTATTCTTAGTGCGAAAGTTGTCTCTTATAGAAATAAAAAATATTCACTTGTTTGCCTCCATACAAATAATCTCTTCGCATAACATGTCCATACCAAGCCTAGTCTATGGGCACCACTTTCAGACTACCTCTTACATACTCATTCCTTCTAATTCTGTCCATTCTCGTCACTCCACATCCATCGTAACATTCTCATCTTTGCTGCAATATACCAATAATAATACTTCAGTCTTTGCTTCGGTTACATACATTAATTTCCTATAAATACATCCTATATTTTTCCATATCTACCTATTACTCCTCCTTTATAACAATAACATTCTCAAGGAGAGTTGGCGTCAGTCAGGCAGGCGGGTATTAAAAACACTGAAAAATCTGAAAACTTACCAATACCAGCTATCTGACATTAATACATAAAACTGATCGATGATAAATGTATTATTTCACTCTAATTCACAAATAGCTCAATACATGCGCTTTATAGATTTTCAACTAAATTTACACAATCATTAAGATTAAAAGCGGTTACGCACTACATCCGATCCGAATCTGATCCGAACCCGTGAAAATATGGATCTAGAAAACTCGGACCGAATTCGGATATCGCTTACGCACTAGTCTGATCTCTGATAGTAATCCAAGCCACCTTTTGGCATAAGTCATTTTACTCGGAGCCACAGCAAAGTGTTCATGTCGTTGATCATGAGTCCCTTCAATCGACGCCGCCGCGCCGCGACGTCGACTTCTGGCAATACTACTATACGCACGAAGACGCAGAAGAAGCAAAGAATTTTTGGTGCACCCTCTCTTGCTGAATCGTAGAGTAAATGGAGCTTTTTACAATCACCACGCAGTCTTATGTCAATACGACAGGAAATTTTACAATTACTACCGAATGAGTGTGTCTACTTTTGATTTCATTTTACATCACATAAAAGATGATATTTCGCGACAAAACACAACATTTAGACAGTATAATAAAATAAATGTAATACTATGTAATACTTCGGTCCGTCAATGGTCCGTCAAAAATTATCTCCGGGATGGAGATTCTAGAATAACGGACAGAAATCGGATGACCGAAATCGGATCTAGTGCGTAAATTATCATAAAAATAGTTCTACGCCTACGCCGGACCCTATTTTCACCGGTACGGGTCGGTTCGGATCGGACGTAGTG
This sequence comes from Euclidia mi, assembly GCA_944739405.2. Lineage (NCBI taxonomy): Eukaryota > Metazoa > Arthropoda > Insecta > Lepidoptera > Erebidae > Euclidia > Euclidia mi. Next base: position 32,508,915 of record OX123199.2, on the reverse strand, counting down.
CGTAACCGCTCTAAGAAAGCAAAATTTCCCGCGCGCGGCGTTCTGAATATGACTATAATTTTGTTATTTTAGAGCCACCGCAGACTTCTTTTAGCATCTCGTGAATTTTAATTTATACGCCAAGATAAATTATATTGTGATAAATACAAAATCTATTAGGCAGAATACGACAAACCTTGAACAAAAAAGAACATAATTATTTCATCTATTTTCAGTTTGAAACTCTTAATCCATTATATAAGAAAATCGTGTTAGTTACACTATTTATAACTCAAGAACGGCTGAACCGATTTGGCTGAAAATTGGTGGGGAGGTAGCTCACAACCAGGAAAAACACATAGGATACAATTAGTTGCAAAAATAATCTGGGAGGGATTTTAGACAGGGTCGAAGTTTGTAGGGACAGACCTACTACCTATTGACAGTAAGAACGCATTTTTTTTTTGTTTATCGATTCACGCCTGTATCCACGAAGGGGTAGGCAGAGGTGTAATATTACACACACATTTCGCCATGAATTTTTAGGTCCCACGTAATAGGGGGCGAGCTTATTGCCGTACCGGGCACATTACCAGACTCCGTGCTGCTACTGAGAATTTCCTAACGGAAAAACCCAATAACAATTTGCACGACCCGGGAATCGAACCCGAGACCTCCCAATCCCACGCGCACATTTATGCCGCGAGATCAACGAGGCAGTCAGTAAGAACGCATGCGCTGTAATAATTGAGTGCTGCGCATGTGCTATCGTATATCTGTCAGTACTGTCACATTATACATTGACATATGGTGCACTGTCATTACTTCGTTCGCTTACATAAATAAACTAATCATTATTGTAACAGCCTTGGCTAATCCCTACTAATCTTAGGTATAAATGCGAAAATGTGTATGTATGTAGATATGTACCGATTTCACGCTAAACCGGCTGAACCAATATTCTCTACTCATAAATGCGAAAGTGTGTACAGAGATATATCGGACCATGGCTTTGACATTTGACTGTATGCAAAGTGATATTGTTGAGCACCTTTCGGTAGATAATGACATGAATACTGACCAAGTTACTTCGTACCCTATAGTGTTACTGTACTGAACTCCTTACAATTATCAGGAGTACCTTCACGCAACTTGGGACTGAACGTTGGTGTTCCAGTACTGTTAATGCGGAATCTTTATGGACCAAAGCTTTGTAATGGCAAACGGCTACAACTAACACCTAGGACGAAACATTATAAAAGCTATTCGCTATTGCGAGTCAGACTCGCTCATGAAGTGTTCCGTAATGGAGGTATCCACTTACCATAGCCATTATGTTCGACTAACTATTAATAGTATTTCTATAAACGACAAAGCTATATTTGCGGTTTTTAAGAAGTGCTTTATTTCAAAAACTGCTGACTACAATGACATATAGTTCAAACCAATTTTTGTTGGAAGTTTTTATAACGATCTGCAGCATATATTGTTTTTAGATTTGTCACTCTCTTACTTTATAAGTACAGGGACACACACACTCATTTTACCACTTTGGAACCGTATATCTTTCAAACGATTGACTTTGAGAAACAATGGTTTTAGGAACCTCAAAGTAATTTTTAAGGACCTATTTTCCACATCAGTTCCATCTATGAAGAGCCCCAATTAATATTCAATATTTTTATCTACATACATAGACTCACGCCTGTTTCCCCGAAGGGGTAGGCAGAGGCATATTAAACGCCCACTTTTCGCCAGTGTTTTGTTTTCTCACGTAATAGGTGGCGAGCCTATCGCCGCTTATTGGGACATTTTGTTTGCCAGAGCCTCGTCCGTTGATCGGCAGGCGCACCAATTGCAGGTGAGGTTGGCTTGGGACCCTAAGTTCTTGGTGGGAACCCTATGCACCAATAACATTCAATATTTTTAATTTTCTATAACGTCGTAAAGCGGTTCACAGAATACATCTACCTACCAATTTTCAAATGTGTAAACTGAATACTTTCGGCATAAAGTGGCTGTGATATACGGATAGACTGACAGACATAGCAGGTCTATAAAGATTCCGTGTTTAGCCATTTTTGACTACGGAACTCTAAAAATACTGTTTATAGAAATGTTTTTAATACTTCTTGCAGTTATATTTCTTATTAGTCCCTAATTCCCTATGAACAGAATTAAAACGAAATTTACTATCGAACGATGAAGGAGTTTTGTGTTACCCCGAATTTAACGTCAGCGAAGCCGCGGGCAAAAGCTAGTTAAATAATAGAATTAAATTAATGGATTATACTTATGATATGTAAATAAGTGCTTTATTAAAAATGTTGCCAAGATAAATATATTGTAATAAGTACAAAATCTATTAGGCAGAGTAGAACAAACCTTGAACAAAGAAGTATTGCTTTTCATTTTTTTATTTTACTTAAATATTATCTTTTTTAGTTGTACTGTTTATTATTATTTTAATTTAATTGTAGTTTTAAGTAAGTACATAAAATTGTTGTATTCTAAAATGAATTTAATCCTGTAATGTGCTATCCTAAAAGAAGTATATACATTTTATAATTAAACTATTTTCAGTTTGCCAGTCTATCGGTCTGTTTCAATAGTATTGTGGTAAAAAGGGATAACAATTTTTTGCTTTACGTATTTATACATAGATAAAACTTAAAATAATAAATGGAGTATTCATGTATGTATATTTTTCGTATAAATAAAATATGCCAAGATAAATATATTGCAAAAAATACTAAATCTCTTAGGCAGAATAGTACAAACCTTGAACAAAAAAGTATATATATGTATTAATAATCTCTTTTCAGTTTGAACATCTGTGGGTCCATAACCGTAAACTAAAAAGTAATATTGTATACGTATACAATATTATGCATGTGTGCGTGCGAAATGTAAGGTAGTAGTGGTAAGGTTTATTTTCATTTAAAATCATATAATATATATTTCTAATGCATATTGACTAAAAATATTAGCATTCTGCACACCTTCTACATGTAAGCAATAAGTGTGCCAAATTTCATAAACATCCGTTCGCGCATTTCTCGTAAAAAGGGATCACAAAATTTCGCTTCACGTATTTATATGTAGATAAGCTCATTTCGTTCAAAATATAATTTCAATGTCATATAAAATATAGAGTAAGAGCCCACACCTCGTGCCTAAAAATTGGCCCACAATCCAAGCTAACAAGTATGTGTACATTCATGACACACTAACTCTACATTATTCTATACATTTCGTTTCTGAGAAAATAAGCAAGGTCCGGCGGCCCTGGGATCTTGGACTAATACGAGAATTGGGCCTCTGAGCATTCACTTGTAACAGAATGGCGAGCATTCGCCGTTTTTGTTTTTCAAAGTGAACGATGAATAGAGCCGAACATTGTTACGATCATTTTCACGATCTTTGTAGTGACTCTAGTCAGCAAAAGCGTCAAAGCAAATTTACTAGAATGCTCGCCAGAGCGTTCGTAAGAATGTTCGCTAAAACACACTCGTTTGTTTTTCTGTTTTGTAATATTCGCACGAATGCTCATTACAGGTGAATGCTCAAATCTATCAGCACGTTTATACCCAGACCGCGGTATTCTAGATGTATAAAAAACCTATCGTATCACTTACAGCTTTGATTGATTGAGTCAATGACGATTAACATTGAGTACGAGAGGACAAGGCTGAATATCAAAGTAGATTCCTTTGGGATTTATAGCGCATTAAATATAATTGATTGACTTCACCGTTTCTGATCTTGATACCTATAGAATATTTTGATTGAGCTTCTTTATAGCCATAATATATTACCGTGTAGATATCCTCTAATGAGTTTAAATCATTTAAGCTTTATTATACAACATAATATAATTAAATATTATCTCAGCTTCTATTCGTATCACTAGTTTCGCACTATCTTTCTACCTGGCGCATCATGCATGAGAACATTATTTTAATGTGTCGTCCACTTTATGTGAGGTGTTTATACATATAACTACTGATAGTGGCATTAGTGGCCAAATGTTATGGGTCGCTTCTGATGGCTATTTACAATGCCTAAACATACAGATTTTTGGGTGATTACTTATTGATTATTAAGCAATCTTTTGAAGGAATGCTGTGGTACACGCGTAAGGACTTACCTTAAAAAGACTGGTAGAAAAGCTGATAATTCTAACGCTTATTAATGCTCGTAAACCAAGTATAAAGAAATTTTCCAATGTGCTCCCACATATCCCTCGAAATGAATGATGACTATTAGAACTAATTCGTGTAACCGTGGATTGTGGATGCTACTAGATAGTTCTCTTATGATCCTTTTGTAGCCTGATAAGGCAAACGGAAGCGATCGTATGGGCTATTCATAGCGATGGACCAGCGGCCACACAGTAGGCAATGCTTGGCCTAGTTTGTTTAGCTTCATTGTATGTATTATGATATTAATCATGATGTTATAACCTTGAACCTTGATGTTGAACCTTGTTGATCCGGATAACATGTGGATAAAATACTATCGAACGTGACAATCGTCATACAATCTTACCCACCTTTGATTCATGGATCTCTTGGCTGTTCGTTTGAGTTTATGTTGAGTAGATTTTGCTTCCAAATCACTTCAAAACATACACACAAATAATAATGTTTTAGTTTATTAATCAGCAAATTTAAAAATATATAATAATTTATGAAGTAAAGAAGAGGCTTATGTTATTAAATTGCAATAAATGTGAACTTCCATTCGTTTGTTAGTTGAGAGAGGGAGTGGCAGATTAATTATTCCTGCACTGGCTTCTCTGTCCTACGCTTGATGCATATATACATACATCACACAGGAACTTTCTCTCTCTATTAATAAACAATCAAAGAGATATTCAAGTTCCATTTGACGGGTATTTCCATTTGAATTCCTTCCTAAGGCTTTCCTCAATATAGGTCTGTACGCCTCCGTATTTTCAATCTATGTGTAAATGGAGCATATTCTTACCTTGCAACTCGTTTTAACGTAGTAAAGTTTTTGAGATATTTACGATACAGACATGACAGACATGCATGACTGCTGTAAGTTAAGCGGAATATGAACTGCCGTTGACAAAGGCTGAGAAGCATAAGATCAGGCAAAGTAGCGTTTGTTCCTATTGGAGGGCAAGGTAAATTTTGGGTCGCTGAACCATTGGAGTAAGGAAGTAAGTTGACAAAGGTACACAGCCTTTGATATTTGTCCAATGTGAAATTCATACTAAGAGTTCATATATTCAGACAATCATCAGCTATTGATATTCGTTGGCTATGTTTATTGAGCGATCGGTTTCATGGTTGGTGACTCAAATCATTGTAAATTATGCGATCCCTTATCTTTACAAAACTATCGGCCTTTATCCATCCAGCCATAGATAATGCTAATACCTGTAGAAAACTCAATTTTATCTAATGTCTTAAACTTGCTCTGTGTGGATTTTTTACGGTTGCGAGTGTAGTACTGGCAAAATGTGACTCACAAAATAGTCTTGTGTCCTAAAATGTAATTAGCGATTAATTCGTTCCTTTATTACATGTTAAACCGAAATAACTTTTCTTCAAAAATCGATCAGCAGCATTACTAATTACGGCTTTTTAAAAACCCATTTGAATTTGACGCGAAAACGCTGTAAACCATCATGGCGATTAATTGACGTCACATAGTGCCAAACAAAACCATTGACGAATGAGTACTACGGACTGGCCCTACTGAGTTGGCCGTCTGGGTTGTACTGCAGAATATAATCGATATCGACATTGAGCTGGTGAGAGGTAAATAACACTTAACTATAGATTTCAAGACACTTTTGTAGATTTATATATGTAGGACGTTAGTTACCTTTAATCATTCGCCAAATTAGTTTATTCCAAAATGCTAATACGGGCGAACATGCTTAAGCGAAAAACGTCTATTGTATCAAACATGTAACAAATTTTATTCTCTAGTAATCAAAGTTGATACAGTGTCGCTGAAAAATACCAGACATGAATAGTGCCATACATACCGAAACGAAACACACAGCTACACTGAAATACCATGAGAGGATCTCAGATCAAGTAAAAACAGGTAGATACATCACGCCCTACATTACGATTAAAGCCAAAATTAATACTGACAGAAGAAGAATATCGTATCAAGGGTATTTAAATATCAGCACTTTTGTCTAACATGTAATGTTACTGTAAAATATTTTGATTATAGCTTTATCTTGCACTGCCACACTTTAATACAACACGTAGCCATGATTTTACAATCGCTAGCAAAGCCTAAAGTACTGATTGATCTGGTTTCATAAAAAAAATATGTTGTATATACAACGATTTGACAGTAGATGTGCCACCAAACTCGGCAAAGAATAATAGCGACACGGGCACAATTGACATTTCTATTAAAATATTGCCATGATAAGTGGGTTTAGTAAACTATGGCTATATCTTTTTTCTGACAGAGATATCACTAAGACAAAACGAGACAAGACTATGTTTCGTGGATTTATGTCGATTTCATATAATTATATTTTTATAAAAGAAATTTATTTTTTTATATGTACATGTACAATAGGGCCACTACATAGTTCATTAACTCTTTGCACAAAACAAATCGTGAATGACGTCTGGTCTGGTGTCAACATCATCAACAGCCCTATGTACTGTCCCACTGCTGGGCACGGGCCTCTTCTCACTATGAGAAGGGTAAGGCCATAGTCCACCACACTGGCCAAGTGCGGGTTGGCAGACTTCACATGTCTTTCGAGAACATTATGGAGAAGTTCTCCAGGAGAACTCTCAGACATGCAGGTTTCATTCAGGTTCCTCACGATGTTTTCCTTCACCGATAAGCAAGCGATAATTAATAATTTAATACGCACTTAACTCCGAAAAGTCATTAGTGCGTGCCGTGGATTCGAACCCGAGACCCGCTGCGTAGCAGTCTGTCGGTCTCTCCATTCGGCTATCGCTGCTTTTTTTTGCTTTGGTCTGGTGTACCTACTTTTATTTTGACGTTTTAGTTGTAACTACTACCAAAACGTCAACAACAACAATGGCGGACGAACTTTGTGACGTAATGCTTTCTGATTGGTGTTCACTGTCACATGATTAAACATATTTATTTTTAGTTTTAAAACCTGAAAATAACATTTAATCTTAACTTTTTATGATAAATAATTAACTTCATTAACATCACAAATAATAATGAAACTTCAGATACTACAATCAAACTGATTTATTCTTAATGGTACAAGCCTATTACTGATTATGTAGCCAACCAGTGAGAATGAGCTTGACCATTAAACCTTATATTAAGTAATACCACAGTATCTTTATACTGTGGTATTACTCAGTATAAGGGTCTCGTTGAAAAAGCCGACAACGTCTAGACAAGGGTAAGGAGGTTAGGACTGCCACATGTAAACAATACTTATTCAAACACCGTCTATACTGGGTGTAAAAAGACCCTTAACGAAAACTGAAATCCGATATTGTACCAATCATTACGAACATTTTTACTTCGGCACCATACCTGGGAAATTACTGGTTCAGGAGATATTTAGGCTTAAAGTCACGATTTTTTTTTCTAATTATTCTGACATGATATCACTACCGTTTCGAGCGAACATGGCGAAATATGTCCGTTTACGCGAGTCCAGTTTTTTGTAGCGCATAATGTAGCGCGCGTGTAAGCGCGTACGCTGAAACGACCGTATACGCGCAGAAAAATACGCTAAAACCTGGGTGTTTTCAAGTCGCGAGTGAATAGGTACCTTCTAGGTAAGCGTGCTCCATCTTAGACCATATCATCGCTTAACATCAGGTGAGATCATGGTCAAACGCTAGCCTATCAGTAATTTAAAAAAAGATAACGGAAACCGCCCTTAGGTCGACCGCGGCGCACGGTGTAGATAGATACACGGCTGGCGTAGGTACGATGCATTTCTGGCGCCATTTTTTCTGCAAGCGCGAGCTATACATTGTGGCTAATAATATACATTGTGGCTAATAAAATGTGTCTATTTTTTAAGCTTAAAAAATATCGCCGTCCCCAGCGAATAATATCGTAATCAACTATTGCGATAGAAGTGCTTTTATGGGGAATTATTGTTCTAGAGGTGCGATTACACCTTGTGAATTTTTTTCACGTGATACGTACGATTACTTTTCGAGTTAGAAATTTTGTAATGAATTTACCTGTACTATTCGTCTATAAATAAAAACTATTTCTGGTGACGAATATCATCATAATGAATCAATACTGACCCTTTGAAGTTATCCTTTTTCCAGTAAACTGTAATTACAATTTTATTCGGGTACAATAAATATAACTTATTTCGGTAAAGTATATTACCATTCCGTTTGCTATGGAATATTAATGTTAACCAATTTCTGTTACCACAATATATTGTTTTGAGCTATGATTAATATGGTAATAATAAGTTATCATTACAATCAATCTCGCTACTTAACAGTCAAGACGATCGCAATTAACTATTGCTGTATAGGTCACTGTCAACAAATTACTCGAATAAAATCGTATTGTTGCAGTACGGTTTGAAAATTGTGTTTACATTTTGGTAATTTGATTTTTTGATCATATTTTTATGGGTGTAAAACTAATATATTTTTAAGTTAAATCTCTTTACACAACAAAAAAATATCTATCTATGGGTATGTCAACGAGTTTGCCATGTAAAACTGATTAGAAGTTATAAACAAAAAACGGTTTTTTTATTTTTCCTGCAAATTTTACTTTTTTTGATTACGATATTATTCGTTGGGGACGGCGATATCTCATTACCCAGGTATTATTTTCGCGTAGTACTTATGGCTTGGTGATGGGTCTTGTGACTCCCTTTATACATATTTTAGAAAAAACATTACAAAGGCTACGTTACATGGATATTATAATGTTAGTCACTTATTATAATTATTTCAATAGTTAACGATAAATAATTATTATAAAGCAATTTGCATTTTTTCATGCGGTGTGACAGCTTTGAATACGAAACGGCTAAGAAAAACATTTTTTAGATTGACTAGGGCGTTATTGTACAAACCAAGTTAAAATAAAGCGATGGACATCGCGGTCGTTTAATGGATGGGTGATCATGGGATCAGCTTGCAGAGCCTATGTTATCGATATCAAGTTTTTGCAGAATTATTTTAGTGCAAACTACGTTAAGGTAAAGCAAAGATATCGCGGACATGGATGGGTGACCGGGCTATGAATTTACAGAACCCATGTACGGGGTTCTTAAGGGGGCCAAAATAATGATTGAATTTTTGAGTTAGGACGCGCCATTACCAAGACCCATATATAGGCAATAAGTATAGTCTAGTATTGAATGACTTTAGAATCACACTTGAATCGAATATTATCTTACTCTCTTACGTCTGCCATTTACAGTAATGACTACTTTATTCTGTGATTTGGCCAGAGATGAAATGATAAATAATTATAATTAATCTTCAGCAGCATGAAGATTTGCAATGTCTCATACGTCGTATGCACCACCTAAATTAATATTTATAAGTAAATAAATAAGTAACAAACAAAAAACAAGCACGCGCAAGCCCCGAATAACATAATTATACCAAACTACGAACTACGGCGACATGTGCAGTTTGGTACCGCTCTTCCCGCGTCTCACTTCTTGGCCCCCGCACGATTGATCTGTCTCGACGCGTTCGTCAAACGACTGTATGGATTATTAGACTGTGGTAATACGTAGCAGAAACGTTACTTTTGCTTTGGACGCTTCTTAGCAACCTGATTTTTGTGATTATCTAGCAAATGATTTTTGTGATTATCGCATTCATTTAATACTGGAGCTGGTAGTATGGATAAGGATAAGGCTTTCTTTCAAAGGATACCTTAGTAAAAATCACACCGCTAATGTTATACATACAAAAGGCATGTAAATAACTAAAATGTGCAAGTCATAATTATATAGAAAACTAGCTGTTGCCCATATTTAATATGAAAATTTCAGCTTCTTTGGGTGGCAAAGAAAAACAAAGTTTAATTAGTGCGTCATAAAAAGCGCGCTGTTCAAACTTCATGTTTCAGCTTCAGTATTTTAGGCTCTGCGATGATATTATCTCAGACAGGACAAGTGATTACATATACAAGAAAGAGTAAAAATGTGATCGAATATAAAATTAACACACACACACACACACACACACACACACACACACACACACACACACACACACAGACACAGACACACACACACACACACACAGACACACACACACACACACACACACACACACACACACACACACACACACACACACACACACACACACACACACACACACACACCTACAAAACTTCTTTGTACACAATATTCTTAAATAATCTGTCATAAGGCGCTAAAAATATCAAGCTATTGAGTGAATAGTCGTCAGATCCAGATTCCGTGTATATGAGACGGTTTCTATAAACTTCAAACTTAAATAGCTATATTAATCCTGCTGCTATTAACTCACAAAGTCCGCCATAAGTAGCATTTTTCATCATATCAGCAAAATATTCGTCAGGTGTTAAGTAGTTATTACCTTTCCTGTCGTGGGTCATACTTAATTGAAGACTTGCTCCAGTCATTAACCACATATCTGACAACTGGACGCACCTCCGTACTCTCCGTACCACCTACTTAATTGCCATATCTGACAAAGCAAAAAATACACTATGCATAATGTTGCTGTGTGTTAGTTTATATTAAAAAAATAGTATATAAAAAAATCTAAATATATAAAACTCAAAGGTGACTGACATAGTGATCTATCAACGCACAGCCCAAACCACTCGAGGGATTGGGCTGAAATTTGATGTGCAGGTAGATGTTAGTTAGTTAGTTGGACAGGTGTTTTCCGCACTTAGCCACTGAATTGGGCCATTGTGCGTGAGCAGTGACACGGTTGTCGCCTGCTACTTTTACCATGCAAGCTCCTTCCAGAAGGCCATGGCCATGAGTGTTGCGTAGGACTTCGCTCATGGTTCTGGGATTGTTCAGGAACCTCGTCCATTGGTCGCTCACGCTGGTACAATGTAGGATCACATGAGCGGGTGTTTCTTCGGTCTCCATGCAGCCCCTACATAGTGGGCTGTCCGTGACGCCGATATTGTAGAGATGCTTGTTTAGTGGACAGTGGCAGGTTATTATGCCAGTCAGATGCGGTCCGCTTACTAGTCTAACCGGATTTGGCTGAATATTAGCTTTTCCACGGAGCGACTGCCTGTCTGACCTCCGCAACCCGAAGGGATAGCTATATTCCATGGTTAAGACTAGGGTCAGTTTATTAGAAGGTACTGTCGCCCTGTAACGATTGTCAAAGATCTTCATGACAACCGGGACCGACGCCGACGGCTTAACGTGCTCTCCGAGGCACGGGGCTAGCGATAATGAACAATTCAATACGCACATAACTCCGAAAAGTCATTGGTGCGCGCCGTGGATTCGAACCCGATACCCTCTGCATGGCAGTCTGTTGTTATCTCCACTATCGCTAGGCTATCGCTGCCTAGTGGAGACCTGAGTACCTATGTGTCTATCTAAAGGATAGACACATAGGAACACCTTTTATAAACATCAAGGGCCCAATTCTCCTAAATAAATACAGTTTCGATATAATGTCAGTGTCATACTTACGTCACAAAAAGCGTATTCTTCTAAATTATCTGATATTTGAATGAAATTGTAACGAGATTGTAATTAAAACAAGTGTCAAAAGATGTGTCTACGACGAACTGTTTATTTCAAATTATACGATAATGACATTAGGTTATCAGAATACCGCTTCTGAGTCAATTCAAAATGTAATTTCAATGTCATATAAAAATACGAGAATTAGGCCACAAATGTTAATATATGTATTTCGTTTTAGTCTATAATTTTGACTTGTTGTTTTTATAGATCAGCTTCCTTTACATATATACATAATTTTCATTATTTTGATAGTAAACTACAATTTCTGGGTGTGTCTTATAAGCAGCCTAGAATACGTTACAACTATTTAACGACTACAAAGCCTTATTTTAATAATATTTGAATACGTGACCAAAGCTATACGTGAGCAAAGTCAACTTCGATATCTGACAACTGGACGCACCTCCATCGCTTTGCTTTGACTTGTTGTTTTTATAGATCAGCTTCCTTTACATATATACATAATTTTCATTATTTTGATAGTAAACTACAATTTCTGGGTGTGTCTTATAAGCAGCCTAGAATACGTTACAACTATTTAACGACTACAAAGCCTTATTTTAATAATATTTGAATGCGTGACCAAAGCTATACGTGAGCAAAGTCAACTTCGATATAATTTTTGTGGTAATTAAATTGACCCAATTAGGCATCCTTAGTCCTACGTCTGGTGTCAATTAGAGATTTAAACGAACCAATTTTAATTATTTGAATAACCAAATTAGTGTCGTAAGATGATAATGTGGACGTTAATTCTCGTGACAGTGACGAAGTTATAACTAGTAAAAGTCTCTGAAAATACTCACCCTTGCATCACCGTCACCACCAAAAGTATGAAAAGGCATTCAATTAGAAGTTTTCACACTAAATACTTCTTCAAAGTGTAATAAATTATATCAAAGAACCAACGCAAACTTCAGTTACCATTTTGTTCAACAGTCAAGCATAGAATATATTACTATAATTTGAAAGTGCGGTTTCTATAAGCGCAGCACAGAAAACATAATATTTGGGTAATATTTAGCATTTAATATTGCTCACCTAACATCTAAATAGGACATAAAACACGGTGACAATTTTACATACATTTGTTCATAAACTATTTTAAATTATCGTGATTTGAATACATAATGTACAAGTTTATTTAAATAAATTTGTATTATTTTCCACGTTACGATATGTGAAGAAGCGAGCATTGTTAAATCACGTAGAAACTACGAGCACTTCGTAGAAAAAAGCATGCTGCTGTACAGTCGAACAGCTTCCCGATAGACCACCATAAGGGCAAGAATCGCTCAGCAAAACATCGTCGCTTCCAGTGCTACTTTACACGCACATTGACATTCGTATAGAAAAGGAGTTTCTAGTGTGCCTCGACTCTATGAGCGAGCCAAGGCATTTTTACATTTACATTGTACCTAGTTGACTGCACGGATTTTAAAGTAACACTGCGTTTGCCCTAACAATTTTAAATATTACTAAAATACTGTTTGGATAGGTACATTTCTGGGCTAAAATCGGTTAGCATTTAGAAATCCACCTAGTAAAGAGTCTAGATATGTTTGCCAGTTCTCCTAAGATGCTAAGCGTGGTAACCGTAGCCATACTAGATATAAACAGCTTTGCGATTGAAAGGAGTGGCCATGATTTTCTTACCTTCTTTTTCGTATGAGTGTATAGCTATTAGCTAACTACCCACAGGTCATAGACAAGTAAAATATTTGGATATATAAAACAGTAATGCTAATAAACATGTTTGAGTTTGATAATTTACGACGCCACTGGTGATAAATCGGAATGATTTATAGTAATCAATACAAATAATATAAATAAGAAAGTGTGTTAGATTGTCCTTCTTTCACGTAGCAACGCAACGGAGCGATGTGACGGTATGATTGTGTGCGTGGATAATTTGATATAGTTAGGAGGCTGGAGAGTGACATAGTCTATATTTCACTTACTCCCAAGTGGGCGGCGCCGCGGGTGAAATCTTGTATACTATAATTTAGTATATAATATAATAAGGATGTCGCCAAATTAGGAATATACCTATTACCTACTATCATAACAATAAATATACATAGTTAATTATTGCTTGCCTCGTGCCTCGGAGAGCACGTTAAGACGTCGGTCCCGGCTGTCATGGCGAGCTTTGACAGTCGTTACGGGGAGTCAGTACCCTCAAATAAACTGATACTGGTCTAAACCATGGAATATCGCTATCCCTTTGGGTTGCGGAGATCAGACGACAGTCGCTTTGTGGAAAAGCTGATGTTCTGTCACATCTGGTTAGACTAGTTAGTGGGCTTCAAGGCCTGTAAGTCTTGGATGCAACCGGAATAACGCCTGGACGATGATGATGACCTATATACTATCATAGCTTTTAATTTATTACTTTTTATTAACCGAGGTAAGTCAAAAGGTCACCGGTACCCGGCTTGCTCTCTACCGCCTCCGGAACATTTTACCACCCGAGATAAAGACAATGCTTGTGCAGACTTTGATTTTCCCCCTCATCGACTATGGCGATGTATGTTACCTTGACCTGCATGCAGGTCAAGGTAACATACATCTCCTTGATAAAGTTGACCGTCTTCTAAATAACGGCATTCGATTCATTTTCAATCTTCGCAAGTATGACCATGTGTCTACTTATCGTTCCCAATTACAGTGGCTTCCCATACGTGAACGCCGTAGTCTGCGTGCTCTCACTATCCTCTATACTATTCTTACATCTTCAACTTCTCCCCAGTATTTATCTCCCTATTTTCAATACTTATGCTGTAACCATGAACGAAACCTCCGTTCATCTAATAATCTTCTCCTCACTGTACCCTCTCATAACTCTTATTTTCTTCATTTCTCTTTTACTGTCCAATCTATCCTTCTCTGGAATGCCCTCCCTCTTGAAATCAAGATGGCCAAGACTAAGAATACTTTCAAGTTCAAGGTGAAGGAACTTCTATTGGATAAGTCGGCGATTGTGTCTTAAGTCGTTTAAATTTCATATTTATTTAATATGTATATATTATATACCTTATATACGTGTCGAACCCATGGCACGCACCAAGGATTTTTCGGAGTTAAGTACGTACTAGTGGACGCCCGCAGCTACGCCTGCACATTTACCCGTTTTGTCCGATTTGCCCGATTCCGTGGGAATTTCGGGAAATCCTTTCTTAGTGCATCCCTACGGTCCCCAAGGAACATGCATGCCAAATTTCAGCTTCCTGCGTCTAATAGTTTAGGCTGTAGCTTGTCTGTCAGTCAGTAACGCAAGGATTTTATATATACAGATTAAATTGTTAATTATCGATTGCTAAACGGTGAAGGAAAACATCGTGAGGAAACCTGCATGTCAGAGAGTTCTCCATAATGTTCTCGAAAGACATATGAAGTCTGCCAACCCGCACTTGGCCAGCGTGGTGGACTATGGCCTTACCCTTCTCATAGTGAGATGAGGCCCGTGCCCAGCAGTGGGACAGTATAAAGGGCTGATGATGATGATACGTGTATATATTTATATATATATGAATATATTGTTATGTGTGTATGTATGTATGTAGTTTTATAATACATCTATATTATGTATGTTTATATTATATGTAACTAATGAGTATATATTTTTAATGTAAATGAATGTATCTTTAGATCTACAATATTTTTGTTATTTCAAATTAATTTTCATTATATTACACCTACTTCTTTTCTCTCTGCACCACTCTAAGGTAGACTGGGAGATAATGCCAGTGATACACCTAAGATAGTGCAATGCTTCATGAATTGTAGGCACGGTAGGCAATAGAATTTTATACCTACATATTGATTTCTAGTCAATACACAGGCGAAACAAGCATAAAGTTTGACGTGCTCATCTTTCTCAAATGAAAACCTCTAAACATATTTATACTATCTGCATCACCATCCGATCGTACCTGGATACCACTATTGTTTTATCCAATAAAACACCGAATATTGAGGTATGTTTTATTCATAAAATCTTTTTGTCATTGTTGCAGGAGCACATTTGCGCAGAGGTACATCGCAAGAGGCTGATAAGCGTCGGTCGTCGTTAGGCAATGTGCCGACCAATCGCCACCGCGCCTCCGACGCTTTCCTCGACCCTCACCATGCGGCCATGTTATTCCGTGATTCGAGAGGAGTAAGTATGAAATTTCGTAGACACATAAAGCACCCACATATGAGACACATCCTCATCTGTTTTAAGAAGCTTGTTCAGGCGGTGGCAAATCTGGACACTCTTACGTTGTATTCGATTTTTTTATACTTAGGTAACCACTCTAAACTTTAGCGATAAAGTACCTACTAAAGAGTTAATTTTTAATATTCCACTCATAAGGGGCAGCATCTGGTATAATACACACATCAAAAAAGTCTAAGCAACACATACAAATTTCAATTTTACAATGTGTTTTCGCATTACATCCTTAGTATTTTCTTATTTATATTATTTTTAATGCTTTTTTGATATTAAACCACAATTTGTTTTTTTTTTTGTAATAATTATACTTATACTAAATTAACAATAATTACGAGTAAGTACTGTATGTACGTAGTACAAAGTAAGGTGTCTAATCAACTAAACTTAAAGTAAAATTAAATGGTTGTACAAAAATTGCATAATTTAATACAAAGTGTGGCCTACTCTGTTATTGAGAACTTGCTGGCACCGATTATTCATAGAATCCATGAGATTGTTAATGTTATCCTGCGGCATTCGCTCCCAATGAAATTTAAGGAAGTCCATCAGTTATTGGGTTGTTGTTACTGCATCCAAGTCCTTTAAAACACTTCTCTGGAGCATGTCCCATGCATACTCGATGGGGTTGAGGTCTGGCGATTGTGGGCAGGGCATCCAAGGCAATACCAGGATGTTTTCCCTTGCCAAGTACTTGTCATGCATCAACATGAAATGGGAGCCAAGCGTTTGTGCGAATGGACGGACATAAGGCTTTAGAACATCCTCAACGTAATTTACAGCGATCTTGTTACCATTTACAAAAACGAGCTCAGTTCGTCTGTTATATAACCTTCTGTTATAATACCCGCCCATACCATAACTGTTGGGCCGTTATATAGATGCACTTCCTGAACACACCTCAGTCTTTCAGTATTTCCAGGACGACTGTACGCTCTTACCGTTCTAGTATCAGGCTTGAACCTAAATCGAGACTCATCGCAAAATAAAATTTTATCCCATTGTTCCCGGTTCCATGTAATGTGTTCCCTACACCATTCACTTCGACGAGCGCGATTCCAGTGACGTATCGGTGGGCACCTAATTGGCCGTCGCGCTTGTAGGCCATACTCATGCAGTCGATTTCGCACAGTTTGGCAGCTAACAACAACACCACTTGAATTTTGTAGCCTTAAACCTATCTCTCGGGCGGTTAACATCGGCTGGCGTCTTGCAGTCAGTTGTATGTATCGATCTTGCCGTGTGGTTGTACACCTACCTCGACCTGGGTGCTGCTCAGCAGGATCTCCCGTGTTAGTGTAACGCTGATGAAGACGGCAAATAACGCTTCTGTTGATACCAAAATACCGAGATACCTGACATTGACTTCTTCCCGCTTGCAACATCCCTGCAGCTCTCTGCATTCCATCTGCGTTCAAATGACGTCGCTCCATGACGTAAAAAATGCCTCAAAATCCAAATTTGTTCAAAACTTTTTCTAATTATTGTTTAAATCATAAAATTGATGCAGAACAGCAGAATACTAAATTTTAATAAGCAAAGAACACGCTATAAAATTCGAACTAATGCATTCGCTTTTGAATTTGTGAAAAAAAACAAATATGATACTCGATTTTTTTTTTACAACCAGCCAGTATATCCTCTAGATCAAAAAAGTTTACATAGGTATTACCTACTTGGTAAGAAATGATATAATGATTTAATTGATTAATAATTTGATATAGTATGTGTTGCTTAGACTTTTGTGATGTGTGTATATACGCACATTAATCAAATACAAAAAATATTTTTAATCAATTAATTATACACATTAAAATCAACCAAAAAGGAGTACCAGCAAGGCTTCAAATACCTTATCAGTGAAATATGTCAGCTTGTTCTTATTAATTGCTTTTGCAACGATATTACGTTAATAAATGCTGCATTGAGGCAACTAATAAGAATTGGTCACAGCATTTAACCTACAAATGTCTTCGGTGTGTGGCTTATGTATGTGCATGTGTGTAATTAATTAATCATTGATGATAAGTAAAGGCAATGCTGGGCGCAAAGGTTAGTTGACAGAAACTTTGTGGAAAATTGATATTTAACGAAATTTCTGCAATGCAAGTTTAACATATTGGTCTTTCGGTCAATTCTGGTTGGTACCAAACTTGTAATCTGTTTTAAGTGACATTGAAATGCTGACTGTAATGTCAAATTGTGTGTGTCTACGAAAACAACAGTAAAATGTGTATAACAAAACTGATGACACTAATTTAATTCGAAATTACTCCTCACAGAGCCAGAACAGCAAACCCTTGACATAATTCATACTCCATGCCTGTAGCAACGTCATACAATTGTGAAGTTTTCCAAACCAGTGTCTACTTGTGTCCGTTTCAAGCAAACAAATATTAAACTAGAAAGTTCGAACAAGCGCCCCCAAATAAGTAGCTTAATGGAAACGAAAACTGAAGTTTACAACTACGTGTAAACTCGAAGTCAAGAATAAATGTGATTTTGTATTCAAGTGACTGTTATGTTATGGTTAACTTTTTTAGTAGTCAGGAACTTTGTTACACACACGGGTACCGCAGAGTCTTGGAATATATTATGTACGTAAAAGACTTTTTCAAATTCATTTCTTTTGCTACATGGTAGTGAGTTGTTAAAATAGCATATAATAAGAGTTAACATGTTTTGCTGGTGAGGCAGCATGCAAAAAAGATAAATAACACATAAATAATCAAAACAGGATACGAATTAAAAATAAATCAAATAAAGAAATGACAAATTATAAAATGGCATCTTAATAGTTACCGTTACACTACCGGGAGCCGACTTCATGTCCGACCATCAGCTACTTATATGCAATATGAGGATCAGGTTACGCAAAGCTATAGTCAAGAAAATGACCACACGCGTGAATGTATTTGATAAGAACTCGTTTGTCTAGTCGCTTTTAGACAAAGAGCAGAGTTGGCACAAAATCTGTGTCAAAGCCAGAAACATCGACCAGCTCTGGAAGTCCACCGTGCAACTTATAAAAGATGCTGTGCACGAATGTCAGCCCAAAGTCAAATAAAAAAAGAGGCAGCACTGGATGCCGACCGATATGGGATTTGATCGAAAAACGTAGAGACTACAAAGCTAAAGGCGCCACTATGCAAGAACTAAATGACATGAGTTCCGTTATGCAAGGCGCTTGTCGTCGAGACCGCAATAAGGCGCTTCAATCAGTATGTGAGGAAATCGAGCAACATTCTCAAAAGTTTGAAACAAAGGACTTTCACATGAAAATCAGACTTATAACCCGTCAGTTCAAACCAAAGACTTGGGCCATAGAGAATGCTCTAGGTACCATCATCGCAGAAATAAGGAACATTGTTGGCGTCTGGAAAGACTACTGTGAGTCTCTGTTCGGTGACACAACAGCATACATCGCAACAACACATGATGAAGTGTCAGAGCAAGAGCCAATGCCACTGAAATATGAAGTACGCGTAGCCATCAACCATCTTAAGCAGAATAAGGCTGTAGGTTTCGGTGAGATTCCGATTGAGACAATTAAAGCCATGGGAGAAATCGGAGTAGACATACTACACACCATCTGCTGTCAAATATGGGTCACTGGGGTTTGGCCGAGCGATTGGGCACATTCTATATTCATCCCACTACCTAAAAAAGGATCAACAAAAAATGCAGTAACTATAGACTATCCCACGCCAGTAAGATCATGCTGCATATTATTAACATGAGCCTACAATCTTACCTCTCTCGAGAGATCGTCCCCGAGCAAGCTGGTTTCGTCAAGGGTCGAGGTACAAGAGAACAGCTACTCATAATGCGACAAATTGTAGAAAAGGTTAGAGAGTTCAACATCATCCTCTTTGTATGCTTCGTGGACTTCAGGATAGCTTTCGATACCGTCAAGTGGTGGAAACTGTGGCAGGTCCTGGCCGTAATGGCCACCACCACAGCACCTCGTGCACCTCATTAGACGTCTGTACGAAGATGGCACAGCCGCAGTCCGTGTTCACGGTATCGACTCCGAACGCTTTAGGACCCAGGCTGGCGTTAGACAGGGCTGCATACCCCTTCTGTTTAACATATACACAGAGTACATCATGCTGATAGTTCTAGAAGATTGGGACAAGGGAATATCCGTGGGCGGTCGGAAAATATCAAATCTGAGATACGCTGATGACGCCACACTCCTAGGCACCAACCAGGGACAAAATCGAGACTCTTCCTCGACAACTAGAGACCACAACATTGGATTTTGGACTTGCAATCAATCGGGACAAAACTTAAATGATGATTGTAGATCGTGCCGACAACAACCAACCGGACGTCCAAATAATAGCAGGATGTGAAGTATAGTCAAGAGCTACGTCTATCTAGGCTCCACTATCACCAACGCTGACGGCTGCGAGGATGAAATTCGGAGGCGTTGCGGGGTGACAAAATCTGGAAAAACTCACAAAGATTTGGAAAGATCGTAGAATTACCAGAAACACAAAGGTCCGACTGATGAGGTGCCTGGTCTTTCCAATCTTTCTATACGAAGCTGAGACATGGACGCTGAGGATGGGACCGCTGCAAGATTGACGCCCTAGAAATGTGGTGCTGGAGATGCATGCTCCCAGAATCCCATGGACCGCGCATCGAACCAATGTTTCCATCCTGAAGGAACTCAACATCAAAGAGAGATTATCGTCGACTGTGCAAATACCCGTAACGAGGACTCAATAGAACGATTAGTCTTGCTAGGGAAAGTTGAGGGCAAGAGATCACGTGGGTCTCTCCGACACGATGGTCAGACCTCATTAAATCTGTGACGCACTCCAACATCAAAGACTGCTCTCACTCTGCAAAACATAGAGCTACATGGCAACGCATCACAAGAACACCAACTGCACAAGAACCGACCGTCCCATGACCACGACCACTCTGACAAGAGTGCACGACTGAGAACAAAAAGAAAAGAATAAATAATACATATTGCTGGGTTATAATGAGTCACCATCTTTAAGTCTATGAGTTGGATAGACGTGTGCAATGATTAACGAGTTTTCGAACCCCTAAGGCACGTCAGCCGATGAGCTTCAATTGTTGCAGGTTAATAAATCATGTAAGCAGTGTAAGCACGACGCCTAGCTCATGTAGCTGCAACATGCCTTGTAAAATGACCCTGCTCTTTAAGTCTCTAACAAACAGGCGTCTTTACGACCGTATATTCTTGTTGAAGAATATTCTTATTTTAAGAAAGTAGTATAATAGAAGTTTAAGGAAGAAATGTGTATTAAGGAGGCATTATTTCTTTTTATTACAGTTGCCAGTGGCGGATCCTTTCCTGGAAAAAGTCAGCCTCTCCGATTTGGGTAAGTTTTATTTAGCTTTGATGACTTAAGAATGTTTTATATGTCGAAACCATGTAAAAGTAGACTCTTTCCCTTATTGAAATAAATTATATTTTAACGTTGTTTATACGAACGAACTTTTATAAAAGGACTTTCGATTTTCGCGATTTATATACATCATACTATTTTACATTCATCGAGTGCGCTGTCATTTTAAGGATTGTAATTGTTGTATTTTTATTTTGCCATAATGCTAGTATTATCCTACAGTAATAGTGGTTGATGTAAATCTATTTAGTGGTTTGCACATACTGCAAAAATCTACACTTCGAAAAATACTAGCTCTGACTGAGAAATTCATTAATACAGCCTCTACACAGTCGGTGCTACAAACATAAAATATTGAATTCGTTTTCTTAATCCGTCTCAAACCGTTGCCGAATAGCACGCACAAAATGGAAATATACAATTCAAAACCGGGCTTAGTCGACAAGAAAAGAGATAAATGAATTTGTGCAACTCATCCCGGGATGAGCTGTATAGCTGTATCGGTTACTAAGGAGCTCACTGAAGTTATTTCAGGAGAAATATGTATCATTTAATGTGACAACATTACCTTTTGTAAAGGTTATTTTATAAAAAATGCATTTATTAACGAGAACATTGAATCTCAAAGGTGTACAAAGAGCGAGAACAAAAGGTATTTAATGTCGACGCATGTTATTTTATGTTTACGATGACATAAATCGTCAGTTTTGGTCATATAACGTTTTACGATTACGTTTTGATAGCGATAAATTCGTTTTTTATCGACCGCGCATCATTTACTTGACTTATTTTGATTGTGTACTCAAATTGCGGTTAGTGTTTTTGTGAATGTGTATGCCACTTCTGGGGACATCAAACTGAATGATGCTGTCATGTAATGATATGACTACTTGTAAGGGTTGTAGATACTATCATCATAGTCGCGTTCTTCATTACTGAAGGTCGTGTCTTATTTAGAAGTCTTTAATAGCCTGGGTTGACAGTCTTGCTCTATATTTATTTGTCTTCAGTATGTCTTGATACTAGCAGTACTCATAATCCAGCTCGTTTTAATCTCGTTTGTAAGCAGAAACATCGGTATTTTTTAATTCAACATTTAAATTGTCGTGTTCCTTTGAATCCCAGGAGTATGCGTCTTAAGAGATTATAACAACATGTACATACCGTTGTTAGCTCAGTTTAAGTGGGAATATTTTATTCATCATCATCATAACGCTGGCCCGATAGCGTTCCAAGACACTCGTCTTGGATCCCGGGGTGCACTATTTTTATCTGTTTTTAATGCCATTTAGAAACTCTTAATATGATTTGGTAAGAGAAATAAGAAAGCTTATCTACTCCCAAAACTCAACATCATCCTGAGTTAACACGGCATAATTAGAGAATAGATAACGGTGAAAATTTAAATGCTGAAATTCTTAAATTGTCTCAATTTATATGCGTAAGTTCAATTTAAATGAAATATCTATTTTTATATTTTCGTAATCTTCCGTCCTGTTCCATTTTAAAACTTTAAAGATACATTTAAAGTAAGAACTGTAATCTAAAAATAGTGACCCGGCCTTTCTGTTCTCGTGTCCTTAGCACAAATACGTTCATTTAAAGCGAAATGGAAATGGCCATATCCGAAAGGAAACAGCCGGTAGCATCGTTTCTATAAAGCGTCTGTATTTACCAAAAATACATTTTATTATGAAATATCTTGAAGCCGGAGAAGATTGTTATTTGAAGAGTAACTCAAACAATGAGTGTTACGGTATAACACGTTGTTTTGTTTAATTCTCGCGGCAAATACATGGAAAAGAGTCTAACGGACGTGCGACTCTTCCGTATTAATGACTGGCATGCTCATTTTTAGTTTTCTAAACATAGACCGCAGGGGACGCACGACCAAATCGTCGCACGACATTTTACATCAAATGTCTCATCCAATAATGTTCTGGACAACATTTGTATGCTCTAAAATTAAATTATAGTATCACACGTTATGAATACGACACATTTTAATGCAATGGTCACACGCTTACGCTTATTTAAATGTGACTTTACTTGCTTCGACAGATGAATGAAGAGGTTAAACATCTAAAATTGATTACATAATTGTTTTTTCTGTTCTTAGATCTTGAAAGCTTTCGTGGAGGGTATCTGTCATGTCAAATGTTTGGATCTATTGTTAGCTTCACGATGTTCATATTATTCTCAGATACTGGCATGATGATGTGACGCTTTCGTGGGAAAATGTCTGCATCACCTGTGTGAGATATGTTTCAAACTATATCATTGAAGTAATCACATAAAAGTATGTTGGATTTGATATATTAAGATCCACTAGGTGCGGGATTCGTTTCGTGATCTCAGCGTTTTCGCTTCATCTGTAGTGGAGAATGACGCGTTTAGTTCGCATTTCCTCGGCGGTGTGCGGCATGGCGCGGCGGCGGTGCGGTGGGCGTGAGCTGGCAAGGGGCAGACGTCCAAGCCAGCGCGGTCGGTGCGGCGAGTGGTGTCAAGTTCGTCGCGCGTCTCCGGGCGCGGGCGCGGGCGCGCGCGCGTATAATTAGCAGTGAGCCGTGGGAGGCGCGGCGGGCCGCACCGAGTGGCGGCGGGCGATGCGCCGCTCGGGCCCCGCGCATGCTGCGCTTACACTATTTTTCGGACAACCCCGCGCTCGCCGTCGACGACGACGAAGAGTCCGTCTATTCTATCGACCTCATCAAGGAGTTCGAGGCCGTTGGCCGCGCTTGGAAGGCGTTCCTAGCTGACTGGCTCCTCCAAGGTGCCGGCTTGTTTATGTCACCCACGCGGCGCTCGCGCCTTTACCTGTTGATGTTTTCATTTGTTTGCGTTGTGTCCGTCAGTGACTTCCATCAGACAGTGCTTTGATGTTGCGGTATATTCACATGTGTTCTTGTATTATTTATGAAAACATGCTCGTTTTACAGTATGTCATGACGATGTCATAATTTGATGGCTCTCATATAAGGTGCGCGTATTTTATGAATTTCTTTGTATTATTGCGGCCGTGTTGAAATCGAAAAAAAATCTGCGAAAGTAATGTATGTTCTTGATTACAAGTTTAGGGGGATTTGCTGGAAAAAATTTTAATCATGAATTATTTATTTCATTATAATTGAATATTAAGCTTTTTTAAGATTTCTAATGATAATGTATTTTATAAGCATGTAGTGTTCGCGGGCATCACTAGAGATTCTCGGTGACGTCATGGCCATACGCCGCGTGCGCAGCACTACCAGCTATGAACGTAAATAAACAAATTGGTATCGTATCTAACGTATCGAGCGATCACGTCTAGCCTGGCAACTGAGTTTTCTAGAATAATTTTATACTTTTTAAACAGCTCCCAGTCCACCATACGCCTGATGATACACGTTTTTCTAAATTGCGGTTAATCATACCATGTCTTTCTTTGAGATATTTTGACACAAGTGACTCTGCGCCAATTTAATTAACTGCTGAATTTACTAAGAGCACGTCGTAAGTGTTAATTTCATAATATGATAGTTATAACAGGACGGGAACATAATTGCACGCCAACGGTTATAATTAACATTAATGACACAAGTAAAATAATTATGATTATTCGTGTGATATCGAAGTTAGTATGTATAACATTAGTAACACATTAGCTACTTACATAACAAAATCGCGATGCGAATAAACACACAGATGTTTGAACGTTTTCTAGTGAAATATTTTATTGCATTGATAAAACGTTTATTATAAGTACATAGGTCTGGTTCTTGATATTAACGCCTTCTTTGATAAAGTAAAATAATATACAAATATTGTGTTTTCAATGTGTGATTGTAATAAAAATGTTGTGCAGTGTTAGGTTTGTGGTTTGTCTGCTGGACATTCTCTGTGTCCTCTACCATTGTATTTTTGCGAGTGTGATCAGCGTCAATACCGCGTAAAGACATCGAGACAGGCTACTGAATGTTATTGAGAGAAGACTAAATCAGATTTTCAAACATGCACATGTTTGAGAAAATTTGTAGCAGTAGCCTGCTAAATCGCATTTGGACAGTTTAACGTTATCAGAAAAGAGCCGTGATAAGTACATGGATGGTTTATACGTAGGGCTGATACCTAATGTAGACGCTGAAGTATGTCGAATACAACGGAGCACTTGCTCCTTTTTGAAAGGAAAGTCTATCAAATGATGGGCGTTAAGTATGTGGCAGGCCAGCAATTTCCCCAGCATATGAAAGATAAACCACTGCCTAAGCAATCGTTTTTCATATGTTGCTGTTTTTCTTTTAGTCTTTCGGCAGATGTAACCTCGTGGCTTAGCATTGATAAACGAAATCATAAATTATATTTTTCACTGAACAAAATATATGCTTAATACCTACATAATTAAAATAATATATTCTAACCATAATATTAATCGAATATTTGCAAAGATAGCGCTAATTACCTCCGTCTTTGGTGGTATTGAAACGTCAGAGGGCTTTTGTTAGCAGCTATTCAGGCGTAGCCGCCTAGCAGCATTGTCTGCTATTGTACGATAGTATTATATAAAAAGTAATAGGTATATGAGCAAGTAATCGGTATATGTAGAAGGCATATGTAGCATTAATTAAACAAGCCAAGTGTGCAATAGCGAGATCTAGATTCTGAAAAGTCATCTGAGATTATAATTAAGTATGAGGCTTTTTATGTTCATTTAATTACTTACGATCCCTGAAATCCAATAGCATGCATGGACAAGGCTTTTATATTTTTCATAATGAATAATTACGGCTTAGACCGTAGGCGCAGTTTGTTGATCACACAGATGAGAGAATTATCAGATGGAACGCGCGGCACTTTTGCGTGCGGCCACTAAAGCAAATACAAAATTGAAAAGCGAATACAAACTCGTCTCAGTGCGCTACGAAGCATCGTACAGTTCACGCGTCACGATCACTTCAACTTTTAAATTCTCAAAATGCCGTCTTGTGTTCTTAAACACTGTAAAAGTTGTTCCTAAAAACAAAAACAGGAAAATGGAATATCTTTTCACAGGTAACTATTGATAATTTGACTGTTTCCTAATTTAATTTCGATAAAATTCGTATTTGTGCAAGAAATATGTAAGTGTTGCCAGTTTTTGTCGACGCCGTTCTGCCTGAATTAGGGAAAATGCACTTGTCAATTGATTATGTGATAATGATTGTCATGTTAATGAAAAATACATTAACGTATTATAAAAGTATATTGTAGATATATCTTCTTTCTCATAAATATAGTAATAGAATTTCAATTTCCATAAGTATATACCTTACATAATATTGTTTTGAGTTCGATCCCCAAACGATCCAAATATTCGTGTACACCCTGCTACTCGTCAAGCTTATACACTTTGACCTTTGCACCGTTTTTATTGCGTAAAGAATAAGTATCAAAATCGTACAGCAAATGTTTAGCTTGACTTGGTGCCGTGTGTACATACATACTTATGGCGTAGGGAATAAGTATCAAAATCGTACAGCAACTGTTTAGCTTGACTTGGCGCCGTGTGTACATACATACTTATGGCGTAGGGAATAAGTATCAAAATCGTACAGCAACTGTTTAGCTTGACTTGGTGCCGTGTGTACATACATACTTATGGCGTAGGGAATAAGTATCAAAATCGTACAGCAACTGTTTAGCTTGACTTGGCGCCGTGTGTACATACATACTTATGGCGTAGGGAATAAGTATCAAAATCGTACAGCAACTGTTTAGCTTGACTTGGTGCCGTGTGTACATACATACTATTTATTTCTCAACTAATCGACGCCAGCGGCTTCGCACGCACATATTTTCTTATTTCTCGTTTTGCCCGATCCCCTGGGAATTTCGAGAAATCCCGTCTTGGTGCACCCTTACGGTTCCCAAGAAACATACATGCTAAATTTCAGCTTCATGCGCCGAGTAGTTTCGGCTGTAGCTTGTCTGTCAGTCAGTCAGTAACGCAAGGATTTTATATATACAGATTTACGAAGTAGTTAAAACTTAACTCGGTACCTACATTTAAGAAATGTATTTATAAAAGCATTAATTAAATCCATGGTAAATTCTTCAAAACCGCAAATGAATATAAGAATATTACATAACTATATGCAAAATACTGGGAGATTATTCATAATCTGGCAACTTTTCACACACATAGACGCGCGTGTCCGTACAGTGCCAGTCGCTAAAGGTCACGCACACATAGCTGTCAACGTGCCACGCTTAGTTGGACGAATACGCTACATCTGATTCTTGATAAATCTATGGTTGATCATAAGATGTATTCAAAGTTTTCAGAAGACTTCTATTAGAAGATTCAGAATTCATATAAATAGATAACGTAAATCATTGCCCTTTCAATTTGCAAGGTTGCACATTACATTGGATTTATTTTCGTTGGATCCAAGCTTTCGATCCCTGCCTAACACATAAAAATAATACTTAAATTTTTACAAGACGGAAGAAACAAAAATATTCAATATCGTCTATTGGAATCGATCTGTATATTCGTTGCCAAGCTTGAAAATGTAGAATATTCTAGAGTGATATTCATTTTATGAGTGTGATAATGCAATAAGGGTTACGTCTGATACCTATCACAAATAAACCTACGTTTACTAATTAAACTAGATGCGATCAACGGTGACTTGATTGACGAGTGACCGCTGCGCTGTGAGCTAAGCTACAGCTGTGTGACACCATGATGGATATGCAAATCGTGTTGACGTCATCAACGTTGCTTTCTGTCGATCGCCTGTGTGTAACTTTTACATGCGCAGGCATTTACGCTGGTAGTTAGTTCGCATGAGGTTGCAAACCTCTGCGTAACTATTCCGGTACATAAACATCTGCGGCACTTTATATTGCTACTTGTTCGTAATGTCATCTGTGTTCTTAATTTTTCTCCGCGCTGGCTGTTTTTAATACGCAATTTTATGACCTAAGTGTGAAACTGCATATAATTCTGAATAATGTCAGTTGTGCTTACATGGCATTCAGACTTTAATTATATAATCATAGCTTAGGGATAAGTACACCATTTGTGCCCCATGTGTTTCTCCGCATCGATGTAATTATGGAGAAGACGTCGATAGCCTCGGACACCATGGGCTATCCTGCAGCAGAAGTGCAAGTAAAATTCATCGACATGCACAGTTGAATAATATAATTCGTCAAACTCTTGTCGTGTCTGGCATAACAGCTGTACTGAAGCCAAATGGCTTGGTACGACACGAGGATATATTTACTATGTCATATTTACCATGGAAACTGGGTAGGCCTTTGGTGTGGGACGCAACGAGCGTAGGCATCCTTGCGCCATCACATGTTTTAAGCACAGCAGGAGCGCTGCTGCTGCATCCGCAGAAACCCGCAAGCGACGCAAATACGGCAAATCCTTCGGTAATTACCATTTTGATCCGTTTGGGGTAGAAACGCTGGGCTCATAGGGTCCGAGGCCCGAGCGCGCGTATTTTATACAGATACATATCCAGACGCTTATCGACGTCCCACGGGAAGAGAAGGTTGGTTCAATCTTTGCCCAAGAATTCTGCATTGCCATTCAGCATGAAAACGCTGTCAGTGCTTGTCCAGAGTGGAGGCGCGTTTGCGGAGCGCGTCTTCGTACGTGTTCACAGTGAAGCGCGCGGCGGGTGCGGTGTACAGTGTTTGTCAAATACAATACGGATGAAGAAGAATGATTGTTCATAGAAAATTCTTACTAAAAATAGACGTTGAAAATAATGATTTAAAAATTAATACTTACATTGTAAAAGTTCCTACGTTTCTTTAAATATAAAAATAATTTCATGCCCATGAAATTGTAATATTACTTAATTTCACAGTCAGATAACATTTTAGTTTTCTATTGCCTATGTTTTGACATCCATAGTGTGAGTCGTGATGATTTCCGCTTATAAAGTTTTTGTTATTATAGCCAATCAACAACAATCAGTCCTGGCATTAAGATGCCAGGACTGGTTGTTGTTGATTGGCTATTTTGGCAACGAGTAGCCAATAGTTCTCTAATGCTGGCTGCTCATTGGCATTTGCAAAGACTCTTTACATCACAGAATAGATGTTTTCTGCCTACAATATTTCATCAACATAATAAGAATAGTTTATTTATGAAAATAAAAGGAATTAATTGCTGTGGATTTATTTAAGTAAAATAATAGAATCTATAAACTTTTTCAGTTGTTTTTATTACAAAATAGAAAAATGTATTCGTGGGCGTAAGTTCAAGACTTGCCTTAGTTGCCTCACGAATAATTCTAATTTTTAAACTTTAAATTTATCTTACTATGAGAATTGCTTAAACATATCCTAATATATAAGGCAGGATTGTTTGTCAAGCTGTAAAGACGCTCTTGCTGACCACATAGTTCTAAACCTACACATGTCATGTGGCATGTGGCAGATGGCACTATGCGCTACCATAAGGAAACCAACTATTAGAAAAAAATCATTCTATAACGAAGTGGCCTGAGTAGCTTAGTCGGTACAGTATCGAGACGGTTCGTCGTGGTTCGCGGGTTGAAGTCCTGCGTCAAAAATTTATTTTTATAGCCTTAAGTATATAAATTGCAATTAAATTTACTCAAGGAAGAAATGCTCAAAAATATATTTTAATAACTATTCAATTGCCACCAAACACAATTAATTTTGTGGTTTTTTGTCTATTGGTCGGATAATGGAAATCAGGAACTGTTTTGGCCTCGTGGTTCAATATTATTTTTGCGTATTTTTCTATAACTGCAAATGTGTACTATGATGAAGTGTTGAAATATTCGTTAATATAGTTATTACGATCAATATACCAAAAAATAAAAAGAACACAGAATTAGTGTTATACAATATCAAATTGGTTTTATAACATTAATCAAACTAAAAATCTCTTAAAACCTATACCTTCACGAAGTCTGGTTTTAGTCATATATTTTTACCTACAATCACTTGCAATGTATGTCTGCATAGCAGTTAGTCTATGACCGTTAATGACGTCACATAAAAATGATACATTTATCTATTTTATTTAAGTACATAAATAATAAAAAATATTGACTAACGCTATTACAGATACAAGTTCTGATTAAAAAATTTATCGATATAAATCGTCGCCAGTTCGCCACACAGTCAATAAACGAAGAGGACCCCAGCGCAGGAAAGTCAAAGTGACACTAGATTGCTTTGCCGGGATATCCACGCAGAGCATTTGAACAAAGTAAATATTCTGAATGCTACATCTAGTACATATATATCGATGTATGAAAGTCAAATGGTTTGAGTTGCCCGCGCTATCCCCGCGCTACACCGCCCGCGCCGCTCGCCGCGCCCGCTCGCTCACTGTGAACACTCCAATAGAGTTTCATATGTTTGAGTTCCTCGCGTCGCGCCCGCCTTTCACGCTGGCCGAGTACTCAACCTTATGGGATGATGAGTTGCGATGTCGCTAATGCTACCTTCCTGAGGGCCTGTTCACGAGATCGGTCTTAGCGGCGAGCGGCGCGGCACGGGCGATGTACATGGCGTGTTTATTCTCGCGGCGCGCGGCCGCAACGGAGTAACGCGCGCCATGTACATCGAAAACGCTCGCCGCTGCCGCCCGCCGCTGTAGGTCGTGACAGGGCCGTGACTTCGGCTTTTGCAGCAAAAGCACGTCTTAATTAAACGAACTTAAGGAATAGAAGGATGTGTTTGCGTTTTGGCCGCTGCTAGTTCGCGTTGTCGCTGTTGATCGCGACGTGGCTGCGATATTGTCATTATCACACACGCGGTCGATAGTACCTAATGTAAAATGTCTGACTGGTCTGGTCCGTGTCAATTAAACAACTAGTTTATATACAAAGCGTGGACCCACGTGGGTGGTTGTAGTGCATGTGAATTGCTTCTTAACTACAAAATCTGGCTGATTAGTATGCATGCAAACTGCATGCACCGTGCACGCTCCTTGCGGACTTTGTGTGAGTTGCGTGCTACAGATACTCAACAGTTGTTACTCCTCGTAGCGCATTAGCCAGATGTGTACGCTCCATTACGTATTAATCTTGTTACTTATTGACAAAACGTATTGCATTTGCTACAATGTTTTAATATCTCTTATAATGCCAATTTTCTATGAACAATCTTTATCATAACGATTTGCAATTTGAAAAGCATTTAATACTAGCTTTTGCCCACGTCTTCGCGCGCGTTAAATTCGGGGTAACACAAATCTACTTTCAGTCTCAAGTTGTGTGAAGACACTCCTGATGATTCTGAAGAGTTCGGAAACTCTATAGGGTACAAAATAACTCGGTTAGTATCCATGACTGCCATGACATTATCAACCAATGACTACCGAAAGGTACATGATAACATCGCATTACATACAGTCAAATGTCAAAGCCATGTTCCAATACATGTCCAATATATATCTATACCTTAACACAAGTAGACAATATCGTTTCAGCCGTATAAGCATAGTATATTATTAGTTTATATATGCGGACAATGTAATGACCGTGCACAATATGACAATATGTAAGATGTGACAGTACTGACAGATAGCACATGCGCAGAACTCATTATTACAGCGTATGCGTTCTTACTTCCAAGAGGTAAATTTGTGCCGTACAAACTTCTACCCTTCCTACAATCCCTTCCATGGGATGGGATGGGATGGCAAAAATTTAACTGCAGTAACTTATAGTAGCCTATGTCCGTCTCCATTGTCCAATATATTTCTATATTAAATTTCAACAAAATCTGTTAAGCCGTTTTAGCCTGAAAACGGAACATACATACATACACACTTTTGAATTTATAATATTAAGTAGGGATTAGTAGGGATAAAAATACGTAAAAGCTGTAATCCGATTTTAATATCAATTATTTTCACGGAAGCGTACAAAGAACTCACTTTGCTTTTTAACTGATTTCGGTGATGTTCTCAATTCGTTTGTATTTTTATGTTCGTTGCCTCAGAACTCTGTCATTTATACCGATTTCAAAAAACACTTTTTCTTTCTGTTCGCTCTTATCCAAGTTCGGGAAATGAAAATATGTTGTTTGTTGTTAAAATTGAAATATGTTACGTTAAAACTGATTCATTATTTACGGATTTGTAATAATCGCCTAATTTGTTTGTAGGTACGTGTTTTATGTTTATCTGTTAGTTGTCATAATAATGCCGCGAACCGTGTAAATAATATCAAATTACGTTTCGTAAATGCGTACATAGGTAATTGTTGTTACAGTGATGCATATGTTGCTGTTAGACTTGGGGTGGCTTTAGAAGACACCCAAAGTCTTACACTTAGACACATACAGAGTGAGATTAGAGGCGTCAAATAAAGCTCACCGCGTGGTCTGAAGGTGATACGCAAGGTTTTCAGCTAGTAGAAAAGTACTCAACTGGTCAGCGTGCAGCTCCTTGATGTCACTTAGTGTTTTTTCGTGGCACCTATTTGAGGTATATTTTAACCTATATAAAAATATAAATAGGAGTTATTTGAACAGTGATATATGATATTACATACTATCGAAACTAAGCTTTACAAAGATGTTAAATATATTTACAACGAAAACTTATTTTAAAAAGATGAAGTATTATTTTAAGTTAAAATAGGCTACCTACGTCTCACTGTCCTTATAGGAGAACAGATTGGTGAACATATCAATATTTGAACAAGCCGATATTATTGCTCTGTGACTTTTCTATTCTGTGAACCGAAGGTAAGCTGGTAAACAGACACTGGCTGTTTGGCGAAAATGAGTAATCAATACAGTTAGGTAAATATATACCTACCTTGTTATGAAGATTAAAAATTAATCCGATTGTGAACTGAAAAAACGATGAAACTTTTATTCTGCAAGTTAAAATATGCGAATTTTCCCATCGGGCTTATTCATCAGCGATAGTACTGCACATAAAAAGAATGTCAGATAAAATTAAATTGAAAGAAACTTATGCACATGTGAAGTAGAATCGTATGGTGTGTCGTTTCGTATTTCTGTGGTGTTACAATAGCTTAGGTATTAGGCCCCCTTCACATTGGGCGTCAGCGTCTACGCAGCAGCACCCCGGCGTATACGCGGCGTCTACGCGGCGTCGACGCCGCGACACCCGAGCGTTCTTTGAGCGACCGGCTGCTTACCACTAGAGATGTTCGCTTTATCATAGATAACTTGATAAGTAACATATTATTTTATAATAACCATATAATCTGTTATTTATAAAGCCCAATAAGATGCTATGCTATTTTGTTTGAATATAAGTAAAGCCATTATGTCCTAGGTATAACATAGGATTATCACTTAGCAGAGCTTTTAGGCCGCCTGCACTTTGGGTATGCGTGTTCCTTGAGCAGCCGCTCGGCGTGCGCTAGGTGGGCATTCTTCGTGCGCTACCACTTTACAGTTGTATGCACCTATAGTATCATAAAACAAAATTAACAGATCTGTCACTGCCCTAAAATTGTTTTTATTTAATGAAAGTCCCCACGTAAGTCGCTAAATTGGCAATACTACGAGTATCTCACAGCAACAATATGATAGAAGTCATTAACAGTCAATTCCTTTGACACAGGACTTCATTGCCACTATGACTATAGATAGCATAAAGATAGACTATTAACAGTTTAAAAAATTACGTATAATCGACACCCTCGTGAGATAGATGGCAATCTAAACAAATTTGTTTGCAGCAGTCTTTAAGATGGTGCTAGAGTGCTGGCTGGGGATAGCATTCATAATATCATTCGTACCTATTAACTTCATAGTAAATAAACAAGTAAATGATGAAGAAATTTTGTATTTTACACGTGGTAAATTCTATTAAACCATTTTATTATTTATAGCTGTTTCCCACGGTTTCACCCGTGTCCTGAGGGAACTACTTCGCGTACCCGGTTAATTTATAGCCTAAGTTACTCCTTGGTACATCAGCTATCCGCCAGTGAACGTTCCGTCAAAATCAGTGCAGCCCTTCTAGAGATCAGCGAGAACAAACAGACAGACAGACAGACAAAAATGGTAAAAAATAATTTAGGTACATATATGTACCGCATATACATCCATATGCATTTAGTAAAAAGCGGTTATTTTAATATTACAAACAGACACTTCAATTTGATTTATGTGTATAGATGTGTGTTATAGTTAAGATGGGCACTTGCAGTTCCACATCTGATGTTCCAGGTCTTCGATTTTTGTAAGCTTGCAGCAAATGCTCATTTGACTGAACAGCTTTTGCTAAGCCAACGTGTCAGTATATAGTCTAGTGTAGATAGGCTCTACCTTATCAGATGTTACAGATCTTCAATTTTTATAAGTCTAAGTTTTTTATAGCAGAAATATAAAATATTCTATTGATAATAAAACGCACGTTCACCTTCTAACACTAAAACTTATGATAACAATGTGACTCATATATATTAAACCAGACAATTATTTCAAAAATTGAAGAATACTTTAGTAATACCGGCTTTCAATTTTCATACCGACTCTACTTTTAATCAAAATTATAGTACTGGTAATATCGCAATTTTTGCAAGATCCAGACCCAACGTAACGGGAATCATGTTATGTAACCGTACTTTCTAACGTAAGTAACCGCACCTAATATTCTTGAATATAATGGTACATATTTTTATCTAAATATTATCCGTATTAATACTACTGATTTCTATTTTATTGAAAGTATATGGATATGCATAAACATTTACCTATTATATTAGCGCTGCAAACATAACCTGCTATAAAAAATATTATTACGTTATGCTATAATATTTAGATGTAGCAGTTTAGTACACCCCTACTCACAAACCCGTCATACGCTACAGTGTTGCCAGCTTAGAAGATTTTCCGCTAAAACTGGTGTATTTAAGTGGCAGAAATAAATAAGCAGACGCACACAATGAAAATAAATCTTTAAACTGCTACGTTAAGAACAATTAATTCGTCTGATAATTACAAACAAATTCAAAGTAGCCTTTGTTTTAAAATAACTTGTACGTTGATTTATTTAAAAATGATTTATTGTTACTTAAAAGGGAACCAATAACTTGTGTGCGACTGATCGTAAATGTAATGTCAGAAAATCTTAGTGGACATAACTGTGTTTATTTATGTGTCTAGTTAAGAACAATATTTCTTAGTGGTTCATGGTAGTTTTAGTATTCAGATCAGATGGAAATCTGATTTAGTTGTTGGCAACACTAGTCAGGTCATCCGCTGTACCACAATGTAAAAAACCAACAGAAGTTAAACTTATACGTAGACGGTCGCAACGATCATGAAAACAGTAGTTGGCAAAATATGGACAAAACTCTAAAACAACGGCACTCTGTGGGCTATTGAAGTTTATGTTCCGCCCAAGTAAAGGAAACTGCAATGTTCAGCAGCACCTCAATATTCTGGGGAAAGACACTGCAAAATAGTCGGAAATATCAGTGCCAATTATAATTTACCGACAAATTGCCTTTTTTTGCTATAGTTCTTCTAAAGCTCTATTAGATCATAGGCCGCAGCCTGGCTCATAAAAAGACTAAAGACACAGTAATCATGAAATCATGAAAACCAATATCATAGAAAAACTTTTTATTCATGGTTTTACGACAAATAGTGTCAGAACCAAAGTTGTAGAGAATTTAATTTGTAGTAAAAATGCTTGAACCATATCTTAGCGTGATCAATAGTTTACCAGATGAATAAGAAAAACCATCCATGCCCGCACTCTTTCCAAGATGGTGGCCGAGGGAAAAGAGGTACGACCTCACAAATTTAGATCAAGCTTAAAAGTAGCCGGCCCTACACATCTGTAAAAAAAATAGGTGGTAATTTCGCTTCAAAAGCGATAATTAACTTAATAATAATTTGTTGTTCTTTGTTGCTCTATGTTTGCACAAAAATCATTACAAGACCCGTGCCTGAAGCGGATGGCACCTATATTTCGCGCTATACCTGACCTTTCTGAGATAGCCTATTGGTAAGCGACGTATATGTTGGGTGACTCGAGTGCACTTTGTATGTAGTTTAACTTCTGTTAGTTTTTTGTGGCTGTGAGATGCCGTCGCAGAAAACGCGGCGTCTACGCGGCGTCGACGCCGCGTAGATGCTGCGTCGACGCCGAGGCGTCGCTGCATTGACGCTGACGCCTAATATGAGGGAGGCCTTAGGAATACTTACGATACCAAAAGGTCGAAATATAGCTTGTGTTACAATGCAGCGAGTTTATATGTATTTGTCAGCATTTGCTGCATACCATTGAACATAAAACACTATGTTCGTTAAAAATGACCATGGCGTTTCAATGTAACTTGCACTTGTAGTTTCGTACATGTTGAACTGTTTTCTTGTTGCGTGATCCCTTTATATTACGTTCCCCGTACGAATCAGAATGCCCCGTAGTCTATGTTCGGGTTCACAGCGTTACGTTCGTTCGTACACACGCGGCCCCACGATAACTGTGGGTCATCCGTATTGCATTACACGACGATCGTTTGTCACATCCGCTGGCAAATTGGAAGCCGTCTAATTGACACTCGAAATCAACTTACAACATTCGTAGCTGAATTTTATTCAATGGCAATTTTGAGTAAAGAGTTGGTGTTGATTGGTTAAATCCTAGTTACAACTCAGTAATAACATTTAAAACAAAATGTATAATAATATCGCAATTTTGTATTTATTTTATGTCTTTAAAATATTTCGCTCTCGTTAGACTGCCTCCGTGGTCCAGTGGATAGCGTATGCGTCTGCTGATCGGAGGTCCCGGGTTCGATTGTCGGGTCGGGCAAAAGTGTTACTGGGGTTTCCAAATTCTCAGTAGCAGCTCGGAGTCTGGTGATGTGTCCGTTAGCGGCAATAGGCACTCTATTATGTCGGACCTTCAAATTCATGGCAAAATGTGGGTGTAATATTACACCTCTGCCTTCCCCTTCGGGAATAAAGGAGTGAGTCTATAAATAAATAAATATAAAATAATTTGCCATTTATATTTCCAGCGTTCAACGCTAGTACCTACCTACTACGTATCAATTGCGTTTTGTTGGTTTCAAGGTTGTGTTTATTTGTTTGGGTTTTAGTATCGTTTAAAAATATTCGGAATCATTATTACTTTTAACCAAATGGAAAACATGTTTTGATATCGGCAATCACAAATAATATAGTGTATTTTAGGATCTTCCAATTTAAGAGATACTTACATTTGTTGCTTATGTAATGTAAACTAAACAATCCGGCGTGGTAAATTGACTTTACGACTGTGAAAGTGTGTTTTATTGAATCGTTAAGATAGATACGTGATCTATTATTACTTTCCCATTTTATATTATTATTTATAATCCTTTTACGGCTTCATCAAAGTTGTAGTTCTTTTCTGTACGGTGAGTTCGCCTTGCAGTAGTATAAAAGTGTAAGTGTAGCGAAGACATTGCGAATCGCCAGACAACACAGTTGTGTTTAAGGAGACGCACTTAAATCCATTTTGTCGTGCATCATAAATCTTGTTTACAAAAAATGTATTTTTAGGGTTCCGTACCTCGAAATGAAAAAAAAACGGAACCCTTATAGGATCATAGTATCTTCTTGGGTTTACGCGAATGTTACACATTGAAATAAAACTACAGTTTACAGATTTTATCGCGTTGTATTGGTTTCACTAAGTTATTACATTTGAAACTAAAGATCTAGAAACTATATTTTAAATTAATTACTAGGCGACGTTTCGAATTCTTTACAGAATTCATGTTCACGGCAGACAGAGGTGATATTTGTCTTTTTCTTGAATGTATAAGTTATCTCAAAGTACCCGAACATTTTTCAACTACTGGTGTTACTATTTACGCAGAATGAGCTCACAGTGTGCTTAGGTCTTCTGGTGACTTTGTCCTTATTGGGTTTCATTAGCCTTATGACAGGGTCCCAAGCTGGAGGAACATTCCAACCATCTTCCCTATTGAAATTAGGGTGTTTTTTAATTTCAATAGCCTCTCGTATCATCCTTGGAAGAAAACGATGTTCTTTTGCGAGTATCTGTGGTTCATCAAATCGCAGGTAGTGGTTGGGTCCTTGTTCCACATGTTCACACACAGCAGACTTTGTTGAGCGTTTATGTTTTATGTCAGCTATATGTTCTTTGAGTAGAATGCCTTGGCTTCTCTTGGTTTGTCCAATGTATGAGAGCCCACATTCACAGTCAATTTTGTAGACACCGGCCTCTTGCAAGGGTAACTGACACTTGACAGATGGTAATAATTGACTGATCTTCGTTGGCGGCTTGTAGTAAGTTTTGATAGAAGCTCGCTTCAAGATGTAGTCAATTTTGTCGGTCACGCCCTTGATGTATGGGAGGACAGCAGGTTGTCTTTCTACTGTGGCTGGTTTTTCTTTCTTCTGGGATCTGTGACAGTGGCGCGGCGGTCGGAGCTTGTTGTCTTGCAGAACTTGCCTGACATGTTGAAGCTCAGCGTCCAGGTACCGTATGAAACCATTATTTGCAACGTTGAGGATTGCCTAGTCAAGAACAATGTGAGTAAGGAAGATTTCGAGGCCATACGACAGGACGTTTCAGCTGTATTACGTCAATCGAAAGTGCCGGCAAGGAATCTACCTAAGACCGAATATCTCGCACTGAAGAACTTACAAGCTAGGCCTGAACTTACAGTACTCCGAGCAGATAAAGGAAATGCAACGGTAGTGATGGACACGTCCGAGTATAAACAAAAAATGGAACATCTTTTGTCGGATGAAAGTACCTACAAGTTGGTTAAGTTAGACCCTACGAACAAAATACTCAAGCAAACTTGTGATATTGTTAAGAAATACTCCGAAAAACTTAATTTGGACGTGAAATATTTAATACCATCGTGTGTAAAACCTCCTCAAATGTATGGGCTACCAAAAATACACAAGGAAAACGCTCCTCTGCGCCCGATAGTTAGTCAGATAGGCGCACCAACTTACAGACTGGCTCAACACATGGCAAAGATTCTCTCACCGCTCAGAGGCAACACGAGAGCACATGTGAAAGATTCCTACCATTTTGTCAGTGAAATCAAACACCTACATCTCTCTGACAAGGAAACTATGGTTAGTTTTGATATACAGTCATTATTCACATGCATACCAGTACATGACTGTGTAGAAATTACTAGAAGGAAGCTGACAGAAAACAACATGCCTGAGGAATATGCAGAAATACTCAAACACTGCCTGACAACGGGCTATCTGTTATGGGACAAGAAATACTACATACAAGTAGACGGTGTAGCAATGGGCTCTCCAGTATCGCCTGTTGTCGCTGACATCTTCATGGAGGACTTCGAGGCGCGAGCCCT
Organism: Euclidia mi; assembly: GCA_944739405.2. NCBI lineage: Eukaryota > Metazoa > Arthropoda > Insecta > Lepidoptera > Erebidae > Euclidia > Euclidia mi. Next base: position 32,469,264 of record OX123199.2, on the reverse strand, counting down.
GCAGACTGCCACCATCACACCGAGGTTCTACAAGCGGTATGTAGATGACACTTTCACAATTTTACCAACAGATAGTGTTAATGCTTTCCTAAACCATCTTAATTCTATTAATAACCAAATACAATTCACAATGGAATTAGAGGCAAACAAGTCTTTAGCTTTCTTAGATGTACTTGTCATCAGGAATAAAAACAACTCCTTAAGCCATACTGTGTATAGGAAAAAGACCCATACAAATAGGTACTTAAACGGTGAATCTCACCACCATCCTAAACAGTTAGCTACTGTAGGAATGTCTCTGTTTCAGAGAGCCCGCGGGATCTGTGACAAGAAACACCTGGACGCTGAGGTTCAACATGTCAGGCAAGTTCTGCAAGACAACAAGCTCCGACCGCCGCGCCACTGTCACAGATCCCAGAAGAAAGAAAAACCAGCCACAGTAGAAAGACAACCTGCTGTCCTCCCATACATCAAGGGCGTGACCGACAAAATTGGCTACATCTTGAAGCGAGCTTCTATCAAAACTTACTACAAGCCGCCAACGAAGATCAGTCAATTATTACCATCTGTCAAGTGTCAGTTACCCTTGCAAGAGGCCGGTGTCTACAAAATTGACTGTGAATGTGGGCTCTCATACATTGGACAAACCAAGAGAAGCATAGGCATTCGACTCAAAGAACATATAGCTGACAAACATAAACGCTCAACAAAGTCTGCTGTGTGTGAACATGTGGAACAAGGACCCAACGTGACCTGCGATTTGATGAACCACAGATACTCGCAAAAGAACATCGTTTTCTTCCAAGGATGATACGAGAGGCTATTGAAATTAAAAAACACCCTAATTTCAATAGGGAAGATGGTTGGAATGTTCCTCCAGCTTGGGACCCTGTCATAAGGCTAATGAAACCCAAGAAGGACAAAGTCACCAGAAGACCTAAGGACACTGTGAGCTCATTCTGCGTAAATAGTAACACCAGTAGTTGAAAAATGTTCGGGTACTTTGAGATAACTTATACATTCAAGAAAAAGACAAATATCACCTCAGTCTGCCGTGAACATGAATTCTGTAAAGAATTCGAAACGTCGGCTAGTAATAAATTTAAAATATAGTTTCTAGATCTTTAGTTTCAAATGTAATAACTTAGTGAAACCAATACAACGCGATAAAATCCGTAAACTGTAGTTTAATTTCAACCTTATAGGATCACTTTGTTGTCCGTCCGTCTGTCAAGACCCATTTTATCAGAAACGCGTGAAGCTCTCAAACTGAAATTCATATCAAATAATCAAGTCTACTGTCGGATGAGGCTGTGAAAAAGTCAAACTTCTAAACCAACGCAATCAAAAGATACAGCAGTTTATGCTGCTAATTTCCGCAATTTTCAAAACTCGCAAGGGTATCAATATCTACAGGGTACTCTTCCCGTGAACTCTTGAAATTTGGTACGTGGCAATGTCTTATAGCAAAAATAAAGGAAAAATTGCGAAAACCCTATATTTTTAGTTACATCGTATCATATAAATATTTTTAGTATTTTTTTTTATTTTTTATAGTAATAGGCAGCAAACGAACAGACGGATCGCTTGATGGTAAGCAATTACCGCCGCCCATGGACACAAGCAACACCACAGGAGTCACAAGTGCGTTGCCGCCCCTTGGGATGAGGAAAAGGGATAGGATGAGGAGTGGGATGAGGGAGAAGGAATAGGGGATAGGGCCTCCGGCACTCTGACTCACCGAACGAAACGCAACAGTTTATGTACTGTTACTTAACGTCGATTTTCTGTGAGAGGGTAGTACTTCCCCGGTCGAGCCGGCCCATTCATGCTGAAATCAGCAAGGCTCTACTACCTGCATATTGCAGTTATAACCATTTTCTCATAAACGCGTAGAGGTATTAAATTGAAATTCATATCAAATACTCACATGTATAATACCTTTAAGCTGCAACGAAATCAAACTTCTATGTCAACGTAATGAAAAGAAACAGCAATTTAAGTCGCATATTTTCTCGCAACTGCTGGCAAGGAAATCAAAACCTACAGGGTACTTACCGTGTACTCAGAATTTTGAAATTTGGTACGAAGCAATGTCTTATAGCACAGATAAAGGAAAAAATTGCGAAAACTGTAAATTTTTAATTAGATCATATAAAAAAGTAGTTGTATTAATTTTAAGGTTACTACCCCTTTCCTCATGAACGCGTAAGGTTATTAAATTGAAATTTATATCAAATACTCTAGTCTACAATACGTTTAAGCTGTAACAAAATCAAACTTCTATATCAAAGCAAACAAAAGAAACAGAAATTTTAGCATATTTGCAAACTCGCGACTACTCGCAAGGGAATCAAAACCTACAGGGTACCTACTTCCCTTGAACACAGAATCTTGAAATTTGGCACGAAGCCACGTTTTATAGCACAGATAAAAGAAAAATTGCAAAAAGACCGTAAATTTTTAGTTACATCATATAATTAAAATATTTTTAATAATTTTAAAGGTACTACCCCGTTGCTCATGAACCCGTAGAGGTATAAAATTGAAATTCATATCAAATGCTCAAATCAAAACTAAGTTTTTAGTTACATCACATATTTTTTAAATCATTATTTATATATACCTACAGGTTTGCATGGAACCCTCGGTCTACGAGTTCAACTCGCACTTGACCGGTTATTTTTATTTACCTCAATTTTAAGTAAACACCGGTGAAGATCAATCAGCGCCATACGCAAGGTTGAGGGCAAACTTCGAAGTGCTCCAAACCTCTCAGCCCACTATAGTTTATCATAGAGATTTTTCACGCCCGCATACACTTATTTCTATGATGCACATTGCGTATTTCTGTGGTCACATAAATTTTGTTCATCATCATCAGCCTTTATCAGTCCACTGCTGGACTAGGCCTCTCCTTTGAAAGGAGGAATTGGCCTACTATACCACGCTGGCCAAACGGGTTGATATAGGGTTTGTATCAAGTTTTCCTTCTCTTACAGTGCTGTTTTCTGCATAATATGCTCCCTCTGTCGGCTCTTACGACACCCATGGGATGATATGGGGTGGTGACAATCCGTATTCTTAATCCGTCACCACACGGATAAATTTTGTTGTTATGGAAAAAACTGTAAATACAAAAGTTGCAGATATTTTCATTATCTATATCTACAACTTTGCCATTTCCTTGTAGGGCTTGTAGTTATGCAATCGATATAAATCCTATCCTTTTACCCTTAAAATCGCGTCTCCATCCACTTCCTATCCTCAGATCGCCCGTATTTGATTTTTCTTTCGTTTCTGTTATATTCTCTGCCTCTTCCAATGGGTGTCATCCTACTATGAATTTATTTTTGTTAACCATTTTCTTACGCTTTAGTCGTTCTATTGATAAGCAAGCGATATTTTCGTGAGCTTATTGGACAGAAAAAGAAAAATAAATCTTGACTAAGTATAGTATCTGTTTTGTTCCTAATTGAAATTCATGTTACATATATCCACATAACATAACAAAACGTAAGTGCGTTTTGAAGCTTTGTTATTGTATGTAGGTATGTACTTATTTTCCTGCTACAAGCGGACTGTTACATGATGAGGAAAGTTTTGGTAGTTAAATTGTTTGTTGATTCACTTGAAAATGTTCAGTATTACGATATAATATTGTTATTTTCATACGGACAGCCGTTACAAATGATTGTTTTTGTTTTAATGTTGTAATATCGACAATATTCCAACAGAATTGAGTCGTCTTAAGTATATGTGGGAATAATTTTATTATGGTATAAATTCGGCAGAACGAAGCGACCGTAACAATTTAAATTTCTTATGAAAATGTCTGAATGTCAACGATTTCAGACATTTGCTTAAGAAAAATCTGAAATTGTTGACACTTATATGTATGCTTAGTCACTATTTGCACAAACATTAGGTTTTGAATTGAAAGCTGGAATAAAAAAAAATACATTTGATAGAAATATCGAACTCTCATCATAAGCCTCTCAAAAAGTTTGACAGTACAATATGCGCAACAACTAACGATCATATATTAACGCATTTGAAGAAATACGCTACAGGATTATTTGGTTTTTTTGGTGGTTTGTTTATACAATACAGTAGTATTGTATTGTGCGTGTGCTAAACGAAACCCTCAAACGGGTCAGTGTGCTAAAAAGCGTGCGCTCCTTAACCCATTGTCATGACGTTTTCGCTTCGTCTACAGACGCAATCACAAAGCCCACAGAGAGTGTTTGATTGACGGTATCCATTACTGAATGTACAACAAACGGGTTGCATACCCTTGAGCCGGCATGTCGCATACGCGGCAAATATGGTAAACCTTGCACATTCGTGACGAACATGTACTGTACTTGCTGTATCTATACGATCTGTGAGACATCTGAAGGTGTGCGAAAAAGCCTCACCTGTCTTAATACAGCCTTTCGCAGTCCGCTGCTGGATATAGGACCCTCTTAATTTGCGTTGCAATAGCATTGTGAGTCAATAACAGGATTTGGCCTACTATACCCCACGCTGGCGAAACGGGTTCGTAGAGGGTTGTCGAGTTTTTGTCACAACTATTATTGCGGTTATTTAACATATTTTATCGATGGCGCCTGGTAGATAAAAATCATGGGACTCGTTAAAACACTATCTGGATTTCATATTATAATCAAATCCACTTACTTAGTCAATGTTAAACAAGTAATATGTATCTCCCAATGCCTGGTATATCGCAAACTGGCAGTAAATAAAAAAATATTTTATTTGAGAATTATTTTTAATTATTTGATATTTCTTCTCGCAGTTATGATATGACATAGTTATTATGTGACAGTAGTTAAGCCTCCTGGAGACGGTCTCTTCTCACTGTGAAATGTGCAAGGCCAGTAAGCCCTTCACAACTGCCTGTACAATATCTGATATTTCAGTACCTTTGTATGCGCGATAGTCGGATGTAGCTATGAGTATAGCCCAGAAGGTATTCCAGTCTTTAAAAGTTTTAAATTAATCTGATTACTATGTGTTAGAATTACTAAAGGGATAGATTTACTGCGCAGGTCATATAAAATTTTACAAACCAGGTGCAATTCGTGGTATCTATTTATAGTTGTTTAAATTGCCGGCATTTATAGGCATTCCTGTCATCCGATACACCTGACACAGCTGTCGATTCTCGATTAGCATGTTATAAAAGTTGTTATGAGACATTAGGCACAAAAGTAATTTTATATTGGTAATATATAATATATTTCTATGTTTTCCTTTGGAATTATGTCCTAAAGGCGATGTAGTTTGTAAAAGAAAGACCAATGTGAATTTAGTTGCAATTGGACAGCCTAAATGAGATCAAAAATCTTCTCAACACACAGAACTTGCTAGCTGATATGATATTCAACAAATAATAAAAGTTACAAAGTTTTCATCAAATATTATTTCTATAAAAGTTAGTTGCATAAAAACCAATGAAGCAAGAGAGATATGTCAGGATCGTTGCAAATGGCGTTCCGTAGTCTCTGCCTACCCCTCCGGGATACAGGCGTGAGTCTATGTATGTATGTATGTATGCATAAAAACCAGACATTGTATGGTCGCGCTAGAACAAAGTTTGAAAGTTTAAGAAAAGTTTGTTGTTTTATGTTTAAAAGTTGGCCTTTCTGTTCTAACATTAATTTAGATTGCTGATTGTTTTTGTGGACACAGCTGGAAGATCGATCAAAATGTTGCATTTTGTCAAAGACTACTAAGTTATTACTATAGGAAATCCAGAAAACCCTTATGTCATGTTAATAAATAGTGCTTTAAACTTCGAATGCTGATTATTTCAAACTTCTTAAAAAGAGACATTTAAAATCCCAGTACAGCTCCCTATTAAGATTTCTGCCTGTAGGTAACAAATACCTACTGTTGTAACTTAATTAATTACGAACATGATTTAATAAGTTAAGGTAAACTTCGTGTGCTAAAGCACACGAAGTTTAAAATAAGGTTTACCTATTATTTATGATACGCTATATTCTGTCTTGTGGTACTAAAATGTATTATATAATTTTTAGGTTGCTTGTTTCCTGGATTTAATATTACAAATTATTTGGTAATACAAATGTTAATAGTTAATGTACAATTTTCAAATGCCTCCAAGATTTGAAAATTATTATGGTTGGAGTTCCACTTACGATGAATTATTTGAATTAATTCTAATGAGCTTATAATTGTGTGCGCCACATGACAAACATGTAGTTTAAATATATATATTAGGTATGTCAATGAGACATAAGTGGAATTATTTGCCATAACCGTCAGCTTACATTTTCTTAGCAGCTGTTGTCCACGATTGATAACTTTTTATCAGCGGCTGGCTTGGGCGGAAATTGAATTAAGATTAAAACTATTTCCAAGAGTCTAAGAATATCAAAGGTATCTTGAATCTAAAATTGACACTTTATTATTATACCTATCCTTCTGTTCGGTAATAATAATCTAGTGGAGCGGGCATGGTATCCAAAAGTAGAAATTATTTGGGATCTTTCATGTCAAAATAACATGCATTATTTAATCAATAAAATGCATCAGAACAGTTTTCGTGTTGTAAACTGCATGAATATTATTAACAAAATGATCCTTGACGATGTAATTATTCATATATCGGTACAAAGAAATTTTGCTTAGCTGCAATTTTCTACCAGTCTCAGAAGGCTCTCTACTACCTCATCGAAAGAATATTAGAAATAATAAAGTAAGTTTCACCGTACCGACGAAAAGCCGATACGCAGAAAGCTCCTCTGATAAACTCGGCCATATGTCGATAGGGAGCATTGCAGAATAAATCATATAATAAGATACTGGGAAACAAGAATATGCACAACGGGGTAGGGGTTGGAAATTGAAGGCGTGTGAAGCTGCGAGCTACTCCTAATTAGAAGACAGACCTATCAACATCTTCTACGATGTAAGAATTAAAAAGAGACTGACATTCACACGGACCACGTTCCTAAAGCCCTCGAGTATAAAATTACCAACGTACATAGTTATTATCAAACAGTTTGTGTTCTGTCAGGCCGGTTACCATTAGGTCATAAAAACCCAAACCTTGGAAGCGCGGTTGGATTCGCATTTACCCAGTTTTTTTTTTTGTTTTCTTACTTTTGATCAATGTGGCGACCCTACGTGAACTTTAGTTTGAAGACCACAGTTACCAAAATAGGCTTTCTATTATTATTCATTTCTATTTTAAAGGGTTCTGCGAATGAACACGAACATCATACGCATAACCCTTCAGATGAGATCAAAGACTTGCATAAAATCAACTAGGTACAAGCAAGACAATATATTGTACCAAAATATTATCCACTGTGTATAAATAGGTATATTTTATTTACTTGTTTCGGATTATACTGTATTCTCTAGTAGTAAATCTATACGGGACCTTGAATGATTGTATTCTTCAAATTAATATATAAATACAATTCATATCAGCATGTATTATCATCTTCTTCTTTTCAATTTAAGAGCTGTGCTCTTGTCGGTGGAGTGTACGCCATATATTTCGGTCTTCGGCCAATACCTTGACCTCTTTATACGACATGACCTTTGCTTTTTCTTTCATTTGATCCTTTCCATCCGCCTTTCATTCCTCTCTTTCCTGCTATTTTGCCTTCCAATATGGTTTTAAGAAAATCATTATGTCGTATAAGGTGGCCAAACATCTTTCCTCTTCTTCTTTCTACAGTCGCTAAAATGCTCCGTTTTTCTTGGACAAGGCTCAATACTTCCGCGTTGGTCTTTTTTTCTATCCAGCTGATCCTTTCCATCCGCCTCCAGCACCACATCTCGAAAGCCTCCAGTCTTTCCCGGTCTTGCTGAGTCATTGTCCACGTTTCGCTTGCGTACAGAGCAATACTCCATATATATGATTTGATAAATTGTTTTCTAATCCGTCTTGCTATTTTTGATTTCAAAAGATGCTTTTTGTTGTTAAATGCTGTTTTGGCTATTGATATACGAGTTTTAATATCTTGAGTGCACTTCGAATCATGAGTAATGAGACTTCCCAAATATCTAAAGGATTTTACTAGTTCTATTGGGGCGTTGTTTAGTATGATATTTTGATTGTTATTAATTGAATTTCTAGTAACTGTTCAAATTTTATTTTTATTTTTATTGATTTTAAGTCCAATTTCTTTGAAGTATTTGTCCATATTGTCGTCTGCATATCGTATAAAAAAGATGCGTTCACCGTTCATTTTAATTCCTCACTGTTGTAAGTCTATAATTTTTCTAATTGCACTTTCTATAAAAATGTTGAAAATTGTAGGGGAAAGAGGACATCCTTGTCTAACTCCTTGTTTTATTCTTGCATTTATTGACTCATTGCCTATTTCTATTTTGGTTTGTTGGTTTTTATAAAGCGTATATATTATTCGTCTGTCCCTGTAATCTAGTCCAATGTTTTTCAATGTCTCCATCATGATTCTCCAGTTTAATTTATCAAAGCCTTCTCTAAATCTATAAATGCTATGTGTGTATCTATACCTAAATCTATTCTTCTGCCACAGATAAGTCTAAGTGCCAAGATAGCCTCACGTGTACCCTTTCCTCTTCTAAATCCGTACTGGTCAGAACTGATGTTGCGTTCTACTAGGGGTCTTATTCTGTTATGTATTATGTGTATTAAAATTTTTGAAACGTGGGAAATAAGACTAAGTGTTCTGTGTTCTTCACACTCGTGTGTATTTAATTTCTTAGGTAGCATCACTGTTTTTGTTATTTTGAAATCACTGGGAATATTGCCTGTGTTATACATATGTCTAATCAATTTAAAAATTTCGTCTATTAAGGGGTCACAAACAGCACATTTTAATAATTCTATGTTTATTTGATCTACGCCCACTGCTTTTCCATTCTTTATATTCTGCAATGCTTTATCAAATTCCTCTTGTAGTATAGGTGGTCCTAGATTATCGCTATCTACAAGGTTATCATCTTCTATATCGTTTTCAGTTAGACCTTCTCCATTGTATAACGTTTCTATATATAGTTTCCAGCGTTGCACTATTTCTTTTTCGTCTAATAGTATTTTTTCGTTACAGTCCAGAATAGCTGTGCTTTTTGGTTTGTGTTTAACGTTTAAGTTCTTGATTATAGTGTATGCTTTATCTATTTTCCCTTCATTTAAGTATTTTTCTATAATGTCACATTCTGCCTTCATTGTCTTCTCTTTTGCTTCGTTACACTTGAGGGTGATTTTGTTTGTTAATGTTTTATATTCTCTTATGCTATTTATGTCGCTTTTATTTCTTAGTATTCTTAGCTTCTATTTTATGTATTATCATAGAGGTATATAAAATAACTTGTCCTGACTGATATATCTATCATAGAAGGGCCCAAACTACTGAAGTTTGAACACAAGGTGAAGGTGCCAGCGGGTTCTTTTTAATATGCAGGCACACACTAAGGAAGTATTTTTAGTATGCCAACCCTTAAGGGGTTAAATTAAGGTTGAAGCAGGCAAAGCCGCGGGCGCCTGCTATTTATATTATTAACCTATATTCACTTCATAAAAGTGTCTTTTTTAAAGTGTCAGCCCGATTTAGTAAAATGATGTTGTGCTGATAGCCTTCTGTTTGAAAAAATATACAGTGATCACCACAAAAGACGTGTTTACTGTTATTGCTAAGCCAAAAAAATCAATATATAGGAGAATTAAAAAAAAACTGCTAGAAGTTGACCAAATATCATAAAATAGCACGCACGATTTCAGTAAATTGTGACTGAAAACTGTTGAATTTAACCACGAAATATATTTAATACGAATCACAAATGTTCGAACTACGATTATAGCGTTTAATATTTTTATAAAGCCTGCTAATCATTTCAATAAACGTTTTTTCAATAATTGTTTTATGAAATCGCCATGTTTTGTTCATAAACGTCACACACCGTTCGGAACGACTGACTGTTGGCGGAGGTGCACGTCGTTTTTCACAAAATAAACAAATGACGATCTATCGTGTACGTATTACTCACTCTAATAGACAAAACAGAATAAGTCATAATTTATGATTATTTAGTTTTACTTAATATATTTTTTTTATGGTAATAGGCGGCAAACGAGCAGACGGATTGCCTGATGGTAAGCAATTACCGCCGCCCATGGACACCAGCAACACCACAGGAGTCACAAGTGCGTGGCCGCCCCTTGGGGTTGGGAAAAGGGATAGGATGAGGAGTGGGATCAGGGAGAAGGGATAGGGGAAGGGCCTCCGGCACTCTCACTCACCGAACGGAACGCAACAGTTTAGGTTCTGTTACTTTACGCCGATTTTCTGTGAAAGGGTAGTACTTCCCTGGTCGAGCCGGCCCATTCATGCTGAAATCAGCAAGGCTCTACTACCTTGCAAATAATATGACTTACGTTGATTTTTTTATTTATGAGAACTTTATTTGTGTAACAGTCGGCCGTGTAATGCTCAAGGTGCCAATAATCTCATTGAATATTATATTAACAGAGTGTACACTAGCCCTTGACTTTATAACGTGTTTGTTTGTTTTTATACACGTTTTTATCGGCTTAGCAGGCTACACCTTTGTATGGCTGTAAGCTATACAAAGGTATAGCCTGTACGAATCGATATTTTTTGCCCATTGTATGTTGTATAGCTCAGCCTAGAGGTAGCGATAGCCTAGTGGATATACCAACAGACTGCCATGCAGAGGGTATCGGGTTCGAATCCACGGCGCGCACCAATAACTTTTCGGAGTTATGTGCGTATTGAATTGTTTATTATCGCTTGTCCCGTGCCTCGGAGAGCACGTTAAGCCGTCGGTCCCGGTTATCATGAAGATCTTTGACAGTCGTTACAGGGCGTCAGTACCTTCTAAATAAACTGACACTAGTCTAAACCATAGAATATCGCTATACCTTCGGGTTGAGGAGGTCAGACAGGCAGTCGCTCCGGGGAAAAGCTAATATTCAGCCAAATCCAGTTAGACTAGGAAGCGGACCCCAGATTGAAACTGGGATAACGCTACGAAGATGATGAGGATGATGATCTATGTTGTATAGATCAGCTGTTTTTAATACCCATGTAATAGAGCTGCTGACATTTTATAACACACCTAAACCGAAATAAAGGCCGATTCGAGAATGTAACGTAGCTCACGTCAGTCAGAACCCTTTATGTATAAGCACAATTTTATAGAGATAAAAGGGTTTAGGGAATTTATTATACAACATACAGTATATTTAAGATAATCAAGTATGTACGTTATGTGGTTGTAAAAATATGAAAGTTCAGTTTAAATAAAATAGTAGATACATTAGTGCAGTTTTGCCTTATAATCCGCAGTGAGGCTTAACTTAGAACAGTATTATCTGAAGGGCATTTTACTTAGTTACAACTACTAAGTATTATAGATTATTTGCATAATTTTTGTGCATTGGCACGCGATTGCAGCTATCTGATAGAAATGCTTTACTTGAAGTTCCATAAACATTGCAACGTTTAAAAAGTCCTAGGTTGAAATTTGTCTAGTAAATTGTTTCCAAGCGTATTGATATTTGATAGTTATTATTTAGGTACCTACTACTTTACTCAGCCAAAGTTAGACCCGAATTTTATAATTTATTTACCTAATTGCCAGGATAATTAGAGCAAAGCTTGCGATGGTGTCCTTCAAACTTTACCATTCCAAAGACACTGGCCTAAAACAGTCGACTCATTTCGTATTATAATATCTTTCAAAAATTTTAAGTAATAAATTCACCTTACGGGGCCTGCCGAGTAATAACTCGGCAGGCCCCGTAAGGTGTTTATAATATAAAAAATAAATATTTTATACGCAGTCTTTATAATATAAAGACTGCGTATAAAATATTTCTTGTTTGAAAATACCTATGTACGTCTGAAAACAATAAATACGGCTACAAATATGATTAAATAGTAGATGATCTGATGATCTCATTACCTGCTTGCCGACCTAAAGGAAAAAGAAAGAACCTATAAATAATACTGCTGTTCTTTCCTATTTTGGAAGTATTACTGACCGTATGGCGCGTATACTGATGAGGAACGGTATCAGATCAGCCTATAAACCATACAAAACGGTAAAGATAAAGTAAGCAGGAACAAAAAGTCCGATATTTACTGCTTAACATGCGACCAATGCCAAAATAAGTGCATAGGACAGACGGTCGAAGTTTTGAGCTGAGATATAAAGAACATTTAGCAGCGTTTAGAAACAACCAGCCGGTAAGTCTCATTTTGCCAAACATTTACTTCAAACGGGCCATAGTCGAAATAGCGGACATTCATTTAACGTCATACACACTTGTCAAAAGGGTGTGCAAAATTAGAATGTGCGTATTGGCACAATTAGAAATTTTAAAGCGGGACAAGCATATATTAGTGAATGATCAAACCAACTTTAGCGAGTCCCCATACCTGAATATATTCACATACCGTCATAATGACGCACATCAGTCGAGCAACGGAGGGAATTAGAAAGTACAATCGTTTATAACTCTTGCACACGGTAGGATAGCGCTCAGTCGTTGCCCATCGCTCCTGAGGATGCCACGTGCAGAGGCGAAACACGTGTTGATGAATAGTCGGCGCATACAGCGGGATACTGCAAGTCAGGTATCTTCCTCAGTGGCGTAGCGTGGGTTTCTGCCGCCCGGGGCCATTCCCTTTTTACCCCAATGTTTCTACAGAAGTGTAATGGCGCTGATACACCTGAGCATTCACTTGTAACAGAACAGCAAGCATTCGCCGTTTTTTGTTTTATTGAACCGAACATTTGGACGATCATTCTAGCGAACACTCAAATCCGTAGAATATAGAAAAAAATATAGAAATCGCACTACAACAGCAGTTTCATCCAATATATTTACTAGTCTTTTTAAAAGAGTTTCACTTATGAATTATTTTAGAGTAAGAGTAAGATACATAAACAAATGACGTTTCTAAATAATAAAATGCAGATTTTAATTTGAACAGGTTTAATAAATCACACAGGTGTCAGTTCTTACGTTCAAATTTATTTATCGGTATCAAGGGTTTATCAACATTCTATTGAAATTAATTCTGAGTTAACCAAATTTAAGGATTTATTGTAAACAATGTCTATATTTTATCGATATTTATTCTGAGTAAGCCCATCACTAGTCAAGTTAAAATTAGTGACTAACTACGAAGATTCTTCCCTAGATTAAAATCATAAGTCAAATTGGGTTTAACCGCCATTGTAGCGCGTATTCTATGTATATTCTAAGGTTCGCCCGAATGTTCGTGAGAATGTTCGCTAAAACACACTCATTTGTTTTGTAACATTCGTGAGAATGCTCATTACAGGTGAATGCTCAAGTGTATCAGCGCCATAACGTTTTTCGAGTTGGTATGTTTGTATGTTTATAAGTATGTCCTTTAGTCTGGCTTTACACCCTAAACGGCTTAAAGAATTAAAGAAATATGTTATCAATTGATTCGTCTCAATTGCGCTAATATCCATAGAGCATAGGGTAGAATAATTACGCCAAAACGTGGCAGCTCTCAGCGGCAGCGGCCGTTTCTCTGCTGTAATATATAGCTTACTCTAGCCCTAAACGGTTTAAAGGATTTTAATAAGTTAAATTTCGCTTTGGTGTAGTGGTGCGTCAGTAGGGCACTGTGGTCGTCGGTACCAACGCGAGGTAAACACGAGTCGATAAAACATTTCAACCTCCATCCGCCATCCGCCATCTTAGTGTCGTTTAATTGTGTCGCCTCAACTGAAGAGTGAAAACTCATGTTCCCCGGGGTTTTCTCGATCGCAGCCTCGATGGCTCGAGTGTTAGAGCGTCGGAGGTCTCGTTGCGTAAGTTTTCGTATTTGTCTTTTTACGGCCCGTTTGCCGCCCCCTTAAATGTGCGGCCCGGGGCCATGGCCCCCCGGCCTCCCCTACGCTACGCCACTGATCTTCCTGGAAACCATACCATTCCTATATCCCTTATCCTTGTAGAGGAGATCGGTAATGTCAACCTTTTTCTATTGCGATAGTTGGGGTGGTCAATCTGAGAGTGCGTGGTGGGTTCTTCTTCCCTTCCATTAGGTTATCATTGTTTTTGTTAGTGTAACTTAGCAACACACCTCTTACAAAAACATCTCAATCGTTTGAGGAAAACCAATAATGAGAACAGTTGCAAAACATTGTTGTTTAGTTATTTTTTCATTGATTGGAACATGACTTATGAGTTTTACTATGATTGTACTAAACTTATATATTTCTTAGATTTATATTAAACTTAAATTCTGTACGGATAAACTCTGTTTCAACTTCCTTATCCAGCAAAATGTTATTGGGTTTTTCTTTTGAGGAATTCTCAGTAGTAGCACTAGAATATGGCAACATGCCAGGTTCACGTCAATATGTTTTTGCCCGCTTTCTCGCGACTATAACATATGGTGTGGTCTGACTACAGAATAATTCTTCTAGCTTTTCTCAAAATATACTCTTAGGGTCATAATCGAGTTAATGCGTTTATTATGTACGTATTTTAAAGCCCAGACTAATGACTGGGCCACAGCTGTAGTTGTGCCTCTTTATAAAGGAGTAGCCGTTTCCCGCGGTTTCACCCGCGTCCTGACGGACCCCTTTTTTTTCTAAAATAAAATATAGCCTATGTTACTCGCAGATAATGTAGCTTTCTAATGGTGAAAGAATTTTTAAAATCGGTCCAGTAGTTTTTGAGTTTATCCATTACAAACAAAAATACAAATTTTTCCTCTTTATAATATTAGTGTAGAAAAGGCTCGCAACAAGACTGCAAAAACTATAGAGGCATTAGCCTTCTCAGCATTGTTGGCAAATTGTATGCAAAGGTACTGATTGAAAGAGTTATGGAAGTAACCGACAAGAAATTATGGGGTATTCCGAAAGGGTATGGGATGTTCGGATCAAGTCTTATCCTTGCGAAGCATAGGCGAAAAATTTTTGGCCAAAGGTCAAAAGGTATGTTGCGCATTCGTGGATTTGGAAAACGCTTACAAGTGGTGAGGTATGAAATGTGGTTCGTGCTGTCAATGAATGGGTTGGACAGCAGCCTCATTCGAGCTCTGAAATCCCTTTTTGAGGATTCTAGAGCTTGTGTGAGGATAAACGGGGCATACACTGACTGGTTTACCATCGATTCAGGTGCTAGACAGGGATGTGTAGCATCGCCGTGGCTGTTTAACGTCTTCATGGACAGTTGTTTGCAAGATCAAAAACATAGTGACTGCGGATTAAGGATGAATGGGTTACTTGTCAAATGCCTCCTTTATGCTGATGATCAGGTAATACTTGCGTCTTTAGCGGAGAAATTGCAGGAGATGACAACAATCATGCATGGTGCGTTGGAGAGGAAAGGAATGAAAGTGAATGTAAGTAAAACGAAAGCTATGGTTTTTGAAAAGGAGGAATGCGTTACGGCTTGTAATGTTTTGATCGGTGGACAACAAGTGAAGCAAGTGAATGCGTTTGGATACTTAGGTACGTTGTTTACTAGAGATGGCAAGAATGAAGAAGATATTGAAACAAGAGTTAATGCAGGTAATAGAGTGAATGGAGCTCTGAAGGCGTTTATGAATAGCCCAAATGTGTCGTTGTCCAAAAAGGGTCGAAATGCTCGTTGGTCTCACGGCATAAATGTGCGCGTGGGATTGGGAGGTCTCGGGTTCGATTCCCGGGTGTTAGTGTTATTGTGTTTTTCCGTTGGGAATTTCTCAGTAACAGCACGGAGTCTGGTAATGTGCCCGGTACGGTAATAGGCTCGCTCCCTATTACGTGGGACCTAAAAGTTTATGGTGAAATGTGGGTGTAATATTACATCTCTGCCTACCCCTTCGGGGATACAGGCGTGAGTTTATAAAAAAGACATACGTACATAGACTCACGCCTGTTTCCCCGAAGGGGTAGGCAGAGGCATATTAAACGCCCACTTTTCGCCAGTGTTTTGATCCCACGTAATAGGTGGCGAGTCTATTGCCGCTTATCGGGATATTTCGTTTGCCAGAGCCTCGTCCGTTGATCGGCAGGTGCACCACTTGCAGATGAGGTTGGCTTGGGACCCTAAGTTCTTGGTGGAAACGCTATGCACCCAATATTTATAATAAATAATATATATAATTTATTTGTTCAGTTGTGAAATATGGTAAGGCAATAATAGATTTTTACAGTCTCTTTAAATCTTTTTAGTTTTAGATTTATATACTTACTTAAATATACTTAGATATTAGTGTAAATTAGTGTAAAGTTGTAAAATAATTGAATCGAAATAAGGCACATAGGTACTACTTTATGCTGATTCATTTTCGATGCAACCTTACAGATAGATAGATAGATAGAAAATGCTTTATTGTACACCAGAGGCAAAACAATTACAGAAAAAACATTTACAAACTTAGGTCTAGTTGTACATGGGCGGTCTTATCGCAGGTTGCGATTTCTTCCAGACAACCTGATGGACTATATTCAATTATAATAAGCGAAATCGGGTAGCTAGTGGTGTACTACATAATATTTAGCAATTTTTTGTAAAGATAATCTTCGTACTAAATAGCTTTAACATAAATACTATATAATCAATACTACATACATAATTAATACTATACTAATAAAATTATAGATACTATAAAAGATGATATATATAATTATATAATGTGCATATATATTTATATAATAGTATATAAATATATACATATATATCCACTATAATACATACTTAAATACCTTATGATATAATAAACCATTACTAGAAACTATTTACTATTTAATTAACATTATACTTACATACAATAACAGTAATGATCAAAATGTCAAGTAGTGTTGAGTGACGAGGTTTTTAAAAATTGGTAGGGATTTAGGCTGTCTAATATTTAGTGGCAACGTATTCCACAAGCGTACAGCTTGAACTGCAAAGGATTTGTCATAAAAAACTGAAGAATGTGGAGGGACTTTTAATTTAAGATTTTCTGATGATCTCAAGTACTTCGAATGTGTTTCATGGAGATATTCAAAACGACTTTTGAGATACATAGGAAACGAGGGATTGAATAAGATATTGTAAAGAAAACAAAGGATGTGAGTATTCCGTCGAAGGCGGATTGGCAGCCACTTGAGCTTGTTGCGAAATTCAGAGATGTGATCATATTTACGTAAACCAAATATGAATCTTATACAAAAATTCTGAAGTCGCTCAAGTTTATCTAGCTGGACCTCATTGAGATCTAGTTCTCATTGAGATCGATCTTATGTGTTTTTCAACCAGGGTGATTCATCCTATACATTATTCTGCCCGTTTTTATAATACTAGATTTCGTTCACGTCACTGCCCATGTGGGCTTTTATCCTCTTAGTGTTGGAACTCTGGTGGTTCCCCACACTCCCCATGGATATATACCTATGCCAAATTTCAGCATCTTGTAGCCAGTAGTTTCGGCTGTCAGTAACAGCAAAGTTTTATAATTATACAGATGTGTAGATACGAGTATCAACTGCCTACCGATAATTGTTGCGTGTTACGTGACCAAAAATATGCGTCTCAAATTGTGTAACCATTATCCGCGACGAAGAGGACGTAGTAAAAGTTAGGGACCACTACTGTTAGATACTGTCGTAATCTGTCAAATCGTCTCGCGTCGCGTTGTTTGTGCACACGGCTATTCGTCAAGCTTGACACTGTTTAAGTACCGTTCTTATGGCGTACAAAACAAGGATTAAAATGGTACTGCTGGTAATAAGCTTGACTTGTGGCTGTGTGAACAAATCCATTTACGCTCTCATTAGATTATATAAATTATGTGAGACTTAATATTATTATTATGCAGCCAATATACGGGATTATATTTATGAGGTTATATGTTTCCACAAGTTAATTATGACTGCGGATGTTCCCACTGCAGATCAAAGGTCTACTTTCCATCCACCACCTACTTAGAGAAAAAGTTTAAATTAAATTCTGTTCATTAAGTTGCCTCACTGTATTTGATTGCACGATTACAGGCAATTTCCGCATCTTTTTAGTTTCAAACGAGGTGGTGTATGGACGCAAATATGTTGAATTCTTCCTACTTTGAAGATTTGTTTTGTATATATGTAACAGCCATAGTGATTAATATAAAATTTTACACAATGACTGGTTAATATGTATAATTACTAAATTGCCTGCCTTTATGAATTAATGTTATTCATAGAGGCAGGCAAAAGTAATAAAAACGATACGAATTACTTGCCGTACCACTCCGATACTTACAGCGTGACGTGGATCACAAGAAAACGGCTAGTTAACATATTGATGTCCAGTTCGGAAATGATTAAAATAAAACTTAACAAGTTTACTTCACTTATTATATTACTTCATCCAAGAGTACCAAGATGTTACACATATAAAATAGCTTTTGATTAATTCGGTTTGTCCAAGTTGAGTAGATATTATATAATTATATTGGCTAGATAGTATATATAATATCGGGATTTATTACTTTGGCTGTAACATATATATTAACTAAATATGTGCTCATTCGTGTTTGTGTTGTACATAGTGATATAACATAGTTAAGACCAGATTGACAATAAAACTACAAAAATTAAAACGCCCGCGTCAAAATTAAACGAATTTCTGTACAGCTTGCCTTGTAGTCTTTTTAAAACTGAATTAATGCTGCGGAAAGACCTTGACCGCTTTTTATCCATTTACTTTATTTTAGGTACTTACAGAGGATTCAAATAAACTTTAATGACTGATCTCATTATATCACTTGAATGGATGTTACCATTTACAAAATAAAAGTATGTAAACATGAACGAAATATTAACTATGTAGCATGTATTTTTAAACCTGTTGCTGCTATACTATATCGGTAAAAATATTAGGATAAGCAAAGGCGGCAATTTAAAATCAAATATCCACATTTTCATACGTTTCTGCTTGCTCATTGTTAAATCTGAGTTTTCTTTACATTTAAAATATTTGGCTATATTTATATAGATTAATGGAGTTATCTCATTATGACTAACGGCGATGCATATCAACATCGTTTTGATTAGTACAAACATGTCCCGTCGATAAACATAAGTGACTACAGTGCAGATGCCCAACTGACAATTGGCATGTTTCTAAGATGGCAGGTGTGATAAATATCATTATACTATCTATCATGTCGGCATTCTGTATTTATTGTTTGCTATTTCGACACGTGCTTTTCTGAGTGCAGTAGCACTGACGATAATAAATAACTTCGTTGCGAACCTGTAGTCTTATTGCTATTCTGAATAAGCATATTATCTCACTGTGACTGCACCGCTGGGTACAACGTACTTATGTGAATAACGTGACGTCCATTCACTTTTGTTTTCGTTCGAAGAGCAATATTTCTGATAATCTGTGTCCTGACACAGAATATAAAGATGTTCATTAAATAAGTGATTTCAACTAAATGTACTGATTAATGTGTACTATATGGATTGTTTCGTATTAGTAAACTAAAAATAACCTTAAAATGATGGCATACCGTTTCATAAAACATACTTCGATAAATTTATTTCAATTGCGTGGTACGCTATGTGGGCGCAGATTACTTCGGGCAACACTGTGTGGATACGCAATCATCTTTTGTTGCCAACTGAAATACTAAAGTGCACAATTGATTTGCAAATACTCTTTAAATGCGTTAGAATTGTAACGCACTGTTATGCACAACAACAAGTATATTATTTATACTTTATCCTCTACCAAATATCAGGCTAAATTATCGAATATACTCGCATGTTAATCGATTACATGTTAGATTAGTTCGGATATACACTGTAATGATTATAATTTACAAGTATTATTATTGTAGAGTCAACAAATATTGCTATCACAGTTACATAATCTTTTTATCGCATTTTTTTATACTCACATAGATTACCTACATTTTCGATTATCATTTCAGTAAACACAACTCGTTTGCCTTCAAGTTTATCGCGTCTGCACTCTCAGTACGGCCCCTCGTATTTACCAAAAGTAGACTGAAGTATTTATCACTTTAGTGCTAAAATTTGGTGACGACTCGATTGTGTTAGTCGAGTTGAGCGTTTAAAATAACTTTAGTCAGTGCACGGCACTATTAATAGGTTTTTAAAATGACTCACTGCCTATTATTATATCCGCGTTGACGTACTGATGTGTGCGTTTACATGTCAATGCTAAAGTGTTACTATGGTTATTTCAGAGGAGGATGAGTCCCAGATATTCGTCAAGTTCTTCAAGTTTCACAAATGCTACGACTTGATCCCGACGTCGGCCAAGCTGGTGGTGTTCGACACGCAGCTTCTGGTGAAGAAGGCATTCTTCGCACTAGTATATAACGGTCAGTGTGTAACAAAACTGTTTGCGTACTCACTTTGTGAACTCTAGAGGCATTTATCGTGTTGAGTCCAACATGACAGGTTTGTTAACAAAACAACTTAACATTTGTACGCACACATACATGTAAAGTGAAGAATAAATATTGTGTTTTGACCTCATCATAATAATGCCACTATTAGTTCCAACTGTTTCCAATGTTATTTTTCCTAGTCTCAAAAGTGTTTAGCAGTTAGATAATAATAATCGAGGTGTTGAAAAATTATGACTTTTACCGACAGTAATTTTTTAACCTCTCAACTGTGTTACCAATAGTACGAAGCGTTCATGACATATTCATTTCTACTAAATGTATAACCTTCGGCTGAGCGATTGTTCCTATAAACGCATAGCGAATTTATTACAGCTAATTGGTCTGTGCGTTTTCAAGTGCGCTTTAATGCAATGCAAGGCGATGTGGTTAAAGGAATATGATGTTTTTAAAGAAATGTATTCATTATGTATCATTTTTTTATTTATTCATACAGCTATGGTGTTTGCAATGTACGGCGGAACCCCATAAGAAACAATACGGCCGTGTTGCCATGGAAACCAAGGTGTATATCGTTCCACAATTTGTTGCCAGTTTTTTTTCGGCTTTAGCGAACTTGGATTATAAACACGTATGTCCATAAAACTGATATTGTATAATATTTTGAGGTATTTATGCCTAAAATATATTATTTATCGCGAGTAAGACCCGCAAAATAACCTTGTATAATTGTATAATATGTTCAAGGGTCTTGGATACGTTGAATAGCTTTACGTTAATATAATAGGTTTGCGTCTAAAAAGCTATACATTTAGTTGCATTTATTATAAAAGTACACAATCAAGTGTAAGTTATCATATCAAACTGATAAGATCTACATCATATTGATTGCTAGGCTTTTATCTGGTTGTATTGTTACAATACTTGGTTGTATTGTTTCTTGAGGAGGTGCTCTTTCAAGCCTAGTATTATAATTAAACACGACTAACAGTCTAGAGTCGGGGTTAAAATAGATGAAAGGCCTAATACGTAACGTCGATTTTCAAGTGGGTAAATTTCCTAGTGTCGTGTAATTTTGTGGGTGGCTTTTCTTGAAAGATAATATTTCTCTAGACAAGTACCTCAGGCAATCAGAAATACATTTTTGATAGTGTCCATCGTTAAGAATTCTGTCTTTTCTTGAACGAAAATATTTCACATCAGGCATGTACCTTAGCAATCAGAAATACATTTTTGATAGTGTCCATGGTTAAGAATTCTGTCTTTTCTTGAACAAAAATATTTTACATCAGGCCTGTACTTGTACCTTAGGCAATCAGAAATACATTTTTGATAGTGTCCATAGTTAAGAATTCTGTCTTTTCTTGTACGAAAATATTTCACATCAGGCAATCAGAAATACATTTTTGATAGTGTCCACCGTTAAGAATTCTGTCTTTTCTTGAACGAAAATATTTCACATCAGGCATGTACCTTAGAAATCAGAAATACATTTTTGATAGTGTCCATCGTTAAGAATTCTGTATTTTCTTGTACGAAAATATTTCACATCAGGCATGTACCTTAGGCAATCAGAAATACATTTTTGATAGTGTCCATAGTTAAGATGTCTGTCTTTTCTTGAACAAAAATAGTTCACATCAGGCATGTACCTTAGGCAATCAGAAATACATTTTTGATAGTGACCATAGTCAAGAATTCTGTCTTTACTTAAACGAAAATAT
Organism: Euclidia mi; assembly: GCA_944739405.2. Classification (NCBI taxonomy): domain Eukaryota; kingdom Metazoa; phylum Arthropoda; class Insecta; order Lepidoptera; family Erebidae; genus Euclidia; species Euclidia mi. The sequence continues at coordinate 32,447,147 of OX123199.2, read as the reverse complement.
TTCACATCAGGCATGTACCTCAGGCAATCAATCAATCAATCAATCAAATGTTTTATTGTGAAAACAGTGGTTACAGGGTGTGGTTACAGCTAAATAGCATATAATGTATATAGAATTACACTGCTCGGCCGTGTAAGGCATACAATATCATTATATTAAATTTACAAACAAAATTTAAAAATTATGTATTAAATTAATCATCCACTTCAATTAAACAAGAGAAATAATTAGGTACAATAAAGTGAAATATTGGCACAATTCCCGAAAGAGTCAAATAGAAATTCTTGGATTGTGTAATAGGGTATACTTACTAGGAAATCCTTTAATGATTTTTGAAGTTATTTATGTCATCAATTTCTCTTATTTTCTTTGGTATCTTGTTATAAATGCGTGACGACATGCAAAAAAACTTTTTGAAAAAAGACCTGTTTTCGATTGCATATTTGCGATTTTGTCAACGTGTCTACGCGAGCAAAGTTTACCGAACATGGTTTTATTTGTTTTGACAAATGTTGCCACCTCAAAAATATATAACACAGGCATAGTTAGAATTTCCAACTTTTTAAAATGGGGCATACAGCTGTCTGGAATGCGAATGCCACACCCTGCTCTAAGGCATCTCTTTTGGGCTCTGAAAGCCAGTTCTTTGTCTGTAGCATTTCCCCAAAATATTATGCCATACCGCAGTGTGGATGTTACGTGTGCATGGTATGCAGTTAAAACTGCGGCAAGGCTTGCTGTTTTTGATAATTTATACAATGCAAAGGTAAACTGATTAAGCTTTTTACAGACAGTTTCGATGTGCGTTTTCCAAGACACGTTTTTGTCGATCCAAAGACCAAGGAATTTAATGCAGTCCGTTACTTCTATTTTTTTCATATTATAATTAATGTTCAATGATACTGGTGAATTATTCTGAGAATAATGAACTATTTTTGTTTTGTTCATATTAATTACAAGATTGTTGCAAATGAACCTGTCTATGATATTTTTGAGTGTGTCATTTCAGATTTTTAATCAGAAATACATTTTTGATAGTGTCCATAGTTAAGAATTCTGTCTTTTCTCGAACGAAAATATTTCACATCACGCATGTACCTTTTTTGATAGTTTCCATAATTTCAAAATTCTCTAACAAGCAGCCCAAAGTTCAGGTGGACTTTAGCGCAGTTTCTTGAAAGCAATCAATTATCATATTTTTTTTCTCTCTGTTGCCAGATAATATCGATATAGTATAATATCTGACTTCTAATAAATAAAAATCGTGTGTTTGTTATGACAGTCATACGAAGCGGCTTAACCCATTTTATGACTTTCTTGTGTATATTTGGTAGGTCTGAGAATAAGTCGTAGGCAATTATTTTTATGATGCCGGGTCTAGATCAATTAAGTAAAAAAATATGAAAAGCAAGGGGCTTATAAACTCAATTTAATGCTAGGGACACGGAACCCATAGCAGAATTCATAAAATAGGTATGTAAAATATTGATTCTGACCTTAATAATAAAAACATGAGTTATGTAGTTTATTTGATATTTCACATAAATATTGAGTTAAAAATATTAATTCCTGTAATTGACCACACTGGTATTCGTGGAATAATTTTATTTAAATAGTACTAGGCTGCCAGTACATAATTTTGTTACATGCAAAGACGTGTCATGCTATAGTTTACTAGAAAAACGCCAACAACATCGATAGCAATCGAAATCGAAAAATCACAGAAAGTAATGTTATTTTTGCGCATATAAGTGGGACCAATTTTCTCAACAGATACTGACCTTAGTTGGAGGCGCGATTACGCGATTACAAGGCGTATTACTGGCACGTTAAGATCAATTTTTGACCATAATTACTTCCTGTAGTCATTTGTGATTTTTGTCATTTGATAAAGTCTTCACACACGTGCTCGTTATGAATGACAGCTGCTTAGAAGTTGTTACTAAAGTACCCATACACGAAGAACAGTTACCTGGTCACTTGGCTTTGATACCACAAACGATTTAGAAAAGCAATACTTATCTTCTGAAGTGTTTATACAGTTCAATTCTGTTTTTTTTGTTTATATAGAAAATAATTTAGCGTCTATAACGATAAATTATAAATTATTGTAACAGAATACATTGCTGCATAAGCTACTTTTTATCGTCAGCCGCTCTAGACTTTGTATTAGATCAAAGTGTGTTATGGTGACAACTGAAGTACTTTACTATTTAATAATTCAATATAAAACTAACAAGTACAGTCAATACACCTCAGTTTCCATGGCGCTGGTCATGGTTTCGCACATGACCGATTGGTTTGCCAACAGGCGTGCGTGCTGCGCCTCTATGGGACTCCCAGCGCCAGAACTTTGTGGGCATGCTGACCATCACGGACTTCATCAAGATACTGCAAATGTACTACACCAGCCCCGATGTTGCTATGGACGAACTCGAAGAGCACAAATTAGACACTTGGCGGCGTGAGTATACTTTTTTTTTAAATTTATTGTATTTATGTACCGCTCCTCATTATATTTCCCTGGTCCCGATTTGTTTGGGGTCGATGCAGTATGTCCTCCACTTGCATACTTTATTGTAGCTCTACACACGATCATTTACTACTCTATCTTTCATATCCTTCGTCATACTGTACATTTTTCCCTCGGCTTTCCCTCCCTTTTCGTATTCTATCTCCATATTCATCACTTGTTTACCTACATATTTATCGTTCCTTCGCCTAACAAGTCCATTTATCGTAATGGAAAACCATCACTATTCTTGAGCTGATGCCTAGCTTATTTCTCATTATGCATCTAAAATAAATTACGTTATTCAGTACAAGACACAATTTTGAATAGAGTTGTCAACAAATATCCATTAAATTAAAATGTTAGCAAGAAAGCATGTACTAGCAGGCAGATAAGCAGACCACTGTTAGCGTGATTATGAATAAATCAGCGTAGAAAGAAACAAACAAAAAGTAAAAAACAAATTAAGTAATGATGAAAACTGTCTTCAATGAAGAATGCTTGCCAATGAAGCAGCCATTTGCCTTTTGGGGTTGAATCCCCATACTGTTTTCGTATCCATTATTTGGCCATTGCCTGCCGGCATTGCATGGCCATTATATGTCTTTAAAACTCGAAAATATTTATGCGAGTGCTATTAAACGTTAGTCAAAAAGCCGTGCATCTATAGGTTTTTGTAAGTGGGACCTCGGGATCCACTGTGAAGGTCTTGGATCGCAACCGTGACAGCGCTAGAATAATGACGATGATCTATAGTTTGTCCTTTGTATATTTTCCAGATGTCCTGAAAGGCTCAGTGATGCCGTTGGTGTCCATCGGGCCGGACTCGTCCCTGTTCGAGGCGATCCGCATGCTGATCACCAACCGTATCCATCGTCTGCCTGTCATCGACCCAGAGACTGGCAACGTGCTTTACATACTCACACACAAAAGGATACTGCGTTTTCTATTCTTATATGTAAGTTCACTCCTTTTCTCGTTTTTACGAGGTCATCCATAAAGTACGTCTCACTAATTCTGAAAGCCTCGCGCTCTTTGGTTTATTTTTTTAAATTCTGATGTCACAATTCGTTGAAAGACAAAATTGATGCATTGTGTGAAGAATGACATGAATGAAAAGGCAGCGAATATCCAGATGGCATCTGATAGGATAGGGATAGTGAGAATGAAGGAGAAGGACTAGATGAATGATGAAGAATATGGGATTACGTCAAGTAATATGGGGACAGGACAGGCAGAAGAAGAAGTTTTGTTCACTGCGTCACTGATCATAGACGTGTAGCATTACAAATGGATGATCCACTACGCATAATGCGATATTACGAGTAAAGTAAAATAATCTAAATGACTAAATGTGCTGTCTACATGTACTAGAGCGTTTTGTTGCACTGTGGTCAATATTCAATCTGCCGTGCATACATAACGGACTGTGCTCAATTTTGGAAACAACATAAAATATTGATCGGACTACTAAAGCAAGCACTATAAATTATCTTTCATCTCTGCCAACTCCTACTTATTCACCTTTTGCCTTTAATCACTTCACCGATAGTGATGTTAAGAAGTGCATTATGTCAATCACGTCCAACGCTGTAGGTAGTGACTGTGTCAGCCGTAATATGATCCTTCCTATCCTCGACATAATCCTACCCATAATTGCCCATATCCTCAATTACTCTCTGTCTAATGGTGTATTCCCATCCATGTGGAAAGACGCCCTTATAACACCAATTCCAAAAACCTCTCATCCTTCATCCTTCTCTGACTATCGGCCCATTTCCATCCTGCCATTCCTTTCTATAGTCTTTGAACGCCTCGTTTATAACCAAATAAACTCTTTCCTCTGCAAAAATTGTCTCCTTAATCCATTTCAGTCCGGTTTCCGTTCGGGTCACAGTACCGTCACTTCCCTGGTCAATATTACGGATGACATCAGGGTTGGCATGGAAGGCGGAAAGCTCACAATTCTCGCACTACTAGATTTTAGCAACGCCTTCAATACAGTCGATTTTGATATTCTACTCAGTCGACTTTGCTCTCTTAACATATCTCCTACGGTGATTGATTGGTTTCGTACTTACCTGTGTGGCCGCCGACAGCGTATATTAGAGTATATTGAGAACCCAGTTTCTTCTTAGTGTAACACAACTGTTGGTGTGCCCCAGGGTGGCGTGCTATCTCCTTTACTCTTCGCAATTTTCATAAATTCTATATCAAATAATCTTCACTGTTCCTATCACCTTTATGCAGATGATCTTCAAATTTATACACAGTCGTCACTAGCAGATATGTCACTTTCTTTAAGTACCATTAATAGTGATCTGGAACTGATTAGCAGCTGGAGCAAATCATTTGGACTAAAAGTTAATCCGTCAAAAACTCAGGCCATTATTTTTGGTACTTTAAGAATGACATCAAAAATTGACTGGTCTCAGCTCCCTCGCATCATTTTCGACGGCACCGTAATTCCCATACAAGACAAAGTTAAGAACTTGGGTCTCATTATGGACTCTAATCTCAATTGGCGATCGCAGATCCAAGAAGTGAGTCGTAAGTTATTTGCTTCAGCAGGTTCACTGAGAAGGCTTAGGAATTTTCTTCCTACTGCCACCAAAATTGCGCTAGCAAACTCTCTCCTTTTGCCCATTATCGATTATGCAGATGTCAGCTATTCAGACCTCGCCGAAAACCAACTAGATAAACTTGAGCGCCTTCAAAATCTCTGTATACGATTCATATTTGGATTACGCAAATATGATCATTAGGTGCATAGGGTTCCCACCAAGAACTTAGGGTCCCAAGCCAACCTCACCTGCAAGTGGTGCACCTGCCGATCAACGGACGAGGCTCTGGCAAACAAAATATCCCGATAAGCGGCAATAGGCTCGCCACCTATTACGTGGGATCAAAACACTGGCGAAAAGTGGGCGTTTAATATGCCTCTGCCTACCCCTTCGGGGAAACAGGCGTGTGTCTATGTAATGTAATGTAATGTAATGTAAATATGATCATGTTTCACAATTTCGAGCAAAGCTCAAGTGGTTACCTATACGACATCGCCGGAATGCTCATATTCTTTCTTTGCTGTATAACATATTGTTTAACCTTCAACACCTTCCTATCTTAAAGGACGATTCGAGTTCCTTCATGATACGCATAACCGTTATTTAAGGTCATCAGTAAATTTGAAACTGAAAATGCCGGTACATTCCACAGCAGTGTATGACAAATCATTTTGTGTAACCGCTGTTCGCCTATGGAATGCGCTACCATTACATATAAGACAGGCTCAGACGATAGCTAAATTCAAAGCTTTGTAAAGGTTCACTACCTATCACTGTAACTTTTTCTCGTTATATAAAATACATGTATGTATTAAATATTATGTAACTCCTTATCGATATGTATGTATGTATCTATGTATGTATGAGTATATATGTATGTATGTATTAAGTATGTATATAAATGATATAGTTTGTTTACTGGTACACATGCAACTACCGTTTTTCTCCGACCAATAATATCTCCATCCAAAGGTTGCCTGGTAGAAATCGCTTTCAGCGATAAGGCCGCCCTTTGTACTTTACTTCGATATAATGTCTCTAATAATATTTTTCATTGTGTACAAAAAAGTGTAAATAAATAAATAAATAAATAAATAAATAAAAGATGATTTTTTGCAGTAATTGTATATAATATTATGCTTTACTTTGTAATGCACTAAGACAGATTTTACACTACGTACGATCCAAATCCGATCCGAACCCGTCAAAATACGCTCCCCTATAGTCGTAGAACTATTTTTATTCGGAACGCATTTTGATCGGATCTGATTCGGATCGGATGTAGTGCGAAACCGCTCTAAGAGATTAATAACGGGTTTCAACAGATCTACATAAGTAGATTAAGTAGTATCAAATAGATACATTCAGAAATATAAAACACATGTTTGTGTATAATGGCATCTGTTAAGCGAAATATGTTCACAACTTTATTTCATTTTTCAATGTCGAGTCGCTATAAAATAAATCAATTGTTATTAAAATTAATTGGTGACCGTTTATATTCATATTAATTGAAACCAATAAAACTTTATACGACATCGTTGTGGTTAAAACCATTAGAATTAACATAGTAGGTTATTAATAAATAGGCCGCATTGACTAAATATGGCGTTTAACGCGATAAGCAGACTAATTGTTCAATTATTGTTTAGAATACCTTATTGCAATTATACTTAGAGTAATAGGTACTCTATACTATTTGCGCTGTAGCATGATGCGGGTGGCAGTTTCAGTAACGTTTCATTTCACTCTTGAAAGTTGCCTCGATTTACAAATTATGACATAGTATTTCAGCAGTACCACATTCGTAATAAATTAAATCATTAATTACTGTAGTACATTAAAGTAAACCCAACCAGAATGTTGTAGTCTACAAATAAAATGTAATGGAAAGAAAAATTAAGCAAAGTGTTAGGCGTATAACGTAACGCCATAGACGTATTTAGTGATGGGATGTACTGATACGATATGATATGATTTTTTTATAATAAAGAACGTATGTTTGGCGTAGTTCGATTTTTATTGTAAAAAGTCTATATCTAATCTTATACTTACTAATATAATAAAGCGGAAGAGTTTGTTTGTTTGAACGCGCTAATCTGAGGAACTACCGGTCGGATCTGAAAAATTCTTTTTGTATACGATAGCCCAGTTATTCCGGCAGGCTATAGGCTATATAACACATAACGTTTCGACCTTTTGGGCCGGGCAAAAGGCTAAAAAGGCTAAATGATAATGTCGGCTAATCTCAGGAATTAGCAGTTGGATTTTAAAAAATTGTTAATGCCTGTGATAGCCCAATTATTTCGAAAGGCTATAGGCTAAATAAAATTACGCCACAACTTTTAGGGGCCAGACAAAAATAATAAAATGGTCAAACGAGAAGGGGGAGGGATCGTTTTCGAGATTTTCGGGACGCTGATTAATAATATGAAATTTATTTAGTGATCCAAAGATGGTGGACGGGAAATCAAAGATGGCGGATGAGAAAATTTTAAGTTAATATGGGTATCCTCTCCGATGTTTTAAGCTATGAGGAATGCAAATACAACATCTATTTCGTGATCAAAGTTGGCAAATGGGAAATCGAAGATGGCGGACAGTTTTTGCTAGGCCATCTATCTATACATATAGGTATATAAAATTCAATCTTCGTTTGTTTGTATACCTTTGTAAACTCTGAAATTTTAGATTAAGCATTAGTGGCTTTGGTAACTTTGTTCAGAATTTCCTGGAAAAGTGATATCAAAATAAAAGGAATAAGCAAAAAGACCTTTAAAAGGCGATACAGGGTTCGCCGGGACAGCTAGTTTGTAATAAATTATTATTCAAAACATTACTTTAACTTATGTCAGAAATTTTTTTTGGGAGGGTATTCAATCCACCTCCCTTGAATGGTGAGGGTTTTAACAAAGGAATCACTAAAACTCATAGTCACGTCACACATCCTTCGGAAGAAAACAGATCCTTTTGGCGGGGCTTGAGCCTCTTACAGCCGGTTTCAATATCTGATCTATCCATGAATTTGAAGATTCGAGATACATGTTTGACATATTTTGTATGAAGCGTATGTCAAAGACGAGATATGTATCTAAAATCTATAAAAAAATAGTGATCGAGTATTGAATTCAGTGGTTTGCCACTTACTAGAATAGTCTCTGCTGCCGGGTACCCTAATGTTATTATTTCTCTCTCTGCAGATAAACGAGTTACCAAAACCAGCGTACCTGCAGTTGAAGCTCCGTGACTTACGCATTGGCACCTTGAACGACATCGAAACAGCCACAGAAGAGACGTCGATCATAGATGCGCTGCGCAAGTTCGTCAACAGACGTGTGTCCGCGTTGCCGCTCATCGACGAGAATGGACGGCTCAAGGACATATACGCCAAGTTTGATGTTATTGTACGTATTTTATTTTAATGAATCTAGTAGTTGTATAATCATACAATGCCGTAACGTAGTAACCATAGGTATGTCTATGATATATAATAGTTCGCTGCAAGAGAGCAGCGCTAGTTGATAGTTAGTAGGTGAGTTTATAGGTAGTGAACTTTGGTGATATCTTCCAAAATAATATCACTATTAATATCTCCTGCGCAATTCACATGGCTCTATCACAACGGACTCAGATAAACAAAAGCCCTGCGGCAATGGACAGAGGTAAAGAGGTCTAGCTGTGAAGCCAGTTGGGCGTTGTCTAATGTCTGCACTGCAGGCGGCTCAGGGAAGATGGTCGCTTTGCACTGCACTGGGTTAACAGTGTGATTCAGTAACTCCCTAGGTGGGTAATTTTGGAGGAAGTTACCACGGCTGTTTCTGCATCATCTATATCGTGATCGAATCACTAACAAATTAGTCAACCGCAAAATAAAATCGAGGTCGAGGTTGATAAAGCCCACGCTCCGACCGGTACCGGTTCATATCCAAAACCCGGAGAGCTTTCAGCTGGAACTCAAGAATCGTTTCGAATGCCTGGGCGAATGCGTAGATGTGGATAAGTACAGTAACGGGTTCGTGGATGCTGTCCATACAACAGGGGCTAAATTCTTTAAGCCCCAGAAGAGCAAGAGAACCAGCAAGATCTCGGGTCCGACCCTCGAGCTGTTAGAGGAAAGGCGCAAGATGGTTCTGCTATCCTCCGACGTCATGCCGAAATATCGGCACCTCAACAGACAGATCTCTAAGTCTCTGACTCGCGATCTCCGCCAATACAACACAAAATGTGTTCGTGAGGCGATCGAGCAGAATAAGGGATCCAAAGTGTTCCAGAGAGATCTGTCTGTTGGGCAGAGTCAGCTGACAAAGATGAAGACGGAAGATGGCAGAATCGTATCGTCCAAGCCTGAGCTCTTGGAGGAGATCGAAAGGTTCTATGGACAGCTATAAACGACTACGCGACAACACATAAGTACTCCAGCGTCAGAGCCCTAAAGCTGGATTGACCCGACACTATACCGAAGATATCCCGGACGTCATCGTGCACGAGATTAGTGTGGCTCTCAAATAGCTCAAAAACAACAAGGCGCCGGGTGATGACGGAATTACGAGCGAGCTTCTGAAGGCCGGCGGCACACCCGCTGTAGAAGCCCTTCGGAAGCTATTTAATTCCGTCATTCTCGAGGATAAAAGGCCACAGGCGTGGCATAGAGGTGTGATTTGCTTTTCTTTAAGAAAGGGGATAAAACCTAAAGAACTACAGACCCATCTCACTTCTGAGCTACGTCTACAAGCTGTTTTCGAGGGTCATCACGAATCGTCTTGAGAGCAAGCGACTCCCAGCCTCCCGAACAAGCCGGTTTTCGTAAAGGCTATAGTACCATAGACCACATACATACGCAGGTTATACAGAAGTCCGAGGAGTATAAGCAGCCTCTATGCTTGGCGTTTGTGGACTATGAGAAAGCCTTCGATTCGATCGAAACCTGGGTGGTGCTACAGTCTCTCTAACGGTGGCGGATTGACTACCGATATATCGAAGTGCTGAAGTGTTTGTATGAAAACGCCACTATGTCAGTCTGCCTCCAGGACCAGAGTTAGAAACCTATTCAACTCCAGCGAGGGGTGAGACAGGGGGATGTCATATCCCCGTAACTGTTTACCACTGCGCTGCAGGATGTTTTCAAGCTTTTGAACTGGAATGGACTAGGCATCAACATCAACGGCGAGTACATCACTCACCTTCGATTCGCAGACGATATCGTAGTCATGGCTGAGACCATGGAAGACCTAGGCACAATGCTCGATGGCCTCTGTAGAGTCTCCCAACAAGTAGGTCTTAAGATGAACATGGACAAGACGAAAATCATGTCAAACGTCCATGTTGCACCTATTCAGGTTGGGAACTCTACGCTCGAAGTTGTCGACAAGTATATCTACCTGGGACAAGTAGTCCAATTAGGTAGGTCCAACTTCGAGAAGGAGGTCAATCGTCGAATCCATCTCGGTTGGGCAGCGTTCGGGAAGCTACGACATATCTTCTCGTCCGATATCCCGCAGTGTCTCAAAACGAAAGTCTTTGACTAGTGTGTGTTGCCAGTGATGACTTACGGATCAGAGACGTGGTCGCTCACTATGGGCCTTATCAGAAGGCTCAAGGTCACTCATAGGGCGATGGAGAGAGCTATGCTTGCCCTGCGAGATCGAATCAGAAATGAGGAGATCCGCAGTGAAGTGGCAGTGGGCAGGGCACATAGCTCGAAGAACCGATGGCCCTTGGGGCAGAAAGGTTCTGGAGTGGCGGCCACGTACCGGACGACGCAGAAGAGGTAGGCCCCGCGCAAGGTGGACCGACGATGTCACAACCACATAGTATCTAAATTGTAAGAATGCCCGGTGGATATCTCGGACCGTATCACCACGCTACGCTTATACCTCGATAGTGAGAGTTACCTCAATGTCATTAGTGTATATGCTCCAACAATAGACAAGAATGACGAAATCAAGAACAAGTTTTATAAGGAAGTCATGCAAGCCACTTCCGGGATTCGTCCTTGGGAGCAAATACTTTTAAAGGGTGACTTTAACGCTAGAGTCGGGCTTGCCTTGACTTCCAGGCTTGGCCTAAGGTCTTGGGAAGACATGGTGGAAATATAAATAGTAATGGACAACTGTTACTGTCCTCATGTGACCAGTTTGAACTGGCTACCAACACTATGTTCATGCTCTCGGCAAAATATAAGACCACATGTGTGCATCTAAGGTCAAAACATTGGCACTTGATTGTCTACGTTATTGTCAGACAATCAAATATTGCCTGAGTACAGGTTACACCCGTTGTGCGTGATGCCGTGATCGCCTTGTCATCACAAAACCTGAACGTTTGGGCATAGGAAAGCTATGAAGCCCAGATATGCGAAACAAAAACCACCACCACACAGATATGCCTAGGCAGTTAGTGATGCAGTCCGAAAGATCGACATTGATGCTGTGGCTAACGTCAAACATTTTCATCCATTGTAGTCTCTACCGCGTCCCAGACAATGGGCATTAAAACTAAAAATACGAGGATTGGTTTGATGACAATGATGAAATCTTAACCAAAGCCATCTGCAACCACGTTCTCTCCACCAGGCGGAGCAAGCCAAGTGCGGTGGTGACAAGGTACGGCGATATGTACGGCAAATAAAGGACACGTGATGGCAAGACAAAGCCGAGCGTATACAGTGGCTTGCTGACAGCAAATAGCTGGGTGTATCTTATGATGAAATCCACAAACTTATTGGTACTGCAATTCGTACTAGAGTGTCCCCTGGGATCCCTTGATGGCACACAAAAAATGTATTCAACAGATGGGGACAACACTTCAACACCCTGCTCAATGTTGACCGAGCTACGAACATCACCTACATTAGCTCAATACGGCTCAGAGACGTGGTGCCTGTATCGCACATTAGATGGATTCCACATTAAATACCTACGAAAAATGATGAACGACCAATGCTCGGATCGTGTACGAAACACGGTAATTCTACAATAAGCAGATTGCGGTGAAATAGAGGTGTATCTAATGCATCGGCCACTACGATGGAGCGGCCATGTCTCCCGGATGTCTGAAGAGTGAAGACAGAAGGACTAAACGAATCTTCTACTCAGAGCTACAAGACGGCAAACGTAAACAAGGCGGCCAATTGTAGCGCTACAAAGATGTGCTCAAGCATCATAGTAATATGACACGTTGCGAAATTGATTAGTCGCAGTGGGAGTCAATGGCGGTGAACAGAGCACTTTGGCGGCGTATTGCGCGCGCTAAGGCGTCCGAATTTGAAAGTCGACGAAAAGAAGAGCTCGATGCCAAACGGGACGAGCTCAAGGCCCGACCACCGGAGGACATCCCTTACAATTATGTCGGAGAGGTGCTAACTTGCCCTAAATGTCAAAGCACGATCATAGCGAAAATGGGATATGTCAAGTGACCTGAGAGCACACCAACGACGCTCTCAGTAATGAGCTCTAAGGCGCCATGGCCAAATACGGTCTGGATAATTATATATGTATTGTAGACCAAATTATCCTATTATGACGCAAATCAGAAGTATTTATGATGACTGTTAGGTACCTATGTTTTGCTCTATAAATGAAAATCGCAAAAACCCTCCCGTCACTCGTTCCAGTAGTAATATATGAAGAGGCGCCGCGTTTTGCTAGGTGAGCGAATCCAGGGTCTATGCTTACAAATAGATTTTTGCGTGTGTTGTGCGTTGACGACTGTTAAAACAGGCACCAGGTAAAATGGTAATACACATAGGTGCAAGATAATTATTGAGACAAGACTTAAAAATATTGGTGCTATTACTGAAGGTTAAGATGAAGCCTAAAATGTACTTCTATTTTAATATGAGTTCAATAATTGATTTACTCAGTAATCTTGCAATAACCTGGTATCTATAATATAAAAATGAATCGCAAAATGTGTTGGTAAGCGCATAACTCAACAACGCCTGGACCAATTTGGCCAATTCTTTTTTTTTTATGTTCGTTGAAGTTCAAAGATGGTTTTTACGGCGAGAAAAATTCTAATAATTGCCGGAAAAACCCTAAAAACAGCCCTTTTCCTTTTCCCATACAAACGTTTTCTAACTAAAACGTAGAGTCAATTCGTAATTTATTACCGCTGCATAAAGTTCAAATTCGCGTGCGCGTTGATATACTTCTTTGTTTGATGGCAGTTTTGACAGGTTTCCAGACCTGAAGTCTCAGTGCTGCCGCCCAGCGGGCTTCATGTCACAAGAAACCCATTGATAATCCCTACTTAATATTTTAAATTCGTTGTGTATGTATGTATGTTCCGTTTTCACCAATTTTGTTGAATTTTAATATAGGGATACAAATATTGGACCATAGAGACGGATATAAGCTACCATGAGTTCTAAAAATTAAACTGGGAGGGATTGTAGCGAGGGTAGAAGTTTGTACGGCACAAATTTACCTCTTGGAAGTAAGAACGCATGCGCTGATAATTGATTGCTGCGCATGTGCTATCGCTTATCTGTCAGTACTGTCACGTCATACCTACATAATGTCATATTGTGCACGTTGATTAAATTGTTCGCATATCTATACTAATATAATAAAGCGGAAGAGTGTGTTTGAACGCGCTAATCTCAGGAACTACCGGTCGGATCTGAAAAATTATTTTTTGTATACGATAGCCCAGTTATTCGGGAACATAACACTTCGACCCTTTGGGGCCGGGCAAAAGGCTAAAATGGCTAAAAGATAATGTCGGCTAATCTCAGGAACGAGCAGTCGGATTTTAAAAATTGTTATTGCCTATGATAGCCCAATTATTCCGAAAGGCTATAGGCTATATAAAATTACGCCACAACTGTTAGGGGCCAGACAAAAATAATAAAATGATCAAACGAGAAGGGGGAGAGTTGGGTCAAAGGCAAAAAAAAGGCTAAACGAACAGGATACAATCTACATGGGTATCGTTTTAGAGATTTTCGGGACGCTGATTAATGATATGAAATTTATTTAGTGATCCAAGATGGCAGACGGGAAATCAAAGATGGCGGATGAGAAAATTGTAAAAATCAATATGGGTATCGCCTTCGATATTTTAAGGGGTGGGAAATCGAAATACAACATTTATTTCGTACTCAAAGATGGCGGATGGGAAAACAAAGATGTCGGATGGGAAAATAAAAAAAAATCAATGTCTGCGATGTAAAAAGGGATGGGGAATCCAAATACAACATCTGTTTCGTGATTCAAGATGGTGGATGGGAAATTAAAGATGGCGGATGGGAATTTTTTTTAAAAATCAATATGGGTATCGTCTCTGATGATTTAAGGGATGGCGAATCCAAATACAACATCTATTTCGTGATCAAAGATGGCGGATTGGAAATCATACATGGAGGACGGGATTTTTTTAAAGTCGGTATGGGTATCGTATCCGATATTTTAAGGAATGGGGAATTCAAAAACACCATCTATTTTGTGATCAAAGATAGCGGATGGGATTTCTTTTTAAATTAATATGGGTATCGTCTCCGGTGTTTAAAGGGATGTGGAATCCAAATACAACATCTATTTCGTGATTCAAGATGGCGGATGGGAAATCAAAGCTGGCGGATGGGAAAATTAAAAAAATCTATGTCTGCGATGTAAAAAGGGATGGGTAATCCAAATACAACATCTGTTTCGTGATTCAAGATGGTGGATGGGAAATTAAAGATGGCGGATGGGAATTAATAAAAAATCAATATGGGTATCGTCTCCGATATTTTAAGGAATGGGGAATTCAATATTATATAAAAATCTATGTTTGTTTGTTCATCATTTATAGACCCTGAAATGATTAGAGATTAAGCGCTAAGTCAATGGTAACTTTGGAAAAGGGCCTTGAAAAATAGGGAATTAAATATAAACTCAAAAAGGCGATACGGAGTTCGCCGGGTCAGCTAGTATACATATATAATATAGAATTGAAAATATAACTACCATTACCGGGCAAGCTAGAGGATATTTGGTCTTTCTCCATTGTGTTCTTCTAAGCCCTTGTTTATGGAGAAGCGGAGCGTTGCACATCACGTGCGGTGGTGCGGCCCGCTCCGGATTCAAATATATGGCGTTGTCTGAGTGCGTTTACGCGCGTTTCCTTGAAATGGAGCGTTTTTGCGACGGATCCCGCGGATGGCCTTGCCGCGTCTCACGCGGCGATTATTACAGGAGTGCACGCAGCGGAAATTCTCCATGAATCTATGCCCGCAGCGAACCTTCTGCCAGTCTTATTTGGCAAACGCAGTGGCAGCCGCCCCGCTGCCCGTCCCGCGTCTCTGTGAATAACTTCTAATATTGCCATACGCGCCGCCCCTCCGTAAACAAAAAAATCGTACGACGCGCGGCGAGACGCCACACCGCACGCGACGCGCAACGTCCCACATCTCCGTAAACGAGGCCTAAGTTTTCATTAATGTAAAGACACTGGATTGCTGGACATTGGCCTCTTCCGAGGCTCTCTCCGCAGACCGATATTGAACCGCATCCACTCGTTTCTGGGGATCGTATCAATATCGTGCGTCCACCTTGCGGGAGCCCTATCCCTGCTGCATTGTCCAGTGCGTGGGTGCCGCTCTAGAATCTTCCTTTACTGCCATCGGTTCTTCGAGTGCATAAGCTCTGCCCATTGCCACTTCAGATTGGCTATTCGTCGAGCAACCAGCTTCCTTTTAAGCTGGTCACAACAAAATACTAAATACTTCTGTTTACTGGGTAAAAAGTATTTTGTATCGAATTCAGCATGTTCAAAATACATGGTGACTAGGTTGCCCAAATAAATCTGGAAAGACTATAATTCATTAAGATAATTATAAGAATTCATTAAGATAATTATAAGATTTAGATATATGAAAAGTTAAGGATACCATCGGTCTTGTTTCCAACAATCAAATCTTATTCAATTTAATTACAACAACAAAACTATTTTGCAGAACTTGGCAGCAGAAAAGACTTACAACAACTTGGACGTATCGTTGAAGACGGCAAACGAACATCGCAACGAGTGGTTCGAAGGAGTTCAGAAGTGCACCCTCGACGAGACTCTGTTCGATGTCATGGAGAGAATAGTGCGTGCTGAGGTATGTCTCCCATCACTACCGACTATTGATTTACGATTATTTATATAAATTTCTACGGATGTTCTCTGACCAGATTGGAGACATCCTAAAAAAAGGACAGCTTAGAAATACCCTTAGCCAAAGAGCATGCATATATAATATGTCAGGATCGCTACAAATTGCGTTCCGTAGTCTCTGCCCTTCAGGAAACAGGCGTGAGTCTGTTTCGTACATGTATGTTTATTAATTACTGAGTACTCCCTGTGTCGCAAACTATACTCATAATATACACTCCGTGTGGTGACAGATTAAAAATACAAAGTGCCAGTACTCTGCTTTATTCCGTGGCTGTCGTAAGAGCCGTCTAAGGAAGATACAGGACGAAAAATATATGTTGCGGGAGAGACGGAATACTCAACGACAAACCCTATGCTAACCCGGCGGGTGGAGTGGTATAGAAGGCTAAATCGTCCTATTGTCTCACAAGCAATGCTATTTTAGGGCTCATTCAGACAGAGAGCGGTCACGCGGTCAAGCGTTCAAGCGGTCAGTTTTGCGTTCTTTGTGTTGTATTACGTTACATAGGTCCTATCAGACAGAGAGCGGTCACGGGGTCTATGTAACGTAATACAACACAAAGAACGCAAAACTGACCGCTTGAACGCTTGACCGCGTGACCGCTCTCTGTCTGAATGAGCCCTTAGTGCAAATAAGGAAAGGACCATGTCCAGCAGTGGATTATAAAAGGCTTTATGATGATGATACCCAAATAAGAAACTAATGATTGTGATCTTACAACGAGCTGTCTCGTGCAAAACGTGAACTCAAGTCACTTCCATTGTTCAATATGAAGAGTAGTTCCTTCATCCTTGACTTACTTTGACATTTATTTGATTCGTTAATTGCCTCTGAATTGCAGTGCCTGGCGGCATTTGCATACAGAAGTGTCCAGTTTCTTAGGTGTCCTAATACATAGACGCAATATCTTTTAATATGATTGAAAATCTCCGGACACTCCAAAAACGTTTTCCCTTTCTATTTGTCAAAGACAAAGTAACTAGTGTAGGTATATAGTATTCACTTGATAAAATTATGAAGTAATTAACTTTGAATAGTTATGTGCGTATTGAATTGTTAATTATCGCTTGTCTCGTGCCTCTGAGAGCACGTTAAGCCGTCGGTCCCGGTTGTCATGAAGATCTTTGACAGTCGTTATAGGGCGTCAGTACCTCTAAAATAAACTGACACTAGTCTAAACCATGGAATATCGCTATCCCTTCGGGTTGCGGAGGTCAGACAGGCAGTCGCTCCGTGGAAAAGCTAATATTCCGCCAAATCCGGTTAGACTAGAAAGCGGACCCCAGGTTGAGACTGGGATAACGCTAGGAGAATGATGAAATGACCGTGTACCATATTAATGTTTAATTTGAGATCCACACTATGATACATAGTTTGTGGTTACCTATCAGGTTACAGATGAAACTATTGACGATCAAAATTATTTTTGTATTAATTCGATACGGTAAATATTTCAGGTCCATCGTTTGGTGGTGGTCGACGAGGAAGATAAAGTGATCGGCATAATATCTCTGTCCGATCTACTCATGTACCTCGTGCTACGTCCAACAGGCGAGTGCGGCGGTGGAGGCACCAGTCTTCGCAACGAACACTCCTCCATCGATGAGAAAGACGAAAACATAATATCTAAAGATGAAACATTACAAGAAGGAACACGAGACAAAACGGACGAGCCACGAAATGAGGAACAAGACGCTAAAACCGAGTGCCAAGAGCAGTAGACAATCAATTTTATTATTTATTACAACGGAATAGAGTATATGATGGAAAACATTTTATACAGAGAATATTTTTACTATTTTCCTGTGAAGATTGAACTTAAAACTCTATTTCAATCAAGAAAGAATTGATTATTTATTGTGTGGGTGGGTATCATTTGGCAAGGTGTGTGATTTGCGCCGAGCTGCGCATTAGTTTTAGCTGGCGTATTATTTAAGTCTGCATTTCCATTTTATTAAAATGTTAGTGTTAGAAACTAACTTTGTCAGTCGGTAATGAACGTTTGAAATGCGACTTGAGACCGTCGCCAATTTATAATAACATGACAAAGGAATTTATGTCTTATTACTTTAGAGTAAAGATAATTATTGCATAGAGAAAGTGACGTACTGGATGCCAAGAACCACGGTTTGCTCTTTGTAAAGATCTTTAAAATATATTTTGATAGTTTGTTGTTTATTGATAAGGTAATCGGTATAAAATGTTAGTCTAATCTACAAAATCGTATTATTTACAAGTCATCAAGATATAATGTCGTGCTTAGTCAATAAATGATATCCTTATCAAATATACAACTATATTGGAATCGTGGTTCATGGATCAGTTAGTTGGATAGATGAAAATCGTTCACTGATTTGAAAAACGAAAAGAATATTATAAGCGATTGTGTACCAAAGCGAACTCTTTGTCATGTTAATATTGTCGAGCTTTACAATAACAATATCTAATGTGTTTATACAATCATTTTGTTTAGATGCTTGCGATTTTATTGAACTTTTGTTAATGGATTTTGATAATGTCATTTTCAATTCCATTTTGATACGATATTTATGTGTATACCGTAAAATGGGGTGAATAGAAATCGTGGGGTGAATAGAAAAAAGTCCGGAAGTTTGATATTGTTGACTGTAGTTTGTTATTAGCCTTTTATCGAATGTTTTTTTCTATGATTTTCTACGTGGCAACATGTTTTTTATAGGCTCGCCACCCACAAATTTACGTCAAGTTGAAATTTCATATAGATTTAAGCGGTTAAAGTGAAGGTATGAAAACTAGTAGTTTTTGCTGTTTATAAACTTTCTATAAACATCAAGTTATTGGTTGTGTTCCCCCTGTAGATGTGTATTATTCGATACATACATTTCTCATCTTTAAGAAAAACGAAGATTAGTGTCCGTTTTTGATTATTTTACATTATTTTTCTATTAAAATTGAGATGCTGGCTATTTTGCTCGAATTCGAGGTGAATAGATACGGGAAGGGGTTAATAGATACGCCATTGGGGTGAATAGAAACGTGTGGGAGGTTAATCGATACGAGTGGGGGGTCAATAGAAATATGTTTTTAGGGTTGTCAATCGAGGTTAGTTCATCATACGCACCTTTTTGTCAGTTAACCATTGAAAATATTGTTTATATGTAGGCAGGTGCCTACCTGTATGATTAAAGAGGTAAATGTTGATATCTGGTTTATTAAAAAAATACATAGTTGTCTGATTAATGACAATGTTGATATATTGAATAAAAATGTAATTTGATTTTGACAGCCCTTGCGTTTTTTCTCTATTCACCCCCTTCCCGTATCTTTTGACCCCTGTTTCGAGGTAAATAGAAAACGCTTACTTTTTCTTAATTTACTAATTAATGTCCTGTTTTTACTAATTTGTAGCACAAATATTGAGTAAATTACAACTTAACTCATGATTTCAAAATGCTTCAATAATGACTCTCATTCAAAATATCTAATAAAATCGATGTTGAAGTTGAAATCTGTGTCTATTCACCCCATTTTACGGTATTCCATTATTGTTTTTATGATTTTTGTTTTTCTGTCATTGTATATTATGATCCTTTTCATCTTTGGTGAGGTACTGATAAAAAATTATGAGTTTAAGGTTGAATTTAGATCTTTCTATATATACGCGGTATTCTACTCTGACTGTAGGTATTTTTACTAATAACCATACTAAAATATGAATAAGTTAACTATTGTAATGTTTCGGTACCGAGCCCGTCAGTTAGTAGCACTAAGAACATATACGTGTAGTATGCGTGAACATATACGTTTTACCTTACGATAGTGGTTTGTATACCGTGGTACGTGAATGATTACAATTCACAATCGGACGCCGGCAGGTATTTTTTGTAACCATAGAAAACATATAGCCAAATTTTATCTAAAATGTATTAAATTAGATGGATGTCAATATTCAAATTTACAATAATCATTTAAAATAAACACAGTTGACTATTTATTTTTAAATTGTCTTAGTAGGTGTCAATATTTTTCAATTATAATAATTTATATCCAATATAATAGATTATTGCAAAAAATATCTGTCAATTTATCGTCTTCTTAGTTTGTAATGTTTTTGTTTGATAGTAATTATGTGAAGAGCTTTGTGTTGAGAAGCGTTATAAGTGGAACTGATGACGAGACATGGGCTCGATGTTGTGAATGCTCTATGCCACTACACAATGTTTTAATATTTTGGACTTTAGTCATTCTATTCAATATTTGATCCAAATTGACTATGCAATTTACTATTTTTAAATTACAATGTACGATTAGAAATTCAACAAACAATAAAATTAAAATTAAATATAAAATTTTGACATCTTCATAATAAAACCTAGGTACATGAATGTACTAGGAAACGATCAAACGAAGATATTTGCCAAAGCAAGTCTCTTACATATTTGTGAATACAACAGTAATGACTTTTTACCAATAAATTCATATGAAACCGACAACTGGTTACGTTTGTATGGTCGCTTTGGTAGATATCGAATATCACACACAAGCTCATGTCTTGTAACGGAGTCAGTGTTGGCATTCAACAATTCAACGACCATCACAATGAAATTCGTATCACATGTCATATCGTCAATTTGCTACGGAATCTGATAATATCTATGTATAATATGTAAGTCCAATCGAGTTGACATACAAGTACGAGTATAATTTTGACGGATTAAAAATATTGTTCAATTATTACTAACAAACAGAAAATAAACGTGTACCGACGCTTTCCGTAAGTATTATATTGTGTTATTAATTTATGAGTAGAATAACTTGTAGTAAAGATATATCTGTTATAAATGTTGTATTAATACTTTCAAATAATACCCTTTTGTAGCAACATATTGTATAGTTCGGGTGACTTGCTTTTAATGTGATGAGCCATTGTGTATATGATATGTTGTTCAAAACGAAATGGTACATACATTTATTCTTAATGTTAATATGTGTTCAGTGTTTGAAAGAAGAAGCGCACATGCCACGGCATTATGACGTCATGAATAAACATTTGATTCCGTCAGTCTTTGTTTGTAATAACCCTCTTACTTTATTCACTGTTGGTAGTATTTATAGTAATAATAATAATGATGCCTTGGCGGCTACATAGAGATGGCCCATCTACTCAGTTGGCGAGTCACCGTATGCCCCTTTTTGACGTACTATAAGAGTACTTAGGGCAGACGCCGCTCTTCATGCATAGTTTCCATTTAAACCAGTCCATTTAACACACATCACAATTAATAGCCCAGATGAATTAGTTTGTATACAAGTAGCAATAGTCTTGCACCTGCTGCGGCTAATACGTTATCAGTTATGGAGGCTCCACAGTAGGTGTCCCATCACATTCTAGATTAAAACTATCAAAGGGCCTCTGCGCGTATGACCTATGTCTCCGTTTATGCCTGCCAAAGGGCCGGTTATTCTTCTAACATCAAAGGTTAAAAGAATAGCCGTGAAAGAGAAACAAATAATAATATTTTCATATTTTTAAATATCATCTTTATTTTTTTAGTGTGTTATATTTAAAAATGTATGATAGGATAAATATGAAAATAAAGAGAATAATAATAATAAATCTTTATTATAGACACAGAGATCCATAGTTGACAATAACTGATTATACAATCATGGTATAGACAATTTATGGAAAGGGCATAATATTAACCAAAGGGCTCACTGGTAAATGTCATCAATCGCTATAAATGTAAAGATTTATGTTGTGATTGCGTAATCTTTCACCTTGAGTATGCACCGTGACTTTTACGAAAATAGATTTGGCAAACACCCATATAATATCTGTCGCTGAAATTATAAAAGGAGCTAAGATTCCTTGCATGTAATGGCTTATTTAGGTTTGAGCTACACCTATCAGCACCGCATCGCACTTTCCTATGCTTTTGGGTTGAGCTACACCTATCAGCACCGCGTCGCACTTTCGTATGCTTCTATCCTTTTCTGTCACTTAGGACTTTACTAGAGCGAGAAAGAGAGAGGGCACGCGTCAGCACGCCGCGGAATCGAAAAGGCGAGCGGCAACACGGAAAAAATATGGCGATAGCATGCTGAGAGGCGACAGAACGCTGACGCGCGCGTCAGAACGCTTATGCATGCTATAGCATCCTTTCGCTGACGAACGCTGGCGCGCGCGGCGGTGTGCTGTTTTATTTTTCGAATTATTTTCTTTTTACTCTTGTTATTTTGCATTTCTTGCACAATGCACGCTATTACTACCGCTCTCTTTTCAGCTGTGCTATCCATTTCGAACTTGAAACTATACTGTGACCAAAACAAATGTTAAAAGAACGCGGCGGTATGCTTCAGCACGCTATAGCATGCTGAAGCACAGGCGGAACAAATGCGATTCCGTGCTGACAGATGTAGCTTAACCCTTTGTCTTTTACTGGAGCGAGAAAGAGAGAGGCAACGCGTCAGCACGCCGCGGAATCGAAAAGGCGATCGGCAACACGGAAAAAATGCGATAGCATGCTGAGAGGCGACGGAACGCTGACGCGCGCGACAGAACACTTACGCGCGCTATAGCATGCTATAGCATCCTTTCGCCGCCGATCGCGTGCGAACGCGCGCTGACGCACGCTGGCGCGCGCGGCGGTGTGCTGGTGCCGATTCGTATAGATTTTTCGAATTCTTTTCTTTTTACTCTTGTTATTTTGCATTTCTTGCAAAATGCACGCTATTACTACTGCTCTCTCTTCAGCTGTGCTATCCATTTCCAAACTTGAAACTATACTATAACCAAAACAAATGTCAAAAGAACGCGGCGGAATGCTTCAGGATGCTACAGCACGCTGACGCGTGCGTTCGCATTCCGCAGCAAACAAATACGATCGCACGCTATAGAGTGCTGCAGCACGCTATAGCGTCTGAAGCACAGGCGGAACAAATGCGATTCTGTGCTGACAGATGTAGCTCAACCCTTAACATACATACATAGTCTCATGCCTATATCCCCGAAGAGGTAGGCAGAGACATATTGCTACACGCACTTTTCGCCAGATTTATTTTAGTCCCACGTAATAGGGGGCGAGCCTGTTGCCGTGCCCCTTATTTAACGATGAAGGAAAACATGGTGAGAAGACCTTCACAACGCTGATGAATAAGCCTTCCCTACGTAGGTAAACACTTTTAGTGACACTGCAGGACATTGAAGTGAAAATATGCCATAGCTTCCCGAACGCTGCCTATACATCTTGGATTGACCTTCTAGACTTTCTAGAGGTTGAATCTACATATTTAGCAAATTTTCATCATTTCATTTTAAACATTCTCCTAGATAAATGAGTTCCATTATCTATTTGTCGACAACTTTTAGTGTCGTCAAATAGATAAAGATGTAGCACTCATAGCGAGACTTGGCTTGTCGATCGTAACAGGTCGGCAAAGTTAAGCAAGGCTAGCACAGGCCACCATTTGGGTGGGTGACCGCGTGAGGTATTTTCATCAGAGCGCTACCGTGCTTCGGACGT
This sequence comes from Euclidia mi, assembly GCA_944739405.2. NCBI lineage: Eukaryota > Metazoa > Arthropoda > Insecta > Lepidoptera > Erebidae > Euclidia > Euclidia mi. The sequence goes on along the minus strand of OX123199.2, from coordinate 32,423,423 downwards.
CACGTAAAGCTGGCGGTCCCGGTTCTTGTTCCATGACAAGAATCGTTAGGCCATGTCGGAGGCCTTCGGGCGGTCTAAAAACTCCGACACTAGAGTTGGCCACACACTCACACGAGAAATAATGAGTCTCGAGTTACTAACTTGATAAGGTGCAGTCACGAAATTGACTTCCGACGTGATTGTCGTCTTGGCCATGTTCATCTTAAGACTTACTTGTTGGGAGACTCTCCAGAGGCTATCGCTGTTTTATACTATTATGCTGAGGTCTGCCATGGTTTCAGCCGTGACTACGAAGTGTATTATATGTAGTGAGTACATCACTCACCTTTGACGTGACCAGAACAGAAGCTAGAAAACGTCCATCAGCTTAGCGTGGCATAACTTCGTAGAATGTGTTATGAGCTCTAGTCCTGGAATCGGCCACTTCGATAAATAGGTAGCGAATCTGGCTCCGTAGGAGACTAGCACTGTCCAAATTGCAAGCGAAAGTGAATGATTTCTGAAGGCTGGTTATACCTACAGTTGGGACTTATGTATAAACTGCCGCAGCATAATTATGTATGGTACTATAGCCCTATGGCAACTAATTATTAAGGTTGTACTGTCAAAGACTACAATCACAAACTTCGCCGCACAATGAAAATAAAGAAAACTTTCATGAAATTACTAGAACGGCTATTAACCTTTCGACGACCGAGGACATGAATTCATGTCCTACAAAAAAGTCCCCTTGTTTACCGACGACATGAATTCATGTCCAGATTCCGTCCCTCAATCTATGACGTTTTTTACACTGACCTAGTACATTTTATCAATTATTTCAAATGGCATTGCATTTTTACGAATCATAGACAGCTCTGAAACCTTCTTCTGATCCAATTTGATGTCAAATTACAAAGTAAAAGGACATTTCATTTCAATGCGCGCGAAACTGTGAATGTTAGCAAATGTTTGCTATTGAAAAGGGGGAATTATTATAATGGATACATGCATATTTTTAGTTTTAAGTGGAAAACCCATATTATACAGAATATAAAAATACAAAAATAAACAAAAAAATATTTTATTTTTGATTATAATACGCTACAATTGTCGATAGAACCGGTATTCTAACATCCGTTCAAAACAGAGAGCTATACAAAACTAAATATACACTCAAATGTTATTATTGTATTCTTTTAATATGGGCTATATAAGTGGGTTTCAAGAAATTATAACTCAAACTCTTGAAAACATAAACAAAGACCTCTAAGAGCGATAACATTCAATGTCTAGTATCGCGCGCGCGATGATGTCGTACAGTACAGCGCGGTCGTATAGCCAAATTGACGTTTTAGAGGGCGCGGTACTTGAAAGGTTAAATACTTTTTTGGTTATAAAATTATAAAACAGATGACTTTAAGTTTATAAAAATGTCATTCTCTTGCCCTTGCGCAGTACGTCCTTTGCTTCCATACTTCTTGTTATCTAATTATTTACTCCTTTCTCTTTCATCCATATCCCATTCTCACACAGGTGATTAATGTTTTCTTTCGCCTGATCCTCCTTTTTGTGCCTCTACTTTAATATTAGCGGCGGGTAGTAAAAACACATGCCACAACCCTATTGCACTATGACCATTTGCAACATACAGGTCTCCCAAAGTGATAATGCGCATAGAAATCTTCGTCACTGTTCGGCAACGGTCGTATTCCTCGAGCGTCGGAAGACGATATGTATATACATAGAGTTGTTAAGTGCATAATTTAGTAAAATTATGTTTTTTGTGCTAAAAAAAATAAATATTGATTTATCAGTAAAGAAATTTGATTCTATAGTTCCATATAAGTAAATAGTGAAGAAAACCACACGATAGCGAATATGCTACAATTTTTGTTGAATTGATTTACTTCGATTATAAGACTTTTTAAGTGTCTTGCTGTAGCTGGTGTAATGATGGAAGAAAAGAAGGTTTAAGTAATACAAGGTTTATATTAGAAGAAGAAAAACGGTTTTCAAACACAGGTTACATTAAAATCTTAGAAATCTAATCATAACATCTCAGTTCAGAAGTATTTACAGCAGTGATCATTCCAGAATAATATTACAATTACAAAAAAATAATCAGAATCAGGGAGGATCTCTATTCCTGACATCGTAGATTCATCAGAACTTTCATTATGCTCTTTTTCATTGACACTTTCCTCACTGCTATCACCTGTGTAAATAATCATTTCATCAGAAAAACTATCGATTCTTGGGTCAAATTTTCTATATTCATCTTCTCATTTAACAGCATGTTCACAAACTTTTTTCCATTCTTCTGGTCCTATATTATTGATTTTGTCTAATATAGCATCTTTAACTGACGTGACAGTCATTGCAATATTTTTTTTGGCTAAGTGTTGCTTTATTTGGGACCAAATATTTTCAATGGGGTTAAAAGCGGGATGATATGGTGGCAATCGTATAATTTGATGCCCACGTTCCTCCATTATACGGTTAATGACAAATTCTGTGTATTTCTCTTTATGTATTTTTATAATTTCATACAAATCGGGTTTCAGTTTCTTTAGGTCATGCGGAATGTTGTGTTGTTGTAACCAAGTTGTTGACTTCACAGTGGACCAGCGAACCAAGGTCAGTGAAGACTATGCCCAGATACTGGACATATATGATGCTGTCTCCGATTGTGCAAGGCAGTTGATTGCAGAGAGGGACGGTCACCCCGTTTTGAAGCAGGAGCTTTGAGCAGGAGGCCAACACTGGGACTTTTGAGTCGGCTTCCCACGCTGGACCTCCAGCACTTTGATGGGTGCCTAGGAAACTACCTGGGGTTTATCAACCTATTCGATAGCCTGGTCGATACCAGGGCTGACAAATAAATATGGGTTCCTTTCCAAATTGTATTCGGGGAATAGGTGCCGTGAGGTGTCCGGCGGAGTAGAATAGCCCTCCCTCACTCCTACCGAGGTGTCGTAAAAGGCGACTAAGGTAATCCGACGCCTGTAATATAAGCAAAATATAATTGAGATTGGCGTCCTTAGTCCTAGAGAAGGAAACTCGATAGAAACCCGGAGGTCTGTCCCGCCGTTAGGGACTAACTGTCAAACCCAAAAATAAGCAATAGGACAGTAAAACTACCGACGTGATCATGGCTGTGGGAAATATTACAGTAAATTTACCCCAGGATGGTACCGGCGGAGCCGGAGAAACCCCTCCTCATCCTGTATCTACAGGACGAGGCTGCTCCTCGTATTCTGGGGGGAGCAACCTTACAGCTGTAGGCGGCGACGATATTCGCCATACGTCACGCCGAAATAACCAAAACCTCAAGCGAAACTGTTCACGTCGGGGCGGAAAGTGGGCATCGGAATGTCGATTTGCGACGTTGAATGTAAGGCTGATTTTAGTCTCACGCTGACCGTCAGCGCTCATAGCTCAGCGCGTAGTTTGTCAGCGCTGAGGCTCAGCGTGGCTCGTTTTAATATCGTACTGACCAACTTACTGTACAGTCGACGATCAAAATGCGGAGTGTATTAATTATTGCTGCTTTGTACTATCTATCCCAAAAAAATAAAAATTGGCGACGACGAAGACTCCATGTTCATCCATTGATTGAGCAGAGAGCCGTTGCAGGAGAATTTGTTTTGTTTTATGGCACTTTGAGGGCTGACAAAAGTAAATTCTTTAATTACTTTCGAATGTCAAATAGAACTTTTGACGAATTACTGGCAAAGAAACAGGATAAACTAGTCCATTGCAGCCTACGAATCGTGCCTATACCACCGATTGAACGACTCATCGATAACTCGACCTGTATCCACTTCGCGATTCGCCATGACTGTACGCGCGATGATATCCGGTCCGCTCGACACTAAAACGCTCACTGAAAGCAGAGGCGCTCGAGCGATCGTCAACGCTGACAGCTACGCGAGGCCGACGCGCGACGCGTACGTCTGCGTAGCTATCAGCGCTGACCACCGTGCGCGCTGATAGCTACGCGTCATTCAAAAACGCTTCCTAGAAGTTCATATATCTCGGTCATCAGCGCTGACGGTGCGCGTGCCGTCAGCGTAAGACTAAAACCAGCCTAAGAGGAGGAATGAATGAGAAACTGCATGAAGTATACGAGTTAATGTGTGACAGAAATTTGGATGTATTGTGTGTAAATGAGACTAAACGTAAGGGGAAAGAAATACTGACGCGCGGCCCTTTCACAGAAATATGGTCAGGAGTTACCAATGACGAACATGGTAGTAAGGGCGTCGGTATTATTCTTTCAGAGCGAATGGCAGAATGCATGCGAGGGTATGAATGCGTAAGTCCGCGCCTTATGTGGGTCCGGATGAAAGTAGGTCTGACACCTCTATTCCTGATAGGTGTATACGCTCCGGACTCTTCCTACAATAAGGCGGTAAGAGAGGAATTTTGGGAACAAATGAGAGAGGTTGTGTTATTGCGTAAGTGGAATGAACGTATTGTCATGCTTGGAGATTTTAATGCAAAGGTTGGAGTGAAGCGTGAGGGGTATGAAAGGGTACTTGGAACGTTTGGTGATAAGAGTGTGAATGACAATGGCGTGTACTTATTAGATGTATGTGTGGAGATGGGTCTGTCTGTGATGAATATGTGGTTTCAGCACAAGCTGATACATATGTACACGTGGCGTAAGAACGATGGACATGTTACGTTAAGAAGCATGATAGATTTTGTGATAGTCGATGAAATAATGAGAATGAACATAGTAGACACTAGGGCTTATCGTGGACCGGATATTGGCACAGACCACTATTTGGTGATATCAAGAGTTGGTGGTATGTTTAAAAACTGGCGGCACCGAGCCAAAGAGTCGTATACAGAATTAGAACGCATAAAAGTGGAAAGATTGAAAGATCAGCATACGAAAGAGATGTATAAAAAGCAATTGAGCGAACGCCTGACTAAAAGCTGGAGTGATGTAAATAAGGAAAGTGTGAATGATGTATGGTTGGTATTTAAAACCAACGTAGTGAAAAGTGCTGAAGATGTATGCGGTGTGAGTAAAAGAAGAAGTAAGAAATGTGAGAAAGCAGACTGGTGGGATGGTGAAACTAGAAGTATGGTTGAGGAAAAGAAGAAAGCGTGGTTGGATATAATAGCAGTAGAAGCAACGAATCGAGAAGATATTGTTAAAAAAATGAAGGACAAGTATAGATGTGTGAAAGCTAAAGTAAAAGAATGTATAGAGAGGAAGAAGAATGAGCAAAAGAAGAAATATGAGGATCAATTTGGCTCAAGTTTCCGAGACAATATAAAACTGTTTTGGAAACTAGTCAAAGAAGCGCGGGGCAAAAATATAAATAGATCAATGAAAGTTATTAGGAATGAAAAAGGTGAAGTTATGAATGAAGAAAAAATGATACTACAGTGCTGGAAGGACTATTTTGAGAGTTTATTTGAGAAAGATGTGAGTGAAATAGAGCAAGAAGAGATGATAGATATACATGATGGCCCTATTGATGAAATTGGAATGGATGAAATTATGAAAGCGCTAAATGGTATGAGGTCTGGCAAGTCTGCTGGGTGTGATAAGGTGACGATTGAAATGTGCTGGCGATGGACTAATCGTAAACCTGCTGCATCGCCTTTTTAACCTGTGTTGGAAACAAGGCCAGGTCCCAGATGACTGGACGAAGGCAGTGCTTGTCCCAATTTATAAAGGGAAAGGTTCGCAGCAGGAATGTCGAAATTATCGCGGAATCAGCCTTCTTAGTGTTGTAGGAAAAATGTATGCCAGAATATTGATTGACAGGGTAGTAAATGTGACTAATGAGAAGATATGGGATGTGCAAGCGGGATTTCGGAAGGGAATGGGATGTACGGATCAGGTCTTTTCCTTACGCTGCGTAACCGAAAAGTGTCTGGCAAAAAAACAGAAGGTATATTGCGCGTTCATAGACCTGGAAAAGGCTTATGATAGAGTGAATAGAAAGGAATTATGGAAGGTGCTATCTATGTATGGGGTGGACAATTTTATAATTAGGGCTCAGAAATCTCTGTATAGGGGTTCAAGAGCCTGTGTCCGGGTTAACGGTGCCTATACAGACTGGTTTGATATCTCTATAGGTGTCAGACAGGGGTGTGCAGCCTCGCCCTGGTTGTTCAACCTATTCATGGATAGCTGCATGAAAGATATGAGGGAAATGGAATGCGGGATCGATATGGCAGGACTGCGTGCTAAGTGCCTCTTGTACGCCGATGATCAAGTCATTCTGGCGTCGTCGGCGACTGAGTTACAACAAATGATGAACTGCATGAATGAGAGCTTTGAATCGAAAGGTATGAAATTGAATGCAAAAAAGACGAAAGTGATGGTGTTTGAGAAGGATGAAAATGTGATTGAGTGTAATATTGCGATTGGAGAAGAAAACATTGAACAAGTGACCGAATTTGTATATTTGGGTAGCATGTTTACAAGAGATGGAAGATGTGAAGGAGATATTGAAAGGAGAGTGACTGCGGGAAACTGTGTAAATGGAGCGCTGCATGCCTTTATAAACGGCCAGAATGTGCCAAAACAGGCGCGGCTGGCGGTTCATAATGGAGTGCTTGTGCCCAAGTTAATGTACGGTAGTGAGTGTTGGTTGTGGCAGAAAAAGCATGAAAGCAGAATTAACGCAGTTGAGATGCGGTCACTGCGTAGTATGTGTGGGGTAAGACTGATTGATAGAATTCCGAATGCAGTAATACGAGAGCGATGTGGCCTGAAAGAAGATGTCGTGACAAGGATTGAGAAAGGAATGCTGAAATGGTTTGGGCACGTGGAGCGAATGAGTGAAGAAAGAATGACGCACCAAATATATGAGGCTAACGTGTATGGGCAAGCCGGTCGCGGCCGACCTCGTAGGACATTCGTCGACCAAATTGGTGACGTTCTGAACAATGGGAAGGTCCTAAGCACCCGGAACCGGCGAGCATGTATGAACAGAGTAATGAATGTAGAGGAAGCGCGTGAGATTTGTAAGGATAGATGCAAGTGGCGTTCCGTTGTCTCTGCCTACCCCGACGGAAAAAGGCGTGAGTTTATGTATGTATGAATAGGTGACGTAGCATCTACTGTTTAAGGGCAAGTTAAGGTTTTGTTTGCCCCTGTTGAATCTTCACACCCGAGGATTAAAACCTCGGCTATTGTGCTGAAGAATATTTTGGGTATGCATCCACAGAAACAGCTACCCGCTGCTGTGGTGAATTTGACATCGGGTTTGGAACTGGCAGACCCCAAATTTGACACACCGGGACAAATCGATCTGATTGGCTCTGATATCCTCGGTGGAATTTTGATTGGTGGGAAACGGGTCTTGGTGCCAAATGGTTTGACTGCCATCCCGACCATATTCGGATTTGCCTTGACGGGACCTGTACCTAGGGAACCCCTTCCACCCGAACTTGATAATTTGTTGGCGGTAGGCTCCGCTTGCGATGCGGTTCAGAGGTTTTGGGAGGTAGAGGAGCCCCCTCAAGCTGCTCGTTTGAATCCAGAACATGAGGAGTGCGAGTTATTCTTCCAGAACAATACTGGTCGACTCCGTTCAGGTGGGATTATTACGAAGCTACCCTTTCTGTCTGTTCGGCCTCCGCTTGGTGAGTCACGACCTTTAGGCGAAAAGAGATTGTTGGCGATGGAACGTCGCGTGGGTCGTGATCCGGAGCTCAGACAGAAGTATGTTGAGTTCATGTGAGAATATGAACAATAGGGACACATGTCCGTGTCAAATTTGGATTGGCGTTCGGTGGAGCACTACTTTCTCCTGCATGATGCGGTATGGAAGCCATCAACTGGCAAGCTGCGCACGGTATTTGATGGTTCTGCGCTGACTTCTACAGGCGTATCCTTGAACCATGCTTGCATTCTGATCCCAAGCTGGTCAAGGACCTTTGTGACGTCATCACCAGCTTTCGACGAAATCAGGTTGTCTTTGTGGCAGACATCAAAATGAGGTTTAGGCAAACGATCATCCACCCAGTTGATCGTCGTTTCCAACTGATCCTTTGGAGAGAGGATCACCGGGATCCCATGGTCGTCTAAGAGCTCAATACCAATACGTACGGGCTAAGGTCGAGCCCCTATTTGGCAATACGTTCTCTTTGGGAGCTTGCAGACCGCGAAGGCTTACTTTTCCCACGAGCCTCTGCCATCGTGAAGGACGACATTTACGTGGATGACATTTGTTCGGGCGCCTCCCCCGCGAATGAGGCGATCCTCTTGCGGGACGAATTGATAGGTATCTTGGCCTCCGCTGGTTATGAGTTGCGCAAATGGATTTCCAACTCACCAGCGCTTTTGGAAGGCTTACCAGAGGATCATCAGCAAGATCCACATTTGTTTGAGATTGTTGACAACCCCGCAATGATGGCTGTTCTTGGCGTTCAGTACAGACCAGTCCAAGACATCTTTACGTATAACGTAGACTTGAAATTGCCTTGTATTTGGACCAAACGTCTCGTGTTGTCTACTGTTGCCAGAACCTTTGATCCGAACGGTTGGATCTGTCCAGTTACATTTTGGGCAAATGCATCTTGCAGAAGCTTTGGACAGCAGGATTGACTTGGGACGAACCTCTCTCCTCGGTACTCTTGTTGACGAATGGACCTCTTTTGTATCCTCACTTCCTGCCGTCAATGAGATCTCCTTGCCTCGTCCCATCCTTCCTACAGGGAAGTACAAGGCAACCCTTCACAGGTTTTGTGATGCTTCGGAACGTGGTCACGCGGTGGTGTACTTGCGCACAGTCAGTTAGGTCAATAAAGGCAAATTTTATTTATCGTATAAATAAAATATGCCAAGATAAATGTATTGCAAAAAATAGACAGAACAAAGAAGTACATACATGGTGTCCGTATACGCAGCAGGACCCTACGTTTAATTCGATTGAAAGTTAACTTTTTGCGTGCGTGGTATTTAGTATCTTTCGAATTGTATAAGTAAAAAAATAGTACCTTCATTGCTACAGCGAAATCTTGAATTATTACCCAGCAGGACCCTCCGCTGTTTGAAGGTTTTCAGACCAATAGTATATGTCATCGTTTAGCGATGTATTAGTACCTTTAAAATACCTTGGTTTCATTTTAATATAATTATTAGTTTATGAGGAAAGCGCCTGCAAAACTTTTATCATGCCAGCAGGACCCTTTTTTGTTTTAAACGCTTTCGGCCCCGACAGTCATATTTCTTAATAGCATTTTAATAGTACTTTTCAAATAACCTAACGTGTAATTCAAATATTTTGTATTATAGCAGAATTTTTTTTTTTAACTTTTAAATATTTTTTCAGCGACTTAACGTTTAGTTTGGCCAATGTAGGTATGAGCTTTCATAACTTTAAGCATGGTGGCATTAATCAAAGAGATTTTTATTAATTTAAACCGGTGTTTTTAGATGAACTTATATATTTAATTTTTATGAACACAATTTAATAAAAATCCGTTATGATATGATTATTATTTATTTTGCATTTACCCTCAATTTTAATAATATTTAAGTGCCATAAAAATAATAGCATCATTGGAATGGTATAATCTTAAGATCATCGTGAAAAAATTTTCAAATCAAATTGCCTGTTAAACTACAAAGTATTTGATTTGAACGTAAGGTTATTTGAAAAGTACTATTAAAATGCTAACAAGAAATATGACTGTCGGGGCCGAAAGCGTCAAAACAAAAAAGGGTCCTGCTGGCATGATAAAAGTTTTGCAGGCGCTTTCCTCATAAACTAATAATTATATTAAAATGAAACCAAGGTATTTTAAAGGTACTAATACATCGCTAAACGATGACATATACTATTGGTCTGAAAACCTTCAAACAGCGGAGGGTCCTGCTGGGTAATAATTCAAGATTTCGCTGTAGCAATGAAGGTACTATTTTTTTACTTATACAATTCGAAAAGTACTAAATACCACGCACGTAAAAAGTTAACTTTCAATCGAATTAAACGTAGGGTCCTGCTGCGTATACGGACACACATACATGTATTATTAATCTCTGTTCAGTTTGAAAGTCTGTGGGTCCCATGTGGGTCCTTAATCGTAAACAAAAAAGTTATACTGTAGGTAGGGAAAACCATACTAATGTTGGCACCCCCTCAATGATTGGCACTTCGCAGCTTTTTTTCTGGTTATTAGAATATTTTCTGTTTTTTGTGACAGAGTTACACAATCATAAGGAAAATACTCAATCTCTTATAATGCCAACACCTATTTTATGTGTCCAAAGCCAAAAATCTTTCTGTAAAAGCTGTTATAAATTTACGCGTGAATAAATCTATAAAATGTTAACGAAATGTTTAAGTTCGGTACCATGATTTACAATCAAAATAGGGATTGTGGGGAAAGTTTCTATATTATTTTTTGGTCTATTTCTATTGAGTAATTGGACCCTGTTAAGTAGAAAAGATCCAACTGACGTTTTCACACTTTTGAGTAAATGCAGTTCAAAGTTTGACAGTGAATTAAAAAATAGGTCTATGCCGTAACTACATGTAGTTGGATAATAAAACATTACATAAACATTACATTGAATGTAAATTAATAAACATTTTCATATGAATGCTTTAAGTTATTAGTGAAAATATACCTGTGGATCTTTTATGCAAATACGATAATATTTAGCTTATTAGTGGTATCTTTTTAAAAGGTTGAAATACATGAAAATATTCAATAATATCAATTGCTTTAATGTTAATAATAAATAAATAATATTATAATGTTTTATTTAAGGAATATTCTCATCAATATCTGCATCTTATACGTCAAACTCAGTTTGACAGAAAAATCCATCATCCTTGTCATCTTTTACATTGCTGCCCCGGTCAGACTTTTATAAAATGGTTGAGGATCATTTGGAATTAAGTCCAATAGGCTATTCATTCTAGTATTTGTATACTCTTTGCTATTCATATTACATAATTTTGAAGCTGGTATAGGTTTGCCATTTGGCTAATCATTTTCATCGCATTTTTGGTAATGACTTTGGGTAACATAAAAAAGCAAAATAGATCCACGCATCATGAACCTTATAAAAAGCTTGAATCCTAGTGTAGGTACATGTATCCAAGCAACGTGGGTCTTTTCTGATTTTTTCACAAGTTACAATTATGTGTTGGTGTACCTTTGGCATGGTAAAAGAATTCTAAGGTAAATGTCATCAAACTGCCTGGATCTTTTGTGCATATATAAAACTTGACCAGGAGATTATGATTATGTATTTAACTCGATTTCATAAAAAATGTTGGTTGGATCCTTTCTGCTTAACAGGGTCCAATTATTTTTTAGCATTGTTAACTAAATATAACCAATTTTTCGTCAGTGCCAATAAGTATCATTTATTTTGTTCGATATTGTAATCATTGGCATCACAGATTACTATAAACTAGGTAGATATTCCTTGGCTTAGACTAGCGTCAGTTTATTCAAAGATTCTGACTCCCACTAATGACTGTTAAAGATTTGCATGACAGTCGCGACCACAGAGTACCTTTGTATATAGGAGGATAGAGACGTCACTCAAGCTATTAGCTTTACCTGGCGGTCGTTTCAAGTTTTTTTTAACTATAGTACCAAAGAGTATGTAAATACTACGTAAGAAGAGGCGGATGTGCCATAGATCATGCGAGACTTTCAGCTTTGTATGAAACGTGCAGGGAGAACTCGTACCAACATAAAGATACTAACTGACATCATTTTTATGTTGTCAGCATTGTCATATTTGTCAATATAGGGATGTACCCTCTAGTGATTAACGAAATATCGATATCGATAATATTCGGTAAGAAATAATTATAATTATGTTTCGACTAGAATTATACTTTTCCAACACAAATAAAATATGTATTTAATATTTATGTGTTTATTCAAACAAATTAGCCTATTCTATAAATCTATTCTAGATTAGCGAAGAAAAATACGCAGAACTAAAAGATATATGTATGTACATGTAATGGAAAGGTTTTCAACATTTCTTCTGTAATAGGATTTAAAGAAATGTCTATAGATACAAGGCACAGCTGTTTTTCTGACTTGAGTTCCCTTTTTTTGTCTTTCGGCTTAAAATGCTTGCCACACACATAGTTCAACTGATGTAATTTTTCAATGGGCACATAAATCAAGTCTTGGTTTCCAGTTGCAGCTACCCATTTTTACATCTAAAAAGAAAAAAAGAATAGAATTTTTAGTCCTTGTGCCAATTTCTAATAACGGATTATCGATAACTGACAGGCAGCACTATTGTTTACCTACAAAGTACTAGGATATGAAACTTTAGAATATTTCCTTATTTTTTATGTTTCATTGAAATATATCACATTATATAACATAATAAATATTCATTGATCTTTATCTAGGGACATTTTGCCATAAATACCTACCCTTTTTTCATTGCCTGACCGGCATGTTGTTGTATGCCATATTTCGCACGTAATTTTGCTTGTTTTCATTGCGCTCCTTTCAATGCTAATCAAATAAATATAGTAACACTAACACTAGAAGTGTAAAATCACATTTATTTGGTATACACAAAGCACTTTTACAGTATGTTTTTACGTTTTATAAACAAACTACATAACGCGGCAAAGTTCAATCTGGATAATAATGTGACAGTTGTGACATTTGACACTATTGACAGCCAAGGCGGTGATGTACGTATAACCCGTCTAACTTTGAAAGAATACTGTTCCAAGGGTACATAGTGAAGGATGCTATCTGCACGTTTTATACATATAATAGTAGCCATTAAAAAGATAGCACGTTTCATACATTCGGTTTTTTCTTAGGAACTTGCGCCAGGCTGTTATAGTACTTTATTAGATATTATTAGATAAATTTATTTTATTATGGTTCAATAACATATACATCCCTAAGTGAAAACCATAGTTTTCGCTTATGAACGTACATGCTACTGAACCATTTAATTTTCACCAGGTGTGTAACTGCGTACTGTACAATTATATAAAATAAAACATTGATTTAATAGCACCGTTTATTTTCCAAACGCTTTTTACAATTTTCATAACATTTTTGTTGTATATTTTGATCATAGTTAATTCTGGACCCAGTCAAAACTTTATTGATGACTTTACACCAAGTAAAAAAAATAAGTTGGTGCATAGTTCTTCAAATTTTTTTAGATTTTTTGTTTCAAGATGCGTGAGTTTCTAACCCCGCGTTTTCACCAAGGTATAATACATGTATTTAACAAGTTTTTGACAATGTTTTCTTTTCTCATATACATGTATAAAACATGTTGTATACAAAACTATACACATGTATAAAACTTGTTGTACCTTATACAAAACTTGTATGTAACTTGTTGTAGACATGTATAGAAAACTTGTATGTAACTTGTTGTAGACATGTTTACAAAACTTGTATGAAACTTGTTGGTTGAAAACTTGTAGTTGTCTGCATGTTTATGATCTCATGTTTTTGTCGTAGCTAAACTTGTAGAATTCGAGACAAATTCAAGCAGTAGTTTTATTTTAAAAGAAATAACCTGACTTCGTTTTTAATTTATTTACTTCCCTATTAAACTGGTTCTTGAGGTTCGTTATATTTTATCAACATCTTTAACACTGCCTCCGTGGTCCAGTCGATAGCGTATTCTTTGCCCTCGCCTCTTCCCGTTACGCGGGGTCGGCTTTCCTAATCTTTTGGCGCCATTCACTTCGCTGGTAAGCATCGTCATTTGTAAGGCCAAGCTTTTGCATGTCCTTCCGTACATTTGTCATCCAGGTAGTTTGCGGTCTACCTCTCCCTCTCTTTTTTGAAGCCATGGAAAGGCACTTTTTAACAATATGGTCATCGGGTCTGCGCATAACATGTCCGTACCACCTTAGCCTCGACTCTGTTATCTTGTCAGTAATAGGCGTTACCTTAAAACTCCCCCTTACGTGTTCATTACGCACCCTGTCCTTGAGAGTGACTCCACCCGCCCAACGTAACATGCGCATTTCCGTAGCATGAAGTTTTTGCTCATGATTTTTATTCGAGGCCCACGTTTCGCTCCCATAGAGTAGTGCAGGCCTAACAGCTGTTTTATAGACCTTGCCTTTGATTCTTATCGGCATTTTAGGATCGCAGAGAACTCCTGTCAGTGTACGCCACTTATTCCATCCAGACATTGTTCTGTGTGTAATGTCGGCTGTTATTGATCCGTCTTGCGCGATTACTGATCCTAAATATTTAAATTTATTTACTCTAGGTAGGGCCACGCCATCCAATTTAACTTCCGCGCTTGATGGTATAGGTTCGTCGTGGTTGAAGTTGCATATCATATACACTGTCTTGGTTCTGCTTATGCGTAATCCGTTCAACTCGAGAGATTTCCTCCACTGTTCCAAACTTTCTTGTATTTCGATTACACTGTCTGAGATGAGAGCGACATCGTCCGCATATAAAAGGTTCCATGGTGTCGGTTTTTGGATATTTTCGGTTAGGTAGTTCATGGTGATATTAAATAACAAGGGGCTTAATGCGCTACCCTGATGAACTCCTTCTTTGACATCAAAACTCTCTGACAGACCGGCTGGACTTCTGACACATGTTTGCACATTATTGTACATGTCCATAATGAGTTTTACGTAGTGTTCAGGGACATTTTGAGCTCTCAGGGCTTGCCATATGATGGTTCTTGGCACACGGTCGAAAGCCTTTTCGAGATCTATAAACACTATCCAAAGATTTTGTTTATTTTCGCAAGCTTTTTCCATTACCAGTCTGATTGCATGGATTGCGTCTGTTGTCCCTTTCCCAGCAGTAAAACCGAACTGATTTTCTGTTAAGTTAATAAGGTTTTGTAGGCGTTCACTTATGACTCGTTCCCAGATTTTAAGGGTATGTGATGTGAGTTTTATACCTCGATAATTTGCACATTCACGAACATCGCCTTTGTTCTTGTAGAATGGAACCAGTATACTTTTTCGCCAGGCCTCTGGCATCTTTTCGCTTATCAGGATGTTATTGAATAGCTCACAGAGCCATACTTCTCCGTCTCCTTTTAGTGTTTTCCAGAGCTCAGCGGGTATGCTATCTGGGCCTACACCTTTATGGTTCTTCATTTTGGATATGGCTCTTCTAACTGCTGTAACAGTTATTTCATTAACAGGTCCTTGCGTCGGAGATGATTCTACTTCTGCTTGTCTAGGGAATTCTTCATTAAGCAGCTCCTGGTAGTACTCGCACCATCTTTTACATATATCCTTATCGATTGTAAGTAGCTTGCCTTCGTTGTTTTTAATGTATTTTGTGGTTCTGAAGTCTTTACTATCATTATGTCTGTATTTAGCTATTTTATATATCTCATTATCGGTCGCTAGTTCTAAGCTATAATAAAGATTAAGATTAGCCTTTTCCTTTTCAATAGCCACTGTGCGTCTTGCGGCTTTCTTTGCCTCCTTGTATTTATCTTTATCTTCATCGGAGCCTGTTCCTTGCCATATTTTAAACAGGCGTTTCTTTTCAGCAACACTGTTTTTGGTGTGGTCATTCCACCCTTTAGGATGTTTTGCATTTTGCAAGGGTCCTTTACTTATCCCTAGTTCACGTTTTGCTACAGAGATACATAATTTCTCAAACTCTGTCCATGTTTCTGTGGGAGTCCTATCTCGAGAGGGGTTTTTACTCAGGTAATCCACAATATGCTTACGTAGGGCACTTCCTTTTTCACTCCTTTCTAGTTCATGCCATTTGATTTTTTCCATTTTGGGTCTTTTTATCTTAATGGGTGCTTTGAGTTTCAGGGCTGCTAGTAGTAGCCTATGTTGGGAGGTAAGAGGCTCCCCAGGAATAACCTTGCAGTCCTTAATTTGTTTCAGATATTGTTTATCTATTAGAATATAGTCTATCTGTGTATTCGCGTTTCCACTCTTATAAGTTATTAAATGTTCATCCTTTTTCTGAAAGAAGGTATTTACTACTGCAAGGTTTTGAGAAGCTGCGAATTCCAAAATTGTGCCACCCTCACTGTTTTGCTTTCCATATCCAAAACCACCATGGTAATCCTCGTAGCCGTCCCTGTCTATCCCCACATGACCGTTCAGGTCTCCACATACTATCTTTTGTTCGAATCGAGGTATTGTTATTAAATGCGTCTGTAGGTCTTCCCAGAATTCTTGTTTTGTCTTGTTTGAAACCATTCCCAATTTTACGTGATTTAGCGCCTTTCCATTTTGTTTCTTGCACACAGCAAATGTTTATGCGTCGTCTGTATAGAATAGCACTGAGTTCAGCACTTCTTCCAGTCATTGTGCCAATATTCCAAGTTCCAATGCGCAGTTGGGACATTGGTACAGCGTTTTGTAGTTTCAGTCTTCCGTCGCTTCCGGGGAACTCCCTAGTATTCGTCGCATTAGCATCGCCGTCGCTTGAGGGGGACGCCCTAGCCTTTGACCTCTTTCCATTTATGTTGTGCCTCATGATTAGTATAAAAAATGGCTATTGGTTTTTACAGTCGGTTGCCACCTGACACTAAGGTCTTAATCTTCCTGGAAGACTTGAGAGCCGCCGTTGACCCGGTAAGGTTCATCCGCCGCCTTCTCTAATGAACTCTCAGACCTAAGAGCCCATCACAAACGAGGACCTCTACTCCAAATATGTCAGAGAAGCCCCTCGGTCGGGTTTGATAACGGAGTTTTCTCGACGGCCTTTTTGGTCCGCGGGAAGTATTTTATTTCCCTCCTACCCTTCAACAACGATGGGTTGTTGACGAGCATTCCTCGATCCGCCACCTGAGGACGCGCTCTTTAGGGGTAAGGCTCCCCCAAGAGCAGTCGATAGCGTATGTGACTGCTAAATAGAGGCCCCCGGTTCGATTCCCGGGTCGGGTAAAAGTATTACCTACTGGGTTTTTCCGAATTCTCAGTGGCAGCACGGAGTCTGGTAACGGTACGGCAATAGGCTCCCCCCCTCCCTTATTACGTGGCGACCTTAAAATTCATGGCGAAATGTGGGTGTAATAAGTATTACACCTCTGCCTACCCCTTCAGGGATACAGGCGTGAGTCTATAAATAAAAAATAAAAAACATTAATGTACATTTGCGAAGCAATTGCTGCCAATGCGTCTTTTTTCTTCTGACGATCTTTATATATTTTATTTTTCACATTCCTCAGACATTCTTGTACATGCAAAAGCTCAATGAGTTCTAAAGTTTGTTTTTTTAACCACTCCATTCGTCTTATTATTTCATTTTCACGAAGTAAAAAGCGCGGTTCGTCCGGTATGTTGAAAACTATTTTTTTTTTTAAATACAACTCCCGCATTAGGACTAAATCTTGTGTCGCGGGGGACTTTACAAACATACAACATACGGGCACAATTTATGGATCACACAAAGTTTTGTCTCGTGTGGGAATCGAACCCACAACGCTCAGCGCAATGTCAAGCGATGAGGCGGCCGCTTAAACCACTATACGTATATCTGTATAATCTATGCACTATACGCCAAACGTGCAGTAAAAAAAAAACTTTATCCAACAAGCATGGATAAAGTTCAAAACTTGTCTAATACTTGTATAATACAGAAATTGCAATAAAATAAATAATACTTGTCTAAAACACGACTGTATTTTGTAGGTGAGAACGCTATCAATGTATAAAACATGTTTTAAACTGTAACAGACTTCAGTGTAAACGCAAATGTGTTTTATACTTGTATAGATATTTGTTGGCTACACAGTGTGAACGAAAGAATGTTTGAGACAGTTTCAATACATGTATAAAACAAATAATTATGTTGTCTACAAGTTTTGTATAAAACATGTATTGGACATGTTTCTTGGTGAAAACGAGGGGTAATACAGTCCTTCCGCTTGACTCCACTCATCCAGCGCAGCATAGTCATCTCATTGACACGCAGGCTGTGCGATACAATCGCTGGCAGCTATAGTTCGGCTAAAAACCTGTGTTGCACATTTTACTTTCATGTTTGATATTTTCTTTGGATTCACATGACATATTACTTTTGGCATTAAGCAAAGTCCTTGATATGCAGGATTTTCACGTTACAGAAGCATAATATGTTTCCTTTTGCTAAATTTTCTAGCCCATCATTAATTACTTTAAAAAATATTTGTATTATTTTCTCAAATTAATCAAATATGTTGTAATTCAAGCCGGGTTTAAGGGAGGCTGTTCGAATCATTCGGCTAAGTGTTATTAGTGATGGTAATACAAAAACCTTTCTGAGCCATCAATACGCTCTTGGACCCTATTTCTAATAGGTCACCACTTTCTCGCCTTTTGTAAACCGTCTGCCCATTTTTCATTTACCAATCTTCCTGATACTGTAACATAGTGAAAATCATTGCATTGGGATGTATACATTCAGAGTCTTTATAAGAAATGGGTTTTCTCATAGTTTTAATCATCTTCACCATCCTCCTAGTTTTCAACCTGGGGTCCGCTTACTACTCTAATCGGATTTGGCTGAATATGAGTTTTGCTACAGAGCGACTGCCTGTCTGACCTCCGCAACCCACAGGGATAGCACTATTCCATGGTTTAGACTAGTGTCAGTTTATTTTGTAGGTACCGATGCCTTAAAATGACTGACCATTACTTTAAGGCAACTTTACATACAAAACGATATCCTTAAGATCAGTAGTAGATGACTTAAGTGGCTTTAGTTACTTACAAATTTTATTACAGTTTCAAACAACATTTTCTTGTGGACATTGCTGTGAATGTGGCTGAATTCCAGTGGAATGCAAAATTTCTCGAGTAAGATGGGTACCTAGCCCAATTACAAGCGCGGGCACACCAGTTGTCCCGCTATTATTATTCTCGATACGCTCACCGATGCGCGGGCACACCGGTGTTCCCGCCGGTGCGATGAATTTAAAACCCAATTTTTTAAAACATTGGGTTGATTTTTGTTCAACGATTTTTTTTCAGTGAGACCATAGATAAATTGTGCTTGTGTTTTAAAACGAATATAAGCACTGGCACCTTTCTAAGAGCCAAAAAAAAAAACAAAATGTCACATTTCACTTGCGTATGAGGCGTGGCTGCGTCTAGTGCAGTGATGCAGTTATGATCGTGACCGCTATGGCAATAAGGGTCATAATAGGGTGAACGTAGAAGAGCTTTGTAATTTGATCCATGGCTTAGTTTATTTATTTATTATACAAATTTCGTTCGTTTATTATCAAAGAAGGTATTTGAAATGAAAAAAGTAATATTTTACCTATTCTTTCATAGCAATTCTGTATGTCGTAAGCCATGTAAAAATTATTTTCATGGCTTTTAACTTGCAACGTGTACACAGCCGTCGCGTGGGCTTATCTCGGTATCGTATTTCAAGGTCTGTTTATAGTAACTGTGAGATTGAAAGTACTTTATTGTTTTATTTATTGAAGAATAGTTCTTGTTCATGGTGTTATAATAAGTAGTTACGACATTTATGGATAAAACATTCATTTATATCGTCCTAACCTTTTAGAGACCTGAAAACACATTTACGAAATCTTATAAGATCTTATTAGAAACTTATGCCGATCCACTTGTCGTGTTATTAGTATTTCCAATTAGAAAAACTATTCATAAAAACAACACAGCTTACAGAACAACGATAAGTGGTATCGTTTGTTTTTTATGGATGTTTATCTGAAGTGAGTCATAAGTGTGCGATAACACGCTAAACACCAAAAAGTGACGTAAGGAGTTTTGTAATCTGATGGGCTAGGGGAAGAGTGCGGGAATCAGAGTCCTTTATGTTGCCACAGTAGTTGATGAAAGAAGGATCGTCAGAATCACAAGCTGGGTCGTCGTAAAAAATGCACAAGAAGTAAGAATTAGATTATATCCATTCACACAAAAGAAAATAACGGAGATTTTTAAATTTTCAAAAAGCTTTAATGTCAAATTTGACATACATGTTTGAGAATGTAGTATTACTTTATGGTTTGACAGCTGCTCATCGTTTGAATATCAAATCGTTTGAAATTAAGAAACATTAATAAAAATTGTTGTTTAAGATATTTTTATGGAGAAAAATTTAAGACTTTTTTTGGATTTAGAAATAAGTATTATAAGAATAATTAAACGTGAGTATAAGTGATTATGTAAAAAAGTGAGTTCTACTGTCATCTAGCGCTCATTTTATGTGAATAAATGAGGTTCTCTTCAACTTTGTTCTAAGCTTTAAAACCATGGTCGGGACCGACGCGGTTTAACGTGCTCACCGATGTACGGGACAAGCGATAATGAACATTCAATACGCATATTACTAGTTTAACATTCAGAATTGGACTTTGCTTTCAAAATTAATATTACTGCTGAAAAAGAAGCCTGGTTGTTCGACCTACGTAGGTATCAGAGCTTAACTACTGAGCAGATACCTGTGTGCTCCCAAAAGAGCGCCTTAACAAAATTAAAATCATCCAGAGGATTGTAGAAAGAAAGACCGTGTATGCTAAAAGACCGCAAAACTAACACCTGACACTAAAACGAATAGTAAGTTTAAAGTGGCAGTGGGTGGTTCTCATAGCTCGCAAACATATGTAGTACGTGGGGTATGGAGTCTTGGTATAGAGACCTTAGAGGGAAAAGAGACCTAGATGAAGACTACAAATGCGGTAGACAGAAGACAATAATTAAGAAAACTGCAGGAAAGGTATGGATTTAGGTCACGTCGGTAGGACTGTGTTTGAAGGCGCAATTTGAAGGAGGCCTACGTTCGGCCAGGAAGAAGAAGCAGATGAAATATTATGCCCATTTACTTAGTGGAGTACTCGTTTTGTACACAAAATGGGTAGATAAATAGATAAGCAAGAAAATAAGGTGAAACAGGACGAAAGGAAACAAAGATTTTCTTCCACAGAAGATCAAATAGCAAGAAAAGAGAAAAAGATACTGGTAGACATAAAAATTCTCACACAAGATCATTAAAAATTTTAGACGAGGATAGGTTTAAAAAATCTAACAAAAACAACAAACAGGAAATCATCTTATGTGCAGTCTTTCGTACACCCTTTCCCGGACATGGGCCTTTCCTAATTTGCGTCACAATACCACAGTGATTGGACGGGCTAACACTGGATTTAATGACTAGTTGTCTCTTTGCAATGATTCTGTATGAGTTGGCTGTTTTTCTTTGTGGCCTCGTCTACGATGCTCAAGGAATGAAATTTGAAAACAATATGTCACTTTTCAAAACTGCCAAGTGCCAATGATTATATTATTATGTTATTCATATGCCAATCACTGTACTCAAGTGCCAATGATTGTAACATTCCACAAAAGTTATTAGAATTCAATACAGAAATTTAATAAAATAATGTTTATTATTTAAATTAAAGTAGCATTTTCATTGAGTATTGTAACTTTTTTATCCGAAAATGTAAACAATAACATTATCAACTTTGTTTTGTAAGAGTATATGCCACTTGAGTCGTATAGAATCAAAAACAGCAATCTGTCAATTTTACGCAATTCGAGTTATGACTATGGTAACATTGTATTTTTAAAATATGTTTTACTTATTTAGTCACATCGTATCAAAAACAACAATATTCCACCAAAAACCTGAATGTAAAACCCATATTGATATCAAATACAGCAATCTGCATACGATGAGATACAAAAACAGCAATCTGCTAGCTTTGACCAATCACAGGCGTTCATTCATCATGACGTCAAGATTGCGTCTGATCGATTTTGTCGTAAGATCCGTGTGCGTGTTTTGTAATTTTATTGCAAAAATAGTGTTAAATAATTAGTTTGGAGGTGGAAAAATATAACATGGATGTACATCCCACACGTGTAACTAATAGATACGCGTGAAAAAAGAAAAGATATCCCATAAACTGGAAAGTAAATGTCGCCAAACTTGCAAGGTAATGTTATGCCATTTTTAATTCGAGGGCTGTCAAATGACAATGAAATTGACTTGTTGAATAGATTTATTTGGTAAGAAAGTCGAAATTAGTTTTAGCAAACCAAATAAAAAGATTGTATTAAATTATGAAGTTTTATTTATTGACAACCCTGTGTGTGTTTCATTTTGGCAAGAATCAAAGACAGCAATCTAATCATTGTTAAGTATCATACTCAGCAATGTTTGGAAGTCAATATCAAAAACAGCAATCTGATAATTTTAGTTATTAACTATTAATTTAATTCAATTTAAATGTATTTAAATCTTAAAATAATGAATTCAAAAATCTAAAACATACGTAATTATAAACACACATTAAAAAAAAGATGTAGTTTGTAATAATGAAACTACTTTTCCTAATTACCGTTAATACACACATCAACAAAGTCTAGGGATATTTTATATTTCATCAAATATCTAAAAATCTATGAAGAATTTTCTGATACAGTAAATAGAAGAATCATAGATTATTTTAAGGTCTTTAATAAAAATAAAAAACATTTCGTGTTTTTTTTTGTTTTAAATAAAAAAATTAATTTTTTTAATCATCATGGAAAATTAGTATGATAACAACAAACATTTCTTCTTAAAAAACTATTAATTTTAATAAAAATGGAAAAAATCTTGTAAAATCTAATCATTAATAATCAGTGTTGCCACCTCTTACATTGATTACACATCGACATCGATTGTTAATACTTAAAATTAAATTGTCAATGTCTTGCTGCGGTATGAGGTCCCATGTCCTTTGCAAGTGTTCGTAAAGTTGTTGTTCAGTCGTCAAATTTGGTGGAAAATCTCTCAAAGCTTTTCGTTGTAACATGTCCCAGGCATGCTCGATAGGATTTAAGTCGGGCGACTGTGCAGGCCAATCCAAAACTTGAATATCGTGCTCTCGGAGAGCGGTCGATACCAGCCGCGCCGTATGGCAAGGAGCATTATCGTGCATGAGTAGAAATTCATGGCCTATTTGAGTTCTGTGTGGGACAATAACGGGCTCTACTACCTCCTCGTGGTATTTTTGTGCAGTCATGCTGCCTTGGATCCAAACGAGTTGGGTTCGTCCGCCAAGACGAATTCCTGCCCACACCATGATTGTCCCGCCTTGGTATGGGTGGACCTCCTGAGGGTGCCGTAGACGGCTAACTCTCCCTGGAGCTCTCCAAACGCGTGTTCTTCGTGAATCCGGGTGAAACCCAAACCGGGACTCATCGGTGAACAGCACCAAAGACCATTGTTCGTCACTCCATGGTAAATGCTCCCGAGCCCACGAAAGCCGCCGACCGCGATTGCCACGTCGCAATGCTGGAACACGCAATGGTCTTCGAGCATGAAGATCAAC
The DNA here is from genome assembly GCA_944739405.2 of Euclidia mi. Lineage (NCBI taxonomy): Eukaryota > Metazoa > Arthropoda > Insecta > Lepidoptera > Erebidae > Euclidia > Euclidia mi. The sequence goes on along the minus strand of OX123199.2, from coordinate 32,400,193 downwards.
TTCATGTAACCTTCTTCGCACGGTTTGGTCGCTTACCAGCAGCTGGTGGTCCTCCTGGAGCCTTTGCACTAGTTGCAGCGCTGTGATATTGGGTTGTCTTCTGGCGGTCATTTGGAGAAATCGATCCTGTCTCTGCGTAGTAACACGATATCTACCTGTGTGCTGTTCGGCCACATCTCCAGTACTGCGATAACGTGACCACAACCTCGATATCACATTTTGACTGGTATGTAGGGCCTCAGCAACGACGCGTTGAATTGCACCATTTTCTAACATGCCCACGGCTCGTAACATTTCATCTCGACTCAAATGACGACGTGACATGACTTTTAAAGTTCGTACGTCACGTTAAATTAAAAAAGAAAAACAATTAAAAACCCTTTTCATTAATAATTATAATAAAACAGTTTTAACTTTCTTTAATGTAACGAATTACTAGCAAATTTGCCGCCATATTTTGTTTATTATTTTGTTTTTTTTCTTTCCATGTTCAAATTTTGAAAATAGAATAAAAGAGGTTTTAATCTGTATATAAACTTTTTGTGGAAACTAACAAGGTTCTAAACTATAAACTCGTAAATAATTTAGGATTAAGATATCCCTAGACTTTGTTGATGTGTGTAAGTCAAAAGTCAGATTGCTGTTTTTGATTCTATAGGACTCACTTATTCACAGAAATTTGCTTAGAGTGCCAATCATTCTACTGTTTACCCTATATGTGTATATTGTTATGCCCTGGCAATGTGCCAAAGTGGTATGAGAGAAGATAATGTTAAGGAAATGAAGATAAAATATAGGTATGTTAAAGCTAAAGTTAAAGAATGTGGAACGAAAGGAGAAGGATGAGGAACGATTCGGCGCAAGTTTCCGAGAGAATCTAAAAGTCTTTTGGAAACTCGTGAAAGAAGCACGAGATAAAAATATGAGTACATCGATTAAAGTGATTAGGAATGAAAGAAGTGAAGTCTTGAATGAAGAAAGAAAGATACTAGAGCGCTGAAAGAATTATTTTGAGAGCTTATTTGAGAAAGATGTGTGGGAAATAGAGCAAGAAGAGATTATTGAAATGTTTGTGAGCCCGACTGATGAAATTGGAATATATGAAATTATGATTAAGCGTTAAAAGGTATGAGGTCAGGAAAGTCTGCTGGAAGTGATAGAGTGACGACTGAGATGTTGAAGACTGGCGACGGACCCATAGTTAACCTGCTGCATCGCCATTTTAATCTATGCTAGAAACAGGGCTAAGTTCCAGATGACTGGACGAAGGCAGTGATTGTCCCAAGATTGTCCCAATTTATAGAGTCAAAGGTTCGCAACAGGAATGTCAAAATTATCTTTTTAGTGTTGTTGGAAAAATGTATGCCAGAATTTTGATTGACAGAGTAATAAATATGACTAATGACATGAGATGTGCAAGCGAGATTTCGGAAGCGAATGGGATGTACGGATCAAGTCTTTTCCTTGCGCTGCGTCACCGAAAAATGTCTGGCTAAAAACCAGAAAGTGTATTAGACTTGGAAAAGGCTTATGATAGGGTGAATAGAAAGGAATTATGGAAGGTGTTATCCATGTATGGGGTGGACAGTTTTATTATAAGGGCACCGAAACCCCTGTATAGGGATTCTAGAGCCTGTGTCCGAATTAATGGCGCTTATACGGACTGGTTTGACATTTCTAAAGGTGTCAGACAAGGGTGTGCAGCTTCGTTCTGCTTGTTCAACGTAGGTATTCATGGATAGCTGCATGAATGATATGAGAGAAACTAAATGCGGGATCGATATGGTAGAACTGCGTGTTAAGTGCCTCTTATATGCCGATAAGAGGCACTTAACACGCACATCAACTATATGAAAGAGCAGTGGAGTGAAAGAAGATGTTGTGACAAGGATTTAGAAAGCAATGCTTTTAGGTGTTTTGGACACGTGGAGCGAATGAGTGAAGAAAGAATGACGAATCAGATATATAAGGCAAATGTGTGTGGGCAAGTCGGTCGCGGCAGACCTCGTCGGACATTCGTGGACCAAATTGGAGATGTCCTAAGAAACTGAAAGGTCCGAAGCACCCGAAACCGGCGAGCATGTATGAAAAGAGTAATGAGTGTAGAGGAAGCGCGTGAGATTTGTAAGGATAGGAGCAAGTGGCGTTCTGTTGTCTCTGCCTACCCCGACGGGAAAAAGGCGTGAGTATATGTATGTATGCTATGCATATCTGTGTGTGCAAAATTTATGGTAGTATTGGTAAGGTTTATTTTCATTAAAATCGTATATTTATAATACATATTTAATTACAATAATAGCATTCAAGTAAGCAATAAGTGTGCCAAATTTCTTAATCCTCCATTCGCGCATGTCTCGTAAAAAGGGGTCACAAAATTTTCCTTCACGTATTTATATATAGACGTAAAAAGGGATCACAAAATTTTCCTTCACGTATTTATATACATATAGATAAAATAATGAACGGTTTTACTCTTAAAACGGTTTGAAACCACAGGTTTATTTGGATGTTGTGTTCGAGTTCAGTTCTGAAGTGAGAATTAAGAGCAACACATTTGCATAGTCGCCAGCTTGACCAGGCGGCCCATTAGCAAGGAGCTGATGAAGAAGTTGGATACATATAAAAACATTTAATTCTCAGTACTGATTTTTAGATATGTTATACGGAATATTACCCGAAACCAATATATAGGTATGATTGTCAGATCTTTTCCATAAAAAGTTACGCAATTTTTATTATATTTGCAATATAAAATTTACCTATAGGTATGTATACTATTACTACCTGACATGGCGAACTACGTTCCTACCGCCTAACAGCCGATTCCTAAACTTTTATTTTAATTTTTTAATTTTTCTCACCTTAAGAACCATCCTCGTACTTCAAGGAATATACTTAATAAAAAAAGAATCTCGAGATTTGCGCTTAGCAACATATTCAGCGATTCATTTTTATATTATAGAAGATAGATAAAGCTTAGACTTTAGCGTTTTAACTTATTAAAATACCTTTTGTGGACTGTCAGATCCATCCCAAGGACCAAAGATCATCCCCAGATACAATCTTGATTGCACGGATGGTTTAGTGGTTTAAGCTGTCACCTCGGTGTTTGGCACTGCGCCGCGTTTCGCGTGATCGATTGCCATACGAGACATCACTTTGTGTGAAAGAAAAATGTGAGGTTTTCAGACTGGGTATATTTTGCGTCCGTTGGTTTACTCCTAGTGCAGGAGTTGTCTCATACTGGTTAGCACTTATAAGACAACACAGACTCGATATAAGCGTGAGCGTGAGGGTATAAGGTATGCATGCGCTTCAGTGTGAAACAAGAGAAAGTGATGTTACAGCTGAGTCCAATCAATCCAGCGCTGCAATCAGTACCCACTCTGTCATCTTGAAAATTACGAAGATCTTTGTAGCGACGAAACATACCTAAACAAAAGGCACGTGTCTGTATACTAACCTCTATGAAGTTCTATAACGGTAGTCGCCTGTAGCCTTGTGTATGAAGGGTCTATGAGTCTTAAATCGTTGAGCATTGAAAACTTACGTAATATTACGTGATAACCTGTTTCAGTGTCAGCCGGAAACCAGATTTACGTTGGAGTGATATTACTTTTCGGTTCCTGGACTCGACATATTAGAAGAGTAGTCTCCAACTACTCTTCTAATATGTCGAGTCCTGCTTTCCACTTAACCACTAGGATTGGGTGGAGCACCGTCGCGCGACCACTCTCTTTTAGGAGTTCTTGGCGAGATTCGAGGGCAATGGGCACATAGACGTAGTTTGTTCTTGACCGTCAAATACGGGCGCCCCAGGGGTTACATTCCAATGTCTCCAAGAACACTATGCCTTTGACCTGATATATCTCTATTTTTGTGCTATTGTGCCTATATTAAGTCCCAATCGTCCCATCTGCGTAGACTCCTTTGTTCAATAAACAAAATCATCATCAAGTTTAGAAGGCGGAAAGGTTGCCCAGATTGCTGTCAGGTCTCTTTAAGTAAGTCAAGCTAGTGGTAAAGAAAGCTATTAGTGCTATGACTGAAATAATGAAGACTCTATTTAAAAGTAGAATTGATATCAATGTCTTGATATCAATTGTTCTTTTAAATAATAATAAGAAAGCGATGGTATATATATAACTCGTAGCAAAAGTACAGGTGAAAATCCTTTGGTGCTAAAGACGTTGCGTTAGGTTGACCACATAGTTGAGAGCTACCTACGTTCGCCATAGGAATGGGTCCAGCTGTGCCTTTTTTTACATCAGTCAAACTAAAGGACAGTGGCAGATCTCCATACATCAAAATGTCTGAAATTAAATTGAAGCGCTCAGTAATAAAAAATATATCAAAAAATTCGGCGTAAGTAACAGAGTCTATAAATTATTCTATTTTCACTCGGGAAAGCCGGAAAAAGAAGATATCGGTATTTATGTAATGTTTAGTTAAGAATGAACAATGTGGGTACGTTTGAATTATCAAAGGCATTATGTCAGATTGACATCTAAACGCAGAACTATTCTGTATCATCTACCTGTCACAGCCAAAGACAAAAGCAGAGCTGCACATTTTAAATCGATTTTATGTGAAATCGATATAACGTTAAAACGATGCTGTGACGTTTTTATTTGATTTAAAAGTTTTTTTTGCTACATAAGAATTAGCTTATTGATATAATGTTGTTTAACAATTAATTAACTGCATTTTAATTATTATATTTTAAACCAAACCAACCCTATAAAGGTCGATCATATCGATTACTTATTTAATAATCGATACGCATCAATGTCAAACGTCTATTCCTGTCACACCATTGTCTATGGCAACAATCAAATAATAAAGTAAGCACCTAGTTCGTAATCTATTGGAATGCTTTTTATCATCATAAAATAATCCGGCTTTATCGAGACAAAGTGAAAATATAAAAAATATTAGAAAAAATAAACAATTTGTTTTGTTCATATGAAGTTTAAGCTCGCCACCACAAACCCAGACCTAATTCTGCCATTGTTCTTTAACTGAAACCTAAAAGATACATTACCATGTCAATCTTGAACTCTTTGAAAATTGCGCCATTAGCTTCCAGCTCCATATAAATGTATGGATATTTAATCATTATGCTGATCCCGCTGCCACCGCTGCCACCTCGCTTTCAGTAGAAACTGCGGCCTGAAGGGCCCCTTTGTACTAGCGATTGTCGAGCAGAGTCGTTCAATGAATGTATGCGCATCGGCCCAGCTCATACGCCTACGATAACGACATGTTTGGACAACGTTGTCGCGGTATTTCCTCTGAGATAATTGAACACCATGCTACTGCGGCATTACTATATATAGACTTATTTTGATTAACTCGTATGCGTTCGATTACCTTTTTTCTCTTATTTATGATTTGTTTTCCTTTGTATGTGCAGCCTATGCCACTGGAACTGGCCCGCGACTTATCTACAATGCAGTGATGACTTGCACGTGAAGCATATGCTCTAGTGAAGTCTAGTGTATTATAGAATCATAGACACAGAGTAGGTAGGTACAGTCAGCGTCAAAAGTTGATGACCACATTTAGATTTTCAATATCGCTGTACACCATAATATACCTAAATTGCTCAACATGACAAGCGCCAGAAATGAATGATTATCTTAAAAGGGCCATAAGTAGGTGATCATGACTTTTCAAAAGTCGCTAAACAAAGGTAAAAAAAGCATAACACCACGTCACCAGTCATTCGGCCAGTACGGCCAGTGACGTCCGAGAACTAAATAAAGGAGGTCGTTACATTTGATAAACTAATGTGATTAATTATATTATTATAAAAGTATTTTGAAGTAAATAATTTTATATAATACTATAGTCTTTTAAGCTAATACAACATTTTATAGATGATAAATAATTGCAACCGCAATGGTTTACATTCGATACAAAGTGATAATTAAGTAGAAATATTATTTTACATTCAAGGGTAAACAGTTTTACAAAGAATTGAATTAAAACAGAATTTGTGTGAATTTAAATAAATGAGTCTTATATGTATATACGGGGTCTACCAAGAGTTTGTTTTTCAAACAAACCACGACTTTTGCACGCGATCGTCAAGGAAGTTTCCTGCATGTGAAATAAATAATACAAGTATTTTTATCTAGTGAAACATGTCAAAATAATACGAGGGTCAAACTGAAAGTTCTTAGAACTGGCCACTTATAAACAATATAATAAAAAAAATATTCTAAAATTTTAAAATAGAACTCTTTGCCAATATTACTGAGTATATATTTCATTCATTTGTCATTTGTTTTACGATTTGGCGGCAAATTGAAAATTGTCTGTGTCACGTCAACATGAATTTAACACGAGAAAATTTTCGTGCAATGATTTTTTATGACTTTCGATGTCATTTAAGTCAACAAGAAAGTTATGATAGACTACGATTGGCCTTTCACGATGAAGCCCCATCTCGTGCGACTGTTTACAACTGATTTAATGAGTTTAAACGTGGTCGCACTAATCTCACTGATGATGTACGTGAGGGACGGCCTTCTACGGCGACGACTGAAAATAACATCTGTGTTGTGTGGCGTATGATAGAGACTGACAAAAGAGTGACCTATCAGCAGATTCGGACAAGCTTAGGCATCGGTATGAGTCAAGTGCACAAAATCCTCCACGAACATTTAGCGGTCAGGAAGCTTTGCGCCCGGTGGATACCTCATAATTTGACTAAGGCTCAAAAACTCCATCGTGTGGATTGGTGCCGTAAAATGATTGAAAGATTTAACGTAAGTGACTCAAATGCTGTGTTCGACATACTAACAGGTGACGAAAGCTGGATTTACTGTTATGATCCTGAAACCAAAAGACAATCTGCTCAGTGGGTGTTTCCTTTCGAGGAGTTGCCAACTAAAGTGAAGAGAGATCGAAGTGCGGGAAAAAAATGGTGGCCTCGTTCTTTGGAAGGATAGGTCATTTCGCAACAATTGTGTTAGAGGATCAAAAAACAGTTTCTGCAGAATGGTACACTACCAATTGTTTGCCACTTGTCTTGGAAAAAGTTCGAGAGAAACGACCTCGCAGTAGGATCCTCCTTCACCACGACAACGCCTCGTCGCACACCGCCAAGCGAACGATCGACTATTTGGCGACATCAAACGTTGAATTACTGGGTCACCCGCCGTATAGCCCCGACCTCGCGCCTTGTGATTTTTATTTATTTCCAAAAATTAAAGAAAAACTTAAAGGAAAGCGGTTTATGAATGCTGAAGAAGCGGTGGCTGCGTATCGCGATGCCATTGAAGAGACCCCTAAGGACGAGTGGGCAAAGTGCTTTTCCCAGTGGTTCCATCGCATGCAGCGGTGTATTGACGTCAATGGACAATATTTTGAAAAGATATAATAAAACTAATAACTGGCTAATGTAATCAGTTTTTGATTTTCTAAGAACTTTCAGTTTGACCCTCGTAGTAGTTTCATTCATCAATTAATGTTAAAACTTAATTTAACATTTTTTTATCGTCAAATTATTGATAATAAGTATTCTACTTGACAACAAAACGCTATGACGTCACTATATCGTATTTCATACAAAACCCTTGACAAAGGTCGTTTTTGACATTTAATTAAAACTTAAAAGTGCTTGATTTGACTAGTTGGAAACAACCCTATTTCCATAGATTTTCTAAAAGCGCCCTTATCGGATAGTAGCGATCGATAGAGGGTGCATTAAGGAAATGTATGAAAATTGTTCCCGTCGACTAGCCTATCATCACCGTGTAAATTTCGTACTAGACCCTCGGATTGGGTTCTAAATCAATCGTAACTATAAAAAATTGGGCAAGTGCGAGTCGGAATCGCGCACAAAGGGTTCCGTACCATCATCTTTAAAAGAAAATCATGTTCGTTGTATGTATACTTAAATACTTTATAAGTTTCTACCTGTTTATTAAGATCGAGTAACAAATTGCTTAAAAATTACGTTTGTTGTATGGGAGCCCCCCTTTATTATTTACTTTTTTTTTAATTTAATTATTTATTTTGAAAGGTAATATACAACTACATATTCTGTGAAAATTTAAAGCGTCTACCTGTTACAGTTAGTAATTTTGAGCAAAAAATACGAAAAATAACACGTTTTTTGTATGGGACCCCCCCCCCCCCTTAATATTTCATTTTATTTTTAGTATTTGTTGTTATAGCGGCAACCGAAATACATAATTTGTGAAAATTTCAGCTTTCTATCTATCATGGTTTATGAGATACAGCCTGGTGACAGACATACGGACAGACAGCGGAGGCTTAGTAATAGGGTTCCGTTTTTTACCTTTTAGGTACGGAACCCTAAAAATCATAAACTAAGTCGACGGTATGAATTTGAACGGAATCTACGTGATTTTTGAAAATAAGTCTTATTGCTTTACAAATAAGGTTACAATTCAATCGAACTAAAAAATCTATAATAACGTTGATGGTATAAATTCAAACTGATGATTCTAAATGTTTTCGGATATTATAACGATCAGCAATTTTTGACAAAATGGTGTTCAGTGACCTTTGACAAGTAGTGTTCAGTTAGTTTTGAACTTTAATGATGTTCATTCAATACTGGCGCCCTTCTTGTTGAGCGATTTATGGGGCATAAAATGTTCATTGATTTTGAAAATCTGAATGTGGTCATCGACTTTGGATGCTGACTGTACATAAAACCAGAATCAGACTTAAGTATCACGTCACAAATAAAGATCAGGGCCTTCTGGAACAGGTACCTACTTGCGTGATCAGCGTCCTTAGAGAAATAAGGTAAGGACCGTTAATTAGTTGAAAGCTAAAAATGTGTGTAAAAGTATGTGTTGTGGTAATTTGTACGAATCGTTCATATTTTACTACAATCCTTTTTAACATTCTCAGGTATAAATAAAACATCTGTTTAATTAGGTATTAAACATTTTATTAATTTATATTTGGTTAATTTATGCTAAGTTTATCATTATCACATAAATTGTTTCCGGAACGAAGCAGCGTAAAGATTATTTCATTGGTCCAATTCACTCTGTGTTAAATAGCCTATCTAGTACTTCCCGCATCTTAAATAGCATTAACGCAGATTAATCTCGATTATTTTAAAAAGGAAATTATTTTTTGACATCCCCTTTCTATTCTCAATCTATAAGTGTTGTCCTTCTGATATTTAAAAATAATGTAATTTAAGATGTTCTATTCTGCGTTATTCAAACTACTATTCCATTCACCACCAAACGTTCTTACTCCTAAAAGTTTTTATAAATTCTCCGATGACCACCTATCTACTGATGAAGTCTCTTTCCAAATAACATTTGGTTTACCTACAAAATTTTACGATATGATCACTGCTACTACCATGGTCTAACTGGGTACTCCTCATTCTAAACCAGCGCTGCTTAGATCCGGATCGGCGACAGCAGAAATAGTAAAGTAACATAACAAAAATGAGGATGCATCAAATCTTATGTCAATGACGTAGTGAATTCATTCTTAATTTGAGCATTGCATCGCTTGTGCAGCGTATAAAGAGCATTAATAGTGGTCACCATTAATGCTTTCAAAAAATTTCAACAAGCGAGATGCAAATGTTTGTATTGTTGAGATTTGGTGCTCCAACAGTTTGCAGGGATGATTTGTTTAGTATTTACAAACGTTCCTTCGAAAGATGGACTTACTTTTATTACATTCACTAAGCCATCGAAGTAAACTATAATAAATATAATCACAGTTTATACTTAAATTATTATCTAACACAACAATGTTCCTAAACACATATTATAACTATAGATAGTAACACAATTTTGAGATCAATAGACAAATTATTCTTATATTCCTAATAAAAGGACTTGAAGCAATGCGTGACACTTATGAATACATTTGACAATATCTATTAGTAGTATAAAATAATATAACTGTTTTTTTTTTCAATAAGTAATACTGCTTTATATCAATTTATTATACTTCTCTATCTGTGTTATATATATAACACAGATAGAGAAGTTAATTGAAAAGTAATCCGTAATTCAGTTCTAAATTTGGCCTTAGATGCGCTTTTCACAAATGGGCTTGATTTTTGTGCCTCGAAAAGAGCGGGCGCCAAATTAAAGTGCGGCGTGCATGAGATCAAAAACGGCCACTTTAAGCCGAACATTTTTCGATTCAGATATTGCCAATGTGTTCTTCTGTATACAGAGCAAAAATATTAGTCGAGGTAATGTGTAATTTTATTTTACTTCACTTCCCAAAAATTCTGATTCCACAAAATTTCAGTCTGCCACTTTGTTGTTATTCTCGTAGTGCTGTGCAAAACCTCGCTAATATTGAAGCTCGCCGCTTAAATAATATTAAGCGCAGTGGGAACAGTGTTGATTATATTGGGGTAGAACATCGATTCGGTACTTTAAAATACACCAGCTTGATCTCCACTCAAGGCTAAGGGAAAACAACTAAACCAAATGATTGTGACTAAAATTGTTCTTTATAACCAACTCTACTGTCCCCGTGTCCCCTGCCTTAAATGTAAATCTTCAATGTATTTTAAAGTTTAGAACAAACTGTGTGATTAGCGGGTCATTCTTTAGGACGCGATACGTGTCTCCAATATAAAACTGGTTACAAAAGCCGAGGTTGATGAGATATACTAGAAGTATGATGATACAACTAAAAAACGTCTTGGAGAACTTACGCCTAGCCGCAGTCACAAAGTCTTTGGCTGAACGTGACGTAATGACCAATGGGACTAGTCGTAACGCCCATGTTATGTTAGTTGCAGGTGTAATAGTAAATCTTTGGCTGGATTGGTTATTTTTTTTTTAGTTAAATATCATCATGAAATCCACTTCAGCCCGCTACGTTCTCACACAGTCTGCTCTACGCTTAACATTGTAATACTTATCTAAAGGTAAATATACTTAACAATACATTTAATTAAGTCTTAACTAATCCTTCATATTGTGAAACAGAATAATAATAAAATTTTAATCTTTTACCTTATTAAGAAGGGGTTAGAAATAAATTGAGCGTTTTAAATCCTCAAACTACTATTTTTGATGTTAGTGACACGGACAGAGTAATAACTTTTAAAGTAATGCAAATTAGCAAAACTGTGATTGAAGAGAATGCTCGCTGATAGGCTGTGAAGATAAAGGCAGCAATATGTTGTATGATATTATTATGTTGGCGTCTTATCTGACCACAGAGTAAGTTTATAGTTATATTCACTTACGATCTAAAACTGGTCGTAAATGTTGTTCGTAATTGGTATTCCTGGGTAGCTTATTAGCTATTATTATAATATTTTATGTTCACAGCCAATGCCAAATCCTTAACGTGGTGTCACATTCACAGCCTATCGTGGTAGAGAATAAATGAACGACAGAAGGAGCACATTAATACTAACACTGATTGTTATCCTAGGTCAGAGATTACAGTTTTATATCGTCTCTGTGATATTGAATGGGTCCTAGATGTTTGTACCCATTTAGAATACGCGTGTATAACTTGAGGATTAAGGACCACGTGAGAGTACTCACTCTGATGCGCTGGTACCACAGACATAGCTAAGGGTGAGAAGTCATCGCAAGCTGTCATCGCGTGCTGCTTGCCGAACCAACCAACAAATGCTTTGCTTGAGCCAGTTCGTCGTACAAGCTTCTGCGCGTATGACGTACATATGTACGTCGACATGTACCTATCCCATGTCATCAAATGTCTTCTTGCGTCTTTATGCACGAATCAATAAATGACAAGCTTGCTATTTAAAGATGGTGCCTACGTCTGTGGTTGCTATATATTATGGACCCGGAACTTGCAAAAGCAGTGTTTATACGGTCAAATAGCAATAGCGCATAGCTTCGAATGTCCGCCAACGGCCAGAAAATGAAGCTTGTCATAAATCAGTAATGATTCCTCATTTTGTATGTAGCTATTCACGCGCATTCTCCGAAGCAAATGCCCTAAGATATGAATAATTCGCCTTCATCGCGACTTCCAGATCTGACGAAGCGTCTCGTGGGGCGCATTGCGCGTGAGGCCAGTTTCGGTACCTATCAAGGGGCCTATCAAGGTCTTCAGTTATCATGTCCGGTGTAAGTACATACTATGTATGCGATCATATTGAGGACTCAACTAATGCCACAAAACATTTTATTACAATAAAATACATTCTTACAGAATAAAGTGTCAGTAATGAACTGTTCGCAAGTATGCACCGCAGCATCAACAACAATCGCGTCACACCAAGGAGAGACCCTCGCCTTGGCAAAGCCAACACTTAGTTTTAAGTATTTATCAAACTTCAACAATTTTATAGTAAGGCCTTAGCATTATATTTAATTTGTTATCCAAAGAGAATTTTGTCGTGAGCTTTTCGTGACAAAACACTTAACCTAGACAACTAAATATAAAATGACGACAGTACTCGCAAAATATGAGCATTTGTAACGAAATAGGCTCGTGGATATGTCTAAGCTCTTAAAGAATGAATATTCCAAGTATTATCAGTACGACAGCCTTTAAAGTAACCAATAACAAGCGACTAGTATGAACAACGATCAACGTACGTAGAATGTTTCATTGGAGACACAGTCGCTCCACGGCTGTGCGGTGTGCGACGCGTCAACAGATCAAACGTGTGATGTCACGTATCTTTATACGAGTATAATACAATGAGTATTTTATAGTCTAACTAACAATATTGGTATTAGATTATAAATGCTAAATTACGTAAAACTCAACTGAAACCTGAATCATTTCTGAGACGGTACAGCATTATAGTAAAATATTATATTTAAGGTAGGTATAAAATAGTTAATTTAAACTATATTTAAATAGATAAAAAAATAAATTATCACATTTATGGATAAGACGTAAGTTTAAAAAATATAAATGCCATGTTATAACTAGGAATAACAAAACATCGGACTAGGTATCTATAGCTTGTCTTTGGTTAGGTAAAATATATCGGAATTGTTGAAACATTTGTACTAGAGTTATACCTACGATATTTGAAGCAAACGAAAGCAACGTAATGATATACATATATAATCAACTTATTTTCATTCGATTATAATAAAATGAAATTATCTACTACTATTTACGACTAACTTCGTATTACATTCTGACGGCAATAGGTAACTATCTTATGTAGATCTATATTTTTCATGTTATTGACGATAATATGTGAGGAAATTTTTATTTGTTGTTTATTTATCGTTCGCTCAAGCGTGCTAATGTTGCAAAGATGTCACCACCCACATAATTATTTGTTTTAATTTTATCGATGCGATGATGAGAGTTCGGTTATGATAAGGTGGCTGGTAGATAGAAACTGTCGTCAGAAGTAACCGATATTGGTTGCGGAAGACTTTCCTACGAGTGAGTTTTGTTGTTTTATTCATTAAACCTAAAAGACTTTTCGATAACAGAGCCACATTCGGTGTGATCGATAAAGTATCCTCGATGTTACAATTTATTGTCGAATAGCAATTACAAATGTGGCCGACTCTTTCGATGTCATATAACTATTTTACTGAAATGAAGTGTAAAATATCCAAATGTTCAACAAGTTGTACATAACTACCTAACAAGAAAAAGGTCAAGCATTATTTAGAAATTATATTAAGTAGGTATAATCATGTTCATAAGGCCAATAATTTAAATCCAAAATATACGTAACTATATATGTATATAGACATTTTAAAATTTAACAACTGGAAAGGTAAGGAAATTCATATTGTGATATGTTTAGTTAGAATTTTGAATTTATGGCAAAAGTAAGACTCGTACGACTGAACGGTCTTACCATAATGAAATCTCATCCTAAAAGTTTGTATTAAAGTAAAAATATTATCTTGAGATTCATTTTAATTGCTGATATTATTTTCGTAGTAAGTAAGCAGAAACTGAATACAGTTTTAAGTGTCTAGAGATTTTCATTGCCAAATACCTACGGATATAAAGAAAATATTATAAATATGCTGTTCATTATAAATGGCCAATAACTACCATAAATGGCCATAAAACTCCTTTATGTATAGTTCATATATACACAATTATCTACTCTAACGAAGCCTGGTGGAGGGTGCGCGGTATAATGCGACACAAAAAGAAGAAACAGAGAAGAGATCGTTTCGTGCTTATTAAATTCTCGATACCACTGAGTCAAGGGAGGGTACGAGTCAGAGGTCACAGGGAGAAAGTACGGAGGGTACTGGGCTCTGACTCTCTTTCCTTCCTCCTGGACTCCAACTCTAAGCCTCTCCAGCTTGTATGGTTTTCTTAGCTTGAGCTCAGAAGTGCTCAAACACCGCTGCGAAATAGATTCCTGGCTAACCTTGCTGACAGCTTAAACGATCGCGTATTTACAATAGATAGAACTGAACATACCTCACTATTTCTATTGTACTTTGCAAAGGAGTATGTAAAAATGAAAATAAATCTGGAAATATATATAGGTCTTACATAAGGTCTTCTAAATAGTTGCTTAATATTTAATCGTCCCAAGTGTCGTAGGTAGAATCTGGATAGGCCCACGGTGGTCGACTCATTGTGTGCGATGTTGTGCTGTTTGTTCTAGTATTGTACCTGAAAAAGATAATATTCGTCTTATTTATGCATAGAAAAAGGTGCAAGTCGAAAGGAAATCTAACCGTACATCTCGTTGCATATACTATCTTTGGAACTATCGAGTTAGCTTATTGGGATTCCTTCAAACCAATTAAGTAGGTAGTGTACGCTATAGTAAGACATTAAGCCATAGTTGACCAAGCTGGCCTAGTGCGACAGACAATCATATGAAGTCTGCCAAACTATTGAGAACTGTAGCTGCAGGTCTCGATAGTATATTTTCTTTATTTTTGTTCTCTTTGATCTACTGCTATTTATCCACATACTTTGCTGTAATTTTATTTACGCTGTTTAAATGTACACTTGAAATGGATAATAAAATAACTTGCAATGCAAACTGGATTATTTACAGGTTGCCATAATTATATCTATCGCACCTTTTTCAGAAATTCGAAACCCTTTGCAAGGATTTACTAAAACAAGTGAACGTTAAAATAAAGATAAGGTTTTTAAATATCGAAATGAACTGTTTAAAAGCTCGAAAAGTTGTAACAAACAAACGCACACTGCGCCGTAAGCAAAGACGAGTGGAACTGACCGTAGAATATCACTTTATATACAGTAGAGACCACGCCATTAAGGAAGACAGGGACGGATCCATTGATTGGTGAAGTAACGGCATACCGCCGCGTCTGCAGTACTTCTTTCTTGCTGCGTAGGGAATGCAGATCTCGCGAGCTTCGGGCACAGGATAGATAGTACTAACGTACTTCGGGCTCAAGCGAAAACTCGCGAGATTATAAATAAAAATACTGCGATATCTCGCTTATTTCGAGATCTCACGAGATTGGCAGTTTTGTATGTCTTTTTGCAAATAATCGCAATATTTGAATAAATTAGGACAAAAGTAATAGGTAACGATTTTAAGTATTATAAGATAAACATTTATTTTCACGATTATTCAATAGACTTTATGCATAAACATTGTTTGACGTATCTGTCTATAATTTTTTAATAAATTTTACGGACGGATCAATCAAATAACAAATGAAAGAAAGAAACAGTCTTTGCTTCTAACATCAAACCAAAACCTTTTAGTATTAAAACATTTATTTTATAACAAACAAAACAATGAGAAGTGAAAAATAAAACTTTGTTGAGTTAACTATTAAACTGAGCTATTATTATCAACTGAATAAAACTATATAGATCTACTCAGTAGATTCATTTGATATTACAGATTAATTAAAAAAATATATCAATTAGTCAGACTATTAGAAATTACAGATTAATTAACAAAATATACAATCAAATAGTATATTTGTTCAGTTCAAATCACAAGCCATTATTACGAATTATTCTGATAGTAGCTCCCTCAGAAACACAAAATGTCCAAAGGATCGTCGGTTTCCTTTTTTGATGGCCGAATAACCAGCCGCTGAGAAGGCCCTTTCGGATTCAACGCTAGTTGGAACCGCAGATCTCAGGCAGACATTCACGAACTGTAAAAGTTTGCATTTTGACCCCCTGAACTCATACTTAAATTCATTTATTTTTTTATTAATGTCGATACCAAGAGATTGCAACTCCTTCCGTGTCAGTCCGCGCTTCGAATAAGACGTTTTTATGCTCGAGTGCAATCGCGAGATTATCGAAAGATCTCGGCCTTTTTTCGACCGAGATCAATCTCGCTAAAAAAGGCCGAGATCTGAAAGAGATCGAGATTGCATTCCCTAGTACCGCGGACTCAAGTCGGGGTAGCACATTTATTTTTAAAACAATTTATGCAGTCGTGTTTTACAAAAGAGATATACGTTTAATGTAGTGTCGGTAGGTATGTACTTTTCATTCAATAATGGTACGTGCATACAACAACTAAACTGACGATGAACCAATCGGTCATATTGAAGATTAGAATGAGAGCTAAGGCTGCATGAGACTAAAGAATTACTAAGACTAAAACTTATTAATAGCACTAAAACTATGGCAATAAGAACATTTGTACAATATTTCTTTAAAAGTCTACATTACCTAGTTTCGACTTGTTTGTAACTTGGTTGCGTAGATGTACTGGAATGTCCGCGACTAGTCGATTGTGTTGGTTGTAGCTCAGATTCATGCCAGACAAGTAGTGGATCAGTATACCTGGAAAAGGAATCATTCCGTCTGCTACAATTAATACACAAGTTCTAAAACTTGCTTTACTAATAGGCGTGTAGATTAATGTGTTCTCGTATTCTGATCAGAAGAAATCTAGTGCTTATGTGTGAAATGGATTCTTGGCAAGCAATTGAGGCATCTCGATCAATATGAAAAATCTATTATGCTAAAACTATCTCTATGACTAATTTGGTGATATCTACTCAATCTAATATGTGAAAGGCTTGCTTTGTGAAATGTACTGTTTTATATACTTACTCCATATTGCCGTAGAGTCCGTTGTTGCCGTCTCCTTCGAAGATGTTGCGGTCGCCGGAAGGCCGGGACTGATGTGGTGACGGTGGTGGTATGGTGGTGCGATCCAGGGGGTTCGGCGGTGGTGGCGTCTCCGCAGGTGGAGCCGGCGGATTAGTTTCCAGGGTCGAGTTTTTGATGCCATACTTGAAATACATGATCAGTCCTGCAAGCAAATATAGTACTTAGCGCCGAAAGATACAGAAAGCTCAATTTCATATTAGATTGCTAGTAAGGCATATACATTCTAAAATCATAAATGTTAGAATGATAAGTTATATCAGAATGTCTTTTGCCTAATTTTAATTCTATACCTTATTGCAATACTTTTAAAAATTATGTATGTATATGTATTTATTTTCATGAGCAGTACAAGTTGTATGTGGATTTATTATTTGTGTATGTCTCGAAACATTCCTATCGACCTTCCAATTTTTATGAGGCTTGTTGACGCCTATCATAAAACCCTTTTTAGTAGAAATGTTTCTTGGACTTCTCTAAGAGAGGTGGAACCTATAGGATTGGTAATGAGATACATACCGAGTATCATCCATACAGTGAAGCGCACTAGCGTCAGGATGGACAGGTTCAGGATCAGGTAGATGTTGACGGTGATCGCGATAGCCGGCACGAAGGGCAGTCCAGGGGTCGTGTATACCAACGCAACGCTGTAACATGTCAACTTATTAATATGGATGCATACCAATAATGTATTAAAATAAAATATGCCTTAGTTTATTTTACTATCGGATATTTTTTTTAAGTTTTCTTATAGATACCTAGACGTATCTTTTGTGGTCTCGTAGCAAGTTTTATTCTTTGTGTCAAAAGCTATCTTCATTGGTCTATGGTCGTGACTCACTTCGGTACACTTGACGACAGTTGATTTTACTTTTATATACGGAGAAAGTACATGTTTAGAAAATGACTTACCGGTTTTGTGGTTTGCGCGAGATGACTAGCAGAATCCCCACGATGATAACCAGGAGGATCAGCATACACACACTAGAGAACGTTGACTCGTAAGGGTTGCCGTATGCGGCGAAGATGTCGAATATGATGATCAGGACGTACATTACGCCAACAGCCTTGATCACGAATATGCCTGTCACGGAGACAATATTATAAATAATCACCTGTTTTTAATGTTGTGTGTCATTCGAGAAACTTGTCTTTTGACTGTTTTATTAAGTAAAAGTAACAATCAATGGAAATTTCAGCGGGTCCAGGTGGTCCTCTGGTGGTCAGAACTCGTTCAACCGTGATAACACTGTCTTGCCGGCTCTCGTAGTTACACTACATCTGATCCGGGTGTCTCTACGGCGTATTTTCTATCGCTGTGAAGAAACGTACGTCTAGACGCTCGGATCCGTTCAATTGATCGAATCCGGCTAAGTGTGCACAGTTTCATACAATTGTACTGCCACTGTCACATCCGAGGCTGGACAAGGCAAACAGCTGGTTCGGCTAAGTGGGAAGAAGCTCTAAAAGTCCGGCTATACAATCATATTAATCTGGATCGTAGCTGAGACAGTCGGAGTTTTCACTTATTTACCTACGTAATTTTTTGGTCAGAAAGATTTCGATATTTTGTTATTTCGACACAATAAAGTCATTAACAATCAAAACTCCACAATAATTACATATTGTCATGACTGTGCTACAAAGTAGGTACCTATAGAAAGTGTAAGAACTGTTACTGATTGATAGCAGTTGGCAAATGCGTTTGTCGCTCATGCAGTATATTGATTTAAAAACATAACACCACTAAAATATTGATTGTTTTAAACAATCAAAATTTTAGTGTGTGGGCTTGCTTACCAGAGTAATCAGTAGCGGGTCCGAGGTCAATCCAAGGGAACAGTCCTGGGCACAGGTATGACATGGCATGGAGCTTGCGCCCCAAAGCGCCAAAGAATCGGCCGCACATACTAGTACTGCCGGACGAACCACCACCAACTGCTCCTACACCGCGTTGCAGGTACATTATCAAAGAAAAAAAAACCACATCAAACACAAGGAAGTTTCAGGACGAAGGATGGGATGATAAGAGCTCCTAGCGACATGATTAATAAAAATATTCTGTGTATAATTAGTTAATGTTTCTAAAACGCATGTTACTTAATATTAATGAGAAACGTGTGTGCTGAGCCTTATATAGACTGAAAGCTAAAAATGGATTGAGACATGAATAGTTCATTGAGCAGTTTTATCTCAATCTCAAAGAATGAATTTTAGTATTAATTTATTTGCAAGCAACCTACAGGTTTAACTTTTGGTAGCGTAAAATAACTTGATTTATATACAAAAATAAAATATTTTTGGTTCATGTCAGAAGATTTTTGATCTGTAAGGCAAAAGTAACTTATTGAAGATTCGACCTATGACAAACAAAATAGAAATAAACAAGATATGTAGGTAGCCTTTGTATTGCCTAATAGTACTGACAAGTTGTACAATATGCATGTTATCTAACATACCTGGACAGCTCAAAAGGTAAAAACAAAAGCGACTATTGGATCTCTTTGTTGTCATTTTCAGTCTATCGTACCGTGAAATTTCATTCTCTAAAGAAGAACATCAAAGGTTTGATCAGAAAGTACTTATTGTAGAATAATTAACCTCGCCTTTGAAGAATGAATTTTATTTCTATGAATCAACTTTATTTAGATGCACTAAGAATAAGAAAGAATGGTTACGGACCTCGCGGTTAAGGGTAAAATTTAATATTGTGCTTCGCAGTTAAAGAGTTTTCTACTTATGAACCTGGGGATTAAATAACGCGCTTTCAGAATATTTGTAAGTGGTCTTTGAGTTTTCAATAGTTATTTATGATTGTTGAGAATCAGCCACAGAAAATTGCTATTTGGTTCTATTATCACGATACAATAGTAAGATTTTATCATAATGATAATTGGGTTGCGATTTCAATGCGCAACTAATACGAATAGGCGAAATAATGCGATGATAAAGTTTATCTGACATACTTTGAGGTACAAGCATACTGAGTGTGATAATAAGTGGTTATAGCAACACACATAATTATTCGTAAATAAATGAAAGGAAGATTCAGAAATAGCTTTAGATACCCCAGTTTATACATATATCCGGCTTGCAAGTGAAGCTTTACGTGTTGGTTACGGCAGTAAAAAACTGGACAAAGACGATTTTCAAATGTTATTTGTGAATGGAATAATTTGAAGTATTTGTATTTTTTAAGATCAAAAAGGTATTTAGATATAAATTAAGAACAGTTATGTATATCAATAGAAATTAGTGTTGCAGGCAACAAATAATGCTATAATCTTTTCAATAATCATTTTTGTAAGCTTGCTGAAAAGCCAAGCGTTTATCACCAGTGAAATAGCAGTAAAAGTGATATTCGTATTTATTTAGAAGTTTCAGTAAATTGTGCTTTTGCTTTGTGATTGAAGATTGTGTAGCCAAAGTAGCTCTTTTATCAAGGAAAGCTCTTATGTGGGCAAGTTAGCGGAGATGAAAGAATAAAGTTGGTGAGGATAATAAGTGCACTAGTAAGGCGTGGAGTGAAAGAAAACATACAAAAATGAGCCTTATGTACGTACCGTAGAACTTATTCTCGGTGTTCGAGTTAACGAGGAAGGTATCATCTCGTCCGAATTCCTCGCTTTCATCTCCGGGGAGAGTGTCATCCGAGTCAGGAGAGCTGTGGACAGACTCGGATCACTTAGCCGAGAAATGAACATACACGTATTAAAAATAAAATTTTGGTTCGGCCGGCCTTTCGCTAGGGCTTCGCGAGCCATTCGCAGAGCATAAAGTGTTACCTTCTGGTGACTCGGCGGACCATCACGCGCTGGGTCGGAGGCATGATGTGTGTTTGTCCACGAGACTGCAGACAATTAAAAAATATATTTTGCTTTATGTGTAACTAAAGTACAACGGAGGCTAATGGCATCTTGGCTATTCTTAGATATGATTGTAGATTTTTTTTTTCGGCGCTGGTTACGTCCTAAAGATAAATCTGTCAATGACTCAGTGATGCATCCTAGACTGCAATATGCATAAGAAGACAAGGCGATTAGAAGAAGAACTTTAATTTTTCTGTTAGCAACTTTCAGTAGCTTCTCGAAATATAATTATTTGCAAATCAGAGACTGGACCCCTACTAGGTACACATCACCGACATGGCAACACCTATTTGCGACGTAAACTATAGGTGTGTGCAACCTCTTCTGAAGGATACATACATACATATAGTTCTGCGTGTAGGTAGGTATATATAGTTCATAATCACTGGGATTAGATAGCAACAACAATATTATGGTTTAGTATTGTTTGACAAAAAACGTATGACAAAAGATCATTTTACAAATAACGTTTGAAAAACTAATCATTTGACATACTTTCATTTCGCAAACATATTACTTTAAAAACAATCATTTGACATAATACAGGTTTCGCAAATGTTTTACTTGGAAAATAATTAAAATGTTAAATAATTATTTTAAAAATAATCATTTGACTAAATAATTCGTTTGCCAAATTGGTGATTGTACAAAAAGTTAGAAGATAAATTATTAGAATAGTTTTAAAAATAACTATTTTCTAACCAATACTTACGCGAAGTTTTGAAAATATTTAATTGCATGGTTTCTATTTTCATCTTGGACAGATTATTTATAGGCAAGTAATAATTTTGTATTAATACTAATTCCAAAGAAACTTAAGTCTTTTAAAAAATACACACTGCCTGAATTAAGCGAAATAAGTAGAATTCGGTTCTGGCACTCGCCGGCCGCTGCCGCGGCACGCTCGCTTCGCTCGCTCGGCTCGTGCGTTGTGGTCGCAGTTCTAACCTAACCTAACCAGCCATTGTTTCAGTTGACCCTACACAAAGATTGTTGTTTTAACGTAGATTCTGTTTACTAAAATATTTACCGAGCAAGGCATTTTGTCAAATGTTATTTATGCTTTACGTTGTTTTGCCAAATAACATGTTTAAAAAAATAATCAATTTGTAAATTAATGTTTTAGCATAATAATTTTTTTATAGTAAATATATTGTCTAATAAGTAGTTTATTAAACAATAGTTTGTAAAATAATAAATTTATCAAGTATAATTTTGTCAAATGTTATTTGTCAAATGATCGGACACCCAATATTATACTTATCTGAGAGTCGAACGAGGAAACCGTGCCACTAATTAGAGGTTTTTGGCTGGTGCATAATGTAAGCGTAGCTATTCTCTCTTTTACTGAATAGACTAGAGTTAGTTAGAGTTCTGACCGTTCCCTTTTTTGAAAGAGCTAATAATAGACTGATCAGAGATATACTGTGACCACAAAAACCATATCGGACCGAATCCCACTTTAGTCTCAGTGAAAAGTCTTGTCTTTTATTTAAAAACTGATAGTGGACCCGTCAGTAAATAACCAGTGAAGGACAGTTTGACATTTGCAGTATTCTATTTTTTTCTGCAGAGTATTTTAATGCATCATAAATAAACTAAAAGTGATATCAAACCGAGAAAATATCATGACATTTCTTTTCATATGAACCTGGATAAAAGTATTTTTATATTACTAATTGGACAGGAAACTCTAGACTGTCATGTGCAGTCTATAGTTATTATGTCCATAAATATCATAGTTATAATAATTTTGCGACAAACGGATAAAGTATTAGTCCTCTATTACATCAAGTTAGTGTACGTAAGTTTAAAACGTTTTCGAATCATTAATACTTTTGCTCGTTATTTCGTAAAGTAACTTAAGTGTACATCGCACAATCATATTTAATTACTGAAAAATGAATAATGAATTATCAGTAGGTATATACCAGAACATGGTATTCCACGTTCTGTTTGCAACACGAAGATAGCTGTTGTAATTACTGTTTAGCATAGCCAAAGCTAAGCTAAGCTAGTAAAGCTCAATTCACTTCAAAAGTTGAAGTGGATGGGTGTCTGCATGAAAGAATTAATATTTGTCACTCTTTCATATAAAAAGTACCTACAGATCGGATTTTGATGAAACTTAGTAGAATCATAGTTTCACATGGTCTCGATAGTTAGCTATCCGCGTACGGAATCCTACGTTCAAATCAAAGTTTACTGAGTATATTATTAAAAATATTTAAAGGGGAACATTTAAAGGGGAAAAATTAACTCTTGGTTTGCAAAATTACCACAATTTGCAGTGAAATCATGTCATGTGTCAGAAATATCAACCATATTTTGCACTGAAATTGTTATAACTACCTGCATCGACCCAGTGCATTTAAATATAGAAGGGATCAGGACAAGAATTTAGAATAGGATGCATGAACGTAATAGGCTAGTTGACGAAAAAATTTTATAAGTCCGTCCTTTAGATTATTCAAAAATAAGCGATACGTATTTTTTTATTTGTAAATTAATCCAAAAATGACCAAGATATAGCTCATTAAAGTTACGTATAACGTCACGCCGTGCTGCATTTTTTCGCACTAGTATGATGTCACACGTAACTTTAATGGGCTATATCTTTGTTATTTTCTATTTAATCGAAAAAAGAAAAAATACGTGACCAATATTTTTTTATAATCTAAAATACGGACTAAATAAAATGTAATTATTTTGACCCTGGAAACTACCCTATTGTGCGTTACTGAACGTTGGCTTATAAAAAGCTACCAGTTCATATTCAATTTCATTAACGATCAAGTTGCAAGCACGCTCAGGAAGCTCTTCAGTGGAAAATTCTACACATGTTAGCTTGTTATCTTTATTTATAGTAACTACAACTCAAAGAAGATAAATTGTAGACCTCTTTGTACAGCGAGTTATAGAGATAACACGTGTTGAATTTGAGACATTGTTGTCTTACGTTTGTTATAACTCTGCAACAAGCCCCTATGTGCACCTTTTGTAAGATTTCTAGTAAATTTTGAGGACTAGTGTTACCCACGGCTTCGTCCGCGTAGATATTGGCTATCGGAACAAAAGATAGGGCCCATGTGCCATTCTGATGTGTAAGCTATATTACTACAGTTTCATCAAAATTTCTCCAATGGCTTTTTCGTGTGTAGGAGTAACAAATTTTCATATATCGATCTATCTTCGAAAACTTTAATGTTTATAACTGTAGTCAATCATTTCTAGTGTAAAAGAGCCACAACTAGTACAGTAATTTCGTTCGGAAATAAAGGTTAAGTGTTTAGAATGATTTACGGGAATTTTGGAGTAAATTTCTTTTTAAGTTGGAAACGAGATATTATTAAAAACTTGCTATTGGACGCTATTTTCTAAAGTTGAAGTCCGGAAAGAGCATACCGAAATGTATAACATTGAAAATTGTTCTAACGACCTGAAAATAGAAAATATACTAATATTCCATTGACTAATGGCGCTTTCAATTTAAATTTTATAAATAATTTCAATTTTTGGCTTTCTAAGAAACATTTGGTCTTAAGTGGTACCTTGAAACCATGAAAATAACAAAATATTTTTAAAATACTGGTAACAAAGTTAAAAAACAGAATCTTTAAGCCGATTACCGGCTGTTCAAAAATATTTTCCGACAATCGTTTCCCTTTAAGCTTTAAAAAAATACTTTCAAAGACCGATTTTGCTTTATTAATAAAACTCCCACACTATCATATATTTCTGTCCTGAATTATAAATACTTACTTAAAGAGATGTAATGGGTAGTGTTGGCATGTTGAGGCTCTAAATAACATTTTTTAGGTCACATAGAGTGTTGTCCTTCTTTGGAATCAAACCGCACGTAGGAACAATTCAAATACCGTTGTATTTACATGCCAATTTTATCAAAGTAACTCATAAAAAAAATCCTCAAGAAGTAATTAGGACATTAAATTCTGTTTACTCTTAATTGTACCTATTACATAGGCTTGCGATAGCCTAGTGGAGATACCAAGAGATTGCCATGCAGAGGGTATCAGGTTCGAATCTACGGCTCGCATCAATGAATTTTCAGAGTTATGTGCGCATTGAATAGTAAATTGTCGCTTGCCCTGTGCCTCGGAGAGCACGTTAAGCCGTCGGTCCCGGCTGTCATGAAGATCTTTAACTATCGTTATAGGGAGTCAGTACCTAAGGATAAACTGACACTAAGTAGTCTAAACCATGGAATATAGAATATCACAAAAAATATTACGTAGTTTTTGATTACGTTCAAAAAGCTGTCACGATATTTTCCAAATCGCCAAGTCTTCTGATTTAGGTTATTTATATTCCCTTTGGGTTGCGGAGGTCAGACATGCAGTCACTCTGTGGAAAACCTAATATTCAGTCAAATCCGGTTAGACTAGAAAGCGGTCCCCGGGTTCTAGCTGGGATAACGCTAGGAGGATGATGACATAGACTACCTACAATACTCATCATCAGCCCTGTATATCAGCCCTATATATGTATGGTCCCACTGCTGGGAATGGGATTATTCTGGCTATGAGAAGGGTAAGGCCTTACTTAGTACACCACGCTGGCTAAGAGCGCGTTGGCAGACTTCACATGTCTTTCGAGAACATTATATAGAACTTTCAGACATGCAGGTTTACCCACGATGCTTCCCTTCATTTCACCGTTTAGCAAGTTATAATTAACAATTGAATACACTCATAACTTCGAAAAGTCATGGGTGCGTGCCGTGGTAAGAACCTGTGACCCTCTGCGTAGCAGTCTTTCGGTCCCTCTACTAGGCTATCACAGCTACAATAACTTCGCACAATTATTACATAACCATCATTTACCATACGTTGTTGAAATGCAAAAATATGAATGAACATTATATTCATTTACAGTCGTCTATTCATGATTAATCACGAAATCTTCTAAATTCATTTTTAGAACTCCGTGTACAAAACCTAAAATTCGAAATATATTTTTTTGATTCACTTTCGTAATCTCATTTCTAGAAAACCCAAATAATTAGTATGAAAGCATTGTGGCTATATTTTTATTTCCCCGAATCAAATATTAACAAAACTCGCTTAAACGTTACGATACGATTCGATCGATAAGTTCGATATTGATATGAATACTCATAATTCCTTGTTCAAATGTTCATTATGTTTTAATGGACGCGATATTAAAAACTGTACAAAAATCAAACACATGAGAAAGTAACAACAATATCTAAGTGGACGACCCGAGACCGTAAGATCCATGACGCATGATGAAAACCAAACATTTTTTGCGGGCTAACCCCTCCAGGTTGGCTCCTAAAGGGGCTCAGGGTAGGGAGAGTGTGGGACTCCCCAACGAGAAGCGCCGAGACTACCCACTAAAACCACCATGGTGTTCCTCTATCCGATCCCATTGAATGGCGGGGTCACGAGAACTACTTTAGCATTACTGCCGCGATCCCGCCTGAGCTGACCCGCCGAGGCAGGCCCCGTCCCTCACATGCATCCATCTGCATCCATCATACTTGCCCTCATACATCCTCGTATGAGGACAAGAACGTAGTACCTTTCACTGTTGCTGACTGTTTTAGATTTATCAATGCTTTTCCAGTCGTTTCTCAGAGTTTTTACCAGGTTATTCAAAACTTATCTTTGCATGACTTAATTTCATTTCAATTCAAAGGTTCTTATCAGAACGCCGAAGACTGAAAGTAAATTTTTTAAAGGTCGTCAGGGACGTCAACTCTCGTATTTGTAAAGCTACGAATAAGTTAAGAAGACGCTGTCTGAATTTTTCCTCATACATTTCAAATCACAGAAGATAATTTGTCCTTATCGTAGCTATACAATGATCTTTAATTGGTTTTGGAGCGAAATAAATCCTATTACTTATCGTTAATAGAATCTAACCAGCTAATAATATTTGAAATATAAGCTAAAAATCTTGAGAAATTAATTAATTTAATAGTTCGAGAACTCGAAGTATCACTTTGCCGCACACCGGCGAAGTACGAGCGATCGTGTAACACAGCCACTGACACCTATTAGGCATTGGTCATTGAACTGTGATTCTCGCCCTCCCCGTAACTCCACGGGCGCGGCGGGGGCGCGGCGCGGGCGCTTGTTGACCTTCAGTCTTAAGAAATTAGTCTAAAGAGGAGAAGTGCCAAGGCGGCGTATGAGCGTGTCGGTGTCTGCGCGAGATGCCCAAAGTCACAGATTTAACAAACAAGCAGATAGAGCGCATTCGTCCAACTAAGTGAGGCACGTTGACATCTATGTGTGCGTGACATTTGGCGACTGGCACTGTACGGACACGCGCGTCTATGTGTGTAAGTATGTAAAGTTGCCAGATTATGAATAATCTCCCACTATTTTACATATAGTTTTTGCAAACGAATATAAAAATATTACATAGGTAATATTTTATATTCGTTTGCGGTTTCGAAGAATTTACCATGGATTTAATTAATGCTTTTAATATGTAATGCTGTTGTGAAAATTATTCAAATAAAAGATACCATTAAAGTATGCTTTTATAAATACATTTCTTAAATGTAGGTACCGAGTTAAGTTTGAACTAATTTTATTCGTAAATTGAGAAATAAATGGATTATGTTTTGTGATTCATAGCCTCGATCCAGAAGAAATACTTATATAATAAGGTAAAGGTTCAGATCTTAGATCGGCGAATATGTTGTTTATTTTTTGTTTAGAAATGCTCAGTATAGTATCTGGAAATGTTTGGTTAATTGCAATAGGCTTGCGTCCTAAATATTATTAGCTAAAAACATTTTGTCATGCACACAATAAATTATGAATATTATGATTCATAAATCATAACCAAAAAAAATGCAACTAAAAATAAATAATGGCTGCAATCATTAATTTCTGTTTCTGTACGTAATGTACACACGGCGCCAAGTCAATCAAGTCAATGGGGATTGAACTCAAAACAATGTATATGTAATGGAAATTCTATTACTATATTTATAAGAAAAAAGATAATCTACAATATACTTTTACAATGCGTTAATGTATTTTTCATTAACATGAACATAATTATTACCTACATAATCAATTGACAAGTGCATTTTCCCTAATTCAGGGCAAACGGTGTCGACGTAAACTGGCAACACTTACATATTTTCTGCAGAAATACGAATTTTATCGAAATAATATTATAAAACAATCCATAGTTATCTGTAAAAATATATTCCATCTTCCCGTTTTTGCTTTTGGAAACAACTTTTACAATGTTTAAAAACGCAAGATGGCATTTTATGAATTTAAAAGCTGGATTGATCGTGGCGTGTGAACTGTGCGATGCTTCGCAGCGCACTGAGCCGAGTTTGTATTCGCTTTTCAATTTTTTGTTTGCTTTAGTGGCCTCACGCAAGTGTTCCGCGCGCTCCGTCTGCCTTTTGTTCTGTAGTCTTAGCCCAAAGTGATCATATCGCAAGCAAATGGCCATTAATAAGTTATTATTGTTTTCAAATATCACAACGACTGTATTATTTTTCAATAAATACATTGCTCTTTAACTACTACCTAAGTTTGTCGCGAAGTAACTGGACAAGCAATGTAATTAAGACCAAACAATACTTTAAGTCCGTGTAGTGACGGATTAAGAATACGGAATGTCACCACTCCATATCATCCCATGTGTAGTAAGAGCCGACAGAGGGAGCATATTATGCAGAGAACAGCACTGTGAGAGAAAGAAAACCTGATACAAACCCTATACCCGTTTGGCCAGCGTGGTATAAGTAGGCCAATTCCTCCTTTCAAACGAGAGGCCTAGTCCAGCAGTGGACTGTTAAAGGCTGATGATGATGATACTTTATTAACGGAATGCATCGCGTAGTACGGCCGCTGTGCACAGCACAACGATAGTGGCCGATGTTTTTGTGTGAGTAAGTTGAACGTTGCTTGGTAAATATATGCTATGTTCGATAGGATAAGGTTTATAATTGAGATTTTGGAAGTTTTGATTTAAAAAATGCGAGTGTGTGCTCGACTGCGTTTTTATATTGCTTTTAGTGAACTGCATGTGTAGTAGTAGCCGCGTGGAAGTGGCAAACTGGCGATACAGGTATCCGATACATTTTCGTCTGCAGGACATATCTCCTTGTTTATTCTATCTATGTATATCGCGCTACCATCACTCTGTGTCCGTATTACGTAAAGGGCCCAGTACACAATGGTCCATGATGGGCCACTGCAGGCCATCGCCCGCCATTGTGTGAACATGCATCGCCATTACCGTACGCAATGGCGATGGCCTGCAGTGGCCGATAATGGGCCACTGCAGGCCATCGCCACGATCACTTGGTGTTCACACAACGGCGCATGGCTCATTGCTGCCTGGCGAATCTGTTGCGATGGACGTGGAAGTAATGGCGGCCACGGCTTTCTAATCTTCCGATTAATCTCAAAAAAATCTTTCTCTATTAGATAGCCCATTTATTTAGGGAGGCTATCTAATAGACTATATAACATCACGCTAGGAGCCACGAGAGCGGACAAAGACTTAAATAACGCGGGTGTAACCGCGGGCTCATCTAGTATATTTATACATATTATATACTGCCTCCGTGATCCAGTGCATAGCGTATGTGACTACTGATCGGAGGTCCCGGGTTCGATTCCTGGATGGGGCAAAAGCGTTACTGGGTTTTCCGAATACTAAGTAGCAGCCTGGAGTCTGGTGATGTGCCCGGTAACGGCAATAGGCTCGCCCTCTATTACGTAGGACCTAAAAATTCATGACGAAATGTGGGTGTATTATTTACACCTCTGCCTACCCCTTTGGGGATACAGGCGTGAGACAATAAATAAAAATATGTATATATTAGCTGTCGGCCGTGGCTCCGCCCGCGTGGATGTAAGTTATCGCGATAAAAACTATCCTGTCCTTCCTCGGGTCTTGATTGATTGATCGAATAAGTTATAAATATTGATCTTTCAACAGTAAATCTTTGTCATACTGGACAACTACTGCTAAGCCTTCAAGTCTGTATGGAGAAGTGCAGATGGATTTATATAGTTCATCATCAGATGTTTCAGATTTTCGATAAGTCAACAAATAATGCTCATCAGACTGAACAAGTTTTGCTAAAAAGGCAAGCTGGGCAGGCAGGCTGTATGTTATAGTGTAGCTGGGCTCTTTAAGTTCCACATCAGATGTTCGAGATCTTCAAATTTTAATCGCTTATCAAAAAATGCTCATCATGTGAAATGTTTTTTGCCACACCGCAATTTTTATGTCTTATTGTTACGCTGGGCTGTTGTGGTTCTGCATCAGATGTTCCACTATCCCAAATCAACTTTAGCCTATATGTCGCCTGACCTAATAGCAATATAATAAAAAAAAGTTTCATTCAAATCTGTCCAGTAACTTCCGAGATTAGCGTGTACAAACAGACAGAATTCTTTTTTTAGATTTTTGCTCCATTACTGATTCATAGCATAACTGTATAATTACTTTGTAAATATATTCAATATACAGTTTCTTTTACTGCCTTCTATATACATAAAACAAAAAGTGCACTATCCCGGTCTGCGGTCGGTGACGAACTAAACAATGGGCCATTGTGTGAACACCACAGGCCACGCTACGCCACGATTCCTTTGAAGTGTGCCCAAAAAACCGACAACATCCCGATTGCGCGCCACGATTGACAATTGCCCGCAACTGTATACCATCACCCCGTGTACACAATGGTCCATGATGGGCCACTGCAGGCCATCGCCGTATCCCGTGTACACACGGCTACACATCAAGTTAAACAAAACCAGTTTATCATGGTCTCACTTTGTGTTATCTTTCCGCACATTAAACGATCAGTTTATACTGGTCTAGCATAGTTTGGTGTGTAGGCGTGTGTATACAACGGCGATGGCCTGCAGTGGCCCATCATGGACCATTGTGTACTGGAGCCTCTACAATCATGGATCCTTACAATACTGATGTGTTCGCAAGTGGATTGATAGGCCGCAACCTGACCTGACTCCATGGGGTTTTTATTAGTGGATCGAGGTTATAAGATTTGTGTACAAAGAAGATACAGAGTCGCGAGGACAATAAAACGTGTGATAGGTGACAAGATGACATGTAACACTTTTGATTTGATAAAATAGGTGTTAATATGGTGACAGAAATACATTAGCGAATCTAAAAGACAATTTAATAAAACATGCGCTGTACTCCGAGTGCGAAATGTGTAAATTGATTGTGATGTAAGCAGAAGACTGCAAAGGTAAATGATTTGATTAGTTAAATGTTGTGAATACCTACGTGATAACACGATAAGGCTTTAAACACGCCAGAAATAAGTAAATACCTAAATTCGGCTTTTTCTAGTTATTGAAAATGATTATGTGCTTATGACTAATACGTAACTAATTACCTATTAGTTCTTCGTTCTTTCTTCTACTAGTTTATTATGATTGCGTGAACCCACAGCTTATTTCTGTCGTTCTAAGACTGTGTAAAGTACGAAGGAATAGGTGGAATAGGTACAGCTAATTAGTTCCATGTGTTTTTTTATTTTAATCATTAATATGTGCTTAAAATCATTGAAGTTGTCATTGTAATTAATGTGCATTTTGTAAGTACGTAAATTAGGTATCACTATCCGTCCGTGCTATCACAGTCAAATAATTATACTGTCGTGCTATGCTTACTGATAGTAATAAGTGTTCTGTGTGTAGGTAGTTACCTACTGTTACACGCGCTGTACCTTAAACAGCTGTTGACGGCGCACGCGGCGAGGTCAGCGCTCGCCGACGCGCTCAAACTCAACTCGTAAAGAGTCGTGCGTTTTACATATTACCTACGTTTCAAATATTTTTTAGATTTTGTAAGCTTTAAAGACCTATCGAATACAGAGTCTGCATTAGTGTAGACTAGTTAGTATAAATCTTTTTTTTATTGCATACGAAGACAAAGGAGCAAGTGAGTCACCTGATGGTAGGTGATCACCGCCGCCCATATAGGTACACCTGTAATGCCCGAGGGATCACAAGTGCGTTGCCAGCTTTTAAATAAAAAGTATGCACGCTTCTTAAAGATTCCAATGTCAACAGCAATATTATAATGCTCGAGTAACTTTGAACTTGTAATGCATTATTCTGCTAAAGCGCTTCGCAAACTACGTGCCAAGAGTTATCCCAACAGATATTTTGTTATAACGTTGCAGATTTATCGACTTGCATTTGCTTTCTAGAAATAAAGTTGTGACTAGTCTTGCTTTTTTATTTAGTTGCCAACATAACTGAGAGTTGTTCGTCAGACCGTAAATTATCGATGTAGACTGGCTTTTAATAAAACTAATTTTCCTTTTCAAGATATTTACTTTGTGATAGCATTTATCTTTCTATTTCTGATATGTATTTCATTTTAATCAACATTTTCTAGTAATTACACCCGACTCGATGCACATAAGAGCCAAAAACTTATTCCATCTTCGTATTAATTAGTTTGAATATAAAATAAATAAATGAGGCTTATGAAGTTATGAATCAACTTTTGTGTCTTTTCTATTCAAGCTTGTGGAAGTAAATAATTTAATTATGCTTGTGGAAGTCTTTTTGTGTGAGTTTTGTGGTTTCCCGTTAAGCTTAGGTAGAAGTTATGAAAATATTTTTTGATCTTGCTTGTATATAATTTTTATTATATGTATGGGTTTTTAAATTCTTTTAAATGGCGTTTTACTTCATAACAGATAGTCGACATGTGGATAAACGTTAAAAAAGTAGTTTTAAGGGTACCGTATCTAAAAAATAAAAACGGAAGATCTACATATATAGACACTCTGTTGACCGTCTGTCTATCAAGACCATTTATTTGGGTAACACCGTTTTGAAGTTTTGACATCACGTCAAGGAGCAAAACAGCTAGCAGGAACATTGTGTTGGTAAAAAAAATAACAAGATTAAGTATAAGCTGCTAGTTGGAAAATACTATAACTTATTGTTCACATCAACCTAATCAAGGGTCGAGTACAAAGATACCATGCGAGCAGGATAGTTTTGTAATTGGCCAAAGCATAAGAGAGCAAATCGTAAACGCGAAGATTGGAGAGTTCAATGTGCCAATGTCTGCGTGCTTCAATAATCACTGTAAAACATTTGATAAGGTATGCGATTGGATTACTTAGTCTGAAGTCTTTGCATCTTATTGAATTGATTGTGATTCTCTATGAAGATCGTGAAACTTTGGACAAGAAGGTTTGACCTCGAATGCAGATGGTCAAAATCTGGCAGACTAGAACAACCTTGACTAAAGAACGCGACGAAGATGATCAATTCTCATTAACGTCCAGCCGAAAAATTTTCATTAACCAACTTCATTTTTTATTTTAATTGCATGTATTTTAGCGAGGATATTCACAATCAATCTATCGACGTCTATAAAGCCTTTGAGTGCTTAGGCGCTTGCAGCAGTTGTGTAAGAGGGATGCAAATAATAGACAATGGCAAGGCCTAAAATAAGCTCAGCTGGCTGAAGTGCAAAATCTGCCTGCATGCGATGAAGATTAGCTCGGTCACTGTGGTTGCCTGCATTCAGAGATATTGGCTCGTGTATTAAATTTAACGCTACAAAAGGCCATTGGTCAGCATCATAAAAGCAATCTGGCGCCTGTGAATCCAGTAACACCAGTTCATCAACAAAATTCATCAACAATAGGCGGATTATGTTGGGAAATGGAAAATTTATAGCCAAGGCTTCAATCCAGTACTTAAATATCGCACTAGGATGTAAGTTTGTGCTAGTACGATATACTAAAGAAGTGATGGATGGGATTGTTGAATCATTTTGGTTGGTTAACTTTGTTTATATGGGTGATATCACCTGGACGAACAAAGTAGAATTCTTGAGGGGAAAATATGAGACTTTTTTCATCATGCTGAAAATGTTTTGATAAATAATAATATTAATTAATCATTTAATTTTTTTTATAAAGCCATATTTGATTTGACAGTTCGCGCAAATGCGAATAATGGGCTCGACGGATGACAAAAGATAATAGTTTGAAACAGGCGTTTACAGTTATTAAAACCACGCATTGCACGCTGACCAAATATTCGTATTTCGTTAGCGTGGTTTCAGACTATATACTAGCCGGTACCTATAGTGCCACAAAAATGAGTTATGAATATCTGCATCGTTCTGTCATGAATTGTTTGCGCGCTAATAATCAGGATCATACTTTTTAGTACACTTCATTGGAAAATTGGGTACATTTTTAATTTTAGGGCTTCTGTTTGTTTGATATGCAAATTTGAATAAAGTGTAGGTATTTCATTTAGTGGCGTTTTCCATCTGTAGTATCGGTATTCGGCATGGATAGAATTGCATACCTGACTCACAACTCATACAGAAAGCTATATTAAGTGATTTAAACAAGAAGTAGGATAATTCAGTGTACTGACTCTGTGAAGATTGACGAAAATCTACATGACAGGTACCATATTGTGCTCGCCGAGACATAGCGCAGTCGACATTCAACGATTTAATGCGCACATCATTTTGTAATATCCGATTTCAAGATCGGCCGAACTTGAAATATTCTGCGTGGCAGTCCGCCTAGACGTAATGTATATACAATTTAATTTATCGCTGCGTCGCTCATATATTCCGTAATTTTATACTATTTTCTCTAGTATTTACTGCCTCCGAGGTCCAGTGGATAGCGTTTGCGAATGCTGATGCTGGGAGGTCCCGGGTTCGATAACTGGGTCGGGTAAGTATTATTGAGTTTTTCCTAATTCTCAGTAGTAGCACGGAGTCTGGCATTGTGCCCGGTAACAGCAATAGGCTCGCCCCCTATTACGTGGGACTTATAACTCACTAGAGGACGCCAGCAGCTACGCCTGCATTTTTTTTAATTTACCCGTTTTGGCCGATCCCGTGGGAATTTCGGGAAATCCCTTCTTAGTGCACCCCTACGGTCCCCAAGTAACATACATGCCAAATTTCAGCTTCCTGCGCCCAATAGTTTCGGCTGTAGCGTGTCTGTCAGTCAGTCAGTAACGCAAGGATTTTATATATTAAGATAAGGCGAAATGTGGATGTTATATTATACCTCTACCTACCCTTCGGGGACATCGGCGTGACGCAATAAAAATATATTCCCTATAATGGACTAGATGACAGTAGAATGAGATTACGTTTTTTCAAATCTTTGTGATATTTATCTGTTCAAGATTTGATTGTAACGGGAAAGAGTACAAATATTACCATAATTCTTATGGCAGGATAGTACAGGTACGCTGCAGTATCACTACTGCACTTTGCATTGTAGTACATTTAGTCTGCACTCGGGACCAATCTTTAAGTGACCAATAAATAGTTGTTCCTTAAGGTCTGTTCCCGTGAATGCTGAAATAATCTTAAAATTAATTTACTTACCGTGAAAGTAGTCTCTCTATTAGCGCTTGCTGTGCCCTCCGGATCGACGGGTGTGCGGAGACTTTGCGGCAGCAACTCGATCAAGTTTGTCGAGTGCGGTTGGTAGCGGAGCACCAAAACACAGGTCGAGACGAGAGTGTACGCTAGAAGCGTCCCTGTGGACAATAGATAAACAATTTGCTATACAAACTCTAACAAGAAACAGAAGCGGTTAAATAATAATATTCTACCACAAACATATATCACCATCTAGTCCCAAACTAAGCAGAGCTTGTACTATGGGTACTAGATAATGGATAAACATACATAAATACTTTTTTTTTCTAAATACATGCATACTATACATAGAAACACCCAGACTAAGACATGTTCACCCACACAAATTACTTGACTTGAGCGGGAATCGAACCCGCGACCTTCAGCGTGGCAGTCGCTTACACTTCCGCTGCGCCAACCGGTTGTCAAATGCGGACGACTTGAGCTCTCTCTGTGTAGAAAGGCTTAAAGGAATCCATTTTTAAGGCATGGACTGTCCTGATAAAAACTTTCTTAAAACATCATAATATAAAGATGATAATATCCCAGCGCTGGGAAAATAAATACCTAGTAAAAGCATTCAGCTGTATGTTTTGATAACGTTCAAGTAATTGTATGGCTAGAGCGTAAGAGTATGTTGTGTGGTACTTTTGCTTTAATATCACCAATTAATATGATTTTGAAAACTATGCATTTAATAGTAGGTGCTTACTCAGTAATGGTTAGGTAACATATCCAGGTGTCTAGTATTTTGAAACTAGTGTTTAATTGTTTCTATCATTATTTGTTAGCAGTCTACGTCTACAATAGTTCATAGATTGGCTGATTTCTTTTACTGTTGATCGCAGCCCGTTGGTAACAAATTTTCCTCAAGCTTTTATTTGCGGGTCATTCCTTGTGGGCGGACACAAATCTTTACTCCTGCTTGCTTACAGCTGCAATCTACTCAAGCGACGCTAAACTTGTACTATTTCCCTGCCAAGCTGTAAACTGGAACTTAGCAGATAACTTGGTTACAATACAGAACAACTGCCAAGAATACAAATCCAACTAGCTGATCGAGAAAACGAAAGGAAACATATAGATAATATATATTGTATGCATTCAATTTTATTAATACTGTAGGCACAACAAAATATAATGCAAGTGTATACAATTAATATGCCTATGGGTGCAAAACGTGCCATTCTAGCTACAACTACAGCAAGTAACTTAATGCTCATCGGAATTCTTCGGATATTTTATTAGTGTTAACACTCGTATCGTTATAATTATGTTCGCTTAGACAGAAATTGCGTTTTAAAACAATCTACCTACTTAAAGAGACAGATATAAAGCTACTTCTCTTCTCTAACTAACGCAAGTGCAAACACTTGAACTGCTGAGCATTTCTTGGGAAATCAGTAAAGTTTCTTTAACACCAAAATTGTAGGACTTGTTATCTCGCAAGCTAACTTGTGCTTATTGAACCGATAAATTAAATCATTCGATTTGCAACCTGCATTTATTGTGACGGAGCAATCGCTCCAGAAATTATTATAAGCGTGGAAAGATCCATCGAAGGAAGGTTATTTAGATAAAATAAATAGTATCATCATCATCGTCCTATTGTTATCCCAGTTGCATCCCAGACTTTTTGCCTTGAAGCCCGGGGTCCGCTTACTAGTCTAACCAGATTTGACAGAATATCAGCTTTTCTACAGAGCGACTGTCGTCTGACCTCCGCAACCCAAAGGGATAGCCATATGCCATGGTTTAGATTACTATCAGTTTATTTGAGGGTACTGACTCCCCGTAACGACTGTCAAAGATCTTCATGACTGCCAGGACCGACAGTTTAACGTGCTCTCTGAGGCACGGCGCAAGCGATAATTAACAATTTAATACGCACTTAACATCGAAAAGTCAGTGGTGCGCGCCGTGGATTAGAACCCGATACCCTCTGCGTAGCAGTCTGTTGGTATATCCACTCGGCTAGCACTGCCTCACAAACGAGAACAAAGTATTTGATTCAAAGCGAAATATGCTATGTTTAGTAGTTATGCGCGTAAAGTTATGTTATGTTTACTTATGTTATTTTGAAGGATCGATTTCTAAAGGCGATCCGATAGAGAATCAAATAACAACAAGATATCATAGCCCAAAAAGTAGGCTGGTGAGATTTGTGGCAGAGCCAACAAAATGTGAAAAATTATCAGATCAGTCAACCGTTGGAGTAGAAGTGTTCCGGAGTATAGACCGTATCTTTTAGTTTTAGTATGTTCATTTACATATTCTTAACAAAATTAATTAGTGTTGAACATTTAAATACAAACAAACAATATCGTTACATACAACACTAATATAAATTTCGGGATTATCAAAGTGTATTTATTATTTGAAATACGTGAATATTATCATGTTAAATGGGCAAAAAAAAAACAGTTATGTCAATTATGAATAGAAAAGCCAATAGGTAATTTATATTATTACAAAAAATGTCAACTTACAATAAGAAACTTACCTAAATTACAAATATATTGAGTTTGAATGTCATAGAAAAATAAAAATACAATAAGATAAAGTAAAACAAAATGGTAAAGCATAATGTCAATGGTGTTTCTGTAATAAATAGGCTTTCAATTTGGTTTTAAAGATATATAGAGCCATCGTGGCTCACATATAAAATAGTAAGTTCTGAATTAACTTCGGATCACTGTGGTCAATTAGCAAGGTTTCCATATTATAGTGATAGCATTGTACAGAAAGTGTTAGTTAGGCCCTTACCTAGGCATAAGCTTAACGAATTCCGGAATAACATTTTGATTGGAATGAATGCTATGAATCCTATTTAATGGAGATTGATTCGCCAAATAAAAAATTCAATAATTTATTTAATGTAGTTAACAACGAATTTCAGAATACTTTTAGGACTAAGGAGAAAGTAGTTAAAGAATCTCGAACTTTTAGTCAGTGGGCTACTGCAGGTATTTACAAAAGCAGAGCAAAGATGTACGAGTTGTATGGTATGAAGAAATACAATTCTGATTCGAACTTCACAGAGTATGTTAGGAATTTTTCCAAGATATTTAAAAGAGTGCAATACAGCTAAGACATTATTCGTTAGGTACAAAATTAAACAATCCTCGAATAAAATTAAGGCAACCCAGTGAGCTATTAATGAAGCAGCAGGTGAGACAACACTAAGAGGTAATAGTCTTAGTTTATTTGACAAATTAATTCATAATGACAAAGAAGTTGCACACACATTTAATAGATTCTTTGCTAGCATACCGATTACTACTACTAGAGAATTAGAATCATCAGCTATAGTCGCGGAAAACCAATTAGAATCTAGCGTAGGAAAATGTGATGTATTATTTAAGTTCCATTGTATTAATTCTACCGACATTATAAGTACTTTTCAATCTCTAGAGTCTAAGAATACA
This sequence comes from Euclidia mi, assembly GCA_944739405.2. Lineage (NCBI taxonomy): Eukaryota > Metazoa > Arthropoda > Insecta > Lepidoptera > Erebidae > Euclidia > Euclidia mi. The sequence continues at coordinate 32,361,390 of OX123199.2, read as the reverse complement.
GGTGATCTCTGGGGCATTTCTGTTTAGGTTTTGCAAAGTATTGATGTAGTAGATCCTTACTTAAGCAACTTATTTAATAAGTGTATTGAATCAGGTGGTTCACCCGATCTTATGAAACACAGTAGGTAGGATAATACCTCTATTCAAATACGGCAGTAAGACTGATCCTAGTAATTATAGGCCAATATTGATATTACCTGCCTTTAGTAAGATTTTTTAAAAGATCATACTCAAGCAATTACTTAGACATTCTAATCTAAACAGCCTCCTTCATAGTGAGCAATATGGTTTTACCAAGGGTCACTCGACAACAGATGCAGGAGTAGCGTTACTTAAACACATATTCAGTGCATGGGAGACTGCCCAAAATGCTATTGGTGTGTTTTGCGACCTTTCGAAAGCATTCGATTATGTCTGCCATGAAACGCTCTTATGCAAACTTAGACATTACGGCGTACAGACTAAAGCATTGGAAGTCATTAAGTCATACTTAAGTGATAGAATCCAATGTGTTGAAATAAACGGCTCAAAATCCAGTGGCTTACCTGTTGATTTAGGAGTGCCGCAAGGCAGCATCCTAGGGCCTTTACTGTTTCTTGTTTACATAAACGATTTACCTTTTTACTTGAAAAACATTTGTGATGTTGTACTGTTTGCTGACAATACTTCTTTGATATTCAAAGTAGACAGAAATGGAACATTACGTAATACAGAACAACTGCCAAGAATACAAATCCAACTAGCTGATCGAGAAAACTAAAGGAAAAATTTAGATAATATATATTGTACGCATTCAATTTTATTAATAGGTACTGTAATAAATTAAATAATTCGATTTGCAACCTGTATTTATTGTGACAGACCAATCGCTCCAGAAATGATTATAAGCGTGGAAAGATCCATCGAAGGAAGGTTATTAAGATAAAGGGATAGTCATATTCCATGGTTTAGTTTACTATCAGTTTATTTGAGGGTACTGACTCCTCGTAACGACTGTCAAAGATCTTCATGACAGCCAAGACCGACGGTTTAACGTGCTCTCCGAGGCACGGCGCAAGCGATAATTAACAATTTAATACGCACTTAACATCGAAAAGTCAGTGGGGCGCGCCGTGGATTCGAACCCGATACCCTCTGCATAGCAGTCTGTTGGTATGTCCCTTCGGCTAGCACTGCCTCACAAACGAGAACAAAGTATTTGATTCCAACCGAAATTTAATTTTCAGTGATAGCCATGCAACTTTAGTATATTATGTATTTAATATTTTCATAAATATTTATCAGTCATTCAAAATGTATTTCCAAGGAATGCAGGTAAAAATTGGCAAGTAAATACGAAAAATATTGTGCGTGAATTATTGCAAACATTTATTGCATTTAACACTCAAGTGATTCGTGCTCGAATGGAATTCAGGTCATATATAACTACACACATCAACAAAGTCTAAGCAACACATACAAATTTCAATTTTACAATGTGTTTTCGCATTAAATCCTTAGTATTTTCTTTAACCGAGCCAAGCGTTTGTGCGAATGGACGGACATAAAGCCTTAGAACATCCTCAACGTAATTTACAGCGTTCATGTTACCATTTACGAGCTCAGTTCATCTGTTCTTCATAATACCCGCCCATACCATAACAGTTGAGCCGTTGTATAGATGCACTTCCTGAACACGCTTCAGTCTTTCAGTATTTCCAGGACGACGGTACACTCTCAGGCTTGAACCCAAATCGAGACTCATCGCAAAATAAAATTTTATCCATGTCATGTGTTCCCTACACCATTAATTCAGCCGAGCGCGATTCCCGTGACGTATCGGTAGGCACCTAATTGGCCGTCGCGCTCGTAGGCCATACTCATGCAGACGATTTCGCACAGTTTGGCAGCTAACAACAACACCACCTGAATTTTAATTTTAGAGTTCCCAACCTGAATAGGAGCAGGTACAACATGGACGTTCGACATGATTTTCGTCTTGTCCATGTTCATCTTAAGACCTACTTGTTGGGAGACTCTACAGAGGCCATCGAGCATTGTGCCTAGGTCTTCCATGGTCTCAGCCATGACTACGATATCATCTGCGAATCGAAGGTGAGTGATGTACTCGCCGTTGATGTTGTTGCCGGGTCCATTCCAGTCCAGAAGCTTGAAAACATCCTCCAGCGCAGTGGTAAACAGTTTCGGGGATATGACATCCCTCTGTCTCACTCCTCGCTGGAGTTGAATAGGTTTCGAACTCTGGTCCTGGAGGCGGACTGACATAGTAGCGTTTTCATACAAACACTTCAGCACTTCGATATATCGGTAGTCAATCCGGCACCGTTGGAGAGACTGTAGCACCGCCCAGGTTTCGATCGAATCGAAGGCTTTCTCATAGTCCACAAACGCCAAGCATAGAGGCTGGTTATACTCCTCGGACTTCTGTATAACCTGCCGCAGCGTATGTATGTGGTCTATGGTACTATAGCCTTTACGGAAACCGGCTTGTTCGGGAGGCTGGAAGTCGTCTAGCTTGCTCTCGAGACGATTCGTGATGACCCTCGAAAACAGCTTGTAGACGTGGCTCAGAAGTGTGATGGGTCTGTATTTATTTAAGAGGGTTTTATCCCCTTTCTTAAAGAAAAGCACCACCACACCTCTGTGCCACGCCTGTGGCGTTTTACCCTCGAGAATGACGGAATTAAATAGCTTCCGAAGGGCTTCTCTAGCGGGTGCACCACCAGCCATCAGAAGCTCGCTCGTAATTCCGTCATCACCCGGCGCCTTGTTGTTTTTCAGCTGTTTGAGAGCCACACACAAATATATACATATTATTAAATTATATAGAAACACCCAGACCAAGACAAACGTCCATACGTATATGTGGATTAATTTTATTAGTGAGCGCGTATCTGAGTGTATCAAACTATATTATTTTTGTCTTTGATGCTCCGAGCGACTCACTCCGACCTCCGTAGCCCGAAGGTAGCCGTATATATTCTGGTTTAAGTTATTGTCAAGTTATTCCTCTTTCAAGTATTTATTTTTCTCAGGGCCCTGATTTTCTTCAACAAACAAGACAAGAGATTCCGTTGGTAAAACATTCAGCGATGTAACCTTTTGTTGGGGAACAGTTTATGGGCCAAACGTTCTATGGGTGAAAAGTTATTGGTCAAAACATTATGTTGGTAAAACATTCATTGATGTAAAGTTCTGTTGACGAAACGTTCATGGTTGAACATTTCGTTGGATGAAAAGTTCACTGTTTAAAGATTATGTTGATCAATGGTTCATTGGTGAAACGAATGTTGGTAAATCGAACCGAAAAAGGAATCGAACACTTCTTTGATATATTTAACAATGGTCATCAACAACAATTTCTATGAAAAACAAGTGTGTTACTAACAACCCCCTGTTACATTTAACCCCTGACATATTTTTGAACGAAAAGATTAGAAATTTCAAGTAGATAGCATTTGGTCAAATTTTAGTTGTTAAATGTTTTACATTGAGAGTAAAACTAATTGTTATTTTGATCCGATTCACCACGGTCTACCCTAGTCATAGTTTGACCGGGATTACTCCGCATCTAAGCATCACATGCAGTGTTTACAGTACTTTTTTCAGTGAGCCATGTACAGATCTATCTAATGGTTGAAGCGTCTGAGAACAGTGCGGTGGAAACGATAGCAGACGATCCCATTAGCTTTACAAAAAACCCATTGCCTGTATAGTAATATGCGACGGGTGGTTATCAAACAGAAGAACTTTGTTTTTCAGCGTCTATCACGTCTGATGATGAAAATGTACAAGAAATCGCAAAATTTGTTTTTCATGCATCCGACCGGAAGAATTTTCACTACCAACAGTGGTAGTGATGACCATTTTATCCCTTATAAAATGATCCTGGTTCCTTAATTGAGGGTCATTTGTACCATGGGGTGTGTTGTAGCGTTACTACTGACCCCGACAAAAATGGTACCATTGTGCCCGAGGATCCTTTAATGAAAAAACAATAAAAAATCCTAAACTCTGAGCACTATTTTACATACTTTATTTAATTTATATAGCGTGATAGATATAGATTCCAGTAGTCCTTGTTAATACTTATAGTTTGTCCATTAGCCGATTGGCTACACTACCGGGGCACGTCAGAGCCTATGCCCCCTCGCCCGCACATTCCTTAACATTGCTTGGCAACCGAAATATTGTCAATGTTAGGTACTATTGCCCCGCGGTACTTTTGCCCCCGGTCTCCTACTGTAGATTCAACAAAAAAAAATTTCAGATAAATTCAAAATTGGAACAAAATTGATATGTGCTGCCTGATATATTATAATTTTAGAGAAATTTACCAGACAGCGGTGTAACCGGCCATACTTAATTCTTATAAAATATTCTAATTGCAGTATTAAGCTGTGCACGTAACCACTTATGCAATAACCTTAATTCATTAAGCTAAAATCATAAAATTGCATTCAAATTATACAAACAAAGAGCATTCTGGGAACAAACAATTTCTGGAATCAAATGTTCACAGGATTAATCTGCGCTGTTCCTTTCCTGTAATCCAGTAATCGTCTTACTAAATAAAATAAAACCAACAAACTAACGATTCCATTAGCAGATTATTTTCTCAGAATGTATATCGCAATGGTAAAGTTATGACCGACTTCTTGGCTATTCCTAGTAAAATGGATATTAGAATTAGTATAATATAAAAACTGGTAATAAACAAAACAAATCAATAGCATAATAAACAAAATATCCACAGCACGTGTAGCCTAGTTATAAGGCCTTGCCGTTTAACATTAAGCCGAGTTTGGAGGGGTGTTAATACCCACATCGGACAAAGCCTCGTGTGCCCCATAAGTCTTGTTTCTAATTTAATTTTTCTTTGTGTCTGTCGATTGACTGATTCTACAGTGAATATCAATGCTCACCTTTCCGTATTATTTCAATTGGCACTACACTCTACTTTGACTTCAACTCTTCTTTAAGTGGTGAAGGGTGCCCACTTTTTCTAGAGTATTACAACTGCGACACCAAAAGCTAACCACTGCCACTTTAGTAGGCATCGATAGGAAAACGGTGACATGGCAATTTAATGAATGATGATTTAAGAAGAGAGGAGACTGATAGAAGTTCTGTTTTATTATATACACATTTGAAATAAATTTATCTTTAACTATATCCCACTGTACCACTTATCTACCCAGGTTCAACAATTTGCGAACACAAGTCCCAGTGAAAGTGTTAAAGAGTTTGATATCTGTAGCAGCCCTAAGTATAAGAAAACAGTAAAAAGGCATCTCCATAATTTAAAGAAAAGGTATAAAAATAACTAGGAATACTATTTAATAGAATTAAGCGTGAAAATGTAAGTAGACGTTTTTATGAAAGTTTTTAATGATGTTTATTATCCATTTCAAGATATTTAAAAGTAATCATGAGTATTTTTTATATAACGTCATGTCTTTATTATTACATATCTTTGCTGTGATACAAATACATATATCAATTATTATTAAAAATTTGTGGAGTGTACCTGTACCTACCAAGTACTGTAGCCGGCGACTATGAGCTACGATTTTCGACCCGAGAAATTAGTCTATTACATTGCATAACATTAAAAAGTACTTATAACACATGGGCGCCGCGCCGGCAGAATCATTCTCAGAGGGCCGTAGGTAGAAATCATGTAGACATACATTTAGAAGAGGAAGTAACAATGGTAACTTGCAGCTCTCTAAATCAGACAGAAGAGGGGAACAGATAGCGTGACTTGTCTTACTGATCTTAATAGATCTAAGGGCAAAGTTAATCAACATTTCCAATGGCCACCAGTGGGTGACCCCTTGTTGGGGTATTTATATCAAGGCGCTACCGTAATTTCTAAGGGCACTTAAAACCATTAATATAGGATCTTGTCTCAATAAAAGAATTGTTAGGCCATGTCGGATATCGTCAGATAGGTAGTCTAGAAAACTGTGACAATTGGCTACACAACTACACGAAAAGAAGAAAAGAGACACAAAAAAAAACCTAAAGCAAAATGACATGCTGGTGGCCTACCTACTATAATCTTTCGTGTAGTTGAAATTTTATACGATACAAAAATTCTTAAGAATCAAGTCAGCGATGGGAGACAGGAGCCTTTTCTGTTTGTTCTTGGTATGCGCTAAACGCTATTGCGGGTCTTCCCCATTACCACTCATTGAGGCGTATATGGCTGGCTGGCGCAGGTTGGGTATTAGAATTGATCTTGGGTAAACAGGACCTACTCACTAATATTCAGGTCACGCAAAACGCGTTTAGCATAGTCGGCCACGAACCCACCAGGATAGACCCAAACTTTGATAGCCCGGCTTTACCACTACGGCCTAGGAGCGGGCGCCTCGCTGATATCGCATGTGGTGGTTGGATCTCGCCTAGATTGCTACATCTTCACGTGTTTTGCACTCCGGGATTAGGCATTGGCCAACAGAGCGTAGCTCCTGTCTCGAGAGACTTGGACAACCAAACGATGGAAATGTACGACAAATGGCCATCGGCAAGTGAGTAAGAGTCCTAAATATTTTAAGCTCGTCACCATGCTGTTGCAAATTTAAGGCCTATTGGCCATTTCAAGGCATCCGCCTTTTGACTTGCGCAACACCAGCGGTCGCCCTCATTGTCGCCGGCTAACAGATAATAACCGGGCCAAGGGAGGGACGAGAGAGTATTGACCGCCGCCGCCGCTCAGCTGATCGCCGCAAGCTCGCATTGCAGGTACCTAACAAGCACAAGCACTCATACCTGCCATGCAGTCTTATTCTGCACCAGACTATAGTTTATTCTGAAATACTGTCTAAGTAACATTTATCAATCTATTCTTAGTAATATTTTAATATTCGACTGCACGGTTGGCGTAGTGATTTAAGCGGCCGCCCCGCCGCTTGACACTGCGCCGAGTGTTGTGACACACGAGACAACACTTTGCGTAATTTACAAATTGTTGTTTCGAGTCTGGGTGTTCATGGTGTCCGTTAGTTGCATGTTTGTAAAGTCCCCCGTGATACAGGCTTTAGTCATAATGTGGGTGTTGTCTTAAAAAAGTAAAATAATATAGGGTTTTATATCATCGCACACTGTTTGAAATAATAGAAATTCTAGGTGAATAAGTACACTGTCTATATTGTACAATTAAATTATTTTAGCATCCTGAGTGTTAACTTATAGACAGGACACGCAACACCGACCTGCGCTCGAGAACAGGCATCAAAGACGTGGGAAGAAAGGCTGCCTCAAATGGAACTGGGCGGGCCACGACAGCGGTATCCACGAGGGTCGTTGGGCAAGAATCTCAACACTGCGAGTACCAGAGGACAGACGACGTCGCCGAGGCCGGCCCCGAAAGAGGTCGCGAGATGATAATGCGACAAGTAGGTCTGGAAAGATTTCGGAGAGGCCTTTGCCCAGCAGTGGGAGAGCGTAGGCAATATAAAAAAAAACATAATTATGCAGATCAACTGGTTGTATATTTTGGGCACATTCAAAGACGAAAAAGGGGGTGCACAGAAGCGTAGTGCACCCCCTCATAACAAGGTCGTGGAGCTACGAGCCCCACAAAAGGAGACATGCGACGAGGACGGTTTCATCAAGGTGGAGAAGAAGAAGAAACCTACTTGTTGTAACCTCTGTGGTACCGGGTTAGTGGAACCGAACATGCTGCTGCGTCCCGCCGTACCAACCACGCAATTGTAGGTACGTGTCTCGGCTGCATCACTCCACAAAGGACGAGGAAGTCGTAGAATACATACGCCTGAAGACCAATTGGACTTTGAGAGTCGAGAGATTGGAGTCATGGCATATCACCAACTTCAAGTCGAAGTTGGTGCGGGTGCGACTCATCATCTGGAGACTTTCCTCAAGGAAGAGTTTTGGCCGAAGGGTGTTGTGTATCGACGTTTTTATGGAAGGTTACGCAATACGAAGCGAGCGTAAACAAGACCTATGTTTTAATAATATTATAACATAGCCATACACCAACCTACTCGATAAGTTAGTAATACGTGTATCGACAACATTTTGCATAATATTCAAGGTTGTAAAGGGTTGGTAGTGGAACTGCCTAGTTCCACTACCAACCCTGTATATAGGCATATAGGCATATCAGGTCACACTGCTCGAATTCTACAATTTCCTGTCGAAAGGGTGTATGGTATGAATACAAACGCGACTACTCGGAGGAAAATATTGTAAAATTTAATAATCATCTTAGTCAATTGACATTTAGTGATATCTATGACTGTAATAATACCAATAATAGTTTCAATAACTTTCATGACATTTATTTATTATTATATAATTTATGCTGTCCAATAATAAAAATGAAATTTTCAAAAAGGAAACGACCTAGCTGGATATCTAAAACAATTTTAGTATGTAGTAGGCGTAAGAAACATATATTATGGAACTAAAGGAAAAGACGAACAATAGAGAATAAATTTATATATCAACAATATGCTAAAAGAGTCAAATCTATTATAAAATTAACGCAAAAAGCTCAAAACTTTTATGCTATAAAAACGTCAAGCAACAAATCTAGGACAGCATGGCAAATTATAAAATAGCCCAAATATAACCGTTCAGAACAATTAAATAATATTATATTTGAAAATAGACTGATTGCCGACCTAAAAGAAATAGCAACTATATTTAATATTTTTTTTATTGACCACCATTCTATGACATCAAAAAATTGTAAAATTAATAATAAGTGTCCTCCATATACATGCAAATCGCTATTCATGCTACCGACGTGTACTGAAGAAATATATAAAGTTATCACTTCACTAAAAACTACCAAAAGTGTAGGATACGATGGAATCAGTACTAATATCATAAAAAGGTCTGGTCATATAATAGCTCCTGTACTATCGCATATAATAAATAAATCGATAGAAACCGGTATATTCCCAGACAGGCTAAAGATATCGATTATAAAACCGCTCCATAAAAAAGGCAGCAAAGATGATATAAAGAACTACAGACCTATTGCATTACTACCTATATTTGCTAAGATTTTCGAGAAAGTTATCTGCAGCAGGTTATATAATCACCTTGAAAATAATAATCTTTTTACACAAGTGCAAATGGGATTTAGAAAAAATAGGTCAATTAATTTTGCCATTTATCGATTTTGTGAACACGTATGATCTAATATGGATAAGCGATCTCCTACAGCTGCATTTTCATGGATTTAACAAAAGCCTTCGACCATGTTAGGCGCGATTTACTTTTAACGAAGTTGTATGCTTATGGCATCAGAGGCAATGTCCATAATTTAATCAAGTCATACCTTACTAACAGCACATGAGTAGATAAACGGAACAGAGACACAGCTTCATACAACAGCGCGAATCGGTTGCACTACTACAAGCACGCGGCTTATGTATGCGTGACCACTGGCCGCTTGTCGTGTACGCGGCGAGACTGGAAAAAACCGGTTTACGTAGGCACAGGCAGTTGACAATCTTAGGGTTATTACGACGCACGTTGTTTGTTTTGTACGTTGCAAGTTTTAATATTTTAATGTAAAAAAGTGGTGTTTTATTATTAATAATGGTTGTTTATTGTACTGTGTGTATGAATAATACTAGATGAAATAATTAAATCATTATAAAGATTTTAACAATGGTAACGTACAATTGGGTATTTTGATTAGGTATAAAGCTGATTTGCCACCAGAGTGGCGAGACGAGGCGAGGCGAGGAGAGAATTGAAATTTGTATGGCAAATTTTCAATTCTCTCCCAGCGCGTCTTTGGTGGAAACAGTGTGGATTGACGAGAATATGCGAGGCGTGAATTGAAATATTTGTTTGTGTAAAAATGAACCGTATTGCTTCCAACATAGAGTATAAATTAACCAGTACCAGTATATCTTTATCTAATGAAGCCTACGGGCGGCGCGGCGGTCACGCGCGTGCTCGCATGAGCTCGCGCGAGCTCGCGATGGCTATTTTTAGTGGAAAAGGATCAGTGCGATTTCAATTCTTTTCTCGCCTAGTCTCGTCTCGCCACTCGGTGGAAAATCACCTTAAAGGTAATTTTCCACCAAAGTGGTGGAAACGACACTCAAACATCACTGTACCTATGACGAACTCAAACATCACTGTACCTATATCTTTATCTAATGAAGCCTATGGGCACGGTAATAATATCTAACAGTATTGTAACTCCATACAAACGCACGAAACTCGAGTTATACCTACGCGCCGCGAGCAGAGTACCCATTAGACTGGGCGGACTGTACCTACAGTACCCGCAGCCGCTATCGTGCCGCAGCTCGCATGCGGCGCGTCTGGTAGGTATATAACTCACGAAGACGGCCGAGTTACAATACTGTTAGATTATATTACCGTGCTATGGGTGGCGCGGCGGTCACGCGCGAGCTCGCGATGGCTATTTTTAGTGGAAAAGGGTCAGTGCGATTTCAATTCTCTCCTCGCCTCGCCTCGTCTCGCCCCTCTGGGGGAAAATCACCTTAACTCCTGATAATTTTGTCGCATTTGTTGAATTGCTCGAGCAAAAGTTTCGCGAATATTTCGATCTTGAAATAAATATTGTCTAAAAGCAATTAATGTTTACAAAACCAATGACTATCAGAAAGTGATCAGCCATCGATAGGGATTACAAAAAACAGGTGCATGCGATTTTCGACCTTATTGGCGTAACTCAGAATTTATAATTTTAATAACGTATCAATGTCAGAAAGCAAGAAAATACCAAAAAAACGTCTGTCATGAATTGTCAATAAGGTCGAAAATCGCATGCACCTGTTTTTTGTAAACCCTATCGATGGTTGATCATCTTGTAGTCATTTGTTTTGTAGACGTTCATTTGTCTTACACAATTTCTTTTTAAACTTATTTTAGATACCTATCCCCGTGGTAAAACTAGTGGCCATAATAGCTAAAGGAGATTCCTATGTTTATTAGCAAAATAGATCATATTACCAGAAAATATTCAACACTATAAGTGGTATCGTTGGGAATGTCAAATAAACCACGTCGTCACGTCGTGTCCTTGGTAACAAATGTATATTTTTATTCCGTGCTTTTAAAAGTTTCAGCTGCATGCCTTTTTTGGTTCACTCGCTATTTTATTTACAACTGTACTTCTGCCGTATAGCGAATCCGTCGAGTCCAAGAATCTGCCCAATCCACGAATCTGTCGAGTTGGGAATCTGTCAAATCACGAATCTGTCCAATCCAGAATTTGTCGTATACCGAACAAGCGATTTGTCTTAACCTATTGTGACAACCCTACCAAAATAGGTAACAAATTTACAAGCTCTTAAGAAGCTGTCTCTCTGTTCGGTTTATTTACTCATGTGCTAACAGACAGCAGAAAACAGAAATCTCTAAATTCTGTCAAAGGTCGAAAACTCTCAATGCGTATACTTCAAGCTTAAAACATGTGCAATGTGACGTGCCACAGGGCAGCGTACTAGGCCCATTAATATTTTTGACATATATAAATGACATCCCAACTATAACAGATAATCCCATGATTTTGTTTGCTAATGGTAGTACTATTTTATTTCACAAATACTGCAATAATGAATTAATTAGTAATACAAATTTGACATTAGATAATACAATTGATTGGCTGACTAATAATAATCTCAAAATTGATTTGACAGAAACAAAAACTATGAATTTCAAACAAAGACAAACACCACATGACATTAATCTCAATTTACCATATAAAAGTAACATAATTGAAGAAGTAGAATCGACAAAGTTTTTAGGTTTATGTATTGATGGTAAAATGACATAGAAACAACACATAAAATTTGTAAGTAATAAGTTGAACAGTTACTCATATGCATTGCGTAATCTCAGTAAAGTCATTGATACTTCAACAGTGTTAAAGACAAACCATGGATACGTATCATCCATCCTTCGATACGGAGTAATGTTTTGGGGCAACTCCACTGATTTAGAGTGTGCATTCAGAGTGCAGAAGCGATGTGTGGGAGCGATTTGTGGCTTAGACCAAACCGATACTTGTGTTCCTCATTTTAAAGCATTAAAAATCTTAACTCTCACTTGTATTTATATTTTTGAGACGGTTTTATTTATTAAATCAAACCTTTCTTTATTAGAGAAACGCAAAAGAACACGGAATGCCGATAAATTATGTGTTCGGCCCTCAAAAACTGCTCTTATACTTAAGAGTGTTTTATGCATGGGACCCAAGTTATACAACAAAATACCATTAGCTATAAGAAATGAAAGTAATATTAATGTATTTAAAAAGAATTTAAAAGATTTACTTGTAACAAAAGCTTATTATTCACTAACAGAATTTTTCCATGATAAGAATATTTAATATTATGTTTTACCAATATTATATAATTCCAATATTTAATTATATTTCATTTAAATGTTGACATTTTTAATTATTGCTTCTTTATTGATAATTTAGATTGAGTAATGTTTTATTGTTAATGTATAATTTATTGTAATGAAATAATAATTAAATTGTCATATAGGTAGTCTCAATACTGTCTAAAATTTTGCATGCTGAAAGGCTGAATATGGTGATACCATTCAAATCTGTAATATCTATTGTCAAACCCATATTATGCAAATAAAGCGAATTGAATTGAATTGAATTGAATTGAATATAATATTATTGTATGTATGTTAGACTATAAGGTATTTATCTATGTGTTATAATTACCCGAAAATATATTATAAACGCACCCAATCGAACAAAAGGATGTTAAGTATATAAATATTATTTGCATAGTGAAAGCTCCAGTTTCTAAACACTGATTAAAAAAAATAAACAGAGCATTTCGGTCATAAGCAGTTATTTGGTTCAATTGTATTCTAGACCGCGAAGTCCATGAAACGATAGGTAGTCAGTATAAAATTATACTAACGGCGTAGTGGTTGTAGTGGTCATCTCTCCGTTCAGCACTGCGCCGAGTGTCGTGGTTTCTAGGCAGCACTTTATGTAATTTATTAATTTTCTTTTGTTGTTTTGGTCCGCGAGTGCACGAAACACAAAAAATATAAGGTAGACGTCTTTCCCTCTCCTGAAAATAACTTTTGGTGACACAAGGACTGTGGTACTGCGAACTATACAATTGTATTATCAAGCCTTCCAGAAACCCGAAAGTGTACCCACAAAATTTCATCCTAACTGGTCCAGCTGCTCAGTTGGAAAATACTGAAGAATTCTATTATAAACTATCACTTACCTATACTCATCATTTCGACTAGCACTTCCAGCTGTATCATCAACGCGACGATCGAAGCAGCTATTCCGCCGCATATTGTCGCGAACGCTGGGGTGCCGGTACTCTCGGATATAACAGCCAGATTCCTGAACAAAAGAAAATTATTACTTAGCACTGGACGCACCATATTAGATACTATAAGTTCCTTTATATAATACTAGCTTTTGCTCGCGGCTTCGCACCCGTTAAATTCGGGGTAAAATAAATCTACTTTCAATCTCAAGTTGTGTGAAGGCACTCCTGATAATTCTAAAGAGATCAGAAACTCTATTGGATACAAAGTAACTCAGTCAGTATCCATGACAATATCTACCATTATTTACTGAAAGGTGGTCAGTATCCATGACAATATCTACCATTATTTACTGAAAGGTGGTCAGTATCCATGACAATATCTACCATTATTTACCGAAAGGTGGTCAGTATCCATGACAATATCTACCATTATTTACCGAAAGGTACTAATAACATCACCTTGCATACAGTCAAATGTCAAAGCCATGTTCCAATACATGTCCAATATATACCTAACTATAAACACTATCGCATTTATTTCAGCCGTTTAAGCGTAGCATATAATTATTACTTTAAATATGCGAACAATGTAATCATCACCGTGCACAATATGACAATATATATGATGTGACAGTACTGACAGATATACGATAGTACATGCGCAGCGCTCAAATATTACAGCGCATGCGTTCTTACTTCCAAGAGGTAATCGTGCCGTACCAACTTCTACCCGCCCTATAATCCCTCCCAGTTTAATTTTGGCAAATTATAGTAGCCTATGTCCGTCTCCATAGTCCAATATACCTATCTCTATATTAAGGTTCAGTCGTTTTAGCGTGAAAAAGGAACATACATACATACACACTTTTGAATTTATAATATTAAGTAGGGATTAGCAATCGCCCGCGGCTCTGCCCCGTGAAGGATTTTACCCGTTAGGAGGGCAATTTTCAAAAATCCTCACTTTGTGCTCGACTACACTCCCCAAAGAACGTACATGGCAGATTTCTGCTTTATAGGACTAGTAGTTTTGGCTGTACCTTGACTGTCAATCATTCAATAAAGAAAGAATTTTATAATATATTTAATTTTTATCTAGTGTGGTCTCTGACTTCTAAGCCGGAGGGTGGGTATCGAAACGGTTTGTTCTTCATTCGGACCACTGAGTTCTGGTTCGGCTCGAACAATATGCTTCTTTCGTCCCAAAATATAATTTTAATAAATTTCTTCTCGCTTCGTCCTATTTTATATTCCTTGTACGGCCCATATTTTTTGTATAGGTTTTACTTGCTGTTTTATACTATCAGCAAATCATATTTAATCTAAATAGAACATTTTTATATTTGGCGCTGTACATATAATAAGATTGGAAGGCTCCTTACTTATAAAGTACACTTAAGCTAGTTACAATGAACATATTTTAAAGCTGAAGGATGTTTATAAATTGATAACTTTATTTCTTTCATGTCCAGCTCCAGGTTAAAACCGACCTCAAAAAAAAATGTTGTTGTTTAAAATATTATTTTTACATTTGCATTTGATAGCCATTTGAAGGCGCTTTAATTTTTATAATTATTATTAATTGTTTAATGAAGTTGTTTGACAGGTGATGTTTTGTCCCCTCTTAGTTGGATTAAGGTCGTGGTAACCGATTTATCATTTTAGTTATCCAGAAAAGATTCGTAAGAGGTGACAAAGGCCCTAAAAATCAGGTAGATATAGCAGTGTAGAACGTTAGAAAATATTGCGATCGAATACATGATTGCAGAAATAGTTTAACCCTTCGGTATTGAGCATCGTGTCCTGGATTTGATCTGCAAGAAAACTTTATGCGCTCCACAAGCGGTTGTTCCCAGTCTGGCTGTTTGTAAAGACCCTCATTACGCCCTGCATAGTAACCGATATAAAAATCTGTCATTAAGACGGCACCCCTTATTATTTTTACTACACAGATCATGTTCCTAATAAGCCAATTAACTAACGCTATCTTTGTTTATATCTCGTGAAATATCAACTAATAACAGTTTTATTTCCGTATGATAAACAGGAAACAATTGCCCAAAATTATGTTATTTTTGCTAAATATCAGTTTACTTTCATGTTTTTCTCGAATATTATTTATTGGGTAGGTACGTATTAATATTGTTTACCAGATAAAACAATGCCTGCCGGACCTACTAGAAGCCTGACAATTACACAATCATCAGGTACTGTATACCTTCACTCTTATTTTTCGATCAGATTGCAATTCGATACGATCAGGAGAAATTATGTAGCGCTCATAGCGAGATTTGTCTTGCCGTTCGTAACAGGATGGCAAAGTCAAACAACGCTTGCTCAGGCCGCCACTTGGATGGATGACCACGTGTGGCATATACATCAGGGTGCTACCGTGCTTTGGTGGGCACGTTAAGCTGTCGGTCCCGGATCTTGTCTCAGGACAAATTAGTTAGGTCACGTCGGAGGCCTTCGGGCGGTCTGAAAATTCCTACACCAAAGTTGGCCACACACTCAGACGATAAAGAAGAAAAAGGGGGTAGTTTAGCAACTGTATACTGCTTTCATGTGCTGTCCTAATTATAAGGTACGATGCATGATGGTGTGATATCACCAATATATATCTTTAGGACAAATCATAATTATAATAGAATTTTAACATCAGTCTTTTTAGTCTGTCGTTGCTAACCTGACCCACCGATTTTTTTTAATCAGTCTTTTTAGTCTGTGGTTGCTAACCTGACCCACCGTTTTCTTTTTTTAAATTCTTTATTTGAATTGGGGTTCCGTTACAAATCATGCAATTAATTTATTATTGTGTTCATACTTGATTTTTTGGAACATAGTTATAACTTAAGGTTGGGAGGTCAGACAGATAGAAAAGCTAATATTCAGTTAAATCTGGTTAGACTAGAAAGCGGACCTCGGGTCCTAGCCGGGTTAGCGCTAGTAGGATGATGTTCATAATTGTTAATTTGGTGCCTATGTTTATACCAAAATTAATATTAAATGTGGAAAAATACGTAAACATTTCTTCCAACAACTAACAGTTTACTCTTCTCTTTCAGTTCATTGCTGGATGTAAGTCTCTCCTAAGCTGCGCCACAATAGCATTGTGACTCAATGGGAGGATTTCGCCTACAATACAACGCGACGCTGGCCAGACGGGTAGGGGTATAGGATTCAATGTCAAGTTTGCCGTATCTTTTAAAGGTATAATTGGCTTTGTGTATTTTTCCTCACGACACACAGGGAATGAAGTGGGGTAGTAACACTATGTATTTGTCCGTCACCACACTATCTCTGTATAAGAAGTAGTAATAGAGACTGAGTAAAATAAGGAACAGGTGACATATGACATTTATTATTGAAGTGTTTTAGGACCTGCCCTCTTCAAATGTACCTAAATGACCTATGTAGAAAACAAAAAAAACCCTATAAATTACGACATATTTTCCTATAGAAATGACATAGAACTTACGATGTCGACTGCGATGACTTATATGTCGCAGGGATTTTACAAAAGCCGTAATATTATAATTTAACGAGTGACATTATAATTACACAGATTATAGTCAATTGTTTGTATTACTTACAATTTGACGGGCTAGTTTCAGTGCCATTATAATTTCTTTAGACCGATACAGTGAAACTGTAAGGCAGTGATATTTCGACAATAACACTGGTTTCAGAAATCCGTTAGATTATCAGGGCGATTGCTGATTGGTCCGTTTTCGTTACCAGCTGTATTAACACTAGAGTACACGCGTTGGCTACATATGTAACCCAGGGTGTAATATTGTTATATATTGGCGGAAGTAGGTCTTAGGATGAGCATGGACAAGACGAAAATCCTATTCAGTTGGGAACTCTACCTCCCACAAGGTGGACCGACGATCGGGTTAAGATCGCGAGAAGCGGTTTGATGCGGGCGGCTCAAAATCGGTACGTGTGGAGAACCTTGGGGGAGGCCTATGACCAGCTGTGAACGTCTCTAGGCTGACATGATGACGTATGCCACAGCGCAAATGTCTTGTGTATTCCTCGAGTGGTTCTCCTACTGGTAGCATGCCTATTACCTCGGCATAAGGACGTGCGCAAGACTCGTCCTAGAAGTTGGTGGGCTACGCCTGTGCCCCGCGCGAGCGTTGAAGGAAAATAAGTTCCTAGTGTACAAGTGGTAAATATTGTACAGTTTTTGTATTATTATGGCGTATACATGATCGTTCTGTAACATGGCAGATATAAAGGGTCTCGTAATAATATATCAAATGAATAATCTACATTTAAAAGCGATTTGTCGTCAATATTTCTAAAAAGTGGAATTCTACCTAGCAAGATCGTGTCCTTATTGAACGTCGTATTTCCCAGCAAAATATGCATTTGTAGTGAAAATTAGGAAGGTGTGTGTCCTGATTGCTCGCAAATAGAACAGTTGATTGCGAATTATTTAATTAAGTGGCTTAATACCATTATCAGGGATAAAAATTACGTTCCTAAAGAAAATAAGACGATAATTAACAATTTAATACGCACATAACTTCGGAAAGTTAGTGGTGCGCGCCGTGGATTTGAACCCGATACCCTCTGTATAGCAGTCCGTTGGTATCTCCACTAGGCTATCGCTGCCTATAACCTATTCCACTTTAACCATTAGCAATATTACCATTTTTTTAATCAATAGCGGAAATGTGCATATTATGTAAAATATGAATTTTGTAATTGTTAAAACCGCGATATCTCACGAGGTGAGTCGGACGAGAAAAAGTGTCAGACCATTTTTGTACAAAATTGTATGATCTACAACTTTGTCTGACCTATTTTCACGATAAAATTCACAATTTTCGAGAAAAATTAAAAAAAAACCTAAATTGTGTATGTTTGATCTTGGATAAAAACAATGCAGAAGTAGTATCGATGGGGGGTATGTATTTAATGTCTCTGCCAATTTTCAGCTCTATGCGAATTATGTCTAGGTTATGACTTATTTTTGTCTATTTTGACTGGACTACAAATATTGATGAATTTGAGAAGTTTTAGTTTTTGTTTGATATTATAATTTAGAAAACAAATTTTGTTTAATTTTAAATATAATATAATAAAGATCTCTATAAATTAAACGATGAATTTCATTAATTTGTTTATTTCTTCATAGAATTAATTGATTTACAAGTGGGCTATACCTGTAGCCCGCGCGTGCGTTTAAGGAGTATTGATGGGTGCATGCACTCTAGTGTTAAACATAGAGATAAGAAAAAGGAGACAGGTTTTTGAAACCAATTTTTAAATTTTGTTACTAGGTACTAACTCACAGCAGGAATGCAAAAATTATCGCGGTATCAGCCTCTTGAGTGTTGTTGGCAAATTGTATGCAAAGATACTGATTGAAAGAGTGATTTCTGAAACGGACAGTAAAATTTGGGATGTGCAAGCGGGATTCAGAAAGGGAATGGGATGTACGGATCAAGTCTTTTCCTTAAGGTGCATTGCAGAGAAAGTCTTAAGTAAACACCAGAAGGTTTTCTGTGCCTTTATTGACCTGGAAAAGGCTTACGATCGAGTGGTGAGGGATGAACTTTGGTCAACACTTTCTGTGTATGGAGTGAGCAGCAGTCTAATACGGGCACTTGAATCCTTATATAGGGATTCAAGTGCCTGTGTCAGAATAAACGGGGCCTACACGGACTGGTTTAACATTGATCGTGGTGTTAGACAGGGATGTGTAGCGTCTCCTTGGCTGATTAATCTGTTCATGGACAGTTGTTTGACCGATCTGAAAGAGTCTGAATGTGGATTAAGAATGGGTGGGTCAGTGTTTAAGACCCTGCTTTACGCTGACGATCAGGTTCTATTTGCATCGTCAGCGTTGGATTTGCAGCAGATGGTCACCACGATGAATGAAGCGTATAAGAAGAAAGGTATGAAAGTGAATGTTAACAAAACCAAAGTCATGGTCATAGAGAGGGATGATAGTGTAACTGAATGTGAAGTAATGATAGGAGATGAAAAAGTGGAGCAAGTGAACGAGTTTGTGTATTTAGGGTCTTTGTTTACGAGAGATGGAAAATGTGAGGGAGATATTGAAAGGAGAGTGAAAGCAGGAAATTGTGTGAATGGCGCCTTACAGTCCATCATCAGCAATGATATTATCCCAAAGCAAGCTCGCCTTGCTATACTGCAGGGAGTTTTGGCGCCAACACTGATGTATGGTAGTGAATCATGGGTATGGCAGAAGAAGCATGAAAGTAGAATCGATGCTGTGGAGATGAGAGCTTTAAGGAGTATGTGCGGAGGAAGGCTGATTGATAAAGTGAAAAACAGTGTGATACGAGAGAAGTGTGGTCTAAAAGAAGATGTAGTGACAAAGGTTGAAAAAGGAATGTTGCGTTGGTTTAGACATTTGGAACGGATGGATGAAAGAAGGAATACGAAAGGAGTGTATCGTGCGAGAATGAATGGAAATGTCGGTAGGGGACGCCCTAGGCGGACGTACGCCGACCAAATAGGTGACGTACTAAAAAAGGGCCAAATTAAAAGTACCCATAACCGACGCGCATGCATGATGAGGTTAATGAATGTCGAGGAAGCGAAAGAAGTATGTTTGAACCGAAGCATGTGGCGTTCTATAGTCTCTGCCTACCCCAATGGGAGACAGGCGTGACGATATAGATAGATAGATAGATAGTACTAACTAGGTATAGCGATGTCTTTTAAGCTAAGTTGATGGAGGCCTGCTTCGCAGGGCTCCTATTTTTGGGTACAGGGTCACAAGAAAACTAAACTTAACCTATTAAGTTTCCCGAGCGGACGAGATTATTTTCATAAATAAATAGATCATGATTTTCGAAATGACTTGAGTTTGTGTTGGGAGCCCGGCATGATTTCATTGATCAATTGACTTAATCTGTCGCACAGACTTATGAATGTACTACAGTGGCCAATCTGATAAAACGAAAAAAACAGAATTTTAGCGATGGCTATGAGGGTAAGTTGATGGAGCCCTGCTTCGCAGGGCTTCTAGCTCTTATATTTGTGTTCAGGGTCGCAAGAAAACCTATCATAACCTACTTAGTTGACGAAGCTGATGCCGACCATAATTTAGAAATCGGTCCAGTGAAATTATAATGGCACTGAAACTAGCCCGTAAAATTAAACAAGTAAAATGAACAATTGTCTAAAATCTGTATAATTATAATGTCACTAGTGAAATTACAATGTTACGGACGGGGTAACGGGATTGAAAGGAAACAACACCGAGTAGTACTGATGACTATTTATTTAGCTATACACACACGACGCGTCGTTCGATTTCGACACGGACAGCACCAACACTAACGACTTGTCCACTGTACTTCACTTCACTGTACTTTACTTGACTTCACTTCGCTTTACTTCACTACTACTTTTTCCTTTTACTTCTTCCTGTACTTCTTCATTTTACCGCTTCTCAACTTAAACTGGCGTTTAGCGCGTCTATACCGCCTTTTATGCCCCTACGAATGTTCTAGATCCATTAATTTCGATTTTCATTTATATATTTATTTGTTTTCATCTCTTGTCTCGTTTTAACCTTTCCATTCGTTTCTTAAATTACTAGAATTTTCAAATTTTTGTTCGAAATATTTAAATACACTTTTATTTTAAATATTTGCCAAATATTCATAAACATTTTCCAAATTTCATAAAAACCAAAATCCACATAACTGTTATGTCTGGGATTTGAACCCACGCCCTTAGAACGTGAAGCGGATGTGTTATCCCCACGGTCATCGCCTTGTTATCAGTTAGAAGAGAATTTGGCGAACACTTGAAAGAGTGTTACGATGACGAGTGTTTACATCATCTATCTGGAAACTTTCAATGAAATAGTCTTCAAACCTTTTTGCTAATTACATATTCTGTTTGACAACCAGCCAGTTTGTCGGGTAGACATCGCGTCAGTATGACTTATGTGCTTCGTGACGATCGTAGCGTGGACAGCTTGACATGACACTGGCCGACACAAATAATATTAGGTCTTTACCTATGAAATTATCGTTTTTCATGAAATAAATTACCAGGGCAGTCCCAGAAGTATCCGACCTGACACACTTAAAGAGGTTTTTATCTCAAATAAATACTCTTTTTAAAAATAATATACTTAATAAAGTTTAAATTTGAAATTGGAACACGTAGCGTCGTTTGTCTTTTGTTTAGTAGCCATCAATAGTTGACGCTGTGAACAAATTTTCAGACATGGAGAAAATTGGCTATCGTTATGTGATACAATACTTTCATTTGAAAGGTTTTAGTCCAACTGATATTAAAGCGGAGCTAGATTCTACTTTGGGGGAGTCTGCTCCATCGTTTACAACAGTAAAATATTGGGTGGCAGAGTTTAAACGAGGTCGCTTGAGCTGCGAAGATGAACATCGATGTGGTCGACCAAATGAAGTGACAATACCAGAAACCATAGAAAAAATCCACAAAATGGTATTAGATGACCGGCGATTGAAAGTACGCGAGTTAGCAGACATGGCAGGGATTTCAAAAAGTGCTGTACATCGCATATTAACCGAAAATTTGGATATGAAAAAGATGTGCGCAAGGTGGGTGCCGCGATTGCTCACAGAGGACCAAAAACGATGTCGCGAAGATATTTCGACCGAGTGTTTGGCAAAATTTCACAATAATAAAGCGGAGCTTTTGCGGCGTTTTATTACTATGGATGAAACGTGGGTGCATTATTTCACACCAGAGACTAAAGAACAGTCGAAGCAATGGACTCGTAGAGGAGAACCAGCCCCAAAGAAGGCGTAAACCGTTCCATCAGCGGGAAAGGTCATGGCCTCCGTTTTTTGGGATTGTCGTGGGATAATCTTTATAGATTATCTTCAGAAAGGACGGACTATCAATGGCGAGTATTATGCTAACCTGTTGCATCAATTAAGTGAACAAATCCGTCAAAAACGACCGCACCTGGCGAAAAAAAAATTTTTGTTTCACCAAGACAATGCACCAGTACACACGTGTGCCAAGGCCATGACCAAAATCCGCGAGTTAAAGTTCGAACTACTTCCTCATGCACCCTATTCGCCCGACTTGGCCCCTTCGGATTATTTTTTGTTTCCAAATTAAAAAAAATGGCTTGCTGGTAAAAGATTTGCCAGCAATGATGAAGTGGAGGCAGCGGTTGATGAGTATTTTCACGAGCTCGACAAATCTCATTACAAACAAGGTGTTGAAGCTATCGAACATCGCTGGGCCAAGTGCATAGAACTAAAAGGAGATTATGTAGAAAAATAATAAAAAAAATAATTTGATTTTCTTTTGTTTTCCTTGTCAGGTCGGGTACTTTTGGGACTACCCTCGTAAGCATATTTTTTCTATACTTTTTGCTTCTATTAATCAAAGTAATCACCCATGCAATCAATGCATCTTTGCCAACATATTGGTAGCTTATTGATGCCCTTCTTGAAGAAATCAGCTGGACGGGAGGCAACAAATTCTTCAAAAGCATTTTGTACTGCCTCTCGGGTATTGAATTATTTTTCCACCGAGAAGTTATCCAAATTCTGGAAAAAGTAGAAGGCGCAAGGTCTGGTGAGTACGGCGGATGACGGAGAACTTCCAACCGCAGCTCTTGTAGCTTGGAGACCGTCTGCTGTGCAGTATGAGGTCGCACGTTGTCGTGCAGGAGCAGTGGAGCCGAACGATTGAACTAAGCTGGTTGGAGACATGCGATCATTGTGTTCAGTTCTTCACAGTACACATCTGCAGTAATGCTCGTCCCATTTGGTAAGAAGCTGTGATAAATTACACCGGCGTTAGACCACCAAACAGTGACCATCACTTTTCTAGGGGTAAGTTTTCGTTTAGGGCATTGTTTGGGTGCTGAACCACGGTCCAACCGACTTGCTGAGCGCTTACGATTGTCGAACAGGATCCATTTCTCGTCACAAGTAACAATGCGGTTCAAAATTACTTCATTTGTATGCCTGTTGAGTAATGCAAGGCACGTCTCGACGCGTACTTCGCGTTGGCGATCATTGAGTTCGTGGGGTACCCATTTGTCAAGCTTTTTTACCTTGCCAATTTGACGCAAATGAACCAATATTGTTTTGATGCTAACGTCGAAAGCTAATTCTGGCGGAGTTCATCAGCTTCCACAATAGCCTTTAATTCGTCATTATCGACCAAAGTTTTAGGACGACCACGGGGTTCATTTTTCAGGTCAACATTTCCAGAACTGAAGCGGGCAAACCAATAACGGGTGGTGCGTTCGTCTGTAGTGTTCGCTCCGTAAACGTTGTAGACGTTACGTAGCGCTAGTGCCGCTTTGCTGCCACGACGGTACTCATACTCCATAATTATTCGAATTTGTAACATATATTATATGATGAAGAAAAATGTTCGAATGCGATGAAAACATAACACCTAATATTATAGTCCAAGATCACAGAGCCGCCAGACCTACGTCATTTTAGCAAAGCTGAAATTTTGAGGATAATTAGTATAAACTCTTGTTAAGAACTGTGCCGACCCACTAGCTTGAAAGTCGGGCCATTTCACAGGTAGCGCGAAGTAAAGGTACCAAAAAAACATACTTACGTTAAAGTATCAAAGCTGGTATTCAAATATGTGTTTAAAAATACTGTCTAAAATTGAAATTCATTATTGTCAGACACTTTCCGTGCGCCATTAAGCCAGGACCAAACCAACGCGTTCAGCTTGCGTCCGCGGTGGCGTGCGCGGTGGCGATCAGATGTTGTGTACGAACTTATAGCGCGGTGTTCACATGTACGTGTCCTCGGATTGCACGCGGCGTCCGGTGCAGCGTCTGCACGCGGCGGTGGCCATCAGATCGCGCTTGTTGCGTTAGGACGCTGCACGCAGCTATTATTTGTTGAGGAAACTGTGTTTTTGTAGATTTTAAGTATGGTGGAAACGGAAGAAATTATAAATTAATTCCACAAATACCCATTGTTGTATGATACGTCTCATTCTGATAAGGCGTTATCGAATGATGGTAGGTATTTACTTCACTGGCACTGTATATCATACCCACCTCAAGTTCACTTCTTGTTCCTCTTCGTCTTCAATAATAGCAGACAGAAGTTAAACTTCTTCAATTTCACTATCTGTGTCAGACAGCATTTTAGTGACGCGACTACAGCCTGGTGAACGCCTGAACGAACGCGACAGTGTGCACAACTTTTGCACGCGCAATAATCGCCACCGCGCACGTCAACGCGGACGCGAGCTGAACGCGTTGGTTTGATCCTGGCTTAACTTCTGCCAGACGCCTTGAAAGTTACTTAAAAATTATGTAAACTACGTCATTTTAGCAAAGCTAAATTTGATATATGTTACTATTTTAAGACCCTTCCTAAGCAGCCAGACCAATCCGAAGGGCCATTCGTCTAGCCAGACCCCATGAAACTTTCACTGTGAGTGCGAGCGTGCGGCCATTATTCATACGCATGAATGCGTGTGAGTACACTACATTGCCCCAAAAGACTGTAGGAATATTATTTTGGGTATTAATACAAGAATAAAAGTGTAAAATATATTTTTTCACAAAAAATATATTTGTAGCGGCAAGCTACAAAAACCTGGCGATGGCCATGTACTATTAAAAATCTGGCGATGAAAGAGTGACCGTGAGTTTTATTGCCCGTTCTTTCTCATGGTTCTACGCCTTTGCTTTGCGAACGTGGCAGTAAATGTAAATGTAGAAGCATACAGTAATAATGTTTTAAATTTGACGTTCATAAGTGTCACTTTGTGATCTAAATGAATAAAGGATTTTGAGTTTTGAGTTTTTGAATACCAGCTTTGATACTTTAACGTAAGTATGTTTTTTTGGTACCTTTACTTCGCGCTACCTGTGAAATGGCCCAGCATTCAAGTTAGTGGGTCGTCATACCTCTTAACAAAATTGTATACTAATAATCCTCAAAATTTCAGCTTTGCTAAAATGACGTAGGTCTGGCGGCTCTGGGATCTTACTCTATTAATCAAATGACGATTTTAGAAAAAAGAACTTCATGTTTTTAAAATAAAATTAATTTGAAATTAGAAATATCAGCCAAACAAAAAGTATTTTGATTTGAAATGGCCAGTGCGGCAGAACGGCAATTTCATAGGTAAAGACCTATTATCACGTTTTTGTATAAATACCTGCGAAATATTATACAGATATATTATATATGATAAAGATTGGCTGGGTATACGAGTTAGTGCACAGGCTTTCTACCATACACAACACACGCACATATCCTAATTATTCACACATTATATTACGAGTATATTTATAGACTGTTCATTGCTGTTATTTTTTTAAAGTTAGCGATATATGACGTCGTTATAAAGATGCAGAAATGCCTGTATAAAATCCCAACTTCAGTAATAACAAGGCCAAACTGCGGACCTGGTTTAGAAGATTGGAAATGCTCTGGGTTATTTCGGAACTGAAAGCTTTAGTAATATATGAAATATTTAAATTAATAACCGGAATACTTTTTCGTCATAAAAATAATTAAAATATGGCTTTCATACTTTAATAGCTATGCGACGTGATGTAAAAATTTAAGTCCTTGTATGTTGTAGTATTATAGATCGAAGCCTTGTATGGTATTTCATTAGAATTATCTGTTCATTGCACTCTCGCCTTGTTGAATTCCAGTGACCATTGATAGAGGTTTGTTATAGAATATATCAAAGCTTGATTAGCTTTACGAGAGCTGACTAATGAATTACTATTGTTGAATTAGGTCATGCTGGTTTATTGCACCCTATGTTTCTATGTAACAAATATTGCATATTATGTAGCAAATATATGTATTATATACCTTGATATCGAAAATTATTATTTTGGATCTAGGTACTGCATAAGTATGGCATGGCTTAGATATCACACAAAAGGCGGCAGAATTGTCCCAAATTTCACGTTCCTATCCGATATTTCCTGTCGTATGTGCGACCCGTGTATTATATCTACGCCTATTATACTGACGAATAATGACGAATCTTTGATTTGGTAATGATTTCCAAAAAAAGGGCTAGTCGGTCTCGCCCACAAAGGCTTCCGTACATATTATGACTTAAGGGGTGACCGTGTTTTATATATATTTTCCATGAAATATTTTTTTATTGAAGCATTATCTAAGTCCAGTTGCGATACAGCCCTCTGCGTCTGCAACTGCAGGAATGCCACGGCCGCCCTCTACCTGGAGTGTACGCCGGCTATCTCTCCTATGCGTCCGGTTACGCTATCCATATATTATGTGATGCGAAGCGGGTCTTTTTATGATTACACCCGGCACGGTAACCATTTTACCCCCTTGCCAATATTTTTATTGCGGTTAATATGAAATATGGCTGTTTTACCTTACCGCGAACAACAGCCGTCTGACGTCTACTCGAGAAGAAGGAGAGCCAGAGCCTCATCCGTTTTCCAGTGAGGGCACCGACTTGCAGGTGAAGTTGGCTTGGACCCCGAAGCATTTGCTAGCCATTTACTTCTGATAATAATATATTGTTACTTGATGTAAGTTCTAAAGAACTCTGGTTGATCTAAATATTTGGGCCTCGGCACCGTAATAACTTACATGCTGAAGATGCAAAACGATCTTGAATATGACATTTTCAATCTTGTTTGCCTACTGTGATAATATGAGAGATGCAATTTAAGGAGTTATTTATATTGCTTGCGCTGCGAGGCAAGGTGGGCTAATAAAATAGTTTTCAAGGTTCTATTGAAGCAAATATGGCGTTGCGCGTCGGTTATAAGCCGACTATTATATAAATAAGCTCACTGAGTTTCGCCTCTAATGAGTAACTGCCTTGCGATATTTTATACAGTAGAAATTATTAAGGGCCCTGTAAATTGTATGAAAATAGAATATAATGCTGCCTTTTGAATGTATATAACACCTCTGCATAGTAAATGTTAGTCATTAATGTTATATATTTAGAGTTAAGTTGTTGAATTGGTATGTATATAATGTATGTAGGTACTTATTCATTCAAATAAGAGCATTTGTGCTACTTTGACTGACGTGCTAATTATATTATGACGTACCTATATAATTATATGAAACTTCACGCCTCATAAACGCCTCTTACAGGCTTTAACATTTGATTTTGTTCCGAGATGATTCAGATTCGAAATTACTGAATTAGATCCGATAGATATTTCGTCGCCACTGTTGTGTTTTTTGGTTAAAATATTGCAGGTGAAATCGCAATAGGCAATCTTCTCCAATATATAAATTTCTTGCGATACTGATTGACTGACACACAACGCTCGGGCGAAACTTCTGGGCCCAAGAAGATGAAATTTGGCATGTACCTATGTTGTTTGTGGAATGAAGAGGGGAATTTTGGTAATTCATAAGCTAAGGAGCGTGAGGGGTAAAATAAAGGTGGCAAGTGCCAGGCAGGCAAAACTGAGCGAGATCGCTAGAGTTATGTAAAAGAAGATTGATTATGAGTAAACTGGTTTGAACTCCAAACAGCGTTATCTCCTTATATCGGAATCTTGACATATTTGATCGCGGAGCTACCTGTGAAACCAAACAATTTTTTTGCACGAATTGAACCCGCAATACCCGCTATTTTTTACGAATAAAGGTCTATTCGTCTCTTCGGTCACTCGGAGGTATGGCGACTAGCTTCACCGCTATGCCATCGCTACAGTCAAACGACCCCAATGACTCCGCCATAACCTATGCTTGTGTGGCAAGAACATAGGTAACTTAGAAATATGCCTTTGCTTCACGTACGAGATTTTTACTTGTAGCTTGATGTGCCGGTGTCTACTGTTTGAAATGACCCATAACGACTTACAGAAAGCATCAGTGCCACGCCAGCAAGGCATACCCCTGTCAGACAATTCGACTTACCTGAATATTAAGCCGTCTTGTGCCATTGCATACACTACTCGGGGCATCGGGAACATAGATCCAAACATAGACACTGTGAGCCCGGCCAGTGCCCCGATAGCGACGATATATTTGCAGGTTGGTGCGTTAACGTGTGCGAACATTTGAACGAGCGCGGAGTCCGTGTCTACTTCATCGAAGGGAACTGTGAACAAAAAACACCGATTAGTTGAATAATTTTGTGTTTATATAAGCTAAGCTAATGTGTTATAAGGCTTACCTTACCTTGCTCAACAGATACCATTTTGTTCTTTTATATTCAATATTTAAGGGGTATGGCAATTTATCCTATTGTTCGCTCCTATCAACTAGGTTGTTACACAAACTTTACATATTTTCTAATTTCGTAACAAAAGGATTTATAATGTTAAATCAGTTCGAGTCTCGACTTCCAAATCGTACAACTAGCAAAGGAAATGTTACTTAAAATGTGAAAAGAAAATATTAATTCAATTAGAAAATATTATCGTTGTATTTACTAAAAATAATTTTAAATTAAACTATACCTACTTTAAAACAACTTAGTAATAGATTCAAAATAGATCTTTCGAGCCAAATGTGTGGATCTCATAGGTTTAAAAGCAGCGATTGCGCAATTATCAAGACACCTGTTTTGCTCCCGAGAGGTCGCCGGTATCAAATATTTTGTTTCAAATCTAGCATACATATAAATAATTGCAGTATTTTTAACACAAGCATTCACCTGGTAATAAAAGAACACATCATTTATAATAAAACAAATCAGTTACAAAAATTTCAAGAATTTTAGTCGTGAATTACGCCCTTTACTTCTCACGGCATTATATGAAATAGAAACAAAATATACCATAGAAATACTCACAAACGTAAAATGTAATTGCAACCATGACGAAAACCGCAGGGATTATATAAAAGCCGATGATGTGATTAATAAGGATCCATAGGTTCGCAAACCGAGCTTTAAGGCTAGGCTTGCGGAAGACGGGTGCAGCTTGTTCCACATCATCAGGAAAGTAGTAGACGGAGCTATAGTCAATTGAGGAGTCCGAGTCGGAGCTTTCATAATCATCGTAGTCGGTTTCATCGTCATCCGTTGAGAAGTCCAAGTATGATTTTATGTCCAAGTATGGTACTATGTCTAAGTGTTCTTTTATTTCTAACTCTTCTTTTATTTCCAAGTCGACTTCTATCTCTGGAATATCTTCATCCTCCTCAAGTATAGTCTCCAGTTCCTGATAGTAACTGGAGGAGGAACTACTACTATTATATCGGTACGACAACCGGTCCAGGACCACTT
Source organism: Euclidia mi (assembly GCA_944739405.2). Taxonomy (NCBI): domain Eukaryota; kingdom Metazoa; phylum Arthropoda; class Insecta; order Lepidoptera; family Erebidae; genus Euclidia; species Euclidia mi. Next base: position 32,331,892 of record OX123199.2, on the reverse strand, counting down.
GCGTGATCTCTGGACCGTTGATAACGTAATGCCTTCCGTTCATCCTTTGGCTCTCATTTCTGTTATTATATTTTATCGCAATGGTCTTCGTAAATTATCTAAAACAATTCAAATAAGATATTCAAACTTTGATTCTTAAACTTTAACAGCTAATCTGCAACAGTGCACAAGGCTTTATGAATCATAATAAAAAATTTAAACAAGTTAAACAAGGATTTAAACAGGTGTGTACTCGTACTTAGAACTATACTGAAATGTGCTATAGAGGTCACTAAGTGTTTCAGAAAAGTTTAGTAAAGGGTAATAAATAAATGATTAAAACTTTCAAACTTGATATTAGTTGCAAAGTTAAAACAATATTGCTCATATAATTTTTCACACACAATAAAATTGATAAAAGAACTTAAAATATTTTCTAGTTAGTGGCTAAATATTTATTGGTTACAATAAAGTTTTACCTTTATTGGTTAGAAGTTAAATATGTACAATATAAATTTATTTACTTAATCTAATTTTCTGTATAATATTTAAAAGTTGCATTAAAATGAAGTTGCATGTAAAAGCGGCCACGATATTTCCAAAGTATGGCAAAAAAATTCAAAGATATATTTAAGCGAATCATAACTTGATTATTTCACTTTCTTATCAATCGATTAAACTGTGATTTGAATTATAAAACTTATTAAAATAATTACTTTAAACATAAAATATCTTAAAAAGATAGGATATAATCTATTATTAAAAAAATAAAAATATTATTATAGGTACTTACAAACTTCCAAAGTTATCCAAAAATGTTTTACTTTTTAAAAGTCACACTATTTGTTAAAGTTGCAAACAACTATTAAAATAGTTATACTCCTCCACTTAAAACTTAGTATCGCACTATGAGTACAGTGTTTACTTTTCACGTCCCGTCAGGATGAGTCATCCTTCTGTCCCGCGGGTCGGTGTGTGACTACGACGGTACCAGTTGCTCGCATCCTATCACGGGGCCTTCAGCACCGTACAGGCTCCCGCGCGCACTACAACGCACGCGCAACATTTATTCCGCGAATTTCCGAGAGTCTGACCTAAATTAGCATTTAAGGGCCAGTCCTCACTAACGAATTTATTTATCCGATGTACCATGCCACCCTGCGTAAAATATATTTCACATAATATGTTTAGGTACATTGCATTTGAAATTATCGGAGCGTCACCGAGTAACTATAAGCCCTTCGCACACAAGGTATTTAGAATTTATGTGCGTGTTTGTTAGTCGACAAATAACTCAATTATCAATAAAGATAGACGATTATAATAGAAAACTGTAAAATATATGTTTATCATGAGGTTTTTGAATTAGAGCTTAATAATGAGAAGTACTTCAATTGAAAAGGTGATAGATTTTGGATGATATGTAATGTAATGATGATTGTATTCGCGTTAAAATGTTTACCAATATTACTTGCCGTTTTCCGCTAGTGTGGAAGCACACCTTATATTAATTAATTATTTCCAACTGAGTGTAACAATCCCTTACACATAAGAATTCATTTTTAATACTATAAAAATGTGTGTTGGCATTTTTATAGCAGTATGGGATCACGATTGCATTAGTGACGTTTTAATAATGCTATTTTTTTTTCTGCCGAACAAATTGACTCCATGCTGCCTGATGTTAAGCAGTCAGTGAAGTCCCATAGTGATGGCCATCATCCCAGCAGCCAGCATGGCATTATGGCATGATGGCCCTCACCTTGACGGCCTTGAGTAAAGCTTTTTCACGCCCCGCTTAAAGGACCCGGGATCATAAGGGGAGGGAAACTCGTGGACTGGTAAAGAGTTCCACATCTTAATGGTACGGCAGAGATAAGAGGCGCCGAACCGTTTGGTGTGTGACGGTATCTGTTCTACCGTGTAAGAGTGGCACCTCAACCCAGCACGTGTCGTTGACAAATAAACAATAAATAAAATTGAAAGGTTTTGTCTTTATAAGAAATATACTTAGGGCGGGAATTACCAAAACATTAGCGCTCCCCTGCACTCTCTAATGCTACTGCTACACCTGCGTTAGCATTAACGTTGGTGGCAATGGCCAACTACGCGTTAATTAACGCGTTAAAAGTGCGCGTTGGCCACATTTAGGTCACAATGCCGTTAAGCGTTAATTCCTCGTGAATTCACGCGTTAACACTCGTTAAGGAGGTTTAAATTCCAAAAGTCTGTCTCAGGTTATAATAGTTCTAAAAACTAAACATTTTTCATTCGACCACTCCATAGTCGTTCGCGTTAATGCAGTTTACGCCTAAAACAAAGTACACTAGATATTTTTGTGAGCGCGCGTCCTGTAGAATAAGACGGCGTTAATGTGGCCAAGATCACTTAGCGCGCCAAACTACGCGCTAAAATCCTTTGATGTGTCCAAAAACCGACACCCGAACTATCGCTTAACGTTTAACGCCTTTCATAATGCCATTAGTAATTTAACGCGTTAAGACGTTGGCCACATCTACGTAGCGCCTATATTAACGCGTTAAGACGCAGGTGTAGCAGTAGCATAAGTAACATACGTATACTCAAATACCCAAAGTTTCTTTGGCTCAGTAGTTTCGGTCAGTCAGTCAGTAGAAAAATGTTTTCAACGACTTATTGTAAAATTCTAATGTCTATAAGTACTCGTTTACCCTGAACCTGTTTATTTCGAATAAAGCCTAAATTTTGTGCAAATGCCGCTGGCTTCGGGGTTTGTTAAGCCAACTTAATTACTATGATTGGTTTTGATCGGGCCGTAACGTAATCTATTGGGCGTTGTAAGCGTGTGTATGGCGACTCCTAAGTCGGAGTCGTAAGATCCTAATCCGTGATGTCGGCTTTACTTTAAAACTTGGTTAGCCCTCCTAAGTAATTTGATTGGTCAACAGGTTGGTACGTTTAGATTAAAATTATATTAGGTTACTGATAGCCCGTAGTAGCTTGAAACCCATAACGAAACCGGTGTTTTGACCTTTGATGAGGTAAAATATGATTAAAACACCTAGCAACATTTTTTTAGGTTTTATCACATGTGACGGTGAGATAAAAAGTAACTAAAATATATTTACTAAAATATGCTTGAAAACTAACGCAGCTTTTTGTACTTTAAGTTCATCGACCTCTTGGCTTGTTTACTTAATTTAATATTTTCATGCAAATTGCAATGTCTTTTTAGGTACATTATTATTACATGTTAATGGATAGGAAATAAAAGGCCGGCCGGATAATTAGTTTATTACGGGAAGGTTGCTATGAATGGACCACCTAACTTTACAACGTCATATCTTAAAAAATATAAGTAATAAAATGAAAGCAGTTTATTATTTTTATTCCGTGGGACCTTTATTTATAATAATCAAACGCACAAACAATTCGGGCTTATACTTTTTCGTTTAAACGAAGAATACTAAATCTTTGGCTGTTACCTTCTTTGGACCAAGGGCACCTTCATTGAACCACTAGGTTGCCGTCAATGGACTTCGAGAAATTTGTTCTAGAGGTCCAATCCAAGTAACTTATTAGAATTATCAATTTGATTAAATAATGGCATACGAGGAGAGACAAACAACACTCATACACTTACGACAACCAAACAAGCTATAGTTGTAGTTGGCGTTTTCTTGGGCTTTTTGGTTTACTCCATGTCACCTTCGTTTGAGTGTTACTCTCGGGACTTCGTAAATTCTACTAGCTTCACTGTAAATTATTTACTAATTTATTTGTTGTTTACTTTTAAAATTGTGTAATTGGTTTGATGGCTATATTATATTTCTTTTTTTTCTTTATGTTATTTTTGCATGCCAACTGGTAAGATATGGCTGAACTTGAATATATTTACTTTAAGTGTCACCAAAAATGTAACCCATATTTGCAAAATAAAAAATCTTTATCTTTATCTTCATAAATATAGCTTTATATATAGCTTTCAAAAAACAAAAGGCTGGTTTAAACCAGCCTTTTGTTTTTTCACTGATTCTAGAGCGAGGTTCATGCTAGTTTCAATTTAATTAAGTATTTCTTTTATAAAAAAAGCAGCGATAGCTGAGTGGAGAGACCGACAGACTGCTACGCAGTGGGTCTCGAGTTCGAATCCACGGCACGCACCAATGACTTTTCAGAGTTAAGTGCGTATTAAATTGTTAATTATCGCTTGCTTATCGGTGAAGGAAAACATCGTGAGGAAACCTGCATGTCTAAGAGTTCTCCATAATGTTCTCGAAAGACATGTGAAGTCTGCCAACCCGCACTTGGCCAGCGTGGTGGACTATGGCCTTACCCTTCTCATAGTGAGAAGAGGCCCGTGCCCAGCAGTGGGACAGTACATAGGGCTGTTGATAATATATATTTCTTTTATATGACGACATTCTAAAATTATTAATATACCATGTTTTTCAAGAGCTTTTTTTCATAATCACTGAAATACTCGGCGCCTACGTTACTACGTGAGTAAAAAAAATCAATAAAAAGTTGCTATGCTTGGACCAGTCCAACGACGGAACTCTCTTGTGGTCCATAGATAGCAACAAGGTATTCGTTTCGTAAAACAAAATTTAAAATTTACAAGGACATGATTAGACAAAACTGAATAACACTCATGGAATCACAATTAAACTATCTAATATTTCATACCAGTGCCCACAAACAAATATGAGTAGAATGATAGTTACATCAGATTATTCCGAGTCATATAATAAGATTTTGACCGCCTACAAATACAATTCCGCAGCGTCGCTGAGGTTAGAGAGGGGTCCAACTGAGCCAGCACGGACTCGTTTCGACTAGTTTGGGTGTTGCTAGCTTGAATTGTTTTGGAAATACCTTGGTGGTCCAATGAAAACGCTGGTCCAATGATCGCGACTTTCCCCTAAATACTAACCAAGACGCACATGAATTAAATAGTAATTTGCAAAGCTAAAAGTTATTTAAAATATTGGGATTACTTGACCTACCAACCAGTTAAGATTTTTTACTTAGACGTATAGAGTTTTAGACTAGTGAGATCGGCGTAACTGCGGAAGTATGAAAGAATTCAAAACACGAATGCTAGTCCAATACGCGAACTTTAGAATAGAATAGAATTCATTTATTTGCTAAGAATGTAGGTAACAAAAAATAAAGATGTTATTGACAGTACAGTATGATCCAATACATTTTACCATGTTATGGCATGTAAATTCTTTTGAAAAGATTAAAACATAATACTACATATTTTTTTAAGATTATAGCATAAAACAAAAATAATTATTTTATAAATAAATCATTTACATCACAACAATAATCAACATAATTTCAATTAAAATAATCATTTCATATATAAGTCAAGCATGTGATTTTAAGCGTTTATTTCCCTTGACACTACAGCATGGCACTACCAGTAGTGCCATGGGTAAAACCGATTTTTCCCATTACACTAGAGACACGACTCCCTTGCTAGTAGTGTCACAGGCAATTTGATCACCGGTGGCACTACTGGTTTGAGCAACTGGGTTACCTAATAAACGTGGTTTGCCTATTTCTTTTTTCATATGGACATTAATATAATTACTAAATTTAGTAAACTACTAGTCTGTGTGGTGACGGATTAAGAATACGGCATGTCACCACCCCATATCATCCCATGGGTGTCGTAAGAGCTGACAGAGGGAGCATATTATGCAGAGAACAGCACTGTAAGAGAAGGAAAACTTGATTCAAACCCTATACCAACCCATCGTATCTTCTTGGGTTTACGCGAATGTTACACATTTAATTTTCAACCTATACCAACCCGTTTGGCCAGCGTGTGGCCAATTCCTCCTTTCAAAGGAGAGGCCTAGTCCAGCAGTGGACTGTTAAGGGCTGATGATGAGTAAACTAGTTAGATATATTGAAATACTTGGCACCTGTAACGAATGTCAATGTGAAAAATGATAATGTTTGCATTAGTTATCATAAATAATAAACATTATACTTAGCTTCCCATACAGTAAATATCTAGAGTTTGTATATAATTATAATCATAAGAATTCAGATTGCTAAATACTCAAAACTTGTAATATTTTAACTTAAACTCTTTTTTCATGTGGTTGTTTCATTACCAATCCCATGCTGAAAGATTTTCATAATTTTATTAATACATTCTAATAAATTCTAGGACTATGACGTGCAACACGACGAAGTGTCGTGTATTCCATATTATATACAACAAATAGAGTCATGGGTAATCAGTTGATCCACGGGAAATTAGTTTATATGAGTCTAATCAGTCAATAAGAACAGTAGTGTCACAGGAAAGAGAAATCTCCTGTGACACTACTAGTAGTGCCAAGGGCAATAAGCGATTTTAAGTAGTAGTGGTAAGTGTCACCTTGTGGGAGCCTCTATAAAGGTTTAAAAATAAATTTATCTTAAAAATAATTTTGATTGTAATTTATTTTTATTGCCAATAATAAATTACAGAGCTCATTTTCACACGAACTCGTTATTACGTACGTACTTTTGTTATATTTGTATTGATCACGGACACTTACCGCATAACTTTATAACGACTGTAGTCGTACCTGTTGTTAAAAATAGAATTAGGGACTCTTCTAGTCTGTCTAATTATCGGCCTATTTCGCTTGTGACAATATAGTCAAAAATTTTTGAACGGCTCATCTCCAAACATTTGAATGAAAATAATATTCCGTTAAGTGATGCTCGGTTCGGGTTTCGAAAATGTATGTCAACTGATTTGGCTATTTTCGCTCTCAAAAATACTGTCCATAAATACTCGTATTTGTCACAAAAAACGTCAGTATTTGCGTGTTTTTTGAACCTAAGCCGCGCTTTTGATTCTATCAATTACAAGAACAAAATGCGCGATACAAAAGTACCTCCTGGCATTGTTGATATATTGGAATATTGGTACGGTAATCAAATTAATCAAGTTAGGTGGAATAATGCTTACTCTGGAACCTATAAACTAACTTGCGGTGTGAGACAGGGCGGGTTGACGTCTCCAGTTTTATTTAACTTATACGTTAACAACTTAATAGAGGAGCTGAGTAGCACCAGAGTCAGCTGCAACGTTGGTGGCGGAAGCGTAAACAACTTGAGCTACGCGGATGACATGGTGCTGCTCAGCCCTTCTGCCAATTGCCTGAGAGTACTAATGCAAATATGTGAGCGATATGCAGCATTTGTAGTAGTTGACGTATAATACTAAGAAAACTGAAGTAATGGTGTTCAAGTATGTTAAGGGCTTTGAAAATATCCTGCCCATCAGTTTAAATAACGTCGACTTAAAAATTGTTAATAGCTTTAAATATCTTGGACATATAATAAATGATAAGCTGATAGATGATGCTGATCTAGAACGGCAGAGAAGGAGTATTGCATGTAGAAGCAATATGCTTGCAAGGCGATTTACACACTGCTCAAAACAAGTCAAAATAACACTTTTTATGGCTTACTGTCAGGCGCTCTACACTAACCAACTTTGGTATCAGTATACGAAGAGAGCCTACAACTCTCTTCGTGTACAATATAATAATACTTTCCGGGCTATGCTCAATCTCCCCTGATGGTTAAGTGCGTCGGGCATGTTCTTTGAACACAGAGTTAGAGACTTTTTTGCTGTTCTAAGGAGGACAAGAGCCTCTTTTCGAACAAGATTAATAAACAGCTCGAATAATATTATATCGACTGTATTCTGCACAATTTTTATGCAATTTGTATATTGATAAATGAATAATGTGTATGTCTAATTTAATATTTAATTGTATATATATATATATATAGACAAATGCAAAGCTTTTTAGAAAGATACGATAGTAAAAAGCAAATCCCATATCATCATATCAGCCTTGAATAATCCACTGCTGGACTAGGCCTCTCCTTTGAAAGGAGGAATTGGCCTACTATATCACGCTGGCCTAACGGGTTGGTATAGGGTTTGTATCAAGTTTTCCTTCTCTTGCAGTGTTGTTCTCTGCATAATGTGCTCCCTCTGTCGGTTCTTACGACACCCATGGGATGATATGGGGTGGTGACATTTCGTATTCTTAATCCGTCACCACACGGACAAATCATCAAAACTAATTTTATTAAACAAGATTTCAGCTTAACACTGGTTAGTGGACTTAAAAAATTTACTCACATACCTACATACAAACACTAAACATAACGTGTCATTGATAAATGATAACCTAAATGGATATTGGCTGTAATAAATGCCGAACCGCTTGCGTATCTGTCGGCTATCGCGACCAGAGGTAACCAATGCATTGCATTATTTTGATATTTAAGCTGTGTTACTGCAAAACTGCACCATATTCCATTCAGCAGTTATAGCGTGAAAGGTAGAAAAATAAAGAAACAAAACACACTTTCGCATTTATAGTATGGGTATAGATCAATTAGGAAAAATATTTCTATTTTGTTTCCAGATACTCAAATGCTTATAATAGTCTATGTAACTTTGAGAAAGTCATCAAAATAAAAAAGCGAATTCATATCTGAAGCACAGATAACATAATACTATACAGTATCTGAAGTTAAGATCAAGGAACAGGTCACACACGAACAGTGAAAATATAAAATACATTGCGAGACAATTAATTGCATTTCTGACAGGTAGATAAAATATTAAAATGTGTTAAAGAGCGTTTTAAACTAAAGTTGTGGAATTCGACCTATGCTTTGTATGTTGCAGCAAAGAACTGTTTGAAAGTGTCTCCCGTACTGTTTATAACCTACATCGCGACAATCCTTTTGAAAAGTGTTACGTGTATGATTCAGTTCAAAATAACGTAGCCCGGCAGTTTCCTTTATAATTATAGCAGTCCGAACTCTTTAGAATTGAAGCCGAATTTGACCGGTCGAGTTTCATTTATTCGCAACGTATTCACTTCCAGTACTTAGTACAGAGTTAGTTATAGAACACTGAGTATAAAACATGCACATGTAGAGTTTGCAGAAAAAGCGTACAAAGCACTTGAAATAAATTTTTAAATTCGGTGTAATATTTCAATTACATATTTTATATATTTTTAAGACGATCTCTATTTAACCAAGCAATGTTAAATAAAATATATAAATAAATGTTTGGGTAGCTAATGCAGAAGTAGCCTCGATTTTAATGGCACTTTCATGTAGGTGTTGGAAGGAAAATATATAGGCTCTAGGCTGTAAGGCAGCGATAGCCTAGTGGAGATACCAACGGACTGCCATGCAGAGGGTATCAGGTTCGAATCTACGGCGCACATCAATGACCTTTTGAAGTGTGTATTAATTTGTAATTATCGCTTGCCCCGTGCCTCGGAGAGCACGTTAATAGCCGTAACACACGCTCGAACTTGTCCGGCGGACAAAACCCGTTGGTCCGGCGGACCAAATCCGCTCTCGCTACAGACGACCTGATCGGACAGTTGCTTCACGTAAGCCATATCCGATCCGACCGATCTGCAAACTAGCGGACCGAGGCGGACTCAATTAATAATAATTATGTTCGCCGGACTACTCTACAGACGGGCAGATTTGGTCTGGAGGCGGGGCAGATTTGGTCTGGAGGCGGGGCAGATTTGGTCTGGAGGCGGAGCAAATCCGTGGTCTGCTCGGACCAAGTTCGAGCGTGTGTTAACACCATAAACGTTGCACGTTATAAAGATCTGTGACAGTCGTTACGGGGAGTCAGTACCCTCAAATAAACTGATACTGGTCTAAACCATGGAATATCGCTATCCCTTTGGGCTGCAGAGGTCAGACAGCAGTCGCTCTGTGGAAAAGTTGATATTCTGTCATATATCTGGTTAGACCAGTAAGCGGACCTCGGGCTCCAAGGCGTGTGAGTCTTGGATGCAACCGGGATAACGCTAGGGAGATGATGATAAATAAATGTTTGGGTAGCTAATGCAGAAGTAACCTCGATTTTAATAGCACTTTCATGTAGGTTTTGGAAGGAAAATATATAGGCTCTAATTTAAACCAGAAATATTTAGGATATAAGCGCGAAAAGCAAAAATCGTCGTTATTAATAAAAAGAAACAAATGCGTGGAAACAGCTAGTAATATAATATCCACAACATTAAGTTTTAACATTTATTTGCAGGTTAGGGTGCCTTCAAATTTGCCGCAACGTGACGCGCGACAGCAGCGCGTCTGCAGCGCTGCGGCCGCGCTGCTGTCGCTAGGTTTGGGATTCGTAGTGTTGTACATTTAGTTTCACGATGGACTCCGACGAAGAAACACTTTTCTTAGTGTTACTATTAAAATGAAACGGCAGCGATAGCCGAGTGGATGTACCAACAGACTGCCTCCTCGGGTTCGAATCCACGGCGCGCACCAATGACTTTTCGAAGTAATGTGCGTATTGAATTGTTAATTATCGCTTGTCCCCTGCCTAGGAGAGCACGTTAAGCCGTCGGTCCTGGTTGTAATGAAGATCTTTGACAGTAGTTACAGGGCGCCAGTACCTTCTAAATAAACTGACACTAGTCTAAACCATGGAATATCGCTATGCCTTCGGGTAGCGGAGGTCAGACAGGCAGTTGCTCCGTGGAAAAGCTTATAGTCAGCCAAATCCGGTTAGACTAGAAAGCGGACCTCGGGTTAAAACTGGGATAACGCTAAGTGGATGATGATTCTATTAAAACGAAACCGGTTTTTTTAGTTTATATTCCTTAATGATAATTTATTTTTGTCGGTTTACTAGATGAAGACACGATTTATAATTGTGCATCAGCAGAAATATTAAATTAAGTGCCTATTATAGTCTATTTTTCCATTTTTGACCGAATAATTGATAGGGACTCTTAACAATATACTTACATGCTTCATTTTTTCACTTGCGGTTTTGTTTGTGAAATTCTCAATAAAATTACATATTTCTTCCCATGCCTTTTTCTTTTCAATTTTATTACTGTACCTACTTGTCGGACCTCGAATCCCATATAGCTGGACGACTTTCAACCTCATCGATAAATTCTTTAACCTGATTTACGTTCATGTTTAGACTTGTATAAAAAAATAGGTGCGCGCAGTCACTAGTCGATCGATGAACTGATGCGTGGCCGCAGCGCGGGTGTAGCGCTGCAATCGCGCGTTTTTTATTTACATAGATTTACAATGCAGCGCGGCCCCCGCGCTGCACACGCGCTGCCGCCGCGCGGCTCTTTGCGGCAAATTTGAAGGCGCCCTTAAAGGTTTGAACGTGAAAACTCACCAGTGACCTTGTCCTCCACTCGGAGTCATAAAATGACTTATTCGTTCAAGTGTGTATTATTACGTACAAATAGGGTATTTTCGTTGAGTATATGTACAAATAATGATACAGATTCATGGCAGCCCTCACAAATTGAGGCAGATTTAACATCGTAGCGTCTAACGGCAGGACAACGACACCAGTCGCAGCTCACATTAGTAATTGTGAAATTACTAATGTGAGCAGCGACTGGTGTCGTTTACCAACAATAAAATATGTGGCAATTAATCAATCAATGTTTCATATGCTTATCACGTCAAAGTTTAGACTAGTGTCAGTTTCAACTCAAGACTTTTATCTAGCTACACACTTCGATACTCGAGTCTAAGCTTTACTTAGAGCTTACAAGGTCTAACCTACGTACAGATTTCAACATTTCACGCCACATGTTAGGTAACGTGAGTGACGTGTACAGTGACCAGCGAGTTGAACCTCGATCCAAAGCTTACACACGCTTTGTACGTTTATTTGTTGCCAGCGACAAATTCGAAAAAATGGAACGCTTTTGAATGGAAGACTTAAAGACTATTGTAGCATATCCATTTACAATCATCATCATATCAGCCAAACGACGTCCACTGCTGGACATAGGCCTCCCCCAAGGTTCTGGGCCGCCACTCCAGAACCTTTCTGCCCCAACGGCCATCGGTTCTTCGAGCTATGTGCCCTGCCCACTGCCACTTCAGCTTGGCTATCCGGAGAGCTATGTCGGCGACTTTGGTTCTACTGCGGATCTCCTCATTTCTGATACGATCTCGCAGGGAAACTCCAAGCATAGCTCTCTCCATCGCCCTCTGAGTGACCTTGAGCCTTCTGATAAGGCCCATAGTGAGCGACCACGTCTCTGATCCGTACACTGATCCGTACCCTTTACAATATCTTGAGCATTTTGCTTAAATTAGAACGATATATTTGACACAGACTTTTCGATTGTGTGCCTGAGTCGAGTAAATTTTCTAGAAACCTAGAAAAGGTATTTGTTATTGCTGACTGAAATAGGAGCATATACCGAGATTACTGTTTAACACCCTTTTATTAGGTCACTGTATGTAACTAACTATGTAATGGAATATAAGGTAACTAATTTAACCATCTTCCAAGGGTAATCCAGCCTAATGAAAATTGGCAGCTGTATTTAGTTCTGATGACAATACAATCATATGGTTCTGTCAAACTGATCTGATGATGGAGCCGGAAGATATGAATTGGAACTTCATGATGGAAAAACCTATCATAGCTGTTTTGGATTTCTTAGAAAAGTCTTGTAATGAACTTTGGAATATTGTATTATAGTCGTGTTTGCACTTGTGAGAAAGGACACGTAATGGACTTTGAACACGATCAGGTTTCGTTATCATAGACCAAAAAATATATATTAAATTAATAGTAAAAAAATCACTAGAAAAACACGCTTTTTGCACGTAAAAACAAAAAAGTAAATTATGGATCGTTCATGCTGTCTCTATTTCTGGGCGGAAGTATAAACTACGTGCTTTTAATTATAATATTTTATTGTAAAAACGTGGGGCACTGGAACAGGAAAGACGTTCTTGTTTAACTTCTTGAAAAATCACAGATGTTACGGGAAGCAGGTTACACAGATTGGCGCTCTAACTGGAGTTGCAGCACGACTAGTAGGTGGCTCTACATTAAATAGTCTGTTCAAAGTATCAGCTGGTTGAACTCAGACAATGTTTGAACTGTATAATCTATCCAGTAATGTGTGTGGCAAGCGCGCATAAATTATTTAACTCTGTAACGTAACGACCACAGATATCAGAGCGGTGCAAATATTTTTGTTGAAATGCCAGTCATGGATTTTCGAAATAGCCTATATAACTTAGGATGAAATAAGGATTCTAGCGTTACATTATACGTCCTTAATAGGTTCTGGTTTCTAATCCAGAACCTATTATGGAGAAATAAAAACTAAGCATAAAAAGCCATTCAATACTCTTAGATCCAGTAAAAGCTAAGTGATGAACTCAGTGATATTGTTTTCACAGTCGTTTGTAGGTATTCGCTTCGAAAACATGAACGAGCGTTGTTGTGTTTTCATAGAATTTTCAAATCGCACAGCTTTTGTTTCGAGTATTTCATAAACGTAATGGATATGTACGATACCCGTTTGATTGGAGTGTATTCCCGTTTGAGGTTTTTTGAGTAGTTTATTAAATACGCGGAATACAGACAGAGAATACTTGCCGCTACGGTTTATCTGACGAATATATTTGCTGCCTATCAGCTTTAAACTATTGCTTGGCAGAGGAACATATATTGATGTTATCTTTTTTACTGAAAATCTAAAAAAATATTATTGAAAATCTCTATGCAAAAATATACTTACTGCATTCAATTTGAATAATACTGTATTAGTTATTATGCAATACGAGCGAAATTGGATTAAAAATATAACTATTTATGGTACGTTTCTTTTACTTGGTTGTTCAAAAGTATTTTTATTTTGTTTGCCACCTTAATTAAATTTCTTTAAATTATTTACTCTACGTGTGTGGTGAATTTTAGTATCTCGCATCAGTTGATTGGACTTTAAATAGCTGTCGAAATTTTCTATGATTACAATGTCTTTAATGTAATAGTTTGTAGCCGACCGTAGACCGCAACGCGACCGTAGACTCGTATTTGTATGAAATACCTTCCGTAGTGACCGAACTGTATTGTCAATGACGATCAAAGACGATAGACATGTTGTCTCCTAAACCAAGCTGTGTGCTGCTGCCGTATGCCGTTGGGTTGATTGCACTTTTGGCGTAGTGCCTTAAGCGGTCGCCTCGCCGCTTGACACTGCGCCGAGAGATGTGGGTACGATTCCCACACGAGACACCGCTTTGTGTGACCTACAATTTGTTGTTTTGAGACTGGGTGTTCATTGTATCTGTTGGTTGTATGTTTGTAAAGTCCCCGTGATACAGGATTTACTCCTAGAGAAAAACTTTGCGTGCAGTTTCGGTCTGCTGTCGACTACGAAATCGTATCTTTTAGGAACTATATCGAACCAAGTTGCCAACGCCAACCTCCGCGCATACAAAACACGTGCAACGGCTGCACGCAGTTCCCCGCAGATTGGTTCGGAAAACCTTCTTAGACAGTTTTGGTCTGTTGGAATAAACCGTAGAAGGATTATGATGTCGATGTATATTCTGAATTGTGACCTTCCAAAGTTCTTTCCCCAATTGAAATACTAGTTGGTGGCTTAAAAAACTAATAACTCTACTCGTATCTCCACACAAGTAGAGCTAATTATTTTTTTTTTTATTTTCTTCTTTCTCTTTTTCTTATTCATTGTATCTTTATCATTATTCGTGAATAACACTGTTTCAGTTCTGTGGTGTTCAAATAAAATAAGAATAGTTTACAAAATGTCCCTTTGACAATGCGTTATATAAAATAATAATTCGCTATTCAATGCATGCAATATTTGCATTTTGCTATGAATAGAATTAAATATTTAATAAATAAAATTGAATTAAGTACATTTTAATGTAACGTGAGACAAACTATTTAAAACGAATATTCTGTACTGTACAAACGAGAGTAAATAATACAACCCATGCTTAAATATTGTATTACCGGGAACTAGGGAAGTTACCTCGGTTTATTTGTTATTAACATGCAGTAAATTAATCCTCACAGTATGCTGAAATATTCGTTTGAATATGATTTAAGTACAGGTAATTAAAATAAACAATTTCTCGGAACACTCAACTTTTGTTTACTACTTTATGATTGAACTCGACTCTATAAAATGGTGTATTACTACATTTAGCTTCTCTGGTAAATATAAATAATTATAATGTTGCTCCTCATTGGAGATAATTTTGATATTATGTTCTGGGGCAGTTCACTATATATAGCTCATTCTGGACGTACCACTATAATATTTATATTACCTATTATAGTTTATAATTTCTTCTATATCAAACTTTGGAACGCCATATATATGAATACGCCAATAAATGATTTGATTTGATTTAAATTACTTTCCCTATTTTCAAATTGTCATAATTATTATCATATATCATCCGTCGGGGGGATGGGCCTCGTTAGCTTTGGTTGGCAACCCGTCTATTAGAAGGAAAACTCCGAAATTAAACCAACATTCAGAGAACATACCCGAAAACAAACCCCAATCAAAGGTGCGGTCAAACCAACCCGTGCGGAGGGATTGGTGGCCAGAGAGCAAACGGAGGGTGCCTGTGTTGGTGGTCACAGGGTACAGCTGGGATTCCACCTCATCCCCGTAAAAGACTCTGCGGTGATGGACATTTGAAATCCCTTATGCTCGTGAGAAA
This sequence comes from Euclidia mi, assembly GCA_944739405.2. Lineage (NCBI taxonomy): Eukaryota > Metazoa > Arthropoda > Insecta > Lepidoptera > Erebidae > Euclidia > Euclidia mi. The sequence continues at coordinate 32,316,340 of OX123199.2, read as the reverse complement.
GCTATGGGAACTAAAAATTATATTTCTCCATACGGCGGCGAAGCGGTTCGCAACCCATCACGTCTCGTTTCCCGCCAGGGCGAAAAGCGGCCTACGGAAAGGCGGATTGCAATATTAAATGTTGAAGGAGGAATGGACGGCAAATTGAATGAAGTATGCCAGATGATGGATGCTAGAAATATTGATGTTCTTTGTGTGAATGAGACAAAAAGGAAAGGTTGTGGCCCCACCGAGCATGGCAGCTACACGGCGCGTATTAGTCTCGGGTAGACAGTACCACCAGAGCCTGCAAGGGAGTTGGTGTAATACTGTCTGCGCGAATGAATGAGGGCGTTAAGGAATTTGAATGTGTAAATGCTAGGCTACTATGGATGAGAATGAAAGAAGGACTTACTCGTCTCTGTATTGCAGGGGTTTACGCCCCGGTCAACATAGTAGCGGGCATGTCACAGCAAGAACAAGATGAAAGGCAGGAATTTTGGGAGAATTTAAGAGAGGTTTTGAGGGATTATAAGGATAACGAAAGATTGATCTTGTTAGGCGATTTCAATGGATGGGTGGGAGTAAAACAAGATGGATTTGAAAGGGTTTTTGGTAGATGCGGTGATGAGAGTGTGAATGAAAATGGAAAAGTATTGCTTGAGGTTTGTTTAGAGTGGAGCCTTTGTGTGACAAGTACCATGTTTGATCACAAAAGGATACACATGTATACACGTGAGGCTAAAAAAGTTAGAAGAAGTATGCTTGATTTTGTAATTGTAGATGAACGTTTGAGAAAGAATGTGTTAGATACAAGGGTGTATCGAGGGATCGGCATCCATACAGACCACTTCTTGGTGATGAGCCGGATAGGTGGGCTCTTTAAAAGATGGCGACACCGAGAAAATAATCAAGAGAGGGAATTGGAAATAATAAAAGTTGAAAATCAGCAAGAGAAAGATGTGAAAGATGAGTATAAGCCAAGATTGATAGCAAGATTTGAGAGGTTCGATGGCATAAATGATATGGAAGAATTATGGCAATCCTTTAAAGAAGAGATAGTATGTGTAGCGTCTGAAGTATGTGGTGTGATCAACAGAAGGAAAATACGAAAGGTTAAGAATACAGACAAGGATGTACAATCAGCAGTGTCAGAGAAGAAGAAAGCTTGGTTAGATTGGTTGGCTGCCAGAGCAAATGAAAGAATGGGAAAGGCAACGAGTGCTGACATAGATGAAGCAAGAAAGGAGTTTGTTAGGTCAAAAAAAAGTGAAATAAATTATTAAAACGAAAAAAGAGGAAAATAACGATGAGTTTGATAGCAGATTATCTGAAGATTTCTGGAGAAACAAAGTTTTTCCGGAAATGCGTTCATGAATTCGAGGAAGAACTCAATCCTCAGAATACAAGTCAATCAGAGACAAGAATAGAAAGATACTGAATGCTGAATCGTGCGTACTGATGGAAGGAGTATTTTGAAGGTTTATTTGAAAGACCGGCGATAAAGACATCGATCGCCGAAATGAATGCTAATAATAGCAATGATGAAAGCGTGAAGGCCTTGGGAACTATGAAATTAGGTAAAGCTGCAGGATATGGTAGGATAACAGTTGAAATGCTGAAGGCAGGGCATCATAGTTGGTCAGCTGCAGCGCTTATTTAACTTGTGCTGGAACACCGGCTGAGTACCTGACGACTGGGCCACAGCGGTGGTTGTGCCTCTTTATAAGGGAAAGGCTCGCAAAAAGACTGCAAGAAGTATAGAGGCATTAGCCTTCTCAGCATTGCTGGCAAATTTTATGCAAAGTTACTGATTGAAAGATTAATGAAAGTAACCGATAAGAAAATATGGGATGTACAAACGGGATTCCGAAAGGTTATGGGGTGCATGGATCAAGTATTTTCCTTGCGGTGCATAGCCGAGAAATTCTAGGCCAAAGGTCAAAAGGTCTATTGCGCATTCGTGGATTTGGAAAAGGCTTACGATAAAGTGGTGAGGAATGAAATGTGGTCGGTACTGTCGACGTATGGGGTGAACAGAAGCCTCATACAAGCTCTAAAATCCCTTTATGAAGATTCTAGAGCTTGTGTGATGAAATGGGTCGTACACTAATTGGTTTACCATCGAGACAGGTGTTAGACAGGCAGGGATGTGTATTGTCGCCGTGGCTGTTCAACCTCTTCATGAACAGTTGTTTGCAATGACTGTTGATTAAGGATAAATGAGTTACTTGTCAAATGCCTCCTCTATGCTGATGATCAGGTAGTACTTGCGTCTTTAGCGGAGGTGTTGCAGGAGATGGTAGCAATCATGCATGGATCTTTAGGGAGGAAAGGAATGAAAGTGAATGTGAGTAAGACGAAAGTTATAGTTTTTGAAAAGGAAGAATGTGTTTCGACTTGTAATGTTACGATCAATGGACAACGAGTGGAGCGAGTGAATGATTTTGTATATTTAGGTAAGCTGTTTACTAGGAATGGTAAGAATGAAGAAGATATTGAAAAAAGAGAATGCAGGTAATAGGGTGAATGGAGCTTTGAAGGCTTTTATGAACAGTCAAAGCGTGTCCAAAAAGGCACGTTTGGCTGTGCATAGAGGGTTGTTAGTACCTACACTTATGTATAGTAGTGAAAGTTGGGTATGGCAGAATAGACATGAAAATAGAATACTGTAGAAATGAGAGCACTGAGAGGTATATGTGGAGTGTTTTTGAACGACAGAGTAAAGAATTGTGTGATAAGAGAGTGTTGTGGGGTAAAAGAAGATGTAGTGACAACCAATGAGAAAGGTATGCTAAGATGGTTTGGACACATAGAGAGGATGGATGGCGAAAGACTGATCAAGAAGTTATATAAGGGAAGTGTGACTGGGACAGGAGGAAGGGGAAGGCCCAGACGGACGTTCTCTGACCAGATTGGAGACAGCCTAAAAAAAGGACAGGTTAGAAGTACCCTGAACCGAAGAGCATGCATGAGAAATTTGATGGGAGTGAATGAAGCAAAAGTTAATAAAAATAATTAACTTTCAATTGGTTTACATTTTTTTTTCTACCTTATGTTAGGTGTAGTCTACTAAGTGTAGTACCATTTTAGAATACAGGCTAAATGCGTCATCTTTTAAAGCCACTTGCCAAAAGAGCGTAGTATATTTTTTTTTACAAGACAGTCACATAAAGATGGATGATGTAATCTTTTTTGCGAAAGATTGCGCAATAAAATTAAATTCTTTTTCTAAAACTGAGGCATTTTATAACGAGTTTAGATTATAATTAACAAAACATTTATTCAGGGACCCGTTACACAAAAAAAAATCAAAACATGTTCAAGATTCGTGGTCACAAAGCTTGAAAGACTGTCTCAGGGTGTCAATTTCTCGATATTTTTTTTAAAAAGCCAATATATTCTAAAATTATAAATACATATTTTTACAACCTGTATAAATTAGATTGTTTAGTGCGCTTTTGGCAATCGCATTTTTCGTCAATCTATTTATGTAAAACATTAAATATTTTTAGTAACCGACTTTGTATTACATGGATCTCACATCTTTTTACGTAGCGAGACTTGTTTTTTTTGACGAGTATTATTTTTTATGGGATCTCATTACTCATGAGTAGATAGTCTTACTTTGTTCCTTTCTGGTACCTTCTACTTCTTGTACAGAAACAAATAATTTACTTAATTAAAGCCCTAACTGCAAATGTAATTTTGTAATCCTTTATATTTATATTTATATGTGGGTGTGTAATCGTCCGTGTGGTGACGGACTAAGAATACGAAATGTCACCACCCCATATCATCCCATGGGTGTCGTAAGAGTCTGGAATTACAAAGTTATTTATGCAGTTAATGTATCTCGAAAACTGGATCGAAATTGAAAAAAAAAAACGTTTTCCCGTTATGCTTTTTTGCTCGACTTGGCACTGCCGTGCCCCCAGATGCGAGTATCAAAGTTATAACTGGCAACTGTTAGGTCAGGTTTGCTAGAATTCTTGTGAGTCTAGATACAGAAATAGGAGATAGCAAAACTGGATTTCCGTTCGTATTTTCACTGAACATCTTAACGAGTAATGCAATTCCATGTATTGATATTTATTACTAGTGCTATCGACTTATCTGGTCTTTCGCAGTAATGCTTATTTTATATCCTGAATGTATTCTGTGTAATGTACATGCATTAGGTACGTCTCTGTTTATTCTAAGGAAAAAAAGAAAATCGTCTATCCTGTCGCTGTATATTCTCTAAAATCTAAGGCATCATCGTGCAGGTTTACACAAGGCTACATAAATTTTCGATACCCGATGATTTAAGCCTCTAGGCGACTATCACAGTTCAAATTCATAAAGCTGTTGATATGTTGCTGACATCTCTCGTGCGCCAGTTAAGTACGCGTCTGCTGAGATCATGATCATCACTAGTATAGTAAAGTCAGAAATGGCGAAGTAACTATTTGACTGCATGGTTGTCGTAGTGCCTTATGGGTCCACCCGCTACTTGACACTGCACTGAGTGTTGTGGATTTGATATCCACACGGGACACCACTTTGTGTGATCCATAAATTGTTGTTTCGAGTCTGGGTGTACTTAGTGTCCGTTGGTTGTATACACAGATATAGATCTACATAGATAACGCAACTATCACGATTTGTATTGAAACCAAGCGTGCCAACTTTTTAATACCTACTGTGACGTTGCCTGTATCACGAAGTCGAAGCGATGCGCGACAGTATCGCTTGTGCGATATTCATCGTCTCCTAATACACAACGTCAGATCAAACGTCCGAAGCAAACGCGGCAACGTAATGTGAATAAAGTTTACTTAACGGTAAAACGGACGCGCGGGGACTGAAGTTAGTGGCGACCAAGCTCGACGCTTGGTCGGAGTTCAGACACGCGAAGTGCATGCATTTGCGTTATCTATGTAGATCTATGTCTGTGGTTGTATATCTTTAAGGTCCCTCGCTACACAGGACTTCCACATAGTACGGAAACTGCCTTTAAAAAATACATTCATATGAGCCGCGAAGCTGTTACGTTATATTCGCGACAACTCGCGTTTTGCGAATCAATGTGTCCGCGCGCTACAACATACTCGCGGTGTAAACATATGACATTAGTATCATAGATTTACGTAGCCTCGTGGACGCCTGCCCACTGTTGCCTTTGGCTTAAGAAAATATACAGTAGCAGGATACACATATTCGTCTGGACATAATTGTGAGCAAATATTTCTACAAATTTAAGTTCGTTGTCAATATTTGACTTTTTATTGTTATAAAATAGCCAACGTTGTATAAAAAATTTATAGATATATTTTGCAATGTAAAGTAAAAAAATGCGAGAATAGAATTTATTGAGTATTATGACAGTTTATATTTCAGTAGTTTAAAAAAAGAACTACGTCTAATAATTTTCCTCAGGTCATTGCTTGTGTTTAAAACCACTGCATGGTAGGGTTGTGGTTTGAGCTTTCACCGAGTTAATGATAACCCAATGAAACAATGCTTCTTTATAAGTACTTAAGTGGTCTGGTAGACTGCTATATAACCTTACAATAGTAATTGAGCTGAAATATGCATTACTCCTGTAAGTTATACTCTAAATAACATTTACCAACCTTTTTCGGAGCTATGAGAATAAACTGGAATACCAGCAAGGTTACCTAAAAAGATGCATTAAAACGGGTTTATCTACACCAGTGCGCTTTTATGTCTATCTTGTACCTTCAACTTTAAATTCGCCTTCAGATTTAGGTTGCCTTCAGACGCATGTACATACATAATTTCATGGTAAGACGCGAAATGATCACGTGTCAGTGGGCGCTAGGGGTATGCTCTGTGTAGTACCTACTTAGTATGTAGTACCTACTTAGTATTAGCTGTTTAGTATTTGAAAATGATTTTTAATCGACAGTAAAATAAATAAGAGGATATCAATTCGGTTGTTTTTATGTTTGTTATCTCAAAACTTTGTCATTTAATAACCAACTCTGAAAATAATTTTGTCTTTGTTTAGAAGGATATACTTCCCCTTTGATCCATCTAAGTTTAAACAATAAAATGACAGTTAAATTCTTAGAAATAAACTATTAATATTTCAAAATCGCTTTTCTTTTACAGCCGGTATAGAAACAAGCAAGATGAACATAATAAGTCACTGGTATAGACAATGATAGAAGTAAAGTACTTACCGATCAGTGTCAGCATCATCGAGGTGCTGACGTAGGCCAGCAGGATGATGCCGAGACTGCATACAATCGCCAGAGGTATCGACCGCTTAGGGTTGTTAGCCTCCTCGCCGGTCGTCGCAATGATGTCGAATCCAATAAACGCGTAGAAGCAGGTCGCAGCGCCACTGAAGACCTGATAGACAAAGAATGTCACAATGAAAACTATTTGTGAATAAAATAGGTTGGATGTAAGGCTGATCTATTCAAATCATTTTATCAAAGCCGAATTGATATATTAATTTCTTCTGATTGATTTTAGTATAATAATGTAATGAGTTACGATGCAGTAAACATATCCTTCCCGTATTTAAAACCCGTAATACCAATAAAATATCGAGATATAAAATAAAAGTAATTGTGAAATAGAATAGGTACTAGATTCTTGGTTAAATACGTTTCTAAGATCTTTTGTTATAAAATCAGATTATTGAGAGAGTTTATTGATAGAGATTATTTATTGATAACTGCCACCTCAAAACTTCATCATAAATCGGACAGAAACTCTTTCCATAACGATATCGCAATGCTTAACGCAATGGCGAATGTAATTTAATTTATGCATTGCCTGCATCAACGTACTTTTTTTATTCTTGTTGAAGCTTTTAAGTTACGGAAAGAGCATTCCTATGCTCAATTACCTTTGTTTTAGACGCCGGCTCTAAGCTTATCACACCCGGTCAGTTCACCATTGCAGATTAAAGTCACAACGAAGGAAAGCCATCCATTTATTGAAAATCTAGACTACGAGGAAACAGAACAATTGCTGGTAAGACTTACTTAAAATATTACATAATATCATACACAAATTAGCACACAAACACACATACATACACACACACACACACACGCACACACATACTCTACAATATACAATATACACTCCACAATATACACTATTTACTGCATGTTTTTATTAATAGTATATTAATTTTATATATAGAATAATACCTAGCTTTGTAACTAGTACTAAAATGGTCTCATATTGTTAATGTTAAAACTTAGGGGAAGAAGCGAGACAGCCCCAACACAAGTATTGTATAATTACTTACTGGGGCGCCTCATTTAACACTGTAGATTGAAATAATTTGAGAAATAAATATATTTTGTATTGTAATTGATGCAGCTTAAATTAATGCATGCCCAAACAAACTGAATGCAAGTTAAGCCTTATTTTCTGAATCAATGAAAAGCTTTATACTGTTCATTGATATTTGCAAACGTTGTATGTTTATTTATCGCACTTGCTGATGATATTAACTTTTTTGTATCACACATTTTCAGTCGTGTACCAACCACTTATAAATTTAATTCACTTTATACTTGTAGAGACAATAATTGAAATAAATTATTTTGCATTTTTGTGAGTTGTTTTCCAATCAGCGATTTATTAATTGGTGGAATATGAGTAATATAGGTAAGTATAAGTCAGACAGCGCTATGGGTAAGCGAATAATTACGTTGGGTTTTCTGGACTGTATATACCTGTATTAGTACCGTGTTTGATTTGCACCGGATCAGCTCAGGTTGGATGAAATGGCGACCGGTCCTCGACGCCTCATAAACTAAAGGGCAAAATCTACAAATCCGTTATATTATAACTTCCCCCAATATACTCATTTCTTATTTTATCTATCCTTGTCACCCCGACAAGGATGGATAAAATTAGAAATGAGTATATTAGGGGAAGTTTGAAAGTTGCACCGGTGCAAGAAAAGGTGAAAGGAAATCGTCTATCGTGGTATGGGCATGTGATGAGGAGGGATGAAAAGCATGTGACTAGAAAGGTGATGAATATGAGAGTTGAGGGATATAAGGCAAGATGAAGACCAAAGAGAAGATGGATGGATTGTGTGAAGGATGAAATGAATGAAAAGGGAGTGAATAATCAGATGACGGCTGATAGGAGAGAATGGAAGGGAAAGACATTCTGCGCCGACCCCAAGTAATATGGGAACAGGGCAGGCAAAAGTAGAGTACCGTGTTTGATTTCTTTGTAATTCTTGATCGATAAAAAGAGATTGTTTCTAATAGTATAGTGAGTTAGGCCATTACACCATGACGTACACGTATATTATATGAACGTCCTCCGGTTATTTCGGATAAAAATTATATATTAGAATATATTCAATCTATGTCTTAGATCGACCACTTTTTACATTAAGAGATATTCTTCTGTCTCCTATGTCACTAATGGAAGGTTATGAGATGATGCTAATTCTGGAATACGTCTTTGTCATTTTGTTGACCGCATTCAAAACCTTCACAATGCACATCAAAGTTAACGATAACATGCCCAAAAATCTCGTACTTTTCGCCGCAGGTATACATACATACATACATATATAGACTCACGCCTGTTTCCCGGAGAGGTAGGCAGAGACTACGGAACGCCATTTGCAACGATCCTGATATACCTCTCTTGCTTCATTTACTCCCATCAAGTTTCACATGCATGCTCTTCTGTTTAGGGTACTTCTGACCTGTCCTTTTTTTAGGATGTCTCCAATCTGGTCAGAGAACGTCCACCTAGGTCTTCCCCTTCGTCCTGTCCCATTCACACTTGCCTTATATATCTTCTTTGTCAGTCTTTCGTCATCCATCCTCTCCATGTGTCCAAACTATCTTAACATGCCATTCTCGATGCTTGTCACTACATCTTCTTTTACCCCACACCACTCTCGGTTCACACAATTCTTTACTCTATCGGTCAAAGACACACCACACATACTTCTCAGTGCTCTCATTTCTACAGCATTTATTCTACTTTCAAGTCTCTTCTGCCATACCCAACTTTCACTACCATACATATGGGTAGGCACTAACACCCCTCTATGCACAGCCAAACGTGCCTTTTTGGACACGTTTTGGCTATTCATAAACGCCTTCAGAGCTCCATTCACACTATTACCTGCATTAACTCTTCTTTCAATATCTTTTTCATTCTTACCATCTCTTGTAAACAACGTACCTAAGTAAACAAACTCATTCCCTTGTGCCACTCGCTGTCCATCGATCAAAACAGGTATACATAATAGGCAAAATACCAAAATATCTTTACTATTTCATACCTACCTACCACCTATCAAATAAACCGATAGGTTTATAATATATTTCAAACATATTTCAAAGTACATAAGAAACAGATGTTTTAAAATATTTTCCGTGGTGTGTTTAAAATACTTTTGCAGAACCATAACTAGAACTGTGCTTATTACTTATATTGCAATTTATAATTAAGCCGAATATGTCCTTGTTAGGAGTGACATGTGATATTACTAAACTCATACTTAAACTATAATATTAAGAATTATCGTTAGTCACATATCTTCATATAATTAAAAACAATTTAATTGATACGGTCCTCTTACCTAGTTAACAGTTATAGCTTCGTTCGCTTTTAACTAATAAAAGTTGTGGTTCCTACCGATACGCATCAGTTTTTCACTTCGATAAGACCATCTGTTACTGTTAAAGTTGGTTCCTTGAAAGCGATTCTGATGAAGCGACTGCGTTTAATTTAAAAAGTTGTGCAGTGTACGGTAAGTTTTAAATCAAAATTGCTCGAGCCATTTATGCATGTAGAAGATATTTATTTAAATATATGACGCAGTAATATTTAAAAAAAAAATGGAGAATAGAACTAAATTAATTTCTGTATTATCTTAATATATAAAATCCTTGCGTTACTGACTGACTGACAGACACGCTACAGCCGAAACTATTGGGTGCAGGAAGCTGAAATTTGGCATGTATGTTCCTTGGGGACCGTAGGGGTGCACTAAGAAGGGTATTCCCGAAATTCTCACGGGATCGGCCAAAACGGGTAAATTTAAAAAAATGCAGGCGTAGCTGCTGGCGTAGCTGCTGGCGTAGCTGCTGGCGTCCTCTAGTTAGTCATAAATTTAAAAATAACAAAGGACAATGGGCGGTATCGTCCCCACCCATCAACAAAAATGAAATGTAGCTCAATTGACACATCTTGGCAAGATGATACTTTTTTACTATGGGGACGTCGCCCAAATGCATTGGGTTGTCATAGTAATTAACGTTTAAACAAATAACAACACACTTATGCAAATATTGTACAGAATAGAAAGAAAGGGTATGAGGCTTGGGTATTATTTCAGAAAAAGAAACGATTTGCGGGCAAAAAACGGAAGGCTGTCATAAACTCTGACGTAAGATTTAAGGCTGCTGCTATTAAGATACCTTTGTATGTGTACAATGTTGATAAAGCGGTTTCTAAGGAAGAGATATTGCAATATATTCAAGAAAAATCGAATGTGGAGGTAGAAGTTGAACAAATCACTATGAAAATAACCAAGGGTTATAATAGCTTTAAAGTCTTCGTACCAAAGCATAATAAAGGTGCTTTTATGAACGATGAGTTCTGGCCTGATGGTGTATCTTACCGACGATTAGTAAATTTCAGAGGAAGTGAAAGAAGCTTACGAAAGACACAGATTTCCAAAGAAAACACTAATTATCGATAGAACAATTAACATGATAAGCTTCAATTGCTTCAAGTGACGACAGCTCTGCTTTGAAAAACGTGAAGCGTCGCAATCTCGTAATTTCACTATATGTATTATATGTCATTATACTCGGAAACTAATCTTGTTTGCTATAAAATATAGTTAAGATATCATCATTGTTTAAATTATAACAAAAACGATCTTTAAAATATCATTATCAAAAATGGCGGCAAGTTGTAAATACACCCGTTCGCATTTCAGTTTTGTAAGATTAGGTGGTTAAAAGTCGCCCCGTGGGATCTCCACCTTATCATGGTGGGGGGGCTCAGTAACCGTGGTTAGGTCACCCACGGTGAAGCTAAGCGAGATCCCGGAAGTGGACGCTCCGCGTGGGCTTGACGGCGGCCTGTGCGGGTGCGAGGGACAGTTCTTCTGTCCCTCGCAGTCAGGCGCGGTCGCAGGAGGAGAGGCGTGTCGGTGTTGCGTTGCCGAGCGCCCTATCTCCCGCGACCAAATGGGGGCACACCATTGTTGCGTCGCGGTGGGGCCGCAGAGGAAGAGGAGATGCGGTGTTGCGTTGCCGTCCTCCCTGTCCTCTGCGGCCGCTGGGTGTTTTGGCGGCGGAGCCCAACACCTTCATCCGCCACCAAGGGGGTTATGTTCAGGGCCCGCCCGACCATCTGGCGGGCCAATACCCGTCGGGGGGTAGCGAGGAATGCTTCGGCGATACCCGACCCTCCAACCCAACACACGGTTACATGAGGAATACAAAAAAAGAAAAAAAAAGGTGGTTAAAAGTCGGTGCTATTACTCATAACCTTTCTTATTTATTCGGTGCTATTACTCATAACCTTTCTTATTTATCACAAACTAATGAGTAAACAATAATAAAATAATAAACTTGTGATTTTGTATTTACGAAAGTGTATCTAAATGGGCACAGTTTCGCGCGCGATTATGGCGGCCGTTTCCTATTCCGATGATGTGTTTAAACTTTTGTTGATTTACAAAAGTATAAGTTGATATTAACTGTTGATTAAATTCAATAATTAATTAAGTAAGGTATATAAAGTGCTGTGAATAATTGCTAAAATGCTAAATATTTGTGAGATAGTGTGTGTTAAAAGTTTTATTGAAGTGGATTTTTTCGTGTTTGCAAATTTTATTTCAAGGAACTGCAGATAAAAGGTAATTATACGTTATATATCTATAATAACTTTTCAAAACATAATTCAAGGATGCAAAAACCGTCATTATTTTTGTGATACGTTTAAAACTAACTGAGATATAGGTAAAATAATGATGCCGGTCAGCTGTTGCTTGATCAAGAGGTAAAGCCGCCGGCACTACCGGCCATATTTTATTTTTACGCCCAGCGTGGGAGACCCCTCCCTAATTTGTAATAAATCAGCTGATCGTTGAACTCAGCAACACAAATGTCGGCTGTCACATTGATGGTGTTTGCGTAAAAAATCTTAGTTACGCTGATGATAATATGGTATTGCTGAGTCCTTCGATAAGCGCTCTCAGGCGCCTTCCAGATATCAGCGAAAGGTACACGTTGGCTCAGGGACTCAGGTATAATGCTGATAAGAGTGCAAAGCTTGTATTTAAAGCTCGCGGCAAATGTTACATTAACGTACCACAAGTAACCATTAACAATACTCCTCTGAAAAGAGTCACGCGGTTCAAATACCTGGGTCACTGGCTCACCGATGACTTAAGCGATGATATGGACATACAGAGAGAACGCAGGGCGATGGCTGTCCAATGTAATTTGCTGATCCGCAGGTTTGCACGGTGTAGCAAACATGTAAAACAGACACTTTTCAGAGCTTATTGTCAGTCTTTCTACACCTGCAGTCTGTGGGTTAGTTACACGCAGAAGGCATACAATGCCCTGCGTGTTTAGTCCAACAACGCGTTCAGGGTGCTTATGGGGATACCGCGTTTTAGTAGTGCTTCAGCAATGTTTGCTGAAGCGAGGACTGATGGTTTCCGTGCCATCATACGCAAGCGGAGTGCCTCGATCCTGCGCAGAATTCGCGCCAGCTCCCATAGCATCCTGAACACGTTGTGTAACAGACGGGACAGTTCAATGTTACGTCATTGGGTCGAACTTCATGCATCGACGAATTTACCCTATATATTACGTGGGTAGCATGGGGTTTGGCTGCTCACGTAGATTAAGTTTACAAACATTAGTTTATAAATTTATTATTTTTATTATTTTTGTTTTACTAACACCAATTTTGCTATATGGATTGTTTGTGATCTCAAATAAATATTATTGAATTCAATTGATTAAACCTGTACAAATTAAAATCTGCTTTTTATTATTTAGAAACGGCATTTGTTTATGTACATACATACATAGACTCACGCCTGTTTCCCGGAGAGGTAGGCCTCTGACTACGGAACGCCATTTACAATGACACTGACATACCCCTGTTGCTACACTCACTCCCATCAAGTTTCTCATGCATGCTCTTCTGTTAAGGGTACTTCTGACCTGTCCTTTTTTTAGGATGTCTTCAATCTGGTCAGAGAACGTCCGCCTAGGTCTTCCCCTTTGTCTTGTCCCATTCACACTTGCCTTATATATCTTCTTTGTCAGTTTATCATCATCCATCCTCTCTATGTGCCCAAACCATCTTAACATGCCTTTTCTGTTCATGCTTGTCACTACATCTTCTTTTACCCCACAACACTCTCTTATCACACAATTCTTTACTCTGTCGGTCAAAGATACACCACACATATTTCTCAGTGCTCTCATTTCCAATTTTCACTACCGTACATAAGGGTAGGCACTAATATCCCTCTATGAACAGCCAAACGTGCCTTTTTGGACGTTTTCGCTGTGCATAACATATAACGCCTTCAGAGCTCCATTCACTCTATTACCTGCATTAACTCTTCTTTAAATATCTTCTTCATTCTTACCATCTCTTGTAAACAACGTACCTAAGCATACAAACTCATTCACTTGCTCCACTCGTTGTCCATCGATCAAAACATTACAAGCCGTAACGCATTCCTCCTTTTCAAAAACCATAACTTTCGTTTTACTTACATTGTTTATGTATCTTACTCTCACTCTAGAAATAATTCATAAGTGAAACTGAAGTAAACATATTGGGTAAAACTGCTGTTGAAGTGCGATTTCTATATTTTTCTATATTCTAAGGACTATTTGAATTTAGAGTGTTCGCTAGAGTCTACTAGTTCGGTTAGACTAAACAGAAAACGGCGAATGCTCGCTGTTCTGTTACAAGTCAATGCTCAGGTGTATCAGCGCCAGACCATCATAATACAATAAAAGTAACTGTTTCAGATATGTAGTTCTTGATATCTCATGAGAATGTGCTATTAACCTAGTTTTAAGCTCTTTGGGCTACAGACACGATCATGAATGTCGCCTAGCCTCATGTTAAACAGTCTTCGTAAACCTTAGCAATATTATTAATATCAACCACCAGTTTGCAATATTTTAAGAAGTACACGAATGTTTGCTTGGTTTAGATTTGTACTTACTACTTTGGCTGAGTTATCTCTTTAAAAGGCAATTCAGTGCATCGTTTGCTATATTTTGTGAATGCAAGACGTTACACCAAATCACTATCTTAAGTAAATTAACCACAACCGGAAAAAGAGCTGTGTATTTTTTTGCGACTGCTGATCGAAAGCCGTTGCTTATATTCGTTTACAATTCAACTAGCTGAGCCGGCAGTGACACCCGTGTTATTCAGAGCACTAGTGTCTCATAGGGTGATATTATCCAACTACCTCGATAAATGGGCTATCCAAAACAAAAATAATGATTCAAATCGGGCCAGTAATCGGGCCTGAAATAAGCGCGTTCAGCCAAACAAACATATTCTTCAGCTTAATAATATTTGTATCGAAAAAGTAAAGCTTCCGTGGTCCAGTGGATTGCGTATACCTGTGCTGATCAAAATTTATGAAAATAAATAAGTAAATATGACGAAATGTAGGTGGCCTAATATTACACCTCTGCCAACCCCATCAGGGCTACAGGCGGAAGTCTATAAAAAGAGGTGTACTTACGCCACTCCATCCGAAGGGTAGGAATCCTTTGTGATCAGTCCAGTTCCGAATATCCACGTAGAAGAGGCCGGCCGTCATAATGAACACCCAGACGCTTAGGTTGATGGCGTTCAGCACGTTGTTGAAGAACAACGATTTACGAACGCCAGCAACCAGGACCATCATCATCAGCAGTGAGATCGCGAAAGCCAAGAAGTCCGGGGGTTTGCCTGTTAAAGAAAACAGTCTTTGAGTGACATGGTTTTATTATGGTGAGGCGCGTGAGGTTTGTAAGTATAGAAGAAAATGGCGTTCTGTTGTCTCTGCTTGTCTCGACAGGAAAATGGCGTGAATATATCATGTACGAATGTATTTTTGATTATAAGGGCGACAACTTCCTTACTAAAATTAGAGCTGTATAAATAAACTGCGATATATAAAATTTTAATGCATATCATCTATTAGATCCATCACCATATCTCACGCCTTACTTTGATTTTTCTTATACTTGTAAAATTGGAAGGATTTGTTGCCGTTAATGTTATAGTGCATTTAAGAGATATTGAGTCATTTGTATTTGGTGCTGGCGTAAAATGTAAGTCGGCCTTAACCAAATGTCTCGATTGGTATTACTAAACAAAATTTTAGTATTAAAAGTGTGTTTAATATTATTGTGTTGAGAATCTAACAGACAATGAAATGATAAGATTTGGCGATTAAAGCGTGTATAAAGCATTTTCGAAAGTACAAGTGTTAGGGGCGGAACATATTTGACCGAAGATGCGTCGAACGTATCTTCGGTCGCGTCTATTCCGTCAAATGAATCGGTACACATCTGACGGAAAATGCGTCGAGCGTATCTGCACACATTCGCTGAAAGCGGGGCTATTATGCACGCATGTAAGTTTGCTCGTGCAGGGCCGTACTCAGGGCAGCTCAATATTTTACTGTCATATTCTTTTACCTAATCATTTTTCGTGTTCCCTGATGTTATGTAGTCACGGCAGTCCTGTAGTTATTTATATTGCAATTCGAGTTTGACTATTAAAAATATGTCGGACTTCGAAGATTTTTTATAGTAGCCAACAAGCGTTATATGAATTTATATCCTATTTAGGTATGGAGGTTCAAAAATAAAAGACCATAATACGATTTGGTTACGGTTTTTCACAAAACTTATACAAACGATATAGAAGGGGTTACAGACTACAGTTGCAGAGCAAGACACAAAATGTTTTCTATATAGGTATGTATGGAAATTGTTCCCGTGGACCTTTAGCACCTCATACCTACCCAAAAATTGGCCCTCGATCCAAGCTAGCAAATATGCGTACACTCATAGCACATACTAACACTACATTATTCTACACATTTCGTTTCTGAAAAAATAAGTAAGGTCTGGCGGCCCTGGAATCTCACGATCTTAAAATCACCGATCTGGGAATGACTTGGATATGGTATGTCCAATACCTACGAATTTAGCGTGCACACCTACGAAATTAGCGTGCACACCTACGAAACGTTTGTCAAATAAAATGGCTGCCATTTGGGTTGTTCTCCAGAATGTAATCGATATCGATATGGAGCCGGTTAGAGGAGAATAATACATTTTTGTAGTAAGTTACCTTTGTTAGTTTAAATCTTTTGCCAGATTAGTTTATTCCATAATGCAAATGTGGGCAAACTTGGCAAAGCGAAAGACGACCCTTGTATGAAACATGTTACAAAATATTCTCTGAGAGCCAATATCGGTTTTTTAGACATATTTATGCACAAAAACAAAATTATTATGTTCGATAGACAACCATTTCACAGCAGATGTACCACAAACCTTGGCGAAAAATATGGCGATAGTGGCACGAATGACATTTCTAATAAAATATCGTCATGATTAATTTATTCAGTAAACTATGGCTATTTCTTTTTTCTGACAGAGATATCCCTAAGACAAAACGAGACAACACGATGTTTGGTGGCTTTATGTCGATTTCGTATATATGTGTATAAAAAAATCATGGCGAAATGTGGGTGTAATATTACAACTCTGCCTACCCCTCCGGGGATACAGCCGTGAGTCTATAAAAATATAAAATATAATAATATATGTGAATAATGTAATTTTTCTATATGTACCTACTATTTGCCCTCTCCATTTATATTCCTTACTCAAAGGTCAAAATTCACGTGGTGCGTGGTGCGCGCGACGTCGACGGATAATCCGTTAGTACGCTCGACGTACTAACGGATCTTCGGTCAGGTGTGAATGGTTGAACGTTTTTCTATACATTTGTATGTATTGGCGTTACGCGACCGATAAAACGCGACGGATCTTCCGTCAGATATGTTCCGGCCCTTAATCGAATGTTAGAGCCTGTATTATCCATAAGTAGACTTAAAAATAAAACTGATAACCGATCAGTATAAAGTTTTATTGCCGCAATATTGGTTCTCGCTTCATTGGGGCTACTGGGGACTAATTGACATTTTATGAGCCTTTCCAAAGTGTCAAGTACTGTGAAATAAAAAAATATGACGGAAAGATTCTTTGTATAATACAGATTCACGATTTACAATAATTTTATCTAAATTAGCTGATCATTTGTGGAATTAAAGCACTGCTTCTTCTACTTATCTATTTTCTTATTAGTTTGAGATCCTTGAATTAATAGCCAGCTCAATTAAATTTTCGATTTGATGTGTAATTCGCAAAACCAAGACCATATTGAGACATTGTTAGGAAAACCAACTGTCAGCTGCTGGGGTATAATTTTTTTGCGAGTACTCAAGAAAAAAGAGCTGCAATGAAATCGATTTAATAGCTAAGATCAGAAAAACACGGTAAACTTTATGCTCAATACGGCAACTGATGTGTATGCTCATACATTATTAGCAATACGCGATAATATTTCGGCTAAAAATACAAATGACGTCACTAGTCTTTGCATTAAAATTCGTGAATCTGTTTGATGGCGAATTATAGCTTAATAATGCTGACTACTCATTTCACACTTACAAAGTTCATAGGTTGCACTGAAATTCGTTGAAATAAAATATACAATGATTTGGAATTTGTACATTCATTATACGAAGTGATTATACGCGATAATATTTCGGCTAAAAATACAAATGACGTCACTAGTCTTTGCATTAAAATTCGTGAATCTGTTTGATGGCGAATTATAGCTTAATAATGCTGACTACTCATTTCACACTTACAAAGTTCATAGGTTGCACTGAAATTCGTTGAAATAAAATATACAATGATTTGGAATTTGTACATTCATTATACGAAGTGATATTGCGATAAATAAAAATAACACAATACAGTACCTAATATGAAGTCATTTTGAAATTTAAAAATATTGAAGAACGTTTAATATGTGCTCCAGTCTCATTGAACAAAGCCCTATTCTTCTAGTACTTATTATTGAACGTCTTATTGTCTGTTGACTACAAAGCTCTCTAGTTCGGTATGCATGACATATAGACAAGCTTTTATTTCTTGGCTAGAGGCTTCAGACGCTTCAGTACACATTTATATAGGTACGTAATTGTAACAATCAATTAGTGGATTTGACTTGTAGAACTCAAAATTAACTGACTCTATGAGCTAGGTATAACTCTAAATGACTATAAAGAATTTAGTAAGGAGTGATTAGAATTAGATAGTTTCGTAGTTCTTAGGATTCAACCATAAGAACCAGTATGATACGCGACATTGACTTGTCATTGTCTGGTCAGTAAAGAATAGCAGACTAATTCCTGCTATTGATTCGATTTTTTTTGAGATGCAAATCAAGTGAGGCAGTTTTCAGTGGTAGACTACGGAAGGTTATATGATGAATGAAATATAGATATGAAGACTCACACAATAAGTCTAGATGTGTTATGTTATAAAAAAAAAGATATGTATCTTATAAAAGGATTAACTCGAATAGCGCGGGAGCTTTCTTCAAGATAGCCAGTGATGCTTTTAATGTTATTGTTAGAGTGTAAGAACTTTTACTTAGAGAACAATAATCCTCTTAACTTCTGTTACATAGCCGCGTGCAATCCGCTTTAAAATAAAATAACCTTGTAGACATAACTCTTGAAGTCGCAGCATTTTCTGTAGCTCTTGTAATGATTAACTATATTTTCTACTTGATTTTTTTTTACTGATTTCAGTAACAGAATGATAGTATAGTATGATAAGCGAACATGCAAATATTATTCTCCGGTATGCATGCAATGTATGCGATACTTTCTGACTGTGATCTGCTATATATCAGTCTATGATAGTGTCTTTCAAACTTTTGTAATGTCATTGACACTAAACTTATTCTTGTCTTATAATTGGATCAATATGATGAATACGGTTTATTTTTATTTTATGAAGGATAAGAGGCTTGAGGTACCTACCTGATCTTACTTGTAGATGGTGTTACTCATAAAAGAAATTCTAGTTGTGACGATTTTTGTCGTTACATTACTTTTACGCAAAATGTCTTTGGAACTTTTTCTGGGGAATTTCAGAGCAAAGAAGTATGTCATTACCACATTATAATTATTTTTGCAATATTTTTTTTTCATAATTATCTACCGTAATTATCTTAGATGGATCGAAGACTTGAGTAGAGGAGCTGGTGGTAAAAACGGGAGAAGCCTTCGTCCAGCAGTGGACTGCGACAAGCTGACGAGATGGGAATTATCTGCACCTAACTTAAACTGAATAGTAGATACACTTAACCTATAGTGCGTGACGATAATCATGATAGGATTATCTACACCTAACTTAAATTAATTCTAACAAGACACACTTATCTTTTAGAGATGCATCTAGTTAGTTTTAGAAGCGCAAATAAATCGTGTATTTTATCCGGGACTTCAAGTCCAGGCACGTAACCGCAAATACCACAATGGACCAGGTTTTAGCAACGGTCTCGGCTAATTCTACCTAGTGAGAACAACGTGGCTTGGAACGGATTACAGTTCCAACAAACTGAATAATGGGCATTAGATAACGTTTCAGAAAATTTACATTTTGAATTTATGTTAGCTTATGATTTATCTATGGATTTTTGTGTTTAAATTATTAGGTGAGTGTATTTATATGGAATATATGTATATGTGTAGTTTTAGATAACGTGAATGTACGCAGCGTCAGCCGGTGTTAAAATTGAATATTTATTTTATGGTGTGAGATCTCAGGCTATAGACGTGAGTAGTCTCAGATATCAACCTCTGCAGTTGTATGCAGTCATTTGCTGGGTTTTAGCCTGTCCTTATTTGCTATACAGCAGCTCTGTGAATCAATAGTCACGCGGGCCTGACATGTTCGTACAGGGGTGGATGTCGCGTTTTCCGTCTCGTTTGAGTCGCCTTTTACGACACCCACGGTATGTACTAGGGTAGTGGTGTATACTCACGTCACCACACAGGAATCAATTTTACTGTTTAAATTGATTGTTTCATGAAGCAAAAATAATGGTATTTTATGAGGCAATCCATCATAGTACTTTCAGACTGTGTTATTAAAAGGTTTGAAAAAGTCCGTGACATTTTTGCTTGACCCGGGAATCGAACCCGAGACCAAGATCAGCAGACACATATGCTATCCACCGGACCACGGAGGCAGTCACCCTATAATTAGGTATATATTTGCTATTAAGAAATAAATATATCTAAAATATAAAAAGACCTAATCAGTTACTGACTGACTGACAGACAACGTACAGCAACACACTGGGTGCAAGAAACTCATGTTCCTTGGGAACCGCACCAAGAAGGGATCTTCCGAAATTCCTACGGAATCGGGAAGAAGCAACCAAACAAAACAAATTGAGTATAGCTGCAGGCATCCTCTAGTTTACAAGAAATTATTAGTTTATGTTTTTGACGTGACAACGTCTTATAAATTGGTTTGCCGGGTGACACTTCAAGAAACTGCGTTACGCTCCGCTCACGTTATGCGCTCACAATGAGAGCGAGTGAGAGGCACGCGTCCCGCCTAAGAGCGAGAGAGACAGACATAAAAAGTGAAAGGCACGCGTCTTTCATCCTTCTTCCTACTATACGAATGAATATTCACATTAAAATTATTTTACCACTCAAAGTCGTTGTCACGTAAAACTTTCGCCCGTATACCGACTTTACAGGCAACCAATTTTTAGTTCAAGTTTTCATGCAGAAAACATTGTCTAGCATTACGCAGAATTAAAACTATACAACGGAGTTTTGAATTGCATTTATAAAACGACTTGTTTGGTATTCTTATCACAGGTGGGTTTTACGGCGCTCGCACTTGACGAGGGTAGCAAGGGTACGTAAAGGCTGGTTTTACTCACGGAAACATCAACAGTATTCAATGACAAAGACTATTGAAAATTGCCTTGCCGATTTTTTTCATTATGATAATGGATTTATAAAACAGTTGGCACTGCTACACAATAAGACAAAAGTGTTTAGATTATTATTATTTTATTATAATTTATTTGTTTTTTTTTTTGTTAGGATTCGCGTGCATATATCAAATTACTATATTGCGACACATATAATTTGCCATATCTGATAAAATCCATCTACTATTAACAAACCTATCAACGTTAGTTGTTAATTTGAGATTATAATTACAAAACAGAGACTCGTCGTTATTACTGGCATATATTAAATTAAAATTTACCAAGTATGGCTCGTGGGCTTATGTGCAATGATTACGTTAACCCGTCTAGTGCCTTAGCACGGTCGACTAAAAATTGGGTTCAATTCACTGTAATGGAACTCAACCTTGAGGCAGTTGTCCTCCATAGTTACCTAATTATACAATATAGTAATAATATATTCTACCACATACACACAACATCATCTAGTCCCAAAATAAGCAGAGCTTGTACTATGGGTACTACTAGACCTTGGATTAACATGTATTTATACTTTTTGTTATGTAAATACATACATAGAAACACCCAAACCAAGACAAACATCCATGTTCATGCACACAAATGTTTTACTCGAGCGGGAAATGGGACTTTAATGGTGCTTTGATAAAGATGAAAGTGCTGTGCCTATTCACAGTGCTATGCCTATTCGCAGTGCTATGGTGATAGTGTTAGTATTCAGATGTAAAACTTTGGTAATCATCACGAATAACTAAACGTCTTATTTAAATACGCAACAAAATCTTAAACTATCCTTAAAATTATATACTTAAACTCACAAAACTGCATTACCTATTCTATTGAGAAAAGGTATTGCAGTTTTGAAATAGTTTTAGTCAGTAATAGTCATAGTCAATACTATGATGTCGTACACTAAAACTATTTCAATCACCACGAATGCCCCATCATTTTGAAAATTGATAAAGGGTATCGATAAATTCAAATTTTATCCGCTCCGTATCCGCCCGCTACTCTGCATAAATTCGTCCGGGGAAGCAAACAAAGTTGACTCGAGGGGAAAAGCTAATTGGAACACGAGGGTCGCAAAATTCGGACACTGATGACTCTGAATGGATTTTAAAACATGTACTTAAACTCATTCGTAGGGGTGAGGAATTGAATTTTAAATCTTACACCATGAAACCATAGTAGCGAAACTACAATTGTTTCACCAAGCAATGTCCTATATTGTAAGCGAAACTAACAATTCTCACCGTTACGCTGTTGGTATACTTACGCGTTCGCATGCGGCTGCGAAATTTCGCAGATATCTGAGGAACAGTATTGACAAGGATGCAACTAATTAATCTAACTATATGATAGAGTGAGACATAGCATACACAAAATGCTTCCATACAACTGACAGAGTTTTTAAAGTTTCGTTGCCGCATGCGAACGCGTAGGTGTACTAACAGCGTTACTTAGCTTTGTTTGCAGTTGTAAATAATTTGATGTAGTTGGTCCTATTGACCTATCGTTAAGTATTTTTCAATAAAATATGACGTCAGTGCAGTGGTCAGTGACCTTGACCTTCAGGTACATGCAGTTTTAAGTTGAACACACAGGAAAATTTTGTGCGGTGAGGATTATCTTTTTTGTTTCTGGGTGTAATTTTATTGGACTAGAGGATGCTCGCAGCTACTCTCGCACTATTTATTTTAAGGTACAAGTTTGATTTGGGCTGCAGACTGCAATCACAGGTGACATTGCGGCTAGCGGGCGGCCGTTCACTGTAGTATTGCCTGCGGGTCGGGTTGCTTCGATACCCAAGACGAATGGTGTCGCTTGAAGTCTGCGGTTGCAGTTTGCGGTCTGCAGCCCATCTCGGAATTGCATCATTAATTTTCTTTCCAGTTGTTTGTCTTTCCGGTGGTTTCAGGAATCCCTTTCTTAGAGCACACATATATGAAACTAGATTCTATTCTAGCTCCACCCGCGTAGGATCCGGCTTAAAAATATCTAAGCTTTCTGATGTAAAATGGAGTCAGACCCCACCACCCCCATCATGGCTGGCCCACCTTGCCGGGCGGACGCCCTTAAAGCTCGTGCTTGCATCCATCAAGTCTGTTTCACACATCAAGCTTTCATTTCATGGCCTTCTTATACTAGTTTTGATCATAGCGACACCAACGAGAAACAGCAGCATTATTTTGTGATGTTTATTATAATTATGTTATAATAGCTAGGGAAACAGCAGATATGTAAACCGAAGAATCCTTTGATAAATTATCAGGGAGAAGCGTGTACGAAATATATTTGTAAACCATAGTTCGTTATAATTAGTTTATGTACTAACAGCGTTGATTAGTTTATGTTTACGTTCGTATACTAATAAGAGCATACTAGTATGATCATTAACTATAAAATACTTGACTTATAAGAAAATTATTTAATATAGACCTGGGTATAACAGTCGCTAAGATATTCATTAAGATTTTTTATGTCATGATAAAAACGAGGATACTACAGTGCCGTTAATCAAATACTCCTGTAATGTCCGGCAATTCTCTCTTAGTGCTCCTCTACACTCAGCAAGGAACATACAAGCCAAATTTCAACTACTTGCACCCAGTAGTTTCGCCTGTGCGTTGTCAGTCAGTCAGTAACGCAAGAATTTTATATATTATATAGATAAAGTGCCTATGTCTCTGAAACGCCGACTCATGGACATGTCCATCCTCCCCATCCTCACATATAGTGCCCAAACCTGGTCTTTGACCGCAGATCAGAAGTCCAGCCTTGGTGTTTGTCAGCGAGCTATGGAGCGCAGTATTCTCGACGTAAAACTTGTAGATCGAGTCAAAATACCATACTGCGCTCTAAAACACAAATCGCAGATGTGTCTCAAAAAGCAGCCAAGTTAAAATATGACTGAGCAGGTCATATGTCTGACGATCTTTGGGCTAAAACTACCACCTTGTGGGTCCCAGATTGAAGGAGGCCTCGCGGTAGACCCAAGATTAGGTGGCAAAATGATGTAAAGCTCTATAATGCAGAGTGGACAACAACAGCTCTCGATAGAGAGAGGTGGAAAGAGGGTAGGGCGGCCTTTGCCCTGCAGTTGGACAGGTTAGGCTGCAAATAATAATAATAATAAAAAATACAAATAAAATATTCTTCTGCGGTAATATATATAAAAAAAAATCTTAATTTTTCATAATATTAAATAGTACACTGCTAAATGCTAATAATCTATTCTGTTTATCCATTTGGCCAAGCTGGTTTCAGTTAAAGCGTTTCATTCATTTAGATTTCTTTTATAATTTTTCAGCTCGCTTCGCTTCTCGCAATTTGCTTTTCATTTTTAAAGCTATTTTTTATTGAACTTGTTTATTCTATTATGATTTCTCACAATCGCATTTTATTAAATGTGGTCTCGCCAATTATCTGAATGTAACAAAAAATACGATTTATAGTAAAATCTAATACTTAACTGTAAAGTAATGCCGAGGCAATTAACTTGTATAATAAGTCCGTGGGAAACTTCTAGCTTTTGATTTTAGGATTATTCTTGTCAGAATATAACTAGTTCTATGGTTACCGGATAACTAAATAGCATAGCTATATAGCCCTAAAACGTATCCAGATAATTACACCCAGGTACGTCAATAACCGAGCTCCATAATTACCCTTTTAGAAGTGTTCTTTGTGTAGTTTATTGAACAAAGAGCTACTACAATGAACGTATTGATTTTTAATTAACACTATCAAGGTGTATGCAAAGGTGTCAGCCCGTCCTCTGTGTTCTCCTTCGGTTTAAAGTTCAACCCTTTCGGCTCGTCCTCGAGCGATTAACTCTGTGTTCGTGATTTTGACATGTTTTATTATTGTGTTAACTAACGTGTAAAAAATTTTAATTTATGTAACACGCTTATGATGGTCAAAACTTTTCAATTCAGATTCGCATAGAGAGTTGGATCTGGTTTCTGCCAGAGTTACTACTCATAGCATCATTGCCATTACGTTTCGCATAACTGACTAACTGACTAATAAAATTATTAGTTATGGACATATCAGCCTACTAAAAATCGTCCTAGCGTTATCTCGGTTGCATCCAAGACTTATGCCTAGGAGCCCGAGGTCCGCTTACTAGTCCAACCAGATATGATAGAATATCAGTTTTTTCACAGAGCGACTGTCGTCTGACCTCCGCAACCCAAAAGGATAACTATATTCCAAGCCTACTAAAAACTGTCGTGTTATAAAACGGTATGTAAACTTGCCTGCACAACTGCTGACGTAGGAAGAGATTTCTTTTTTGTTTAAGTTTAATGATCTGAAATTAACTTGGTTCTGTTCTAATAGGATGCATTTTTTTAAATACTTCAGTAAGTATGTATATAGCACCATGTGTTTTATACTATAAACCGAGTTTACTTAATACATACATAATATTAAATATTATATGTTTAATATTTAATATCGAATTTAGCATGTTCAAATCAAAATATATTATGAATAGATAGATAGATTTCAGTCAAGAGTCTAATAAAAAATAATTCATGTGTATTTTTAATCAAGTACATAATCTTTTGTATTTGTTAAGTAAAATGTTGTCGAGCGGATGTGAGCATGAGCATTAGTACTATTTATAGCCGCCAACGCCGCCTGCAGTTCGAGGATTTCATAGGGAGCTTTTATTATTTGCTAACACAGTTCCTGCAAAAGCGATCCGCACCGATGAATACAACAATCGCAACAGCACAGAGCTATAGCGGAAACCTACACTGTGTTACAAATGTATAGAAACTCATAGCTTTACATAGAAGTATAATAATTTCAATAATATTTTATTTCAGTTTGTTTTTACCTCGAAACACAAAACAGTTTGTTTTAGGTAAATTGCCTTTGTTTTGAGTAATCGATATTTCGTATTATAGTAGCGCTACGGATGTACTTGACAGTACATAAAACTAATATTTATAACCACGTAAGTTCAAATTTGCATTACAATTTGTTTGGGATTTGGACGCTTCATCTCTCTGGAATTTTTTAGCATGCGGAACTAATATGGTTCGTAATGCAATAGACAACATTAACTTAAGTTTAAAAAAATTACGATCAGCTAAAGGTAAAGTTTGAGTGTACGAAGTAGCTAGTCGATTCTGGTAAACAACCAACAAAACCCTTTAATAAATGGACGAAACAATACATCATAAGGCATGTAATAAATTATGCTAATTCACTAGTACCAAACGCGTGACCAACAATTTCAGATATTTTCACTATTCTATCTGTCTGTTGTCATCATCATCATCATCATCAGCCTGCAAGGGTCCAGTGCTGGCCTAGCCCTCTCTAATGGCACGCCACTGAGCCCGATTTCCGGCTTTTCGTGTCCAGCCGCTGCCAGCCACTTTGCGTATATGGTCACTCCACACTCCTACACTACGTTTGCCAAGGCGTGGTCTCCACTCTAGAACACGACTACTCCAATGGTTATCGGTTCTTCGACAAATGTGGCCGGCCCACTGCCACTTCAGCTTACTAATTCTTTGAGCTACGTCGATTACCTTGGTTCTCTGTCGGATCTAGAATAGACTCCACGGGTGACTTACATCAAACAACAACATCTCAATGTTTCTTTGAGTACTTTAAAGCTTAAATGATAGAATTTTTAAAGCTATACTCTCAGTTTATCATAAAGATAATCAATATGAAGGGACCATTAAAAATGTTCATCTATTTTCATGCCTAGGTATTTAACACAGTTTACTTTTTCAATAGGTTTACATTGACAGTTTGATAAGTTATGAAAGCATGAATAATCGTGTGTATACAATAATAGTTCTACTGATGGTCGCAAATAGGGGGAGTGTATTATTAACTGTTTGGTTTTCTCTGAATTGATGATGATACCGCTATCGTGTGACCACTTAACTACCTCGTTTACATCTCGCTGTAGTAGGCTGCAGGTATCTAATTCGTCAGTACCGGCGCGCAGTAGGCACAAGTCGTCCGCAAAAATGTGTGCTGAGCAGTGCTCAAGAACATTGTACAAGCTATTGACGTGCATTAGGTAGCTTACAGGAGCACAGCCCGTGCCCTGAGAGACCCCGTCGCCCGAGCACTTTTATTTCGTCACTTAGAGTGAGTGTCACTCACTTTAACATGGTACTTACGAGGGCGCTGTGAGATAATCCCGGAACCATTGATTCAGTGGTTCTCCCACACCGCACTCTTGCATTGCGCGCAGTAGGCTGTCAGATTCCAAAGTATCGAAAGCTTTTTTATATCGAAAAATATTGTTACAACGAACTTTTTGTTCTCTAAATAATTATTGATCACATCAGTAAATTTTGATAACAATGTGTCTGTACTGCGTCCGTTAATGAAACCATGTTGACTTGACAGTTATTTAAAATGCCATTTTTATGCAAGTAATTATTTATTTGCTTAGCAATACATTTTCTATAATTTTATCAACACTTGATAATATGGATATTGGTCTGTAAATAGACTCCATTTTACGCTCACCCCTCTAATAAATAGGACGGACAATTGCTTGTTTTAATTGGTTAGGAAATTTGCTATGCTTGACAGATAAATTAAGAAGTTTAGCTACTTACTTTATCATCTACACATTTAGGTCGTACATACGTATATACTCATATAGATATACTTATGCGTGCTTATTCAAACATTGCGAAAAGTAGTAATAGGAATATTATTGTAGAAGTGAACATGAAATACGAAGTTTAAATTACCAGAATATTGTATATATTTACAATATTAACTATTTAAATATCCATCAGAGCACAAATATGTCAGATTTTTAACCAATTTAATTGTTAACCTATTAAACATGATTATCGTTATAATACCGCATCGCATGTCTGACATACTATCGCTTAAACATCGCTATGATAGTGTCATTCGATATTTTGATAGCCCAGAATAGCAGCACGTTGCTAAATGCAACACTACAAAGCAAAATGTATTCCATTTGTAACGAAGTAGCGCTCATTGTAATCAAGTGTTCATGTATGCCTGACTCGTTTCAGGTAGCGATACTTTAGAACCTTCATTAATATGTAATGCGGATTGCGTTTGATTTTGTTACAATTTATTTACGTATTCGTGTAGATTTTGTATATGTGATAATTTTGGATTCAAGCTCTACATGCTTCAGCTTCTTTTATTCTCCTATCAGGAAAAATAAAAAGAGTGAGTGTCGGTACAGTTGGTACTGCAATCCAGTGTCGGACTAGCTCAACAAGAAAATACTAAACAGATTTTGATATTCCATGAACTTAGCAGTGCTTGAGCTTAGATAGACATTAAGCTAGGTAGCTTCTATTTACTGTAAGCAAATGATTAAGGGTGTTAATTAAAAAGACATAATTTTATTAGCATTATTCGTATCTCCAAATCTACATTGCTTTCTAAATTACTTAGTCAGCCACAATCAACGCGCATCTGAATAACACTATCTTAACCACAAGTCATCTTCTATGTAAACCACTCTAAATACAACTCAGCATGGTGATTATAATAATGAAGAAATGTAAAGGAGCAGGTAGGTTCGACCAACTTGGTTTTATATTCTATCGCAGAAAAAAGGCAGCGATGGCCGAGTGGATATCCCAACAGACTGCCATGCAGAGGGTATCGGGTTCGAATCCATGGCGCGCACCAATGACTTTGAATTGTTAATTATCGCTTATCCCGTGCCTCGTAGAGCACGTTAAGCCGTCGGTCCCGGTTGTCATGAAGATCTTTGATAGTAGTTACAGGGCGTCAGTACCTTCTAAATAAACTGACACTAGTCTAAACCATGGAATATCGCTATCCCTTCGGGTTGCGGAGGTCAGACAGGCAGTCGCTCTGTGGAAAAGCTTATATTCAGCCAAATCCGGTTAGACTAGTAAGCGGACCCCATATTGAAACTGGGATAACGCTAAGAGAAAGAAGATTCTATCGCAGTATATTTTTGACAAGAGTTGTACAGAGGTCAGATATTTTAATGGTCTTATTGTTTCTGTAAAATGGAAATAACCTTACGTCGGTTGCCTATGTTTTGCGTTCAACCGCATTTATATAACTCTTATTACGTCATCAATCTATCAAGGATATTATATTTTTTAAGTTTAAATTATTTTGTGCATCTACATTTAGATCTCATTAGCAATTCAAAGTCAATAATGTTACAAACTCAAGTCAACTCAACTGATCTGAGCAGAAAATATTTTTAGTTGAAGAAATTCTTGCTCATTTATTAAGAAGTTGCTGTAGCTAGCTTTGGCACTAACCACGCTATAAAAACTAAACCTTCTATATGTTAAAAGCTCTTAGCAAATTCACTGCTTATTTTTTTATGTATTTTGTTGCGTTTCGACATATTCGGTGTCTTTCAAAATGTGTCGCGAATAAAAATGTTTTTGGCTACTGTCATCATACGAAAATAAACTGATGGACAAATGATGGCGCTATTTTGTAATCTGAATTTTACACCCGGCTTGATGTTGTTAAAATGTTCAGCAACTAATTATAATTCTTAAGCATTCAGCACTTTAGATGCGTCGAAATCAAATCAACTTTAATAAAGTTTTTAGTAGTTGGTAGCTACCAAGCACGTCCGACAAAATAAAAGCGGCGACGCACGCGTCAGACAAAGTTGCATTTTCATTTTATTTTTACAACCTACGGATATTTAAACTCTGTTACATATTTAATAAAGCGACGCAAAATAGATTGTGCTTTGCGTGGAAAAATATTTAGCCTGCAAATTAAAAAACGAAAGTTTTGAATATTTTGTACAGAGTAATAGTTATATGACACAAATTTTGTGTTGGTAAAACTTATTAAAAATGTACATAAATTTGGATAAATGTATTTTCCGAATTCATTTCGAAAATGTTAAAAATATTTGACTTCGATAAAGAAAAATACTTGAACGATAGGTAGACAAAGCCTACCGTAGACCTAAGGGTTTAGTGCTTTTACACTACGCAATTGAGCAATCACGTAACTTCGTAGTGAGTTTTTTGCAGTAAGTTGCCCATCAACTAACTTTTAAACCAGACATTTTAAATAAACTTGTTCATTCACGTAATTATACCGAATAGGTAACAAACGAGACATCTTATGTATACATAACATCGCAGGACTATTACATTTCTCTATCTCTCTCTCTTTTTATATATCCCATGCAATCTTAATATAAGAGCTAGTAACATAATGTATAGTTCTCTATTCATTATTGTGTTATCTCAAAGATAAAGAGACAACAAAGGTGAAGTATAAACACACCGTTTGGTATCATAGAAAAATAGACCAAGTGTTTTTATGCTAAAATCCATTAACAACATCATTATCATCATCAGCCTGCCTTAGTCCACTGTTGGCACACCAAGCTCTTTGTGTCCAGCAGCTGCCACCTAGTCGGTGGGTGTCCTTTAATAAGTTTGCCAAGGCGCGGTCTCCACTAAGTAGAGATTAACAACTACAAATTGGTATACTCACATTTATTATCTACTATGCCATTGAAATATGTACGCGCAAGATTAATACGACATAGAAATGGATACCCTGTAACAAAACATACCTACTATTTGGTTCTACATTAATATTTTAAAACAACAACGTCCTTTCATCACATTCCGAGTGGGAAGCACCATCTGTGTTACCGCGGGCTTAATAAAATAACATAAAGGTATTATACGGTGATAAAGAATACACAGAATTCAATTAATACACACATTGCTTTGTTTTGTCCAAAATGCAGGTTTCATTCCATTGAAAGGAAATTACAATTTCATTCGGAATAGTGGGAAAAGCTAAGCTGCACAATAAGTCGTCAAAGGACTTGATTTAGTAATTCCGTTAGCATGTTGGTATTAACACCGCTCTGGTACTCCAGAGCGGTGTTAATACCAACGGAATTACTTAATCAAGTCCTTTCTCAGTCTCGTCTCGTTGTCAGTAGACAAAGGTGGATCGACTGCACTCAGTTTGGTGAAAAAGATATCAAGTTGCAGGTTCGTAGGTCGCGCGTCCTTTCGACTACCAATCATTCGACTAGAGGCTTTGTTAACTATTTCAGATAAGCTAAATAAGGATGTGAACTATGTCATTTGGATCGTTTCAAACGCAGTTCTGTGTTTTCAACATACATTAATTTTGTCGATTGGTCAGTGTGGTATAGGTATTGAATTGTTGATTATCGCTTGCCCTGTGGGTCCCGGCTATCTTGAGGACTTTTGACAGTCATTATAAGGCATCAGTACCGTCAGTACCTCTGATTAAACTAACACTAATCTAAACCATGTAATATCGCTATCGCTTCAGGTTGCGAAGGTCAGACAGGCAGTCGCTCTGTGGAATAGGTTATATTCAGCCAAATCCGGTTAGACTAGTAAGCGGAACCCGGGTTGAAACTGTGTTAAGGCTAGGAGGCTGATGGTCAGTGTGGTATAGCAGCCCAATACCACCTATTAAACCATAGTACTACTGTGAAGCAAATTAGGAGAAGTTTAGGTCCAGCTGTGGACAGTATAAGACTGTAAAGCAACTCCAAGGAACCTGATTTTGACGAGCTCTACGATCTTTGTGGCGCTACGGCCATGCTACGAGCTGCTACGAGTGCTCGGCGTTGCACGATCGTCGTCTATAAACGAAAACGAAAATCTGGATAATTTGGTGACCGAACTTGGGTAACAAAACGTAACACTAAATTACATTTATAATAAAAAAATGAATCGCTGAATGTATTGCTAATCGCAAATCTCGACAGCAGCTGAACCGATTTCGCTAATTCTTTTCTATACTAATATAATAAAGCGGAAGAGTTTGTTTGTTTGTTTATTTGTTTGTTTGTTTGTTTGAACGCGCTAATCTCAGGAACTACCAGTCGGATCTGAAAAATTCTTTTTGTATACGATAGCCCAGTTATTCCGGAAAGCTATAGGCTATATAACATAACGCTTCGACCCTTTGGGGCTGGGCAAAAGGCTAAAAAGGCTGAAACATAATGTCGGCTAATCTCAGGAACTAGCAGTCGGATTTTAAAAATTGTTATTGCCTATGATAGCCCTATTATGCCGAAAGGCTATAGGCTATATAAAATTACGCCACAACTTTTAGGGGCCAGACAAAAATAATAAAATGGTCAAACGAGAAGGGGGAGGGTTGGGTCAAAGGCAAAAAAAGGCTAAACGAATAGGATACAATCTATATGGGTATCGTTTTCGAGATTTTCGGGACGCTGATTATTATTGTGAAATTTATTTAGTGATCCAAGATGGCGGACGGGAAATCAAAGATGGCGGATGAGAAAATTTTAAATATCAATATGGGTATCGCCTTCGATATTTTAAGGGGTGGAGAATCGAAAAACAACATCTATTTCGTAATCAAAGATGGCGGATGGGCAATCAAAGATGGCGGATAGGAAAATTTAAAAAAATCAATATTGGTAACGTCTCCGATGTTTAAAGGGATGGGGAATCCAAATACAACATCTATTTCGTGATTCAAGATGGCGAATGGGAAATCAAAAATGGCGGATGGGAAAAATTTTAAAAATCTATATGGGTATCGTCTCTGATGATTTAAGAGATGGTGAATCCAAATACAACATCTATTTTGTGATCAAAGATGGCGGATAGGAAATCAAAGATGGCGGACGGGATTTTTTTTTAAAGTCGATATGGGTATGATCGCCGATATTTAAAGGGATGGGGAATCCAAATCCGACATCTATTTCGTGATCAAAAATGGCGGATGAGAAATCGAAGATGGTGGATGAGAAAGTTTTAAAAAATCAATATGGTTATCGTCTCCGATGTTTTAAGGGATGGCGAATCTAAATACAACAACTATTTCGTGATTCAAGATGGCGAATGGGAAATCAAAAATGGTAGATGGGAAAAATTTAAAAAATCAATATGGGTATCGTCTCTGATGATTTAAGGGATGGTGAATCCAAATACAACATCTATTTCGTGATTCAAGATGGCGGATGGGAAATCAAAAATGGCGGATGGGAAAAATTTTAAAAATCAATATGGGTATCGTCTCTGATGATCTAAGAGATGGTGAATCCAAATACAACATCTATTTTGTGATCAAAGATGGCGGATAGGCAATCAAAGATGGCGGACGGGATTTTTTTTAAAGTCGATATGGGTATCGTTGCCGATATTTAAAGGGATGGGGAATCCAAATCCGACATCTATTTCGTGATCAAAGATGGCGGATGAGAAATCGAAGATCGTGGATGAGAAAGTTTTAAAAAATCAATATGGTTATCGTCTCCGATGTTTTAAGGGATGGCGAATCTAAATACAACAACTATTTCGTGATTCAAGATGGCGAATGGGAAATCAAAAATGGTGGATGGGAAAAATTTAAAAAATCAATATGGGTATCGTCTCTGATGATTTAAGGGATGGTGAATCCAAATACAACATCTATTTCGTGATTCAAGATGGCGGATGGGAAATCAAAAATGGCGGATGGGAAAAATTTTAAAAATCAATATGGGTATCGTCTCTGATGATCTAAGAGATGGTGAATCCAAATACAACATCTATTTTGTGATCAAAGATGGCGGATAGGCAATCAAAGATGGCGGACGGGATTTTTTTTAAAGTCGATATGGGTATCGTTGCCGATATTTAAAGGGATGGGGAATCCAAATCCGACATCTATTTCGTGATCAAAGATGGCGGATGAGAAATCGAAGATCGTGGATGAGAAAGTTTTAAAAAATCAATATGGTTATCGTCTCCGATGTTTTAAGGGATGGCGAATCTAAATACAACAACTATTTCGTGATTCAAGATGGCGAATGCGAAATCAAAAATGGCGGATGGGAAAAATTTAAAAAATCAATATGGGTATCGTCTCTGATGATTTAAGGGATGGTGAATCCAAATACAACATCTATTTCGTGATCAAAGATGGCGGATAGGAAATCAAAGGTGGCGGATGGGAATTTTTTTAAAGTCGATACGGGTATCGTTTCCGATATTTTAAGGAATTGGGAATTCAAAAACACCGTCTATTTCGTGATCAAAGATGGCGGATGGGATTTTTTTTTAAATCAATATGGGTATTGTCTCCGATGTTTGAAGGGATGGGAATCCAAATACAACATCTATTTCGTGATTCAAGATGGCGGATGGGAAAAAATTTTAAAATCAATATGGGTATCGTCTCTTATGATTTAAGGGATGGTGAATCCAAATTCAACATCTATTTCGTGATCAAAGATGGTGGATAGGAAATCAAAGACGGCGGACGGGATTTTTTTTTAAGTCAATATGGGTATCGTCTCCGATATTTTAAGGAATGTGGAATTCAATATTATATAAAATCTATGTTTGTTTTTGCATCATTTATAGACCCTGGAATGATAAGAGAAAGTCAATGGTAACTTTGGAAAAGGGGCTTAGAAAAAAGGGAATTAAATAAAAACTCTTAAAAGGCGATACGGAGTTCGCGGGGTCAGCTAGTTTTATAATATTCCTTGAAGTACGAGGATGGTTCTCACGGAGAGAAAAATAAAAATAATTTAAAGATAAAAATTAAATTATTCAATGGGCTCGCCCCCTATTCAATGGACTCGCCCCTTATTACGTGATCAATGGGCTCGCCCCGTAGATAATATAATATGAATTGGATATAGCATGTTCGACTGATACTCGTGTCCGTGATGTGAATAATGCTTGCATATCTTAGATGGCACAATTTGACACATGCCAGTCGCTCGTTGACATTCATATAGGCATTTTATAGTTTAATTTAGGCAAGAATACCTGCTTGTGCTGTTGTAAGCTGCAGAAGACCAAGCCATACCCATAATCTTAGTAATGGAAACATTCATTTTCATCGAGAAGTAAATATTTAAAGCTAAATAAAATAAAATATCACTATGACACAAAAAGTATACATTGTTGGTTTTACATAACGCTACTGTCTGTAAAATCGAATGTACACAGCAATCTACTTTAAACGTCAAATTTTGTGCAATTATGACGTGTTTAGTGATGTACCTCCATTGCGATAAGTATATATCGATACTCTGGCTGTTTAGTAATTGGTAAATAGCAAAATTTTAAATCATTACATGTGCTCTTTGCATCCAAGAACTGTAAAGTTTTACTATGATGAAGTAATTTGTGTGTTTTTTTAGCTTTCCGTTCACACTCGAAGAATAATTAAAATGTCTCGAAGCAACAGGCGAAGCAATTGGATACCCAAAAACACACACAATATGCTCACTACATTTTACTACAAATTTTTTCGTAGTGCAGAAAAGAGAGGCGATTTTTAAAACCAGGTGCTATTCCTACGATTGAAATAGCTAAGTTATCTTCTGAAACTTTCAGGGTACATATTATTTTTATTACACATCTTTTTATACAACATGTTGATCTGCATTTGCAAAATATTTTTATAATACAACATAGACAGTATACTTATTCACCTAAAATTATTTCAAACAGTGTCCGATGATATAAAACCCTATTTTCAATAAATAATGTTACTTTGTCTAAATAACTAACCGTAAATCAGAATAAACTGTTGACTCTCGCAGAATAAAACTGTATCGCGCCATCACTGTAGGTTCTGTAGGTATGTATGATTGTGTGTGCTAGGCACCTGGAATGGCGATCAGCTGAGCGGCGGCGGCGGTCAATACACCGAGCTAATTTTCAAAATGTATGATGCCGAAAATAATTTTCCAACTTTTAGTGACTTATCTTTCATATATTTGTATTCAGTTAAAGTAGTATAATACACCCCAATTTTCTTTTTGCAAATGCAAATGAACACTCTGTATACATTGCGCCTCCAGCAATTTTATTAAAGTAGCGGCATAATCTACGAGTATGTGAATAATAATTTCGTTTATACTCATAACTTTTAGACCACGGGAACGATTCCGTCTACTCCATCATTGAATGGCACACCAGAAAGGCCAGAAAGGCAAAAAAGGCAAGTAACAAGTGATAATTATAATTATACTAGATTTTAACCCGTGGGAACCGTGGGTTATTACTATGTATCTTGGTTTCGAGTATCCAATATTGCGGCAAGGTTCTAAACACCATGATTACGGATGTTCTGAAATCTTACAGATCGGTGAACGCTTACAAGCGAGTAAAACGATCTACTCCCATTCTTAGGGGTTTACTAATGTGCAGCCAGAACGACGCCACTACTACTGACATAATTTAAAAAGAACCCGCTTATTTTAAAAGTAATAGCAATGACCACGAATAATTAAGTTAAATCTTTAGATTATTTTTTATTTATCACTGTGTTTACAGCAGCCCTATTTATAAAATGATCGATCTATCGAAAATGGGCCTCTTCCTCCTATACGCATGAACCTATAGACATACAGAACCCATAAACTTTTTAGTGCCTGAAATTGAAAACCTAGTTTTTATTCCAAATTAGTGTATGCAATCGTGTTACAGTAGAAGTAATAGGAAGAGGGGAGGTACATGTATTCTGGTAAAAAAAGGTCACAAATGTAAAGACATACCCGAAATAGTTAATCTGTCTTTCAGTGGTGTCTTGGAATGTTGTGCAGTGGAAATGATATGTAATGGGATTGTTACATACATACATACATACATACATATACATTTATTTTTTGAACAATTGACCAAAATTATGAAAGTTACAACAAAATATCGTAAAAGAAAAGTCATAATAGCAGGGGATTTTAACATAGATATGCTTAAAACAATACGTCACGAGAGCTGGAGCGTTTAAATTTTGAACTATAACTTAAAATTACAATTAAAACAACCTAGAAGATTAGCTAGTGGTACCTGTATTGACAACTTCGCACATAATTTAGGGAAAAATGCGAATCTCATGTAACAGAGCTCATTCAGCTTATCAGATCATACGGCCCAAATACTCAAATTTACAGTTAATCAATATTGTTTAATTGATAACTGGTTTATAAGACACCGTGACTATTGTATTGAAAACATGCAACTGTTTAAAGGGTACATTAAATGTCTTTCTTTTTCAGAAATCTATAGCACAGAAAGTTCTAACACAGCCTATGACACTTTCATGGATACGTTTACAGTTCTATATGATCTATGTTTTCCTTACAAACTTTTCAAAATAAACACCAACAATAAACTAAAATGGATTTCCCAAGGCGAGAAAAAATGCAACAAAAAGAAAAGAAGTTTACTGTGGCATTATAGACTTAATAAAAAAGAAACAAACAAACACAAATTTAAAAACTACTCTAAGATTTATAAAAAAGTTATTAAGCTTACACAACGTACGCAAAATGATTACAAAATAACAACCGCACCCAACAAATCTAAGGCGTCGTGGGCTATTATTAACAGGGCTAAAACGAATATACCTAGGATCGCAATTACTTCCTTATCTATTGGTGGCAAAACTGTATCGCACCCAATACAAATCTCCAATGCCTTCAATAATTTTTTCGTCGATAGAATACAGCCCAAAACCAACTCAAGCTGTAATACGTGCAATAGCAGTAAACTACTTGCATCGATGTTCATGGCGCCAAGTACTCCTAAAGACATATTAACAGTCATACGGTCTCTAAAAAATACTAATAGTGCCGGTACGACGGAATCTCAACACGGATAATTAAGTATGTCGCTGGTGATATCTGTGAATACTTAAGTCATATACTTAACATAACTATAGTCTCAGGAATATATCCAGATAACATGAAGACTTCTGTCGTCAAGCCACTATTTAAATAAGGTAACAGCCATCACATGGCTTCATACAGGCCTATTGCGCTAACGTGTACCATATCTAAGATATTTGAGAAATACATTCATGAGCAAGTCTACAAATATCTAGAGAAATCGAATATTCTAACAGATAAACAGAAGGGCTTTCGAAAAAACAAAACCATAAATATGGCCATTTATGATTTTTTGCGGCATGTTGTTACTAGCGTTGACAAAAATAATCCCGTATGCTCTATTTTTTGCGATATGCCCTCAGCATTTGACTATGTGGATCATGACATTATATTGAATAAATTATAACGATATTTATTCGAGGAAATGTGTTAAAATTGTGGGAAACTTACATTAAAAATCATAAACAGTACACTCAGATATCTATGGTCAATGCCAACTCACGTAAGGAAGTAATTTATACGTCTGATCCAAGAATAGTTCGATACGGTGTTCCACAGGGAAGCGTGTTGGGTCCGTTACTATTCATGATTTATATTAAAGATTTACCGAGAGTAACTGAATTTCCAATTTCTCTCTTTGCCGATGACAGCACAGTCACTGTCAGTGCTAGAAATACGGACTGTTTTGAGAAGGACATAAATGATACAGTGCAATCAGTAATGTCATGGAAGGATGATAATAATCTAAAAATGAACTTAACTAAAACAAACACCATGTTCTTTAGTTAACGGACAACACCGCCTCAAGTAAATGTTAACTATCACGGGACAGAACTAAATATAGTGCATTTAACAAAATTTTTAGCCATCATAATTGATAAAAAGCTGACTTGGAAAGACCATATAGAACAACTAAACAAGCGGTTGAATTCGAATGTTTATGCTCTGTCTAAGCTAGCGCGAGTTATTAATGTGTCATCGCATATCACAGCATATCATGGCATAACAGACTCAATCCTAAGATTCGGCATAATTTTTTGGGGCAACTCTACTACAAGGAACATATATTTAAGTCCCAAAAAAAATGTATCCGAGCAATGTTTGGCCTCAAATCAACAGACAGTTGTAGACCATTTTCATTAAGCATAACACTACTAACTCTACCGTCACTGTATGTCTATCGAGTGGCCTGTTTTTGTAAAAACAAATCCGCATCTTTTTGACAAACTATCAGTTGTCAACAATCGAAACAGCCGTGATAATGAACAATTATGTGCAGTGAAGTCTACTACAGCGCTCATGCACAAAAGCATATTTTGTATGGCACCCACTATCTATAACAAGTTACCAAAGCACTTTAAACTGTTAAATATTATCACTTTTAAACAACAGCTTAAGAAATATCTGACCCAGAAATGCTACTATAGCATAACGCAGTTTTTGACAGATAAAAATTGTATCCTGTAACTTTCATAATATATTCTATAATGTCACTGACGCCTGCCATTATGACATTCTTCAAACATTAGTACTTATACTGTGATTACCTGTATTTATTGCGAACATATAGACCTCACTGTATGATTTTTTGACACTTGAGATATTTATATATTTTATAATGCTAAAATGTTATTTACTGATAGTTTGAATATATTTACTTAATCCATGGGCATAAATGAAATCACTTGAGATATTAATAATTATATATTTTTATGCTAAAATGTTTCTGATGTGTGTTTGTTATGTATGAATGTGTGTTTTGTTAAGTTATATGCAATGTAATTATGTAATGCAATCAAATTTCTTGACTTCCTGTAAGTATTTCATTAATAATATAAAACTTTATTATCTTAATGCAATATGTCTGTCGTCTGTATTTTTGATTTTAATTCTGCTTTAATAGCGTTCGGTAATATTAATGTAACAATAAAATTTCGTATGCCGTAACTGGCAAAACATGTAGATCATTTTTAAGAATTATTTGTAACAACTTGCATGCAAGCTAAAACTTGTACT
The DNA here is from genome assembly GCA_944739405.2 of Euclidia mi. Lineage (NCBI taxonomy): Eukaryota > Metazoa > Arthropoda > Insecta > Lepidoptera > Erebidae > Euclidia > Euclidia mi. The sequence continues at coordinate 32,276,559 of OX123199.2, read as the reverse complement.
GTATTACTCAAGTTTTACGAAATATATTTATTGTATTCTATAGCCCAGAGGCTAGCCGTACAAAAGAAAGTTTTATTTTTATAATATGTTAGCAGATTTGATTAACAAGATTTTAAACACGTCTTTAACACAGTAAATTGGTGAATTGATTAATAAAATAAACTTCTTTGTTGTGCAGTGCGTACCTAACTTAGATCATATTACACAAACACTCCTATTAAATTAAATATTTTTAATAATCCTATATACACTATCGATAAAATCATTTCGCTTAGCCCCATGCCTAAATGTCCTGTCATTTGCACAAAACAGATTATTTATAATGATATCAGAGTTCGGAATGTGTGATGTACTACACTCGCGAGCAAGTAAATCGACTCAAGGTTCAAGTGCGCTTAAAATGCAATTTATCTTAGTAATTACTTATTCTGGCTCTATTTAATGTTTAACATATTTCAAACCTAGTAATTAGGCTTTAAAATGATAGCATTATTTCAGTTATTAACTAAACATTTTCCTTAGAATACAACTGAATGCAAAATTCGTATAATTCGCTTTGCGCTCTATACACAACTTGCGCGATCCAACTTTCTATAAATACCCCTTTAATCTTTTTTTCTTTTCAGTCGCTAATCAGACGTTGACTTGAACACATCTCCGCATATTGAAACCCTTGTTTGAAGAAAATTAAGGACACTACACCTGAAGAAGCCGCTCAAGTTGTTGTCTTGTTGCAACAAGGGCTGAACCAGCGAGAAGTCGCTCGCCAGCTGAATATGAGCCAGTCTGCTGTCTCAAAAGTATATAGAAGGTTTCAAGGGACTGGTGCCTTTACTCGGAGACCTAATACCAGTAGACGCCGGTGACGACCGAACCAGCGCTGATTCCCGGTATAATTCCCATTGAGCACATATGGGACATATGGCTCAAAAGCAAGGTCAGAGCGAGAAATCCAGCTCCTGCGAACATACACGACCTCAAGGCAGCGTTGGTAGAAGAGTGGGGTCGAATATTTCAATCCACGGTGAAAAAATTTAATAGGTCCATGAAGAATCGCATGAGAGCAGAGATCAGGAGAGGAAAGGGGAGGAAATACCAAATATTGACAACAATAAATTAATCTGCTGTTCTTATTCTGTTTCATTTTATACATCATGAGTATCATGACCTCATACTGTGAAATTGTATGCATTTTCAATGTTTTTTACAATTTCTATGCTGAATACCATATTTACTAAACTACTGAACCGATTATTATACTAATTACACCATTACAAAGACTAATTACTACGCTTTAAATATGTTAAACATTATATAGACCTAAAATAAGTCATTATTAATGTATGTTACTTTTTATGCGCACAAGGCTTGAGTCGATTTGCTTGCACGTGAGTGTATAATATATTATTGAATAGAAAAAGCAAAATTTAAGTGTTTAAATCATTTCGGTCACAAAATATGAACATAGAGATGTTTTATTATAGGCTTTCCTATCAAATTAAATTAATAACTATATGTGCAAAAAGAGTTTAAAAGTATTATTTTGCACATATTCTGTTTTTGGTAACACTAAAAACTAGTATAAGAATGTAAACCAGTTCTTATATCTTTTATAATAAGTTATTTTTTTCTTTATTTGTGAATGTTCATATAATACTTTTTTATGATAATTGTGTTTTATATATTTAACGAATCACGCTGTGGTGTTTTATGTAGTGGTAAAAGTGTATTTGTGTGTGAGAGGCGACACTGCTTCTCGTACTAAATTCCTGACATAGTACTTCTATTACTATTATTTTTTCTATGGCTCGCCCCCTATTACGTGGGACCTAAAAATTCATGGCAAAATGTGGGTGTAATATTAGACCTTTGCCTACCCCTTCGGGGATACAGGCGTGAGTCTATTAAAAATTAAAGGATCGACGACGACTAGTTGTATATAAAATTACCTTCATACCGACAATACAAACAACGCAAGTGCACATGAGATTATTTTAGAACTTAGCCGCATAACGCATTGTATTACCGTAAGTTAGTATATTAACTGTCGACGGGGAAATGAATACGAATATAAATGTGTAAAAAAATTACAATGTTAAAGCAAAGTCGAATACTACTTATTTACAATTAATTCAAATAACAGTATTTGACCTGGTGTGTCATTCTTTGTCGGAAAATAAACACATAAAAATACATAAAATGTTTAAAATTAAATCAAGTATTAAGTATTACAAAGAAAATAAAATATTGTGTAAAAAGCAGCGATAGCCTAGTGGAGAGACCGACAGACTGCTACGCAGAGGGTCCGGGTTCGAATCCACGGCGCGCACCGATGACTCTTCGGAGTTATGTGCGTATTAAATTGTTAATTATCGCTTGCTAAACGGTGAAGGAAAACATCGTGAGGAAACCTGCATGTCTTAGAGTTCTCGATAATGTTCTCGAAAGACATGTAAAGTCTGCCAACCCGCACTTGGCCAGCGTGGTGGACTATGGCCTTATCCTTCTCATAATGGGAAGAGGCCCGTGCCCAGCAGTGGGACAGTGTAAAGGGCTGATGATGATGAATTTGCCGTCAAACATGCAGATTTGTTGACAAATATTTACTGCATTAAAATATTAGATTTGTCTCGATGGGTTTGTCATAATGGTCTGTTTACTCGATGTTGTTGTTTTTTAATTTATTTTATTCAAACAAATCTTACGATGCCCGTGTTAATATGATATTTGCCAAAATTTATCTGTTGCACTTTTTTGCCTAATATAAAATAAACACAATATAAACTTTGATAATACGTAGGGATATGCATGATATGATCTTAATGCAAATTTGAACGTGACTTTCACCTAAAACCAAACCTACTAAGCACATATTTAAAGACTAGTCGACGCCAGCGGCTTCGCACGCACATATTTACGAATTTCCCGTTTTGCCCAATCCCGTGGGATTTTCGGGAAATCCCTTCTTAGTGCACCCTTACGGTTCCCAAAGAACATACATGCCAAATTTCAGCTTCCTGCGCCCAATAGTTTCGGCTGTAGCGTGTCTGTCAGTCAGTCAGTAACGCAAGGATTTTATATATTAAGATATTTTATTTATTTCCGTCTTTTGCTAATTGCATCAAAAAGGTAACAGCCAGTATAATAGTTAAATAAAGTTTACTTATCCACATTAATATAGCTTAGTGGAGATGCCAACATTATGCAGAGGCTATCGGGCTTAATACCGACTGTCTTTTTGAAGTTATGTCCTTATTAAATAGTTCATTGTCCTCGTGCCCCGGAGAGCACGCCAAGCCAGTCGGTCTCGATTGATATGAAGATCTTTGATTCGTTATAGAGCACCTCGTAAGTACACGTGGTTAACACTAGTGCCGTGAATAACACGGCACTAGTGTTAACCACGGAATATGGCTATCTCTCTTGGTCGCGGAGGTCAGACGGCAGTAGCTCCATAGCATCACTAGTAAGTGGACCTCGGGCTGCAACTGGGATAACGTTAGGACGATGATGATTAATTGTTATCAAACATATTCATGTACGTTTCAGATGTTGAGAAAATGAACAACCACAACCTAATGGTTATGTATGTTACAATTAACATACTTAACCAGCTCAAAAGAGCAATTTGAATCTGAAATTTGAAATCAAACTTAAGCAATCGAATATTTGTTTTACTGATACAGATTAAATAATTTCATAATGTTATGATAATAATAATTAGTAATATTGAAAAGCTGATATATATTCTATTCTATTCTATTTTATCTGGTTAGACTATGTAAGCGGACCGCAGGCTCCAAGGTGTAAATCTTAGATGTAACTGGGATAACGATGATGAAGATGAATAAATATGGATGTCATAGAATGCTCATTCAGTTGTCATAAAATGCATCACTGCTCTCGGTCCGTTTGAATGCCTAGTAACCATTTTAAGAGCTAAGAAAGAGTCTACGTGCTTGTAAGAATAATTATATTCACAATTTTTTTAGTACTATTTCTATTCTGGTAATAATCTAAACCGGATCTTAAGTTGAAGCGACAATGGAAATATACATCCAGAATTGTAACAACCATTTGATTACAATTTTTAATCTCATCCTCATCCTCTTAGCGTTATCCCAGTTTCAATCTGGGGTCCGCTTTCTAGTCTAACCGGATTTGGCTGAATATTAGCTTTTCCACGGAGCGACTGCCTGTCTGACCTCCGCAACCCGAAGGGATAGCGATATGCCATGGTTTAGACTAGTGTCAGTTTATTTAGAAGGTACTGACGCCCTGTAACGACTGTCAAAGATCTTCATGACAACCGGGACCGACGGCTTAACGTGCTCTCCGAGGCACGGGACAAGCGATAATTAACAATTTAATACGCACATAACTCCGAAAAGTCATTGGTGCGCGCCGTGGATTCGAACCCGATACCCTCTGCATGGCAGTCTGTTGGTATATCCACTCGGCTATCGCCGCCTGATGATTACAATTTTTAATTATATATATATATATATATATATATATTATATATATATATATATATATATATTAATGATCGCATATACAATGCGTTGTCCATGCAATCTTTGTATATTACTTCTACATCGCTAGCAAAACTGGTTTTGTATTAAATGCAATATATTTCTCCAAGAATACCAAGCATACGGTATGAAAATAATTATCACAAAGCACTGCAAGACGATGACTTGAACCATAGCAAATGAAGTAATTCCATTTACGTAGAACTAAAATCGTATATGGAATATAAATGCATGCCTTTGTGGAGTTGCCTTTCATCACTCAGTAGTAATATTTCGAAATATGTGCATGCTCAAAGCGTAAATTTCCTTCATGCAAAATTTAAGCTGTCTTGTTCTTAAAACTACTTATGTTACCTTTCATACGGAAGCTTATTCAATTAGGGAGCCTTTTCAAAGTGCTGGGAATTTACATCATATTATCAATCTCAGAAAATATAATATACGCACGTATTAAATCTTGTTGAAGTTAACGTTGATGTATGGCACTTTGTGTAGTTTGAAATAGTATTATATTGCTATATTATTTTAAGATTTTGTTTATACTGTCTATAGCTTATTTATTATTAATCCATTATTTTATAAGTTTGCATAAGTATTACTGACAAACCTAGACTGATGACCGAACTTTTAGTCTTGACTGCAAGCGACATAATATTTTAATGTATCACAGACATTGTTGTATTTAAGGTAATTCATGGAGTTTCCCACCTTCCTTTATTACAAAAAAAAAGTTTGGTACGTTGTGTATTCAAAAGTAAATAATAAACTAACATTTATCGGGGAAGGCTAAGGGCTATATAACATCACGCTATGAGCCTCAGGAGCGGAGCAGTAGCCTTAAATAACGCGGGTGTAACCGCGAGCTCATCTAGTATATGATAAAATCCTCGATGGTAGATAATCATTTGGCTTCTAATTGGGCTTCGTATATTAAATCGGTATCCAAAACTCTGGAGTGGCCACTAGACCAGACTGGGATGGGAATGGTCCACTCAGCTCTCTTGCCTATAATCGCAGACATATACAGATACAGCAATTAGAATTATTTCCCAATGTCCAAATGACCTGAATTTTGATATTTAACATTTCCGGTGACATCGCAATAATATAGTACCATGGACCTGGTTTGCTGATGGTGTCGGATTCTTTAATATAGACAATGATAATATTGCTGAAGAGTTTATTTCTTCCTTTGGTTGATCACGCTTATCTCAGCAGTTCTTCGTCTGATTTCAATAATTAAATTAGTGTTGGATAGCCTATTTACCGAGGAAGGCTATGTACGCTACAGAATATAACGTTATGAGCCATTGTATGATGCGGAGCAGTAGCCGTAAATAAAGCGGGTGTAACCGCGGCCTCAGCTAGTAAAGAAAGCTTGGCAGCTTTGACAAGATCTTGTGCATTTTAGGCTTCCGAACCTCGAAATGAGAAAACGGAACCCTTATAAGATCACTTTGTTGTCCGTCCGTCTGTCCTTTTTCTCAGAAACGCGTGTAGGTATCAAAATGAAATTTATATCAAATAGTCAAATCTACTGTCTCTTGAAGCTGTGAAAGAATCAAACTTCTAAGCCAACGCAATCAAAAGAAACAGCCGTTTATGCTGCAAATTTCCGCAAATTTTCGAAACTCGCAAGGAAATCAAAACCTACAGGGCACTTCCCGTAAACTCAGATTCTTGAAATTTGGTACGAACCAACGCCTTATGGCACAGATAAGGAAAACTTGCAAAAAACGTAAATTTTTAGTTACATCATACAATAATAAAAAAATCTAAGTTACTAGCCCTTTCCTTATGAACGCGGAGAGGTATTAAACTGAAATTCATATGAAATACTCAAGTTTATAATAGGTATCTTTAAGCTGTAACAAAATCAAACTTCTAAGCCAACGCAATCAAAAGATACAGTTTATGGCGCAAATTCTCGCAAATTTTAGAAACTCACAAGCGAATCAAAACCTACAGGGTACTTGCCGTGAACTTAGAATCTTGAAATTTGGTACGAGCAAATTCTTATAGCACAGATTGAGAAAATTCCAGAAATGAAAAATTTTATTTACATCATTTTTAATAAAAACATTTTTTTTAATGTTTAAGTTACTACCTCTTTCCTCATGAATGCGTAGAGTTATTACATTGAAATTCATATCAAATACTCAGGCCTATTGTTATAGACCAAGCTTAACGGTGTTCCGTTAAGCTGTAAAAATATCAAACTTTTATGTCAACGCAGTCAACGGAAACAGCAATTTAAGCATATTTTCAAACTCACAACTACTCGCAAGGGAATCAAAACGAACAGGGTACTTCCTGTGAACTCAGAATCTTGAAATTTGGCACCAAGCACGTCTTATGCCACAGATAAAGGAAAAATTGCGAAGACCGTAAATTTTTTGTTACATCATATAATTAAAATATTTTTAATAATTTTAAAGGTTCCTCATGAACCCGTAGAGGTATAAAATTGAAATTCATATCAAAAGCTCAAGTCAAAACTAAAGGGTACTTCCAGGCGATCTAGAATCTTGAAATTTGGCGTGAAGCAACGTTTTATAGCACATAGGAAAAATGCGGAAATCCTTAAATTTTTTGTTACATCACATATTTTACGTACGGAACCCTCGGTGCGCGAGTCCGACTCGCACTTGACCGGTTTCTTTATTTGTATGATTAAACTTATATATCTCATTTCGTACAATATTATTAAGGTCTGATGGTGAAGCTAGTGGAGTAAGGAAAAGCGAGAAGCTCATTGTTTATGCCTGCATAAATATTAACGTACGTGGTCGTAAAACTCAAGACAATAAAACATTAATTAAAGCAATATAAAAATAAGCATTTTAAAATATCCTCAAATTTTTATATTTAATGAAATAAAACCATTAAAATGACACGATTAGTAAAAAAAATAAAACAAAACATTCTTGTGCAAAGAAACAAAAATACATTTAGTGCTTATTTGGGGAATTATTTAATTTAAAATTTATTTTCTTTTTTCTAGAACATTTTAATAAAAACTTGTTTGTAAAATGGTTTTCATTTAATTTTTGTTTTAAATAATACATGTTTAGTTTGAAGAGTTGAACCAAATGTCAGTATTCTGCGATTCAAGTACCTTATTGTATGGATGACAAAGCAGTTACATTGAGTGCTTGGCTTAAAAAAATACACAGGTTGTTTTTTGCACGCTTCTAATGGTGACACGAGTTAAAAAGTACCCGGCGCGATAGTACAATTCACGAAACAACGTATCGATGCATTTTGCCTACTGTATGGAGATGCTGGTAGTCTAGCCACCCACCAGTTATCCTCCCGCTCTATCCTCGTCTAGCTCCTTCATCACTACATCCCTCTCACTTGCACTCCAAACTTCCTTCTCATTCTTATTACTCGTTCTTTCAAAATTTTCCTCCGACTCTTTTTTCTTTTTCGCGTCCTCTATCTTATTTTTCCTGCTGTAAGCTAGTGGATAAATCCTGGTCCTTCTTCTTTAATTTTTATTTTTTCTTCTGCTAGTTGTTATTATTTTAATTACGAATCGACTGTAGTAAGTGTGCCTAGTACTGCAAAAATTTAATATATACTAGGTAACCAATAACAATAAGACATGTAGCATCTATGCTCACCCCATAGCAACCTAACTAACAAATGGGGTTAAATAATGACCACCATAAAATGCTTTGATACCCTTAGTTCTTTAACCATATATACTTAACACCAGAAAAATAAGGTCTAAAATTACAATAGTACTAGCTATTTTAGTCACGACTGCACTTCAAATCGCATTCGAACACCAAATGTAGTTAATGATCACCAAATAAATAGGTTATGTTAGGTTCTCTTGTGACCCTTAATTCAAAAATAGGAGCCCTGCGAAGCAGGGCTCCGTCAACTTAGTTGATTAAAGTAGGTGGTGTAACCAAATCCGATTTATGTGTTGGTATTTCATACAACTAACAAAAAAGCTTTGGTTATAATTTTATATTAAAATGCTGGTTGAATTTTGGTGATCATTAAGGTACAACTTTTGGCTTAAAAATGATTTATTTGGAGTCATTTTGCTTAAATAGGATAGCGAAATGTTAAAACTTTGGTTATAATTTTACATTAAAATGCGGGTTTCATTTTGGTGATCATTTACTATTTTTGTCTGTTATATGTTACTATATCTGGTGGTAAGTTAAACATAAGCCCTAACAAATACTATTTATTGCGAAGGGTTGGTACAGCTCAGCGACCGTATCGTCGGCAAGCTGTGCCAACACTGACGCTCGACATCTACGGAGCCCAGTTTAAGCACTCCACCCACTCCAGATGTTTATTTCTAGTCAATAAATTTATTATTTGTGGTGGGCGGTATTCTTCACATACGTTTAGAGTGAGATAAATACAAGAAAGTAAAATAATGGTGTGTGCACGATCAAGTAATAATACCTTGACTTTTAAAATCGATATAAATTCGCCGCGTTTTCCCGAGAGCAGAGCTCTAGACTGTATTTCATCACATATTTACATCGATTTACATACTAATGAGATAATTAAAACGACATACTGCAAACATGCATGCACTGCAAAAGCGCTTATAATAATAATCTGGTGTTAGCCATTTTATATTCTACTAGAGAACGCCAGCAGCTACGCCTGCATTTTTTTAAAATTTACCCGTTTTGGCCGATCCCGTGGGAATTTCGGGAAATCCCTTCTTAGTGCACCCCTACGGTCCCCAAGGAACATACATGCCAAATTTCAGCTTCCTGCGCCCAATTGTTTCAGCTGTAGCGTGTCTGTCAGTCAGTCAGTAACGCAAGGATTTTATATATTAAGATTTCGAGTACATATGATGTGATTTATCACATTAATCAGTAAGAGTATTAATGTTGCAGTAATGATGTACTGCTAATATTATGAGTTTGGTTTATTATATAGTAACTTAGTTTACCCATAATTTAAGGGAGTAATAGCTCAGTAAAGATAACACTACTATGCAGAGGCTATCGAGTTCAAACCTATGACGCGTATCAATGACATATGGAAGTTATGTGCGTATTAAATTGTTGACCTGCAATTGAGAGTACGTTAAACCGTTGGTCCCAGCTGTCATAAAGATCTTTGACAGTCGTTGACGCGAGTCAGTACCTCTGAATAAACTGACAGTAGCCATGGAATACCGCTATCTCTTTGGGGTGCGACGGTCAGACAGGCAGTCACCCTATGAGAAATCTGTGTTGCTCTACGCGTTTATTCAATTTTAATCCATTTTTTAAATTCGTATTATTTCTTATACCATTCGTTGCAACTAAAACGAATGTCATAATCCATTAATATGTATCTACGATTTATTATGTTTAATAAAAATAATCAATAATCTATATATAAATTCGTGAAGAGAAATTTTGTGAACCCTTTTTACGTGAAATGCGCGACCGGAGGATTATGAAATTTGGCACACTTATTGCTTACATATAGAGAATTGGTGTGCAGAATGCTATTTTTTATTAAATATGCATTAGAAATATATGATTTTAGGAAAAATAAACGTCACCTATACACTCAATCATTTGGCGGATTGAAGTCCTTCAATTTATGAAATTATTTTTAATATAACACTAGGCGTAAAATTATGTATTTTATGTATATCTTACATGTAGCTATGATTTCTAGTTGGTATGATGTTTAAATATTTTTGTAGTAACGGATTTGTAGAATATAAAATGCCCGTGCATGATTTCATCATGTGGATATTGTGATGTCGTATGAGGCAAGTGAAGAGACACGAATCAAATAGTATCTCTGCAAAAGAAGGAAAATTTGACATCGCACCCTATACCAACAATACCCACCCAGTAAAGTAGAGTAGAGCGTAGAAGGTCAAATATCCCTGTTGACTCACAATGCTATTGTAACGTTAGGCCTTTGACCAGCAGTGGACAGCGAAAGGCTGGCGGAATGTTTAGGGTTATATCCCCAAAATTGTTGTTTCGATTCTAAATGTTCTTAGTGTCCGTTGCATGAATACTTGTAAAGTCTTCTTAGATAACGGGTTTATTCCAAATACCACCATATCATAAAATCAAAGATAATAAAATGAAATGAATAATTATTACAAAATAAAAGCGTGACCTTTCTAAATTCACGTTTGCAGTGCCAGCGATTTAAACTCTGTGTTAATAAACTATTCATTCGTTAATTAAAGTAAAAGCAAATACTAAAATAAATGTCGTTGAAATTGTTAATCACTAGTATTTCGTTTTATATGTAAAAATACTATAAATAACGAAACTCTTTATATTTTCTCTTCTGCAGCTACGTTTTATAGAGCAAAATTACACTCCTGAAATTAACTGTACTGTATTCTCGATCATGTCGTAGATCTAAACACAATGCTTATGTGTGCAAAAATACAAAAGTAGAACTACGATCCCATTTAAGATAGTTTCCTAATCCACAGTCACGCTGCTGTTTTCTCGTCTATTAATATGGATTCATATAATAAGCATCGTCCTAGCGTTATTCCATTCGTACACCGGCGTCCGCTTTCTTCTAGTCCTACCCACCAGATTTAGGGTCCCATTCAACTCAAACGGATAGCGTTATTTCATTATAGTCAGTTTCGACGGTCAGAGATCTTCATGACAGCCCAGACCGACAATTTAATGTGCTCTCCGAGGCACAAGGCAAGCATATAGCTTCTAAAAGTAAGTGGTGCGCACCGTGGATCAAACTTCGATTCCCTCTGCGCCACAGTCGTTTGGTAACTCCACTAGGCAATTACTGCCTTTTTAAACATGCATTCATATAATCGCACGTTATTGCACTCTACTATCAGGATTCAACATTTTACAACACAACAATTCAATTCCTTACCTCTCATTGACAATAATATACATATTTCACTTCTTTGTCAGATTGCACTCACAACATTTTTTGGCAGATTTATTAAATAGCCAAGGGGTCTGACCGGCTGTTCAGGGATAAGAAGAGAAAGGCTCTGACGATAAGGAACGATCACTCGTAAATTTGTACTAGGGGATGCTCGCAGCAACGACCGCATATGTTTTTAATTTAACCTTGTCTTCCCGATTCCGTGAGAATTTTGGGTAATACCTTATTTGGAGTCATTTTGCCTTACCTTATTTTGCCTTACCTTATTAGTGCACCTCTACGGTCCACATGGAATATACGTATATAATAATATGCCAAATTTCAGCTTTTTGCCCCGAAAAGTTTGGCTGTAGTTTGTCTGTCACCTAGTCAGTAACGTAAGATTTTTATATAATATATACATATATTTCCACCATCATATGGTTGTTTTTTGTGGCTATACTCTACCGATCGCCTCGATAATTTCCTTTAAATAGCAGCCAAATAAAATCGATCTACTTGTTAAAGGTAAGTTCATCTATTTTATATAAAATGTATTAACAAGTATTTCGCACGTAATACTATACGTGTATAAATGTTTGCACGGCAAACGCGTAAGTATTTTCGGTGAAGTATATTGTGTTTACATCTCAATTTTCGTTCGCATTTGAACACGGCGTATTTACTAAGCTTTGTTTTAAAAAAAATATTAGTCCTAACAGAATTGTCGCACCATATTGTGACGCCATATTGTGTGTCAATAGAAATCAAAATGGCCGTGAAGATGCGATAAATATTATAAGCAATTGTCTTCCTATATGGACTTCACGAAGATATCTTTGGACTGTAATGGTTTTACAAGAAACCTTTATACAGAAATTAAGACTATAACAGCGTTCGAGAGTCCACAATATTGCCAAGTACACTTACTCTTAGAAGAAGCCACTGTAGAACTATTTCACTCATAATTGGCACATAAAGTTGACTGAGACACCCCTATAAGGTCAAGTAACAAATACAAATGGTTCTAAGTGCATTTAGTTCTACAAATTACTATTACTGGCGTATGACACTCATAGAGGATTTATAATTACTTCTTGTAGGCGATTATAAGAGTAACTTACTGGAACAAGATTTCTCAATTGTTTACACCTATGCAACACTTTTATAGGTCATCTTAGCATTTACTGCGCCTATAATTTCGTTCTATATACGACTATAAGGCAACTTATAAGAACAGGTATACTACAAACCCAAACGAACTCCGTGTAACAAGTTATAAGCTTGGTAGTAAAACCTGGAACCACTAAGAGAGAGTTACTAATAGTGCTGTGAGCCTGTAAACTGTGCACATCAGGAGAACTTTATTACTTGGGCGGGCACAGGGACCAAGCTACCGGTGGTTAGGGCGTCAGAGAGAGGAACCTTCGAACTATGCGCGTCGTGTCCAACAATACCACAGTATGGAGGACTGGATCCAGCCACCTAACGAGATTATTATTATTATTATATCTGACTTCATCATAATTTCACGTCCACCCCCTTGAATTACTCACTCATGCTCTCTTTCTTATTTCCTGTTCTTTTCGATCCTACTTCCACGTCAGTTCTAGCAACTTCTCCTACTAAAACCTAACCTAATCTTACTCCTACTCATTCTTCTGCTCCGTTTCCTACTCCTTCTACTAATCCTTCTCCTACTCCTGCTACTACTCCTTCTCCTTCCCCATCTCCATCTCCCCTCTCCTTATTTTTATTACCAGCCTTCTCCTTCTTCTTCCCTCTCCTACACCTACACTTGCCCTTCTCCTACCCTTTCACCTACTCATTTTCCTACATCTTCAGCTACTCATTCTCCTACCCCTTCACCTTCTTATTCTCCTAATCCTTCTCCTCATACTTATTCCTATCCTTCTCTTCCTCCTTCTGCTACTGCTACTCTGTCTCGTACTCCTTCTTCTACTCCTTCATCTACTCCTGCTCTGAACCGTACTCCTACCCCTTCTGTTCTTTCCTATACCTATCTATTTTAGTTTTACGTCACTTTCTTCTTCTCTTTCTGCCTGCTTTTTCCCTTACTTCATGAGAGAGAAAACTCGAAAAGAACACTTTCACATAATTTTTATGACACTTCTTCTTATGGAACTTCATAACTTATTAATCCTAAGACTCATTAGCATTAATCCAATAGTCGGTAAATTACACACATTTTTATTCTCAATGTGTTTCGGCATCCTCAGCCAGTCAATCTCAGTCCACGGTTGATTGGAATCAACCACATATTGATATTATATCTGGTAACTGTACCTTGTTGGACCATAAATATCGCTGCAAAGTTCATACATGCTCACCACTTAACAAAGTTTAAACGGGTGAAGCACTAAATAGATTATGGCGTAGCCGTAGGCTGTGCTCGTGGAGAATTTGGAACCACAAATTGGTTTTGATGGACGAAAGTGACCAATTTTTCATCAAACATTTATTTTCCCCAACAGATTTTTGTTTCCAGACCAAAATATACTGCTGTTTTCATATAAATGTTTCTAAATATAAGACGCGTCATCAGATGATGAGGAATTGCATAATATCTCGATTTGATTGATTCATGTGATTGCCGAGAGTTCCTCTCATTGTGGGCATTATTTACAGTATCGATTACATTATTTAATGTATCGTCACCTAATCACTATGACTGCCAAGTTTCGTGATGATACAAGAATAACAAGATGGCGAAATTCAGGTTTTAAGATTTTACTTCACCGCTAGTTACAAGTCGACATTAAAAACTGTATCTAAGTTATCTCACCTGTAGCAATAAATATATCTTTCTTTCTTTCTTCTTTCTTTCAAAAATGCGATATAAATAAAACAACCGAGATCTTCCATTCAGGCTTTCTCAAAATAACCCGTCTACGATTACGTCTTGAGTTGTGAACGATAACGGTTGGCACAAGAGCTGTGTCATACTTTTGCTTCAAGGCAATATCTGTCAGCATCAGGCGCGAGATGCCGCATGCCGCGCACCTTTGACGACCCGGTGGCGTAGCGGGAGTGTAAACGACTGCCACGTCGAAGGTCGCGGGTTCGATTCCCGCTCAAGTCAAACATTTGTGTGCATGAACATGGATGTTTGACTTGGTCTGGGTGTTTCTATGTATAATAAGTATGTATTTACAAAAAAAAAGTATATAAGTATGTTTATCCATTGTCTAGTACCCATAGTACAAGCTTCTGCTTAGTTTGGGACTAGATGGTGTTGTGTGAATGTGGAAGAATATTATATTATTATCTCCTTTATTTATTATTTTTCTAATTAAAATTACATTTTTAAATATATTATTTACGAAAACAAACACATTTAAAAATATAAAAATAACCGTGGGGTCCCACCAGCATCGGGCACAGGGTCCAAGCTGCCGGTGGTTAGGGCTCCAGAGACAGGAACTTCCTCACAATACGTGCCGTGTCCAGAAGTACTGCCTTCTGCATCAGGCCCTTGACCCAAGCACCCAACGCGAGCCTCTTAAGGTGACGGTCGAAGCTCTTGGCTATTAGACCATTAACGGTCACGACTATCGGCACAATAATTGCTGAGTTCACATCCCACATGTCGACAATCTCGTGAGCCAAGTCCAGATATTTAATCTGTTTTTCCTTTTCGGCTTTCACGAGATTCTCGTCATGAGGAATAGTGACATCAACAATTATTGCGAGGCGCTCTGATCGATCTATCAACACGATATCAGGCTTGTTGGCTACAACAGTCCTCCAGATCCCAGTACAATGTGACATGGCCATTTTCGAGAACTGGCTCTGCTACATACCTGTAGTACGGTACCTCGATGTCAACAAGTTTGTACTTCAGAGCAAGTTGCTGGTGAATAATTCTGGCTACTTGGTTATGTCTGTGCAAGTACTCGCCGTTAGCAAGACGTGAACAACCGGAAACAATATGCCTGAGGGATTCACCAGGTTGGTGACAGGCACGGCAAATATCAGTAGTGCCATCCCTCAGGATATATTTCCGGTAGTTATTCGTCTTGATAACTTCGTCAGCAATTGCACAAACAATCCCTTCGGTTTCCCCAAAGAGGTCACCGAAGCGTAGCCAGTTCACCGAGGCTAATAGGTCTACATCGTATTATTATTATTATTTGTTTCTCTTTCTCGGGTATTATTCTAATTTGTTAGAACAATACCCGGCCCTTTAGCAGGCGTACACGGAGACATAGGTCCAACGCGCAGAGGCCCTTTGAGAGTTTTAATCTAGAATGTAATGGAACACCTACTGAGGCGCCTCCATTACCGCACTATTAAGTACAGTCACGGGTTAGCCGCAGCAGGTGAGGGCCTATTGCTACTTATATGGAAACTAATTTACTCTGGGCTATTGGGATGGGTGTTAAATGGATAGGTTTAGATAAAAACTATGGATGAATGCCGGCGTCTGCTCTAAGTACTCTTATAGTACGTCGAAAAGAGGCAGACGGTGACTCGCCAGCTCACTAGATGGACCCTCTCTAAATAGCCGCCAAGGCAAACAAACTCTACCATAAAGGCAACAAGAGGGCAACACCGGTGTGAGCGGCTAGGGGTGTAGAGCGGTGCGGCACCGGTTTCGCCATCGCGGGTCTCGTGACCCGGAGCGGGTTTCCCCGTAATTACGCCCTTGACAATGACACTTCCACCCCCGAGCAAATAGCTCTTGCGACTTCCCTCTGGCCGGCCGACTAAGGCAAGCCAGAGTCGAGAGTCCTGCGGGCACTCTTGGAAATCCACTCCACCAGCCAGTAAAGGCAAGCCGGAGACGAGGCCCTGACCGACTCCCTGAAGTATTCGGGACCGCAGTGTCGCCACACACATTCAGCTCGCCACAAAGCTGCCCTGCGGTTTGTAAGCTTTCTTTCTATCCTGTAATATATATCACAAGACAAAGGTGATGTTTGAAAGCTGTTACTCTGCCCTCTGAGATTGCGTTAGTCTCATGATGAGATAACGACTGCCCCAGAGGGGTTTAACGTAATGTAACTGTTAGGTTAGCGATAGAAACATTTCTATAGCTTACTTATACTGTTAGCTCATTAGCAATGGGAATTATTATTATTATTATATTATTATTACCTTTATAGAATGCCACTGCGACGGTATTGATGCCTATTGATGTCATGGCAACGATGCTTACATGCCTATTGCTTACATTTTTCTCTGATCAGTTATTTGGCACTACTTATGAGTGTAAAGCGCCCTTAAAAAAGAAGAGGTAGGAGTAATTTATTTAAATACATTGTTTAGTTTGCCTTATAAATACAATGTTTAGAACAGATTTTGTCTTTTATACAGGCCATTAATAGGCTTATATGTTTCCTAAAGTCATCCATAGCGCAATAGTTTGGTCTTCGTTTACGCACTTGGACTTATTTAACATTTCTGCCTGGCCGATTTTAGTTCAATCCATGGAGTAAAAACATAATGTTCTGTGTAAAATTAGTTACGAATAAACACATATTCCTAAAATGTTCAATTACAGTGACAGTCATCTCTCTAGAATAATATTTTTGCTGCTGTCGTTCAAACACACACAATTTAGAACTAACAATACTTGTGAAACAATTTGTTTCCCGTATTTCACATACTGTTTTAAGATTTCTGCTATTTTTTTAATGTGGTTTGTAGCTTGAAAAGTTAAGAAGAAAAATAAGTGCATAAATGGTGCAAACTAAGACATGTCTGTGTTCTAATCCTCAATACTTCAGATAAGCGTTTTTAAAATAAAATATCGTCTGAAAATATCGTAGCTGTTTAAAAAATAAACGTGATTAGACTCCTCTAACCACAAATACTTATATCACACTCTACATACAATCTGAAGAATTTCGATTTACGGTATAGCCGATATACTTCGTTTTTACAAACCGCCGTTTGGGTAACCTGACAGTTAATAAATCGCCCATGTTGGTAAATTACTTTTTATAATTAGTTTTGTTCAATGGAACGGCAAATAAACTTAGGATTCTGAGTCCTGTAAGATAGAATTGAGGGGTATGGTCACGATGTCTAAATAAATGCTTTACAAAATTACAAGTGAGATGACATTATTATGTTGCAGAAGTTTCATGTCATTGATCTTCTACCAAAGCCTTGAAGACGGCCCATCCTTAGTAGGAGTTGACAAAATGATTGTGAATACATTTCATTCATTTAGACCATCAAAAACTCATTGTCTCTGCCTTAAACTACCGCCACTTGTCAGCCTATGGAGTGTTCACACATTTTTTTACGTGATCCAAAAGAAATTGTTAATTAAATGCTATATTCCCATTTTTTAAAATGCCACAACAGTCTGCCTCGCGTCTGCTGATCGAGAGGCCCCGGGTTCGATGCCCGGGTTGGGTAAAAGGGTTACTGAGTTTTTTGAATTCTCAGAAGCACGTAATATGCAATAGGCTTGCTCCGTATTACGCGAATAAAATGCATAACACGGCGGAATATGGGTATAATATTGCTCCTCAGCCTACCGCTTCTGAGATACAAGCGTGAGTCTATTAAAAGAAAGAAATGCCACAAGGCACAGGCAATAGCTGCTTTCCAAAAAATGCCAAATTAGCTCATCTCTCCACTACACCACGCCATTGTATGAGCTATCATCACATAGAACAGTAATCGTGGTGATAGAAAAAGTCTCCAATCGAAAAGATAAAATGTCTACTTAATTTTCATCTGTGTAAATGTGGTGGAAATAATCATAACGTCTTCATAAGTAACTGTTTACCACGGTCCTACCACTTGATGATATACAATTTCACATTAAAAGTAAAATAACTACTTCAGTCAACTTAGAGTATTAAGTGACACTGAATGGTGAGCCAGCGATTGTGAATTCAGTTCCCACCCAAGACAAATATTTGTGTGTCATAACTTTTATTTGTTCCCAAAGACTGAATTCGTTTAATGTCTTAATATGGAATTTAAATAATTTTAAATGGTTGGCCGAAGGCAAGAAAACTTGCTTAGGTGGGGATTTACAGATAATACTAATCTGGAGTGCAAGTGTGGTGCCGTTCCACAAACAATGGGACACTTACTATCTTGTCCTGCGTGCCCTAACACCTGCACGCTACAGGAACTTATGGACGCTACTGAAAATGCCATACTCGTAGCTAAGTTCTGGGCTGACACAATTTTGATTGCCATCGACACGCTAAGAAGAAGAACGTGGAAATTATATTCTATGCATATTGCACATTCTAAATTGCTTACTACAAATAATGTAACTGTTAGTTTAGCGATAGAAACATTTCTATAGCTTACTTATACTGTTAGCTCATTAGCAATTACTGTCCAACTGACTGTATCCAGTCTATAGTTTTATTAGCCTATGAAACTGTGTACGTCGCAAAACTCAAATTGGAAGCTAATTATATCACGTCGATCCGATAACAGATACGAGGCAAACGAGCCCGCTTATGTTTAACCGAATTGCATTATGTACCCACTCCGAGTTAATAACGAAATTGGTGATAATAGGGATTGTGGAGCGAGAGTATTAAAACCTATAAAACTCAATTTACTTTGAATTTTTTTTTTTATATGAGCAGGGGGCGGCGATAGCCTAGTGGAGATACCAATAGACTGCCATGTAGAGGGTAACGGAATAGAACCCATGGCACGCACCACTGGCTTTTTGGAATTAAGTGTGTATTGAATTGTCAATTATCGCTTGTCCCGTACCTCAGAGAGCACGTTCCAGCCCCCGATCCAAGCTGAAGATACCAATAGACTGCCATGTAACGTGACAGGGTAACAGAATAGAATCCATGGCACGCACCACTGGCTTTTCGGAATTAAGTGTGTATTGAATTGTCAATTATCGCTTGTCCCGTACCTCAGAGAGCACGTTCCAGCCCTCGATCCAAGCTTTCATGAAGATCTTTGACAGTTATAGGGACTCAGTACCTCTTAGTAAACTGACACTAGTCTTAATAATTGAATATCGCTATCCTATTGGGTTGTGGAGGTCAGACAGGTACTCGTTCTGTTAAAAAGCTAATATTAAGTCAAATACGGGTTATGCTATTGTGTTTGTATTTATGTCCAGTCATGTGAAATGTTTTTAAAAGCTTGTCTTTTTTCTAGATATTCTTTAGTAGATATTCTTTCTATGTTAGAAACATTCTAAGCCAGTGCCACAACCATAGGAAATTATTTTTAAGTTAGCTGCTCCTTTTTTATACGTAGTAATTCATTGTTACCCTTAAAGCATTAAATATTTCCCACGCATTTCCAACGTGAAATAGTGCAACGTCACATAAAATGTCAAACGTCGAGCCATAAAAATGTCACACATACAAATAGCATTGTCACGTGTCATGCTGTTGAAGGTATAAATGGATGATCATGAATTTGAATATCAATTCAATATTGAATACGATATGACACTTAAATTGACGTTGTCAATCGTCAATGGCTTTATACGAAGTGATCGCCAGCAATAATTACATGGTACGCTGGAATTTGCATACGTCATTACAAAATGGCTTGCAAACATGTGGTTTTAGTACTTTAACTGATTGCTGCACGTAAATTACATTTCAAAATCTATAGTCACATCACGGGTGCTAAGCAATTGCTTTAAGTATAAGCTGGTGCCGTGATAAAATATTAAGCTAGTAGTTAGCTTTAGTCCACTGCACGTAAATCCGCAAGTCTGGTGATTCTATTGTTGACGACGAAACTTAATTTAGACTAATGGTTTTCTATTCCTTTTCATAAAACTAGAAAGAGAGGAACACGAATAAAATCTGTAGATTTCACTAAATTTACGTAGTTTTCAGCATCACGTAGAGACAACAAAGCTTGAAAGCTCTCATAATGCAGCACCTCTTCTTTGTCATGTTGAGTTTTAGGAAAGGATTGCAATATGTTATTTTTAGTACTGTGAGTACTACAAGAGAACTATTCACAATAAGTCCATTTTATTACTATTACTTACTATGATAATAATATCTATTAAAGCGACGCGTTTGACGGTGATTGAGAAAATCTAAATTAAACTAAATAAACTTTATTTGCTCATAATGAATAAGTATTTCAATTCAATCAAGATCTGTGCACCTCCATAGGTTGATACTATTAGGTAAACCAGTAATCAGTTCCAAGTTGTGGTTTCAGAAATATGTGTATGTGTCTTACTTTGACAACACAACTTCTTAGTTTTTTATTAGTTTCGGGGTATAGAAACTGTTGCATTGAATAATCAGAATTTCTGCACTGAAATGCATGTTTTATTCCACGTTATAGTAAAAAATAAATTTCGTCACTACCTTCATCAGTCTACTGCTAAACTCAGAAAAATGGTGAGTATTTTTTTAAATAGCTACGCCGTAGACCGTTCTACGCCGAGCGGATCGTCTGTTATTAATAAAATCACTGATCGCCTAGCAATATGCCTGGTAGTTGCCAATAGTCCCACGTTTGTGAAAATTGTATTATTTTCGGGTTTGTTATCTTGGAGATGTGCTGTTAAACTTTCATATCAGGATATCGTAAAATCTGTAGCCAAACGCATTTTTTTTATTTCTTACTATTTGTAATCCCGTACATTAAATTCAGACAGTTTTACGCTGATAAGGTAAATCTCTAGATTGAAGTAGTATTGCTGCGAGAGCAGTCAGACACTGTGGTCTGAATAACTGTTATTTTATATATGACCATCGACAATTGCACATAAATATCATGTACGCGTGAAGGTATCAAACTGAAATTTATATCAAATAGTCAAGTCTACTGTCCCATGAAGCTGTGAAAAATCAAACTTCTAGACCAACCAACACAATCAAAAGATACAGCCGTTTATGCTGCAAATTTCCGCAATTTTCGGAACTCGCAAGGGAATCAAAACCAAGGTACAGGGTACTTCCCGTAAACTCAGATTCTTGAAATTTGGTACGAACCAATGTCTTATAGCCCAGATAAAGGAAAAATTGACAAAATGGAAAATTTTTGTAACATCATATAATAAAAAAATTAGAATAATATTAAAGTTACTAGCTCTTTCCTTATGAACGCATAAAGGTATTAAATTGAAATTCATATCAAATACTCGGGTCTATAATATCTTTAAGCTGTAACAAAATTAAACTTCTAAGCCAACGCAATCAAAAGATACAGCTGTTTATGCCGCAAATTGACAGCCGGTTGGCGCAGCGGGAGTGTAAGCGACTATCATACAATTAAAATATTTTTAATAATTTAGCAGTCTGTCCGCCTCGATGAGTCATCCTCGAGGTGGAACGATGTCACATCTGGCGTTCCTCAAGGCGGCATCCTCTCTCCTCTTTTATTTTCTATTTTCATAAATCTCCCCACTCAACATCTTCAGTGCGCTTATCATTTGTATGCCGACGACTTGCAGATTTACTCCCATGTAAGTGTGGAATGCGTAGCGGAGGCCATTGACAAGGTTAATAGGGATTTTACGACCATAAAGACATGGTCTGACAAGTTTGGTCTCACCGTAAATCCCTGCATCTATCATACAATTAAAATATTTTTAATAATTTAGCAGTCTGTCCGCCTTGATGAGTCATCCTCGAGGTGGGACGACGTCACATCTGGCATTCCTCAAGGCGGCATCCTCTCTCCTCTTTTATTTTCTATTTTCATAAATCTCCCCACTCAACATCTTCAGTGCGCTTACCATTTGTATGCCGACGACTTGCAGATTTACTCCCATGTAAGTGTGGAATGCGTAGCGGAGGCCATTGACAAGGTTAATAGGGATTTTACGACCATAAAGACATGGTCTGACAAGTTTGGTCTCACCGTAAATCCCTGCAAGACCCAGGCCATAATTGTGGGCAGCCAACGAATCCTAAGCAGACTTAGCAACACTTCCAGCCATCATTTTCAACGGAACTATCGTCGATCTGCACCCTACGGTTAAAAATCTCGGGCTGTACCTGGATACCACACTGAATTGGGAGGCTCAGGTGACACATGTAAGTCAGAAGGTCACCGGTACCCTGCGCGCTCTCTACCGCCTTAAAAACTTACTCCCTTCCGAGACCAAAACAATGCTTGTGCAAACTTTGATTTTCCCACTGATCGACTATGGTGATGTATGTTACTTTGACCTGAATGCAGATCCCCTCAATAAACTTGACCGTCTTCTTAATAACTGCATTCGATTCATTTTTAATCTTCGTAAGTATGACCATGTGTCTAAGTATCGCCGTACGCCGTAGTTTGCGTGCTCTCACTACCCTATACACTATTCTCACATCTCCTACTTCTCCTCAGTATATGACGCCTTACTTTCAGTACTTATGTTCTAATCATGAGCGAAATCTTCGCTTCTCTAATAATCTTCAACTCATGGTTCCTACTCACAGATCCTGTTTCCTACACTCCTCTTTCACCGTACAATCTATTCTTTTATGGAATGCTTTTCCTCCCGAGATCAAAATGGCCAAAACCAAATTCATATTCAAGTCCAAAGTAAGGGAACTCTTGTTGGCTGATTCCTTGAATGTATCATAAGTCGCTATCTTAACTAGGTATATGTTCATGTATATATGTATATTTACATGTATCAATTTAAGTAAGTCTATAATTTTACTCATCTCATCATTTTAGTTGTAATTATATATAAATATTTGCATTTATTGTGTGTGTATTGCGTTTATGTATTTTTATCATAATATATATTTATGTAAATATGTATAAATAATGCCCAATGCATTAAGTCCGCCTATATACTTTGTTTATATGAAGAATAAAATAAATAAATAAAGGTACTACCCCGTTCCTCATGAACCCGTAGAGATATAAAATTGAAATTCATATCAAATGTTCAAGTTAAAACCAAAGGGTACTACTTCCCATCGATTTAGAATCTTGAAATTTGGCATAAAGCAACGTTTTATAGTACATAGAAAAAATTCAAAAACCTTAATTTTTTTGTTATTCCACATTTTTTTTTAATAATTATATATACCTACAGGTTTGTACGGCACCCTCGGTGCGCGAGTTCGACTCACACTTGACCGGTTTATTAATCAAGGACTGTTACAATATTGGATTAAAAGCTGCAGTTGCTGCTGTTCAATAATGCACTTTATTTGACTAAATTGGCGCATTATAGAAAGCAATATTGTCAAAGCCACTTATGCCATGCCACTGATGCCAGTACTATTCATAAACTGTTATTAATTTAATACCTGGTTTTAACTTGAAGCAGAATATATATAGCCTACAAGTACAGGTACAATTCAATGTGTAAATTATTTATGTTCGTGCCTGTATTTTCTTCTTTGTTCTATTTCTTTCTTAATTTGTTCTCCGCTTTGCTAAAGCGAAGAGGATTAATTATTTGCCGATTCAGCCAATGAAGTACTGATTAAGTGCGTTACGGATTTCTAGACAGTTTTACTTTACTGTTGTAAAATTTCATTTTCTATAATTATCAATGTCGCTACATCTGCTAGCAACACATTTGAAGCACAGTGGTGACAGTCATACTTACCTTTTATACATGTCATATAAGATTTTGTAATGCCCATTATCGATTTCCATAGTAATTACCCATCACAAGCGAGGAAAAATAATTATTTTTATTTATAATTAAGAATGCAAAATGCGCGTCAAAGTAGGTCGGACCTTTAAGACAATGTAGTGATTACTTTTATATTGAACAGCCCTCAGCAATTAGTGCGAAATATAATGGGCCGAAAATGTGAAGGTTATTATCTGAAGCAATCAAGTATTTAATAATATGTTATATTTATATAGAATACTTGTAAAAGTATTCCTTTCTTTTCTTCATATGAATGTAGGGCATACATATTCTGAAATAAATTAGTTATTTTACAGCACTTATCTCAGTTGGTTTGATTTAGCATCGTCGTATCTTCTAAACCTACTTCATCATTATCAGCCTGCAAGAGTCCACTGCTGGATATAGGCCTCTTCAATGGCACGCCACTGAGCCCAATTTTCGGCTTTTCGTGTCCAGCCGCTGCCAGCCACTTTGCGTACATCGTCACTCCACCTAGCCGGAGGACGCGTCCTACACTACTTTTGCCAAGGCACGGTCTTCACTCTAGAACACGACAACTCCAACTTTTATCGGTTCTTCGACAAATGTGGCCGGCCCACTGCCACTTCAGCTTGCTAATTCTTTGAGCTATGTCGATTACCTTGGTTCTCTGTCGGATCACTTCAATACAAATTCGATCCTTCAGAAAAACTCCGAGCATAGTCCTCTCCATAGCTCGCTGAACGACCTAAAATTGGTGGACCAGTCGCACTGTCTGTGTCCATGTCTCGGCTCCGTAAGTCATAACCGGTAGCAGGCACTCGTTGAAGACCTTTGTCTTAAGGCTTTGCGGTAAGGGTGACGAAACCACTCGACGGAGTTTCCTATATGCTGCCCAGCCCAGCCGTATTCTTCTGCCAGCCTCCTTCTCGAAGTTGTTTCTACCCAACTGCAAGGTTTGCCCAAGGTAGACGTACTCCTGAACAACTTCGAGAGGGTCCCCATTTAGGGCAATCGGTTTCGGAAAGACATGTTCATTGAACATTATCTTGGTTTGTTTTGTTCGAACCTATTTAATATTATCATTTTTAAAATAACGATTTTAATACCAAAACAGTCAACATTCATAAAAATCATGACGGAATGGAAACCGCAGTACCTAGAAAAGAGTTCTGCTAGAGGGAGGCCAAGAAAGAGGTGGGCTGACTGTATCGAGGAAGACCTCAAGGCCATGAAAAGGCATAACAACTAGAGAAGGAAAGCTTAAAACCATCGCGAATGGAAAAACATTATTGAAGAGGCCAAGCCTCACAAAGGGTTGTAGCGCTGGAGAAAGTAAAGTAAGTAAGTCAACATTTATAATATTGACTGTTGGGTAACCGTAACTTTATAAATATGATTGGTATCATATCATAGTTGTTATTCTGGTTGGTTTCATAAAAGTGTAAATTATTCATTCTACGGCCAGTAAAGAGATCCAATTCGTGGCTTCAGATAATTACCTATGTATAGTTACAAATTCATAGCGTGAACGATTTGAAGTGTTCGGAAATACGAATATAATACGAATTGTATTAAATAGAAATGTTTATTTATCGGCAAATATTGTATTCGTATGTTTACTTGAGAAAATAGTCATCATTTGTTTTAATAGATGTACCTACTCATTAAACCGGGTAGATTTTGAGGTTATATACAACAGTTTTTAGCCTAAGAATAAGCGCAATCTTAGACTACAGTGAATATTATAATTATAGTTCGTCGATAAAATTACACGAACATTACTTTTTTAATCAGTAATACTACCAAATTTAGAAGAATCATCTGTATTTGCATAAATAATAAATATGTTTGTAGATAGAGCCCTCTAGCGGTTACGTAGTAGAACTAAGTTGTACAGCAACATTTACCTACCTAGTTTTGCAAATCATGCTCCTTGGTTTAGATGGCACTTGTTACAGTTTTATCAGATAAACAACAAACGCTTACAAAGCAGGGTGTCCCAGCTTTCTAATAAGTGTGTAAGATACGAATTAAAACTTAAATAAATTCAAACTCATTCCTTTGTGGAGCTTTAGTAAATGCTTTTGTATTTTCTAAATTACACTTATATTTACCTACGGAACCTTCGGTGCGCAAATTCGACTCGCACTTAGCTGGTTTTAGATATATATATGTATATACCGCTTTTCTTAACCTTATGACAGTTTCGTACGGCTTAGAAAAGTAAAATTAAGTAATTGTATAAAGCTGGACTTATCATACCAATTTTACATACCAATTTTACAGATCGCGTTTTTAATCGTTTAAAATATGATTAAAAATGTGTTTAGGTAAATAGCGTCGTAACTTATTGGTAAATAGAAGACATCAGGACCATTTTGAAGTATTTTATTATGTATTTATTGAATCACCGGTTCTGTCCGATCTCTTTATATACAAGCACATCTGTAATCACCAGTCAGTTCATACTGACAAATTGACGGCGCCACCGCCAGCAGTGTCAATTTATGATATAACTAGCAGACGGTTGCATTGCCATAGTTCGCGCCTTTTTAAACAAACTTCAAACCGCTGCGAGGTTGGCATATTGAAAATGGATCCTTATAGTGGAAGCCTACATCATAGGAGGAACCCATTGTACAAATTTAACGACTTTAGTTTTAAAAGTTCAGGCTTTTTCGTAGGGGAGAGGGGGGCATAGTAGGGTACTTAAGGTTTAAACATACCTTCAAACTAAATTAATGTGATAAAATTAAAACTTTTAACTTAGAATCATAGCTTAATTTATTGTGAATGATTATGGATAAATTTATGTTGATAACGTAATTAATCTATGAGATGTGAATTCTTAAATAAAAAAGGCATTTGACCCGCTATGCCCCATGCATAGGGGTAAAGTGTGGTCTTTGGGGGGCATTGTGGGGTGGTCATAATAAGAAACACAACACAACTTCCAAACGAAATAGTTTTATATCTTGGTAATATAACGACAGTTAAAAATAACTACAAAACTATAACATATCAAATTGATTAGGATTGCCCCGATATTTGGAAACATAACATTCTAATGTTGTTTGGGGAACGTTGTGCATATTTGCCTCTTTCCTATAGCTCATTTCTCCCGACACAACACTATGTACAGCTTGTGTCATAGCTTCCATAGACCATAAATGCTGTTCAGTCTTGCTCTTATATGTGCGGACCATGTTGGCTAAAAACGTAAAAAAATAAGTATATTACAACTTAGACGTCTTTAAAACGGGGCAAAGTGGGACACTTTTCTATAATTCAAATACTGTGCCCCACGTTGCCCCAGAAGACATACCCCACTACGCCCCACCGGCTCGTTTAAACTTAAAAACAAACTGACGCCATTTTACCTTTGATTCAATGATCTTGTGCTTATTGTGAACTGATTGATAATAAACTATAACCAAACCATAGTACATAAATACGTTCCAAAAGGACTGCTGTTCAATTTCACGAAAAATTTAAAGAAAAATACTTGCTTTGATATTTTTGTTTACATTACACAAATGCTTGTCGAAATGGCGATGCTCGCCTATGAAGTTCACGCACCGGCTGACGCCCAATCAAAGCGAGCCATTTGACAGTTTCCACGGTGTTTGTTTCGAGCTGTGTAAGGCTTGCCCCACTATGCCCCATGGCCCCACTATGCCCCCCTCTCCCCTACTTTTGCAAGTGAATTTTGAATGAAGGCCTTTATAGATATAAATATTATACAAAATAATTTAGTGAGTCCTAATCGCGTAAACTTAATTTATTTAAGGCAAAAATACCTATTTGTTTCTGACGTTTCGGTCGTCTTGCACAGATCGTGGTCGCGGAGAGACAGATGGGAGCTCAGCGCCGTCTTGTGGAAGTGCGGGTTTAGGCAACTCATCACCTCACTTGGTTTTTATTTAAGTTCGCAATGTCGGTATTTCGACACACTACACTAATGATCTACACACTTTTGAGTTTTGTCACTGCGGCGGTGTTTACACTTGCTGATGACTGGATTCCAAGTAGCCGATAATCTATGTCTTATTATAGATATAAATATCTTTGTGAAAGTTTGTCTTGTCGGGCAATGATTGAACTGCCTCAAAGAGGTTGGTTATATCTAATGACTATATTTGGAAGTGTGTTTGCATCTAATTTGTAATCGTCTTTTGATTAAACGATAAAAGAAAACGTGCTAAGTTCTGCACATTATTTTTAAGGAAGTATGAAGATAGGAAACCTGCCGTGAGTCAGCGTAGTCGACTATGATGTAACATTAATCACACTGAAAACGCTTCTGTCTCAAAGTTTGCGGTGAGAGTATAGCGTAGGTACCATTTATTAAAAAAAACAATAAGCAAAAATATGTTTCCTTTAGGACGTAACACTAGTCTTCTTAATGCCCATGCAGCAATATTATATCGACGCAAGCAACTCCAAAATATGCACAAACATTATAGGCCGCAGTTATAGATTTACTTCTATGAAATTGCTGGAAAGAACTTTAAGTTTAAAATATATTGATCAAACAATAAAAGCCTGACTAGTACAAAACTTAGTCCTCGCGGCATCACGATAAATCCGATCGTCTATAAAGCAATCAATTTTATCTTGCCTGGACCCAAATTAATCTCTGGATTCATTGTGTGTCATTTATTATGATTAATCACCTGGTTGTTCCTGATAGTACTTTGACGGCCATTTTCAATATTCGAACTATAGATAGATCTGTAGATTTTAGATTCGTGTTTGACATATTTTGTGTGGAGCTTATGTCAAAAACGTATCTTAAATCTACAGATCTATCTATAATGATCTATAACTTAGACTATATATATTATCTATAATTCAAATATTAATTAAATTCCGTAGTGAATGAATACATGTGTTTTTTAAACGATTTCAAAAATAAGGAGGTTCTAAATTCGATAATACCTTTTTTATGTTTTACTTCAGAACTTTTCACCAGGTGGTTTGACTTTGCTTTTCACCACCTGATTTTGGTGATTGTTCTTATTTGAGTAGGTACTTGTGTTTTGATTAATATTAAATCAAATTTGACCAGTATTTTCTAGTTAACCATAATAATGTGGATTGCATCCAAACATTTTAAGGAGCTTTGGAAGATAGGTCTTTAAAGCATTTAGCTGCTTGTTCGAATTTCACTATACACCGAGTATTTTAAGTCAGTGTTTTCCCGATAAGTATGTACTCAGCCCATGATATAGAAGTTACCTATCATATTTTTTTACAAAATATACAAAATTAAAATTATTTTCTATTAAAAGTTTTCTTTAAAATCTGCATTTCATAGGACTAAAACGTGTCGTGAACGAAAGGAAATTACTTTTAAAGTCCCCCCCATGGGATCTCCACCTTGTCGTCGTGGGGAGGCTTATTAACCGTGGCTTGGATACCCGCGGTGAAGTTAAGAGAGATCCCGGGAGTGGACGCTCCGCGTGGGCTTGGAGGGGGCCTGCGCGGGATGCGTGTGCAAAGGTGCGGGTGCGAGGGACAGTTCTGTCTGTCCCTCGCAGTCAGGTGCGGTCACGGGCGGAGAGGAGTGTCGGTGTTGCGTTGCCGCGCGGCCTATCTCCCGCGACCAAATGGGGGCGCACCATTGTTGCGTCGCGGTGGGGCCGCAGAGGAAGAGGAGATGCGGTGTTGTCAGGTTGCTGTCCTCCCTATCCTCTGCGGCCGCTGGATGTTTTGGCGGCGGCGCCCAACATCTTCATCCGCCGCCAAGGAGGTTGTGGCCTTCGAGCTATCCGCTGGGGTGTCAGGGTAGAATGGTAATGCGACCCCCTGGCGCCCCCAAAATAACGTTGAAGTATGCGCTGTGGTTTTAGTGGGT